>CM059442.1:52533269-53733269 GCA_030390025.1 Squalus acanthias | reverse complement strand
AAGTTATCCACCTTGGGTGCAGGAACGGGAGGGCAAATTATTATTTAAATGGCAATAAATTGGGAGAGGGGGAAGTACAGAGAGACCTGGGTGTTCTTGTACACCAGTCACTGAAGGCGAGCATGCAGGTGCAACAGGCGGTCAAGAAGGCAAACGGTATGCTGGCCTTCATAGCAAAAGGGTTGGAATACAGGAACAGGGATACCTTGCTGCAGCTGTACAGGGCACTGGTGAGACCACACCTCGAGTACTGTGTACAGTTTTGGTCGCCTCATCTGAGGAAAGATGTTCTTGCCATGGAGGGGGTGCAGCGGCGATTCACCAGGCTGATACCAGGAATGGCGGGATTGACCTATGAGGAGAGACTATGTAGTTTAGGGATGTACACACTGGAGTTTAGAAGATTGAGAGGGGACCTCATAGAAGTGTATAAAATTCTGACAGGTCTAGACAGACTAGATGCAGAAGGAATGTTTCCCTTGGCGGGTGAGAACAGAACTAGAGGACATAATTTAAGGATAAGGGCTAAACCATTTAGGACAGAAATGAGGGGGAATTTCTTCACTCAGAGGGTGGTGAACCTATGGAACTCATTGCCACAGAGGGCAGTGTACGCCAGCTCATTAAATATATTTAAGAGGGAATTAGATATATTTCTACAGGCAAAAGGGGTTAAGGGTTACGGAGAGAAGGCGGGGACGGGATACTGAATTGGAGGATCAGCCATGATCTCATTAAATGGCGGAGCAGGCTCGAAGGGCCGGATGGCCTACTCCTGCTCCTATCTTCTATGT
Source organism: Squalus acanthias (assembly GCA_030390025.1). Lineage (NCBI taxonomy): Eukaryota > Metazoa > Chordata > Chondrichthyes > Squaliformes > Squalidae > Squalus > Squalus acanthias. Next base: position 53,732,475 of record CM059442.1, on the reverse strand, counting down.
ATCTATCTATGTAAGCACAGCCTAACTAGTTCTACACCAGCAACAAATACATTTTTGTGAAATTAAGATGTCTTATTTGTACAATTCTAAGAGATTTTCTCTGTATCTACGCTGTCTGTGGCTATTTCTCCCCCCGCCCCCCGCCCCAGACAACTGCTTTGTACTCCTCTTGCCAGGTTGCAAGACTGGAACTGCTCCCTCCTGGCAGTGCTCCATGTCAGTGTATAATTTCATTTCAAAAATATTTGCATTGATACTGGTAACATTTTTGAGGGCACAGTAATGTATCTCCAGCCCAAGAAGCCTTTTTGTCCTCTGCTTAGCTGAATCCACCAGCAGCCCAGTCTAAAGAAGAAGAAAAAACACAAATTATAAATAGTATAACTTACTGCATGATAAGCTATCAGGATATGATATTAATTTTACTTATAATGCTGATTGCCTAACTCATAGTTATCAAATATTCTACTGCCTGTATGCTATCTCGCACCAAGTCCTGCTTACCCATCACCTCTGTCCTTGCTGACCTACATTGGTTCCTGGTTCCCCAGTAACTGAAATGTAAAATTTTCCTCCTTTTTAAACCTCTTCATGGCCTCACCCCTCCCTATCTCTCTCTGCAACCCCCTCCAGCCCAACAACACTTCCATCTAAACTTTTCAGTATTCTGACTGGCCCCTTGTGAATCCCCCTCCGTTCATTTCGCCATTGGTGACTGCCTTGGCCCTATACTCTGGTATTCGCTTCCTAAACCTCTCGACCTCTGCATTCCCTCTCCTCCTTTAAGACCACCCCTTAAAAAAACAACTCTTTGATGCAGCTTTTAGTCACCTGTCCTCGTATATTGCCTTCTTTGGCTTGGCATACATTTTTTTTTTTGATTAGACCTCTGTGATGTGCCTTGGGTTCCTTTTCTACACTGAAGCACTTCTAGAAATGCAAAATACAAGGGGCGATTTTCTGCGTACACGGGGAACCTCACCCGCTGTTAGTACATAGCAGAAAAGCACGGACAGAGCGCCTGCGATTTACCAGTATTCTCCCCAGCGCGTACTCAGAAAATCAGCGCTGTACTCTCCAGATCTTCCAGTACATGAGAGTCACACTCATTTCTAAACAACTGTCCACATTTTCTGTCCCTGCACCTATGTCGTTATTTAGGCATTTAATGCCGACCTTGCATCAGCCTTTACTAAGGAGAAGGATATCGGAGAGAAGGTGAATCCTGAAATAGTTAAGAGTGAGATGACTGATAGTATAATGATTAAAAGGAACATTTTTAGATATTAGTTAGGCTAAAGGAATTCAAAACACCTGACAGGATACATCCTAGAATGCTGAGGGAGATGAAGGAAGAAATTGCCACGGCCTTATATTTCAGGGGCCTATTGAGTAGGGATGTGCGTTGGAGGACTGATGAGTGGCCTTTTATAAAAAGAGAGTTATAGCTAATCCGGGTAATTAGAGACCAATTACCTTCACATCTGTGGTGGGGATAAGTTTAGAGTCGTTAAGGATGAAATTGCCACATATCTAGATATGGAGAAAGAAGCACTGATTTCAAAAGGGACGATTATGGTTGACAAACCTCGCTGAATTCTTTGAGGAGGTAACAGACTTGGTAAAAGGGGGAAATGTATTGCAGATGGACTGTAGGAAAGCCTTTAACAACGTACCACGTGGGAAATTATTAGAGAATATTAAGGGGTATGGGATTAGGGGGAGGATAGTAAACTGGATTAAAAATTGGTTAGAAGGGAGAAAATAGAGAGTAGGAGTTAAAAGACAGTTTTTCCAGAGTGGTTGAAAGTGGATAATGGTGTCCCTCAGAGTTCAGTTCTGGGGCCACTTGTTCACGGTATATATCAATGATTTGGAGATAGGCTTCGAGGGAGTGGTGTCGCAGTTTGCAGATGATACTAAAATATGAGGTACAGTTAATTCTTTAGAATACTAAAGGAAGCTGCAAAGGTATATTGGTAAGATGGGAAATGGGCTAAAAAATGGCAGATGGAATTCAACACCAGTAAGTGTGGGGTGATATATTTTGATTAAAAAATGAACAGCAGTAATTATAGTGTAAATTGAAGTCGGGTCAGTGATGTGAAAGAATATAGGGATTTGGGGGTACAGGTTCACAGGACACTAAAGGCAGCACCTCAGGTACCAAAGAAAAGCTCATAAGACCTCAGTTAGACTACTGTGTGCAGTATTGGGCTCCACACTATAGGAAGGATATTGAGGCTTTGGCGCGGAAACAATGTAGAGTTACTAGGCTGCTGCCTGGTATAAGGAAATACAAATCCGAAGACTTGAAAACGTGGAGCTTTTTTTATTAGAACAGTACATAAGAACATAAGAAATAGGAGCAGGAATAGGCCACTTGGCCCCTTGAGCCTGCTCTGCCATTCAATAAGATCACGGCTGATCTTGGGCTCAAAACCACTTCCCAGCCCGCTCCCCATAACCCTTCACTCCCTTATCTTGCAAAAATCTGTCTATCTCCACCTTAAATGCATTTAATGACCCAGCCTCCACAGCTCTCTGTGGCAGAGAATTCCACAGATCCACGACCCCCTGAGAGAAGAAATTCCTCCCCATCTCAGTTCTAAAAGGGCAACCCTTTATTCTAAAACTATGCCCCCACGTTCTAGATTTCCCCACGAGGGGAAACATCCTCTCTGCATCCACCCCGTCGAGCCCCCTCAGTATCTTATATGTTTCAATAAGATCACCTCTCATTCTTAAACCTCTGATTTACAAGGATGATACCAGAACTGAGAGGTTATACCTATCGGGAAAGATTGAACAGGCTGGGGCTCTTTCCACTAGAAAAGAGAAGGCTAGAGGTCTTTAAAATTACAGTACAGATACGGGACAACACGATAGAAGTGTTTAAAATTATTAAAGGATGCAACATGGTAGATCTAGGAGTAGTCTGGTTCCAATATTGAAGTCTAGAATGAGAGGGCATAGATACAAGATTAAATGCAAGAGATTTAGAACAGAGAGCAAGAGAAACTTTTTTACAGAGTTGTGATGCTGTGGAATTAAGTTCCAGGGTTAGTGGTTGAAGTAGAAACTATCAATAAAAAGAAAAAAAGAGAGAATTACATTTATATAGTGCCTTTCACGACATCCTAAAATGCTTTACAGCCAATGAAGTACTTTGGCAGTGTCATCACTGTTGTAATGTAGGAAACGCAGCAGCCAATTTGCGCACAGCAAGGTCCCACAAACAGCAATGTGATAGTGACCAGATGAGCTGTTTTAGTGTTGTTAGTTGAGGGATAAATATTAGCCAGAACACCAGGGAGAACTCCCCTGCTCTTCTTTGAGAGGACAAGCAGGGCCTCGGTTTAACATCTCATCCGAAGGACGGCACCTCCGACAGTGCAGCACTCCACTGGAGTGTCAGTCTGGATTTTGTGCTCAAGTCTCTGGAGTGGGATTTGAGCACGCAACCTTCTGACTCCGAGGCAGGAGTGCTACCCACTGAGTCACGGCTGACACCTAGATTCAAGATTCGATTGGATAGGTGGGTGAGAAAAGGGGATAAAGGAATATGAGAACAGGGCAGGTAAATGTGATTAGGACTATTCTTTCGCATCAAGGATAAATGCTAAAGTGAACTGGTTGGGCCGAATGGCCTGTTTTTGTGTTTAACTTGTATGTATTTCTATGACTGGTATATTTTATATCAAACAGAACAAATAAAAGGTTTGTGATAGCTTAGAGTTTCTTGGGGATTTAAGTAGCCCCTGAATCCCCTGCATAATAGGCTATGGGGGAGAAATTCAGTATCGCCCCATTTGGGGTGCAATTATCGGCCGGGCGCAAAGATTAGCGCCTGGCGCTAATTATCGCCTCCGACTGCAAACTTGTCTTTTATCGCCCCTGGAGGTGATTGGAGTGCTAAATCAGGCACTTCACAACTGTCTTAAGGCGCAAAGGCCGAGGAGCGAGGCGCTACCTCAGAGCGCTGGAGAAGCTCATGTGATGTCAGTCAGCAATGGAACACAGACACAATGGCGCCAGCCAGTTCTTAAAGGGGAGGGTTGATCTTGCTCTCCATCCACATCCTGCTCATTGCAGCCTTGAATCTCGGCCTGGAGAGACCTGTACATCAAATCTGCTGGAAAGAACAATGGAGGGACCCAGGGAAAGAGCTCAGAGTGCAGCCCCCACAGTCTCTTCTAAATCGATACAAGGAAGGGGAAATCAAAATGAACCTGCAAAGTGCTGCTCAGTACCCAAAACTCCTTCACACAGTGTTGAATCTCTCCAGAAGTCTCTCTCTCGCTCTCTCTCTCTCAGAATGTGTGGTGCAAAAAAAGGCAGGAAGCGGTCGCCTTTAAATAGTGCTCCCCCAGTCCCTTCCTGACTGCAAAACGCTCCCCTCAACCTGTCGTTGCTAGCGGCAGGTGGTAAGGCAGGGGGCGCCACTCAATATCCGGTCTGGGGCGATGCGCACTTGACTGACGTCACGATCTGCCGGCGCAGGAGATCGTGGCGGTAGTGTTTAGCGTCGCCGCAAAATGTCTAGTTAATTTTGTGAGCGGCGCAAACATCGCTGCGCACGGGCGCTAGTTGCTTTGCGCCCCATTAGTGCCCTCGTAAGGCGCTAACGGGAGGCGCAAACCAACTGAATTTTTCCCCCGATGTCTGCAGCATTTGCTTGGGTCGTAACCTCAAAATTGTTTCAGGTTGGAAATATCCCCTATTTATCCAATAATGTTTAAATGGGAACTGGCAGTATATTGTCTTGATTATCTCGAGAAAGGGAAAGTCTCATGGATTTAGAATTGAAATTACACTAGCATTTATGATGACTTAAATTTCCTTCATCTACTGAATAAATGGAGAGATAGGAACAGGAGTAGGCCATTCAGCCCCTCGAGCTTGTTCCGCCATTCAATTAGATCATGGCTGATCTGTATCTTAACTCAATCCACCTGCCTTGGCTCCATATCCTTTTATAGCCTTGTTTAGCAAAAATCTATCGATTTCAGATTTAAAATTATTGAGCTACCATCTACTGCTTTTTGTGGGAGAGAGTTCCGCACTTCTAATACCCTGTGCATGAAGAAGTGTTTCCTAACTTCTCTCTTAAATGGCCTGGCTCTGATTTTAAGGTTATGTCCCCTTGTCCTAGACTCCCCCACCAGCAGAAAAAGTTTCTCTCTATCTCCCCTATCAATTCCTTTCAAAATCCTAAAAACCTCAATCAATTCCCTTCTATATTCCAGGGAATACAAACCTAGTTTATGTAATCTCTCCTCATAATCTAACCCTTGAAGCCCTGGCGATATTCTGGTCAATCTACGCTGCACTCCTTCCAAGGCCAATATATCGGCCCAGAAATTAAAGAGGGAGCCTTCGTGCGGGGGTAAGGCTCCCCCGCGATATCTCACTGCGCGCCTGCCTTTTCATTCCGAGCTCGCACGAACTTGATTTTCTAGACAGCAGCTGTGCAGTGCTTCCGTATCCCACAGGCGCAGTTAATTCGTGCGAGCTGTGGGATCACGTGATTCAGTTAGAGCCAATGGCAGCACACCATCTTTCATTCATAGTTTTCACATCAAGTGCTGTGAAAGCTATGAATCTATACCCCCCCAAAAGAACAGCTAAACCTCAATTAAATTAAAAAAACCCCCATCACATTAATAAAATAAGTATAGTTAAATAAATTAACCACTTTAAACAAAAAATTAAATTTTTGAAAAAATTTAAAATCTTTTAAAAAGTTATAAAAATAAACTTACCTTTCTTTAAAGTCTCTAAAAAAGATATACCTGTTGAAAAAAATTCAAAATAATACTTAATTAACTACTTACCTTGTTAAAAGAGGGTCTTACGCCTCCTTTATGTGCAAAATCTTCCATGCTTACCTGCGCGTTCAAAGCACTAAGTGCACTGCGTGCGCACAGCCTGTAGCGCGCACGCGGTTCACTTAGGAACCGCCCCCTTTTGAAATCACCAAGTGCCGGTTTTCAGCGCATGCGCAGTGCATGCAGAAAACCGGCAATTGGAGACAGAATACGCGAGAGTACACAGTGCGTACTCTCGCGTAGAGGCACTAATTTTTGGGCCATTCTTTCTAAGGTGTGGTGCCCAGAACTGTGCACAGTACTCCAGATGTGGTCTAACCAGGGCTTTGTATAGCTGCAGCAAAACTTCCTCCCCTTTAGATTCTAATCCTCTAGTTTTAAAGGCTAACATTCCATTAGCCTTTTTCATTACTTTCTTGTGCCTGACTACTACATTTTAGTGATCTGTGTACATGGACCCCTAAATCTCTTTGGACCTCCACTGTTCCCAGCTTTTCAGCATTGCACGTTAAACATCTGATGCCAGAACATTGCAGCACTATTTATTTTATTTATTTTAAGGGAACAAGTATTGCTATCTAGTGTCATAAAAGATGTTTACTACATCATTTATTTGACTGTGTTCCTGTTACAGGTCATGCTGTTCTCAGCAAATACACTGGGTTTGATTTTAAGCTTCACACCGTAGTTACATTTTGAAATCTCAAGGTTTTTAGACTATAATTTGAGAATTAACTGGCTCATAACCAACGATGGAGAACCAACGGTTTATGAATCTTCGAATTGTATTTTCTATTCTAAATGTTTGCATTGATTGAAGGACTTGTTAGGTAAGGGATAAAAATAAAAGCTCCCTTTGTATTTCTGGCGTTGGATTCACCTCAGTTCCTTTCATTAAAAATAAATGTGAAAAAGATTTCCAGAAGCAGAGTCTGAATTATTTGCAATGATCGAAAACATTGATATTTGAATGATCATTTAAAAGATGGGATGAACGAACTGAACTGTGCAGCAGAAGTGCTGCTTAGCACTTTATTCGTGTGTATGAACGTGATCCAACACACACCATTTCTGTGGCACATTGCTGAGACTGATTGTGGCTCTGTGAGATGTGCTGAGTGACAGTGGCAGCTGTGGATCAGTGGGTAGCACTCCTGCCTCTGAGTCAGAAGGTCGTGGATTCAAGTCCCACTCCAGAGACTTGAGCACATAATCCAGGCTGACACTCCAGCGCCGAGCTGTCGGTGGTGCTGTCGTTTCGGATGAGACGTTAAAATCGAGGCTCCGTCTGCCCTCTCAGGTGGATGTAAAGGATCCCACGGCAGTATTAGAAGAGCAGGGAAGTTCTCCGTGGTGTCCTGGACAATATTTATTCCTCAACCAAGATCACAAAGGAAAACAGATTATCTGGTCATTATCTCATTACAGTTTGTGGGAGCTTGCTGTGTGCAAATTGGCTGCTGCATTTCGTGCATTACAACAGTGACTACACTTCCAAAAATACTTCATTGGCTGTAAAGCGATCTGGGATGTCCTGAGGCTGTGAAAGGTGCTATATAAAAGCAAGTCTTCCTTCGTTCACACTCAATGTGGGCCTCAATTGTATAATGATTTTTATAATGTAGGTCGCTGCGTCATAGAATGTTGTTGCATTGCTATGGATACATGTATTATGTAAACATATCAGTGAGAAGCTGGTTAAAATAAAATGAAGTGAAAAGAACAAATTGTCACAATAGGTAGGCAGCAAGAGAATTGTGATGCAACCGAATGTCAAGCTGAATTGGAAGTTCCAGACTGTTCATGTGGGAATGGAAATGTTTCCTGCTGTACTGGTTAAAGCTCAGAATTGATGGGGATAATGTCAGTGTGCTGGTGCAGTGCTTTAGAACACTGACACATTGTGCCATGGACAGGAGGGTGGGGGTAAGCACGTTCGGTCTCCTCCCCCCCCCCCCCCCCCCCCCAAAACCTGCACCCTACTCAATTCTTGATCTCAATTACAAAAGCAAAATACTGCGGATGCTGGAAATCTGAAATAAAAACAGAAAATGCTGGAAATACTCAGCAGGTCAGGCAGCATCTGTGGAGAGAGAGAAACAGAGTTAACGTTTCAGGTCGCTGACCCTCTGTTTCTCTCTCCACAGATGCTGCCTGACCTGCTGAGTGTTTCCAGCATTTTCTGTTTTTATTTCTTGATCTCAATTGTTCTGCTGTGGGGGAAGAATAAAGATGGAGAGCAGGTCACATTGTTGTTCACTTGTTACAGATTGCACAAGAGTGCCGTAGCTCTAGTGGCCTGGCAGCAGGCTTTCTGTACACCACCTTTGTTGGGGAGCTACATGGACCCTAAAATGAGATACCCTAAAAAAAAAGTTGAACATATTAAAGGACATCATAATCAAGATTGTGTCACAGTGATAGAACCAGAGCTCTGAAGCTCTACAATTCTAATTTTTTTTTAACTATATTTTTTTAATTCTTTACGTATACAAGAAATATAGAACCCAAATATGCAGTATGAATCTTTATGAAAAAGTAAAGGTAGGATTTTGCTGAACATAGAACTGGTTCACTGTTAGTCAAATAAATGATTCATGTTCTCAAATGTGCACCAAATGAGCGATACAGTATGTGGACAGCACCTTCAGGGAAAGCTTAAATATGCTTTATGTCAAATAAGGTGCCTCAGTTCAAAACCGCAATCCTTTCCATTGTGTGCTGGAATATGTGAGATTAATGAGAGCAATATTGTATAATATCTATAATGTAGGGAAAGGAAACACTCCAAACTGTTTGTAGGTTGTCTTGAAAAAGGATGTGGTGCCACTAATTTGTCCTCACTCTGAATGCTTAGCATCCTATCTGACTCTGAACTGTGCTTTCAAACCCATATTCTCTCCATCACCAAGATTGACATCTTCCACCACTGTAATATCGCCCATCTCTGCCCCTGCCTCAGCCCATCCGCTGCTGAAACCCTCAGCCATGCTTTTGTTAGCTCCAGACTTGATTATTCCAATGCTCTCCTGGCCGGCTTCCCGCCTTGCACGCTCTGTAGACTTCAGCTCATCCAAAACTCTGCTGTCTGTATCCGGACTCGCACTGTCCCGTTCACCCATCACCCCCATGCTCACTGACCTACACTGGCTCCCAGTCCACCAATGCCTCCAATTTAAAATCCTCATCCTCGTGTTTAAATCCATCCATAGCCTCGCCCCTCCCGATCTCTGTAACCTCCTCCAGCCCTACAATCCTTCAAGAACTGCGTTCCTCCAACAATGGCCTCCTGTCCATCCCACACTTCCTTCACCCCACCATTAGCAGTCGTGCCTTCATCTGTCTAGAGCCTAAGATCTGGAATTCTCTCCCCAAACCTCTTTGCCTCTCCCCCTTTAAAATGCTGCTTAAAACAACCATTATTTTGATTACCTGTCCTAATGTCTCCCTCATTGGCTCAGTGTCAATATTTGTCTGATTACGCTCCTGTGAAGCATCTTGGGATGTTTTACTACATTAAAGACTCAACAAAAAAAAACAAAAACAAAAAAAAAATATATATATATATATATATATATGAAATGCAAGTTGTTATACAATTTGGCTTGTTTGTTGGATCTGAACTCCTAGGGGTAGAAATTAGGTTGCGCCCCATTTGGGGCGCAAATATCGTCCGGACGCAAATATTAGCGCCTGGCGCTAATTATCGGCACTGACGGGAAACTTCACTTTTACCGCCCCGGGAGGTGAGTGGAGCGCTAAAGCAGGCGCTGCACACCTCTCTTAAGGCGCAAAGGCCGAGCAGTGAGGCGCTAACTCGGAGCGCTGGCGAAGCTCATGTAATGTCAGTCAGCAATGGAACACACACACAATGGCACGGGCCACTTCTCAAAGGGGATGGTTAATCTTGCTTTCCTTCCACATCCTGTTCATTGCTGCCTTGAATCTCGGCCTGGAGAGACTTGCACATCAAATGTGCTGGAAAGAACAATGGAGAGCACCAGGCAAAGAGCTCAGAGTGCAGCTCCCACGGTCTCTGCTAAATCGATACAAGGAATGGCAAATCAAAATGAACCTGCAAAGTGCTGCTCAGTACCCAAAACTCCTTCACACAACGTCGAATCTCTCCAGAAGTCTCTCCCTCTCTCTCTCAGAATGCGTAGTTCAAAAATGCCACCAACAATAAAAGACAGGAATAGGCCCCCTTTAAATAGCGCCCCCCCCCAGCCCCACAGCGATTGATAGCGTTCCAGTCTTCTGGTCGTTGGAAGCGCCAGGCGGTAAGGCAGGGGGCGCCACTCAATTTCCGCTACGGGGCGCCCCAAGGGCGTTGCACCATGGAATGACGTCACAATCTGCGCGCGCAGGTGGTCGCAGCGGTAAGTTTTAGCGCCGCCGAACAATCTCAAGTTAAGTTCTCGAGCGGCGCAAACATCGCTGCGCCCGGGCGTTAGCGGCTTTGCGCCCCATTAGCGCCCTCTTAAGGCGCTAACGGGTGGCGCAACCAAGTGAATTTTTACCCCCTAGTATATATACGTATGCTAAGGGCTATAATATCAATGTAGTATTAAATTAACTTTCCTATAGTTTTCAGTCACATAATTGTAAAAATCTGTTTTATGTTACGACCGGCTGAAGTGTAAAACAGGAATGGTCAACACAGCATTGTTGTGGGCCTCATTCTTATTATGTCTAAAAAAACAATATTCCATTTCAAAGAACTGTAGTAGCGGTCTCTCATCAAGCTCTAGAAAGGTTATGTCTCGGTGCATTTTGATACTATTTGTCAACTGGGATTCTACATGGTATTTATTTTACTGGAGGTGAGACTCCCTCTTTCTAAGCGATTTTCCTCCCTTTCTCTTGGCTTCCCCTCATCATGCACGATGACCATGGAGACTAGTCAGAAATGTCCTCCATTGCTTCTACCTATGTTGTCCTCAAACTAGCTGCATCCTAGATCTGCCAGGGATGTCTCTCACTCCAAATTTCCCTTTTTCCCTGTTGCCTGTGCTTTGTGCCTTCCCAGAACAGCACAGTGAGATCAGAAACTCATTGAGTGGGACTATGTTCAGAAACCCCACATCCTAGACTCAGTGGCTTAGCGGTTGGTGAAGGTTCACTACCGTGCTCTAATAATCGCTGTTGATTAGTGGGTTCTTACAATGTTTAATACACTTTCCACTGGGAACTGGGTAATGGAGTGGGTTAGGGAACTGGATAGGAATCCAGTCAAGACTGATGTATCTCTTCTCTCTGCCAGGTGTTCAATCACATGGGGAGGAGTTTGGGCCATTGTATGTTCAACCAAGACTCAAACGGGTTTAGGTATACAAGGGAAAAAACACTTAATTCATCACAAATTGCAATTAAACTGACCATCTGACTCGGAGACCATATGAAATAGAAAAAAATAGAGAGAAAAGAAGCACACTGGTGTAGTAGGGATGCTTTACAATGTTGGGGTTAAGGAGGGAAAGGCAAAGGAGAATGCTTTCAGTAATATTTTTATATATAATAAATATATTTATATTAAATAGGTAGAGCTGATGCAACGTGCATGCTTGTTTTTACATATATAAATAATACCTCCAATTACTGTTTTTCCCATATGCGTGTGAAAGTAGATTTGTTTATATTTCAGTTATTGTATATAAAAGGAACAGCATGCTGATAAGTGAGTATGACCGCAACCAGAAGGTTTTTGTCATGTTAGCGCTTGCTTTAATTTTTCTCTCATTTAATATTAGGTTAGATTTAGTAATCGTTCAGTAAGATGTGTAATTACTATGTCCAGAGCACTGGAGAGGTGCCACTATATAGCCCTGCAATACACTGAGTAGTTTTATTTTAGATAATTTTAGTGTTTGTTGCACTCTACAGTGTTAAAACCAAAGTTTCCTCATAGATGTAATGACTTTTCCCTGTTGTCAGTGAAACAGGATTTGTGCATTTGAACAAAAACTAATGCATAGAAAATGTCATTCAGTAAGATGCCACCTCCCCAGTAAACTACATATAATAACATATAGCCACTGTATAGGGTCCTAGTGTGCAATATGAATATGCAAATCGTACAATCTACTTCTACTTGCATATTTGCAGGTGGCTCTTCGAATTCGCCCCATCAATGAGTCGGAACTTGAAGAAGGAGCCACCATCATAGCACATAAAGTGGATGATCAGGTAATTGGCTTTCCTGTTACTGATAGCACAGAATTTCACCTTGCTTGATACAGTCAAACTTTGCTAAAGTCAATTTGTAACATAAATATGTTGATAATGCAAACTGTATTACAACAGTGACTACACTTCAAAAGTACTTCATTGGCTGTAAAGCGCTTTGAGACGTCCGGTGGTCGTGAAAGGCGCTATATAAATGCAAGTCTTTCTTTCTTTGTATTGGTGAGTTTTCATAAAATTCTAACATTTCAATCTGTTAAAATCCCCCCTTTCCCCAACCATATAATTTCCACAATGGAATAAATAATAGCCTGAAAGGAGATAGGAGGCCAGAAAGGGCTATCACCAATGTTCCCTCTAACTTTTTTTTTTCAGTGCGCGGTCCCTTTAAATTCGCTGCGCGTCCGCGGTATCTCTTCCAGCTTGTGAGCGGCCTGCGTGGGACCTCCGGATTAATGTGCGGCCGCGCTCCTTCGGGGGAGCGTTGGCTATCACCTCTTCCCCAGCTGAAGGCTCGAAGATTTTGCACTTTGTTTGTGCATCCAGAAGAAGAAGAAAGATCAACATGTTTGTCGGTTTAAAAAAAAAACCCCAGCAAAGAACAGATTACATTGCTAACTACTCACGGCTTCACAGTTTGGAACTTGTGTTTCTTAGTCAATCAGTAGCACTTGGACAGGGCCTAGTGTGAAGCAACTTGCCATGAAGTACTCCTGTCTGGTCCAAATGAGATCAGATTTGTATATATTTAGGGTACGGTAGTAAAGTGGTTATGTTACTGGACTAGTAATCCAGAGGCCTGGAGACATGAGTTAAAATCTCGCCACAGCAGCTGGAGAATTTAAATTCAATTAAATAAATCTGGAATGAAAAGCTAGTATCAGAAATGGTGACCACGAAGCTACCATTTTGTCGTAAAAACCCATCTGGTTCACTAATGTCTCTTAGGGAAGGAAATCTGCCGTCCTTACTGGGTCTGGCCTACATGTGACTCCAGACCCACAGCAATGTGGTTGACTCTTAATTGCCCCTCGGAAATGGCCGAGCAAGGTGCTCATCACCACCTCCTCGAGGGCAGTTAGGGCTGGGCAATAAATGCGGGCCTTGCCGGCGACGCCCACATCCCGTGAACGAACAAAAAAAATTATATATTCCAAGACCAAGACAGCTAATTACAATAACATAGATTTAAGTAAACCAATCCAATAGATCATTAGAAATTCATTGCCCTCTTCCCTATTTAAATGTAGCCAGCTTCATAGAAAGATAAGAAGCATAAAGTACCTTTCTATCACAAACACCTAAAAATGTAAAAAGATACTAACATTGCATCTATGCAGCTGAGCTGTTTCTTAATTAACTGTTAACAAAACTGATACTGATGTGAAGCAAAGGTTAAACGCTGTGCATGAATTCCAGCTTCCAAAAACATATTCAGTATCCCAACACTGCCAAACAATTCATTGAAGAGGGCTGAACTTGTTTCCTTGCCCAGAATTTTCCTGTTGCTTTCACTGGATAATCACACTGCCCTGAATATCAATGACTCTTTTTATTGTATAAAATCTGTACAGACCCAATTGGGTGCCTTTGCCTCTCTGCTCTTCTCCCTTTTTTCCAGACCCAGAAAGCATCTGACTGCGGGAGGGGGAAGAAACAATAATAGTCTCTGGGTGTACCCTTATCACCAACATCTTCAATAGCCAAACGGCATATTGCAATATATTCAGCGTCTGCCGACATGATGTGTCAATCACACTCCCGCACCAATCAGTGTGAGCTGGATATTAGACAAACTACCTGCTACCTTGATAGTTAAAACTCTCAACCAGCACCTAGTGTCAATTTTAAAAAGAAAGTTATGCCAATGAAAGCCCTACTTTTGCTGGAAAGACAAGAGGGCTGAGGCCACAGGTTCTGCAAACCCTGTCGGTCTCTGATTGATCAACAGTACATGCAATTTAAGTGCAATAAGGTGAAGTGTCAGTTTTTCCTTTGACCCACTAAAGTGTTTCCACACAGCGCTCCCATCTAGTGCCCAGGTGAGAACTGACAAAACTCAGCTAGTTTTGGCTTGATTGAATGATCTTGGGACTTTCAAGCTAGCATTTTCACTTACTAGTTGATCTCCTGTGACATCGTTCACAGACAACATATATCTGCCCAAAATTTGCAAGCGGACGCCTCCAACCTGTAAAAAAAAATCTACGCATTTACCTGGTGACCCGGGAGGTACGGAGACTCGCGATCCTGGGCCTCTCCGGGTCCGCGCGGGCAGAGGCCCCCGTATCCCAGGGGCGCAGGCGGTTTGCTAGCGTCCCTGGGATCACGTGGGCCGGCCCAACCAATAAAAGAAGGGAATCCCCATTCATACTTATGGGAGTTGCGTACGTACGGAACTGTCATTAGTATGAATGGGGATCACTTAAAAAATACACAAACACATGAGATACATTTTTTTTAAATTACATTTAAAATTAATTAAAATGCCATTTAATTAAATATTTTAAACAAATTTAATTTTTAAAACATTTTTTTATATGTTTTAACGGGGCTAAAAATAAACTTGCCTTATTGGACAGGGTTTTTAATGTATAAATGAGTGATAAAATTTAATTTTTCTATTTTTTAAAACTCTTTTATGCTGGTAAAAGCAGGCCTGCTTTTACCAGGTGTAAGAATTTGACAGGCATTCAGCGGGCAGAAGTTGGGCAAATAGCGTAACTCTCCATCCGCAGAGGCCCATCTCCCGGGGAGACGGAGGATCTGTCAAGAGAATTCTTGACAGATCACAAGTTCGGGTTTTAGCGCATGCACTTCGCACGCCTAAACCCGGAACTTGCGCGGCCCCTACGGGCGCGTACACACCTCGCACGCACCCGTAGGGGTCGCAAAATACGGCCCGTTATCTTTCTTTCTCTTCCCTGTAATTGTCTCTGCTTGTCTCCCACTCTCTCATTCTTTCTGTTCATCTTTCTCTCACTTTCTCTTGTGCCTATATCTCTGTGACTTTTTGTCAGTCATTCTCTCTCCCTCTTTCTGTCACTCTCCTTCCCATTGTCTCCTCTTTCCTTTGTACACCTTCCATTGTCTCTGGAAAGCTCGCAGAAATTAACTTTCTCTCTCTTTCTGTATGTCTGTCTCTCTTTCTGTATATCTCCTACTCTCTATGCCTCGCATACACTCTCACAGTTAAATAATGAATTATACCATGTTGACAATCCCGCCTCAGATAATGATTTCATATGTGTCGCCATGCAGTCTGCACGCACTCTATTCCTGTTAGTGCCCCAACCAAAGCGCAGGTCCTCCTCCTTAGTAGTTAAAGTTAGGTTTATTGCAGGTAAAATCCAGGCACGGGCGAGTGCGGCACAGCCTGGGCTGGGAAGGAAGCCAGTCCTAGAATTACCTGGCGTGGATCAGCCAGCGAGAAGGAGCAGGGCCTGGAGCAGGTCTGGTGAAGTTGAGATGCTTTGCTATCAAGGTGATGCCAATGTCAGCAACGGGAGCCGAGGGGTTGGTACGTGGTCATCGAATGACCAGAAATCCATTCATTCCAACCAGCAACTGACATCAACTTTTTAAAAACGTGACTGCGCTCGTGAAAAACCAGCAAGATGGCCGCCTGATTTTCAGCTGGCCAGCCAAGAGTGCCTGGTTTGCGGGATTCTCTATACCATTCGTTAATATTGCTTTATGATTATTCAACAGTAAGTGCATTTTAAATGGAATAAAGTGAACAATGTCAGTTCTTTCGTCTCAAGTGGAAATGCTTCAATGATATACCAGAATGGACAAACCGGACAGACAGTTGTTTGTATATGTAGGTATTCATTTTTTGCTTTCAAGTTATGTAAGTGCTGAGAAGCACAGAATTCAGCAAAAAAAAAATGCAAGCATTTATACCACACGGACACTGAGAAAAAACCTTGTGCTATTTCAAAAAATATTACATAAATTATACTCCACAAAAAGGCAGACTATGACCCAACCAAAATAATTAAATTCTTGGTTGCTAAGTATTTAAGTTGGCCCCGGGGTGGGGGGTCCTGGTGGGGGGGTACCTACTAATCAGTTCATCTGTTCGTTGCATGCATAGCCAATTATTTCTGCCTCAGCAATCAGGACAATTAGGACAAACTCACTCTTTGTTTTTGTGACGCTACAGTAGTCACAGATTAGACCGAGGCTGCGTACACGGGGTAGTTCCATGTTCTGAGGAAACCATCAGATGGGGGAAACTCGTGGGGAGGAAGAGAAATGGTGCCTCAGACACTGTGACTGTTAACGTCCAGGTCTTTAGAGCAGGAGAGCAGACATCAACAAGACATGTATTATGTTGGTAAGTGCTATAAAGCACATTCAGATTGTGCTGAAGAGACACCAGTGGTTTGTGGCTTTTTGCCCAAACTGGAGAAGTAGTTTCAATGATAGTATTTAAAAATGTAGCTCTTCTTGGCACATTGCCACGCTGACCCTTCCCATTGATCTTTCCACTGCCACCTTTTTTACAGCACTAAGTTCAGGCTGCTGTGATTATCCTCAAGGCCAACTTTTGTAAATATAGTGGGGCGGGGGGGGGGGGGGGGGGTTCTGACAATTATTTTGATAATGTTCATATTAAAACTGTATCTTGTCTTCTAAGATAAGAGGCACACAGACCCATATGTGGATGCTCAGCTGTTGAGTATATTCAAGATGTGGAGATGCCGGCGTTGGACTGGGGTGGACAAAAATGAGAAGTCGCACAACACCAGGTTATAGTCCAACAGATTTATTTAATTTTACAAGCTTTCGGAGCTATCGCTCCTTCGTCAGGTAAGTTAGCAATGAGAGAATCTCCCAGAATTCACAATTTAAACCCAGACAAAATCTATTCACATTATTCGCTACAACAAAGAGCACAGCCAAGACAATGAGATGTGTCCCAGGGGGTCCAGCGTGTCAAACCACCTGCTGGCTGCATATCCTGTCAATTTGTGTTCTTGTGTTTTAAAAAAAAAACACCTGGGAAGACCGGCCATGATGTCAAGTCACGTTCTGTATCGTGACATGAACCCGATATCGCGATTGAGGCCATCCTCATGAGTGCGGAACTTGGCTATCAGTTTCTGCTCTATGATTTTGCGCTGTCGTGTATCTCGAAGGCTGCCTTGGAGAACGCTTACCCGCAGATCCGAGGCTGAATGCCCCTGAATGCCCCGGGGAACACTTCAGCAGCCAGGGGCATTCAGCCTCGGATCTGCGGGTAAGCGTTCTCCAAGGCGGCCTTCGAGATACACGACAGCGCAAAATCATAGAGCAGAAACTGATAGCCAAGTTCCGCACTCATGAGGATGGCCTCAATCGCGATATCGGGTTCATGTCACGATACAGAACGTGACTTGACATCATGGCCGGTCTTCCCAGGTGTTTTTTTTTTTAAAAACACAAGAACACAAATTGACAGGATATGCAGCCAGCAGGTGGTTTGACACGCTGGACCCCCTGGGACACATCTCATTGTCTTGGCTGTGCTCTTTGTTGTAGCGAATAATGTGAATAGATTTTGTCTGGGTTTAAATTGTGAATTCTGGGAGATTCTCTCATTGCTAACTTACCTGACGAAGGAGCAATAGCTCCGAAAGCTTGTAAAATTAAATAAATCTGTTGGACTATAACCTGGTGTTGTGCGACTTCTCATTTGAGTATATTCAAGACAGAGATCGATAGACATGATCTTATTGAATGGCGGAGCAGGCTCGAAGGGCCGAATGGCCTACTCCTGCTCCTATTTCTTATATTACAAGACATGATCATGTTATGAGGTTCACATGACCTCATCACCATCATGTGACGCCCTGTTAAAATATGTTAATGCCTGATAATCTTTTCCTTTATGATGTATACAGTAATACTGATTACAGACCTGTCACAAGCAAATGGGAGGCAGAGGCGATAGGAAGCTGATCTGAACTGACCAACATAAATGCTTACATGCCACATAACTCAAATGTAACTAACATGAGGGCTTTGCCTTCTTTTGATTGTGAGAAATGTAATTTTTAAAAATATATTACAAAGTTATATTTAAGCCGTTGGATTTTTTTTCCTGAATTCCTGCACTCCTGGCTGGCCTCCCACATTCTACCCTACGTAAACTTGAAGTGATCCAAAACTCGGCTGCCTGTGTCCTAACTCGCACCAAGTCCCGTTCGCCCATCACCCCTGTGCTCGCTAACCTACATTGGCTCCTGGTTAAGCAACGCCTCGATTTCAAAATTCTCATCCTTGTTTTCAAATCCTCCCATGGCCTCGCCCCTCCCTATCTCTGTAATCTCCTTCAGTCCCACAACCACCCCCCCTCCCCGCCCCCCCCCCCCCACCCCGAGATATCTGCGCTCCTCTAATTCTGCCCTCTTGAGGATCCCTGATTATAATCGCTCCACCATTGGTGGCCGTGCCTTCTGTTGCCTCGGCCCTAAGCTCGGGAATTCCCTGCCTAAACCTGTCCGCCTCGCTACCTCTCTTTCCTCCTTTAGGACGCTCCTTAAAACCTACCTCTTTGACCAAGCTTTTGGTCACCTGCCCTAATTTCTCCTTATGTGGCTCGGTGTCAAATTTTTTGTCTTATAATACTCCTGTGAAGCACCTTGGGACGATTTACTACGTTAAAGGCGCTATATAAATAAAAGTTGCTGTTGTTGAATTCGGAACAATTAATCAGGTGAAATCAGCTGTGAGCCAATATCTACTCTTTTGGGGTGAAAAATAAAACAAAGGAGTTGAAATTGTTCTTTTGGTATTTGAGTAAACACGTCCAAGCTAATGCGTTAACATATTTAGACTGCACAGTGCGACTTCAACCCAAAATGGTCACTTACCAGGCCTAATCACAGACAGGCAAACAGAAAACACAGCACATACAATGCAAGAGCAGGCAGGGAACTGAATCAAAGGGGGGGAGGGACTTGCCGTGTACTATGTGATGCAGTAAAGGGGATGGCCGCGTCTCTCAGTTTTGTTTGGCATGAAGCCAGGTGTGCATTTTAGTTTTATTGGGTTTAACAATGAATTTTGGATTTTATACTTCAGGGGTTATATATCAGCTTTCACTGGGTGAAAGCCAAAAATTAGAAGACCTAATTATATTTATTTATGTCCTGTGGGCAGGTTCCAGCAGCCTACTTGGTGTCACAGGCCCTGGAAAGTCTGGAGTGTTTACATTGACTTTTAGTATGGCAAAGCTGTGTGAATGTGGGAATTAGAGTGCATGTATCACGGTGCAGTCTACATAAAAGAAACCTGTATTTATAAAGACTTAAAGACTTTGCATTTATATAGCGCCTTTCACGATCACCGGACGTCTCAAAGCGCTTTACAGCCAATGAAGTACTTTTTGAAGTGGAGTCACTGTTGTAATGTGGGAAACGCGGCAGCCAATTTGCGCACAGCAAGCTCCCACAAACAGCAAGGTGATAATAACCAGATAATCTGTTTTTGTGATGTTGGTTGAGGGCTAAATATTGGCCAGGACACCGGGGATAACTCACCTGCTCTTCTTCGAAATGGTGCCATGGGATCTTTTACGTCCACCTGAGAGAGCAGACGGGGCCTCGGTTTAACGTCTCATCCGAAAGACGGCACCTCCGACAGTGCAGCACTCCCTCTGCACTGGAGTGTCAGCCTAGCTTTATGTGCTCATCACGTTATGGTACCTGATCACATCCTCAGGATGTCCTAAAGTGTGTAACTACCAACGAATTATATTTTGAATTCACCGCAGGCAAACACAACAGCCAATTTCCATGAGCAAGATCCCACAAACAGCAAAGGAATGAATGACCACATAATCTGTTTGCAGTGGTGTTCGATGGGCGAGGAATGTTGCCCCTGCTCCTCTTCAAATAGTGCTGTGGGCTTTTTATATCCTCCTGAATGGGCAGACAAGGCTTTGGTTTAACGTCTCTTCTGACGATCCACACCTCTGACAATGCAGGAGGAGTCTGTAAGGATTTGAACCCACAACCTTTTGACTCAAAGTTGAGCCAAGCTGACACATGAAGCACATTAAGTGAATTGTACAGGTGCAATTGCAAAGGGTTGGTATTCTTGAGGTTTACTTACATAGCTTGTAAATCTAACGTAAACTGGAATGTAGGGAACAAATATTCCTTCATTTGAGGAATAGTACCAAACTATTACAAGACTACTGCTGATAGTTGTGCTGAGCTCATTAATATGTATAAAATCCACAACTTTCCCAATTATATTAGGGATGAGGGTGTAGCACATTGTCAGGGTAAGCCATATAGAGCAGAAAGTCCCAGGTTGAATCCTTAGGTCTGTGGTGGGTTAACTGATCTTAGCTGGACTACCAGTAGCGGGCTACACCTTTTCGCTGCTGATCAAACTTTTACATCCGGAAAGGCCAACCCAGCGGGGAATTATCAAGTTTCATAATATAACCTTTTGGTTTGTAACTTCAATGTTAACGCAGAGATTTTGGGCTGGATTTTAAATTCGCAACGTGCTGGGAGCGGGCGGGTCCGGTAGCGCGCAGGAAACCCCGCAGTCAGTGCAGCGCGCCTGTCAGTGGCTTTTCAACACAGCCACTGACTGCATTATCATATGATTTCCAGATTTCCCGGCCAATTAGTGTCAGCGGGCGTGAGGACGACCCGCACGGTGCAATTTCAACTCCAGTATTTAAAGGGACATTGCAAACATGCAGTTTGAAGGAGTTGGAAGCCAAAGAGAAGGAAGTGCCAGAATGGAATCCAGATGGTCAAAGGCTGTGCTTTCGTTCAGTGACGCCTCCCTGGATGTGCTGCTGGGGGCTGTGAGGACCCAGAGGGATGTACTGTTCTCTAGCGATGGGACGAAGAAGCTGGCTGGAAACACCAAGAAGGCGCGGCACAAGAGGTCAGCAGCAGGAGCGTGGTGCCACGCTCATGGATACCATGCAGGAAGCGGTTCAATGACCTAAGCAGGACAGGAAAGGTGAGCACAATGGTACTTTCACCTACATCCTGATGTGCGTATCACCCCAATCCCCTCACTGTGTCTAGTCAAGCCTATTCCAGCACATCGCTCCTCACACCAACTTACCTTGCAGGTACACCCATCCCTCTCTGTCTCTGCACTTCCTCACATCCCCATCTGTCCATCCATCACTGACACTCTCCCTCATCCTAATGCAATGCCACGCCTCTCTCTCATCGTCACCCTCAACAAATGCTCTCCATCCATCCGTTCAACACACGCCATAACTCTCACTCGTAGGCCTCTTCTTTCCCCCCCCCTCTTGCAGAAGAGAGCACTGAACACGAGGGAGAGGCAGAGAACCAGAGGCGGCCCTCCATCAATGTTCTCTTTAACCTGCGTGGCCGTGCAGCTGTCTGGAGGTCCTGCGGAGCCGGCTCACCGGCTTTTGAATGGAAAAAACGCACATGTGCGGAAATTTGAATGGGCCCTGTTAAAGGGGCCGCGCACCAAAAAAAATTAAAAAAATAAAAATGAAAGGGAACATTGCCCTCCAGGCATCTCACAGCTAACGTGTGCGGAAGAGCAGGCGCTGGAAATCAGTGGAGTCTTGGCGTGCCTGGCCATTGGAGATGGGGAGACGAGGTTTCCCAGCTACCTGGTGACAGAATTAAATATCAGACAGCCACATGGCATACAACACTCACTCATGTTGACTTGATGCCAACAGCGAGTGCAATATAATCACATGCATAATGCTAACTTCCAACATTCTTACCTTGACAGTACTCATTCATTCATGTCTTTTATCTCCCACAGGGCCTTCCCGTGTCTAGCAGGAGTTGGTTGAGGTCGCCGCTGCCGCTGACTCCTCAGAGGAGCTCACTCCCTCAGAGTGCATCATCACAGGACTCATGCACCAGCTCAGATACTCGCACTTCTGGACCAGTAAGGCAGATAGTTGGGTTTTCACCTGGTGACTCACACATCACCAGTGAGCAAGAGCAGATGGTGGAGTCAGGGACAGCAGTGGAGAGTCCGGGTCGGAGGCCGTCGGATGCTCCGAGCTCTGCTCAGCTGGACGCAGATCCTGTACCTCGGGGGCCTTTGCAACGAACCAGGATTCTCTGGAGCAGCAGCAGAGAATGTGCGATGTACTGGCGGGCATTCCAGCTGCACTGTGCGTGCTTGCCGAGAGGTTGGAGGAGTCCGTCTCAAGCATGAGTTGCATGATGTCGCAGGCCTTTGCGATGATGTCTTCGTCCATGGAAAGTGTCGTCGCCTGCATTGAGCATCAAACGCGGCCATCACACGAGTGCACGCAGGGCTTCACCAATGGCTTGCACACTATGAATGCCAACTTAAATTGGATGAATGATATCCTAGCCTTGACCGTTCATCCCCCTCAACTGATCTGCAGCGAAGTGTTCTCCAGATCATAGCAGGGAAGTGGGGCTGAGTCATGCGAGGGATGATGGTGAAAGGGGACATGGAAGTGGGGACTCGACTCAAAGTGCCCGCCCCCCTCCCCGCCCCACCTCAGTCAGTACCCCACCTGCTACCTCGTATCCCGTTGGTCGAATCTGCCCCTGCACAGGTGCAGGTGGAGCAGTCTTTGGCGGGGCCCACACAGGCACTAAAACCCAGAGGACGTCGACCAAGAGCATCTCAGCAGTCAGAGCAGGGATCTGAGCAGCCTGCCTCTTCCTCTGTTGAAGCCACAGGGGTTGCATCACGTAGAAGTGCTAGGAAAAGGAAGAGTAAAGATTTATAGTTGCACAAGGGTATGCTCACGGATGTGTTACACGTTTTTGGAATGTTAAGTTTCTGTTTTATATTTGAGCCACTTAAATATTATCCTTTTGCTCCGCTTTCCCGTCTTGCCCTTTCTTGGTTGCTGGCTGGCAAGTGGCCTTTTCAGTTGTGTGATGATGAATGGGAAGACATGAATTGACGCTGAGCAATGGGGGGCTATGTTGTTTGCAGGACTGCTTTGTGTTCGTGGCATTGTGGGGCGGGAGGAGGCAAAAGTGGCTTTTGCATGTAATTGTTAGATGGGTGCAGTGGTGGAACCTGAGTGAGCCTCGCAATAATGAGGGCATTCCAGGCAGCAGTGTGCGCCACTAGTGGTGCATTGTCCTCCTCGGAGTCGTCGAGGAGGCTCTGTGCAATATTCCTCCTGCAGGTCCAAACCTCACTGCTGCACAATGTTGTGCAGAGTGCAGCACACCACGACCGTTCTGGAGACCAGACCCTGGCTGGTGCATACTGAAGGGCACCTCCAGATCTGTCCAGGCACCTGAAGCGCATCTTCAGCAAGCCGATGGCTTGTTCGATGACACAGTTGGTGGTCATATGGCATTCATTGTATCGCTCCTGGGCCTCATTCCTTCGGTTTCTGAGAGGTGTGATCAGCCACATTTTAAGTGAATATCCCTTGTCAACAAGCAGTCAGCGGATAACTTTGCTTCGAGGTGCGAAGAGATCAGGAAGGGTGGACTGTCACAGGACGAAAGCATCATGGCAGCTGCCCGGGAATCTTGTGCATAAAGATAATTTTTTGGTTGCACACCAGCTGCACATTGATGGAATAATGAACATTTGCGGTTGATGAACACTCCTGGGTGATCTACAGGTGCCTTAATTGCCACGTGTGCAGCCGATGATGTCCTGCACCTGTGGGAAGCCAGCTAGAGCCACAAACCTGAGCACCCACTCATTCTGACTGGCGTCATCGCAGGCAAAGTTGACAGCCATCAGTCACCTGTCTTATGCATGTGTGTGCCGCAGACTGCGAGATCCTGAAAATGTCTCTGGCAGATCCCTGGAAGGATCCAGAGGCAAAAAAAGTTGAGGGTGGTGGTGATTTTGATAGCAACTGATGAAGCGTGGCCACCACGTCCAGTTGGCAGCAGTTCTTGTTCCAGCAGGCCGCAAATGTCTGCCACCACCTGACGCGACACCCTGAGCCGCCTGAGACACTGGTGTTCCGACATGTCGAGGAAGCTTACCCTCTGCCTGTAGACCCTGTGTGCCGGGCATGGCCTCCTGCGAGTGGCACCATCTCTGCTGATCCCCTCTCTCTTGTGGAGCTGTAGGTCTCTGAGCAGCAGGCTGCTGCTGGTGCAGGTCCTTCTGCTCCTGCTGGTGGTCATTTTGGTTCTCAGCTGAGGTCCAAAGCAACACAACGTAAGCGGTAGCCCTGTTGATCTGATAGATCAGAGCTCCAAAGTACAGATCAGACGTACAAACCTCCAAAGTGTATGGAGTAACCTCTCAGCACAAGTACGGTGAACAAACACTTTCACACAGGCAGGTAAGAAAGTAGCTGTGAGTACTGACTACATATCGGCATAATTCCCAGTCATGGCTTCAGCTGTAACATCGCCCATCTCCGACCCTGCCTCAGCTCATCTGCTGCTGAAACCCTCATCCATGCCTCTGTTATCTCTAGACTTGACTATTCCAGTGCTCTCCTGGCTGGCCTCCCATTTTGCACTCTCCATAAACTTGAGCTCATCCAAAACTCTGCTGCCCGTATCCCAACTTGCACCAGATCCCGAATTCACCCATCACCCCTTTGCTCATTGACCTAGATTGGTTCCCAGTCCATAACAACATAAGAAATAGGAGCAGGAGTAGGCCATTTGGCCCCTCGAGCCTGCTCCGCCATTCGATAAGATCATGGCTGATCTGATCTTGGCCACAACTCCACTTTCCTGCCCGCTCCCCATAACCCTTGACTCCCTTATCGTTCAAAAATCTGTCAATCTCCGCCTTGAATATATTTAATGACCCAGCCTCCATAGCTCTCTGGGGTAGAGAATTCCAAAGATTCACGACCCTCTGAGAGAAGAAATTCCTCCTCATCTCTGTTTTAAATGGACGACCCCTTATTCTGAAACTATGCCCCCTAGTTCTAGATTCCCCCACGAGGGGAAACATCCTCTCTGCATTTACCCTGTCAAGCCCCCTCAGAATCTTATACGTTTCAATAAGATCCCCTCTCATTCTTCTAAACTCCAATGAGTATAGGCCCAACCTGCTCAACCTTTCTTCATAAGACAACCCCTTCATCTCAGGAATTAACCTAGTGAACCTTCTCTGAACTGCCTCCAATATCCCTCCTTAAATAGAGACCCCAAAACTGTACGCAGTACTCCAGGTGTGGTCTCGCCAGCGCCCTGTACAGTTGTAGCAAGACTTCCCTACTTTTATACTCCATCCCCCTTGCAATAAAGGCCAACATTCCATTTGCCTTCCTAATTACTTGCTGTACCTGCATGCTAACTTTTTGTGTTTCATGTACAAGGACCCCCAGATCCCTCTGTACCGCAGCATTTTGTAGTCTCCCTCCATTTAAATAATTTTTTTTTATTTTTTCTACCCAAGTGGATAACCTCACACTTTCCCACATTATACTCCATCTGCCAAATTTTTGCCCACTCACTTAATCTATCTACTTAACCTGTCCAGCAACGGCTCGATTTAAAAATTCTCATTCTTGTTTTCAAATCCATCCATGGCCTCGCCCCTCCCTATCTCTGTAACCTCCTCCAGCCCTACAACCCTCTGAGATCTCTGCACTCCTCGATTCTGGCCTCTAACGCATCCCCGATTTTAATCGCTCCACCATCGGCGGCCGTGCCTTCAGCTGCCGAGGCCCTAAGCTCTGGAATTCCCTCCCTAAACTGCTTCACCTCTTTAGCTCTCTCTCCTCCTTTTAAGACACTCCTTAAAACCTACCTCTATATCTCCTTATGTGGCTCGGTGTCAAATTTTGTTGGATAATGCTCCTGTGAAGCGCCTTGGGACGTTTTACTACATTAAAGGCGCCATATAAATGCAAGTTGTTGTTGTTGTTGTTGTTAAATCACCCCAATTATTTCTAAATAGTCCCAATTCACACAAACATTCCCAGTTCACACTCAGCCAATTGGCACAGACTATCGTGCTCCCATTTTGTTTGTTCAAAATGATTTGCAATACAAATTATATACATCCTTTGCCTCTTTTATCTATATTGTACAATACTGTGACTGTCAAGCTGTCCAAATAACCCAAAGATGACCTCTACATTGGGCGTGCTGAGTCCTGATAAAGTGTTGTGCAGTAGATAAATACTTGCATTTATATTGTGCCTTATCACATATCCCCAGAAATGCCCCAAAGCGCTTCACACACAATGAATTACTTTGAATTGTTACATTAATGTACCATGGACAAGATAAGGCCATCAGGCCCATGCTTACTCAGCACATCCTTCAGCTGATTCCAATCCATATAACAGCCCCTACCTTCCCCCCCACCTCCCAGGAGAGGCAAAAAAAAAACAGATGCCTGTAACCATTTCATGAGTTGTCTGTCAAAAATAATGTTGGTTTGGTTCAGTGGTAGCACTATCATCTCTAACTGAGAAGGTTGTGGGTTTGAGTCCCACTGTATGACTTGAACACACATGTAGGCTGACATTTCAGTGCAATACTGAGGGACTGCTCCATTGTTGGATGAGTAATAGAATCACAGAAATTTACGGCACAGAAGGAGGCCATTCGGTCCAGCCTAATCCCACTTTCCAGCTCTTGCTCCGTAGCCTTGCGGGTTACGGCACTTCAAGTGCATATCCAAGTACTCTTTAAATGTGATGAGGGTTTCTGCCTCTACCACCGTTTCTGGCAGAGTCATTTATCCCAGCAACAGTGACTATACTTCACAAGCAATTCATTGGCTGTAAAGTGCATTAGAACGTCCTGAGGTTTCCCCAACCCCTGATGAGCGATCAGGGAATACCAGGAGGCCTGCTTTCCCCCCCCCCCCCAAGCGGTTTTGAGCGCATGATCTAAACTAAAGAACCAGCTCAAGACTAAGTGAGTGTACAGGCCAGTGCTTCCACAACCCAGAGAGAAGAGCTAAACCTGTAGTATCTACCGTCTGTAATATTGCACTGTCATTCACAATGGGACAAGTAGTTGTCTCCAGGTGACCTATTTTTTTTGAGGAAGGGGTACTAGCCTGGAGAAGTCTTAGAACTTCTTTGAAGAGTGTTGTGGGATTTTAACAGCACTTCTGACAATAGAACCAGCACAGCCTCAGTACTGCACTAGATTATGGGGCTGATTCGCAGCAGGGCGCACAAGCTGGCAATTCTTGGGCCTGCTGCTTGTGATTTTTTTTCATCTATTAATTTTAATGGATAGAAAATCATAGGTTGTGAGCCCACATTTTGCTGACCTGCACTCTGGGAGCATTGATTTGTACCAAGGACAGCCCATTACCGAATTATCCCTTATGTGCTTAAGTGGGATGAACTTTTGACCTTTCCATCTCAGAAGCTAGAGTGCCCCCAAATGAGCCACACTGGCACTGTAAGGCTTGTTAGTTCCTTTTCGTCAATGTAATAAGGCATTAGGAGTCGTTCCGCTTCAGTTGCTGTCAAATATTTTAGAACTTTAGGCATTTATTCTATGTGTCTACATTTACATTAAATAACACAACGTACTGCAAAAGGAGCCTTTTTGATCTTGAGCATCACAGAAATGTTTGTAAAATGTTAGTGGATGTGAGTATCTGTGAATAATACAGGGCTTAGCTGTGAATCCCAGCTAGTTGTTAACAGATATTGGGTCCTGCCTTACCTCTCGGGTAGGGGAGATGAGGCAGAGAGAAAGGGGTAAAAAAAAATAACAGATACCGGTGAGTGAGTTCAAGGCTGTGATCCCAGATTCAATGACAGCTTTGTCCCGGAGTATAAACTCACAACTGAGCCCCTGATTAGATGATAGTTTTCAATCCACCCCAAATACCTACAATTCTGGCTACATTTCAGGACTGAAATAATAAATGGTCAACTATAATTTGGAATGATAGCAAATTGTTTTAAGCTAAGTACAGTATCTTTCATGCTACTTAGTGATTTACCATGATCTACCAATTCATTAATGATGATGTAGATCATTCAGCGACCCCTTTTGTGTCTTAGCTCATCTTACTGGCAGTAAACAATAGATATGCTGTGACAGGACTGCCATAACGTTGCAGCTGCATTTTGTGAGTGATGCCCATACGGGGCCCTTTTCCTTATCAGACTGTCCGCGCTGGCTGTGTATGTGCACTTTGCAGTCTGCCATCAGTTTCCTTTCATTCGGTTTTTCCAATGGGAAGTAAGCCATTGTGTGAAGCGATGAGCAAATAATGCTTCCCATAGAGGCAGTCAAGCGGCCTCACACAATCGGTCCGTTTTAGTCTGTGAAAACAAGATCCGATTGTGTATTTGAAAGGGATTGTTCACGTGTTGCAGTTCAGTGAATGTAGAAGTATTGTTCTGTTTTATAAAAACATTGATTCTCCCTTCGAACCTGGATAAACCACATTGCCGATGTCCCAACTGGGAATGTAATTTTCGTGCAATGTAATAGCTAAACATGGTCAATGTCAAAACATTGGGCATAAAGGATTGAACTAGTTTAAAACGCAATACAATTGCTGTCAAAATGGCTTATAACTTCAGATGCATATTTTATTTATTTTAATAAAATGATTAAATAAAAATGAAGTTCAGCAAAAGGAACCAGAAATATTTGTAAAACAAGTTTCTGTGTATAATGCAGTTCAGTAGTTTGGTTATGGCTAAAAGGGTTAAATTATGAGGAGAGGTTGCAAAGACTAGGCTTGTATTCCCTTGAATATAGAAGGGTAAGGGGTGATCTAATTGAGGTGTTTAAGATGATTAAAGGATTTGACGGGGTAGATAGAGAGAAACTATTTCCTCTGGTTGGAAAGTCCAGAGAAGGGGGCATAACCTTAAAATTAGAGTGAGGCTGTTCATGGGGTGATGTCAGGAAGCATTTCTTCACACAACGGGTAGTGGAAATCTGGAACTCTCTCCCCCAAAACGCTGTTGAGGCTTGGGGGGGGGGGGGGGCGGTCAATTGAAAATCTCAAAACTGAGATTGATAGATTTTTGTTAGGCATGGGTATTAAGGGATATGAAACCAGGGCGAGTAGATGGAGTTAAACTACAGATCAGCCATGATCTAACTGAATGGTGGAACAGGCACAAGGGTATGAATAACCTACTCCTGTTGCTGTATTCCTGTTCGTCAACTCTTACTGTGAATGTGGTGGAAGGTGAGAGAAAGGGGATCTAACTTTTGAATATAGCGAATTGATTTTTTTTCTATAATGTTTGTAAGTATTGAAACATCTTGGCAGTTGTTCGATAGATTATTCACCCACAGTTTGAGTACAAGGTTTGCAAGATGGTGATAAATAACAGCCACTTGGCCATTGCATACTGGAGGGCTATCGGTACCCAAGGAACCAT
The DNA here is from genome assembly GCA_030390025.1 of Squalus acanthias. Lineage (NCBI taxonomy): Eukaryota > Metazoa > Chordata > Chondrichthyes > Squaliformes > Squalidae > Squalus > Squalus acanthias. Next base: position 53,703,174 of record CM059442.1, on the reverse strand, counting down.
TCTCCAGCAAGAGTCGATGCATTCTGGAGAGGAGGGAAGTAAAATTGTGGGAGGGGGGTGGTTGCAGAAAATATATGATGTGGAATGGCACCTTTATCGAATTCCAAAAGGCATTCGATAAGGTGCCACATAAAAGGTTATTACATAAGATTAGGGCTCATGGGATTGGGGGTAATATAGTAGCATGGATTGGTTAACGGACAGAAAACAGAGAGTAGGGATAAGCGGATCTTTTTCAGGTTGGCAGGCTGTAACTAGTGGGGTGCCGCAAGGAACAGTGTTGGGGCCTCAGCTATTTACAATCTATATTAATGACCTAGATGTAGGGACCGAGTGTAATGTATCCAAGTTTGCTGATGATACAAAGCTAGGTGGGACAGTAAGCTGTGAGAAGAACACAAAGAGTCTGCAAAGGCATATAGATAGACTAAGTGAGTGGGCAGTAAGGTGGCAAATGGAGTATAATGTAGGGAAATGTGAGATTATTCACTTTGGTAGGAAGAATAGAAAAACAGTATTTTTTAAATGGTGAGAAACTTTCAAATGTTGGTGTTCAGAGAGATTTGGGAGTCCTCGTGCAAGAAACACAAAGCTAGCATGCAGGTACAGCAAGCAATAAGGAAGGCAAATGGCATGTTGGCCTTTATTGCAAGGGGGTGGAGTATAAGAGTAAGGAAGTCTTGCTACAATTCTACAGGGCCTTGGTGAGACCACACCTGGAGTACTGTGCACAGTTTTGGTCTCCTTATCTAAGGAAGCATATACTTGCCTTGGAGGCGGTGCAACGAAGGTTCACTAGATTGATTCCTGGGATGAGAGGGCTGTCCCATGATGAGAGATTGTGTAGAATGGGCCTATACTCTCTGGAGTTTAGAAGAGTGAGAGGTGATCTCATTGAAACATACAAGATTCTGAAGGGGATTGACAGGGTAGATGCTGAGAGGTTATTTCCCCTGTCTGGAGTGTCTAGAACTAGGGGGCATAGTCTCAGGATAAGGGGTAGGTCATTTAAGACTGAGATGAGGAGGAATTTCTTCACTCAGAGGGTTGTGAATCTTTGGAATTCTCTGCCCCTGAGGGCTGTGAATGCAGAGTCTTTGAGTATATTCAAGGCTGAGATAGATCGATTTTTGGTCTCTAGGGGAATCAAGGGATATGGAGATCGGGCGGGAAAGTGGAGTTGAGGTTGATGATCAGCCATGATCTTATTGAATGGTGGAGCAGGCTCGAGGGGCCATATGGCCTACTCCTGCTCTTATTTCTTATGGTCTTATGAGACATCGTTAACCCAGGTTCCATTCTTGCGCTATGCAGTTAATTTCAGCCAGGGTGGTGGTGGGGCACAACAGTTGACCTCAACATCTCCAGGTTAGGGAGGGAGAACCTTTGGCTTAGTTCATGCTGCTGGGTATTATCCAGCAATTGATGCTAGAAGTGCACATATATAGACACTATGTCAGGCCTAATGTGATACTGCTCATGGACGACGAACCTGCCAATATGAATTAGCTCGGCTCACGAATAAAGGCTCTCCACTGAGATGAGGTGCCAGAGGGCTGCCACCGCCAACCATGCCCCAGCATTAAATACCAGCTTGAGGAGAAGAGAACAAGGGTGTGGAGAGAGAAACAGAGTTAACGTTTCAGGTCGATGACCGTTCGTCAGAGCTGGAAATGGAACAGGTTTTTAAGCAAGTGCAGAGGCAGGGAGAGGGTGGAGGGGAGGAAAGAACAAAAGGGAAGGTCTGTGATAGGGTGGAAGGCAGGAGAGATTGAGACAAAAGGGATGATGGTGCAAGGCAAAAGGAGATGGTAATTGGACAAGTTAAGAAACAAAAGATGGCTCTAGATGAAGTGTAAATGGCGATGGCAGAATGAAAGGCAGCTGCCATGTGAGAGAGAGAAAAAAAATGGGGGAAAAAAGATAGGGGCAGAGGTTATGGTCTGAAATTGTTGAACTCGATGTTGAGTCCAGAAGGCTGTAAAGTGCCTAATCGAAAGATGAGGTGCTGTTCCTCGAGCTTACGTTGAGCTTCATTAGAACAGTGTAAGAGGCCGAGGACGGTGAGGTCTGAGTGGGAGTGGAGCGGAGAATTAAAGTGACAGGCGACCGGAAGCTCGGGGTCACCTTTACTGCTGAGTATTTCAAGCATTTTCTGTTTTTATTTCAGATTTCCAGCATCCGCAGTATTTTGCTTTTGTAAGGGTGTGGAGATATTGGAGGGGAAATTAGGGAGGGTGGGGGAGAAGGCTCAATCCAATAATTTGTGTTATCTAAGTTGCTGGTACTTATCTCCTCGACTCATCCTGAGTTTACAGTAAAACTGAGTCCAGTTTATATATGATTTATAATCTCGTGTAGATGTAGTGTTTGCTTACTTCAGGACCAGCTCCACCCAGTTGGTCCAGTGACATTTTCACTGATGTCTGGTGACATTGAAACTTAATGAATTGCTGCAATTTAACAAATATAAAGAGAATGTTTATAACTTATCTAGAAGTGGAGACAATATTCAATTCTTTTTCTCCACTGCACATTTATAAAACTGCCAAACTATCTGTCACTTGAAAGAAGTTTTTTGTGACCTTCCAATGTAAAAGAAGAAAACTGTAGGAAGACAAAAATAAAGCATAGCTATGTGGCTCATTCTTAAAATTAGACTAATTTTGAAAAAAATAACTTTTAATAAGATGTATAGACCTTGGGTCCTTCTGTATATGATAAAATGCCTCTGTAACCTTCTCCAGCCCTACAACCCTTCGAGATCTCCGCACTCCTCCAATTCTGGCCTCTTGCGCATCCTCGATTTTCATCGCTCCACCTTTGGCGGCCGTGCCTTCAGCTGCCTGGGCCCTAAGCTCTGGAATTCGCTCCCTAAACCTCTCTGCCTCTCTACCTCTCTCTCCTCCTTTAAGATGCTCCTTAAAACCTACCTCTTTGATCAAGCTTTTGGTCACCTGCCCTAATATATCCTTACGTGGCTCAGTGTCAAATTATGTTTGACATTATAATAGCAAAATACTGCGGATGCTGGAAATCTGAAATAACAACAGAAAATGCTGGAAACACTCAGCAGGCCAGGCAGCATCCGTGGAGAGAGAAACAGAGTTAACGTTTCAGGTCTGGGACCCTTCATCAGAACTGGAAAAAGCTGGAGATGTAACAGATATTAAGCAGGTGCAGAGACAGGGTGCGAGGGGAGGAAGGAATTGAAGGAACATATTGTGCTTTTGTAAGAGGCAGGAAAGATAAAATGTTGCAAATGGGAATGGCAAAATCATACAGCATGAAAAATGGCCTCAACATTGAGTTCAACAATTTCATTGGGGGCAGGGGTTAGACTGTAGTTTGAAATGTTAACTCTGTTTCTCTCTCCACGGATGCTGCCTGGCCTGCTGAGTTTTTCCAGCGTTTTCTGTTATTTTATGTTTGATAATACTTCTGTGAAACAGCTTGAGATGTTTTACTGGCGATATATAAATACAAGTTGTTGTTGCTCTGCAAATTTAACTGCTGCAACTCCTGTATTTACCCAGTTCTGAATTAAGCTGAAACCCCTTGATTGTAATAGCCAGGTTTGTGTCTTGGGTCAAGTGGTAATCATCAGGAAACATTAAAAAGACACTGACCAATTTGAGCTGTACAAGTGCAGTACGTCAGTTCATCCCTAGTAACAAGCATTCTGGTAGCTTTGACACTCTATTGACAGAAAAAGTCTATCTTCGTTGATCCACAAATCATTTAATTTCAGGTGTTTTCATAGCACCTCCTTGTATAACACTGAAATATTCTAGATCTGTACGTTTGGGCAGAATTTAGCAATAAAGTCTGCCCATTTATACCATCTTACTCTGTAGAGGACATATAAGGGAAACCCATTGGAATGTGCTGAAATCAGCTAAATCAGTTCCGCGGTAACAATTGTCTCTAAATGGGCATCCCTCATGTGCTCTTCAGTACTCATTCAACAAATACTGCTCCATCAAAAACAGAAAGCAGCTGGATTGAGGAATGTTGTGAACGGGAAGACACTTCCTTGGCAACAGAAATACAAATGAACATTTTTCTATTTACTGTCCCAACATTGATCATATGGCTTTTCTTTGAAATTATTTACTTTAGTCTTTCAGCGCAGTTTACTGTGATTTCAGGACGATTTGGTAAAGTTTAACAGACCTGAAGCTGTTGTAATTTCCATCAGTAGCCAACTAAAATACAAAGTGGATATTGATTCATAAGGCTCCTTTGTTGGGGAGCTCTCATCGTGAGGGCAGCTCGAGCACTGCGGGGCAGATCTCAGAATTGGCAAAGTTTAAGGGAGAAAGTGAAGAACTGCCCCGTTACTGTTTCTTGACGGTTCCACTGCAGCATATAACCCCAATGCCCTCTGACACCTCCACATCCTCGGATATACTTGAACTCTCATTACTCTGTTGCCTGCAGTAGGGGCCAGTAAGACCTTTATACCCATCCCTCAAGCTGCAAGTGACTGAAGGAAATATTTCAAAGAGTCATGTTGCTAGGACACATTGCAAAGAGGCGTTTTCAAAACATTGCTCAAGCTGGGAGCAATTCATCCTCAAGCATGTAGCCAAGGTTGGTGGCGTCAGTACCTTAGCAACAATATAAAAAAATTGAAGTAATAGGCACTTCATCGCTTCGACAAGGCACACCGATAGCAAGTTAAAATTGATAGCTCCAGCTCTGGTGCTAGCAAAGCCTGAGAAAGCTTTGTCCCAGGGAGGCAATTGATTTTCCTCTAAATGGTACTCGTACCCCTACAGGACTATAGATTAATACACCCCTCCGTTATAATTTGGCTAATTCCAATTAATTGATCATCCAAACATGTCAGCTTAATGAAGGAAGCAGATCGCGTTCATGCAACATTTACGTATTTTCTTTTTTTATGTAAAGCTTTAGATAGACCAAAAATATTGGGAATTTAAAATGGACTCCAGTTAGCTACATGCTTAAGTCATTCATTTGCCTTTGTAGGAGGAAAAAAAGTACAGAAATATTATCAGAAGGTAGCTGCTAGTTTCACAGGAAGGTGGCCAGCTTTTGTTGCCGGGGCTGTCTATTTATTCAGCTAGCAGATCAGGTTTGCTTGGCTCGTATCTCAGGATTTTGAAATCATTTATACAAGTTTTCAATTTTGGGAAAGGACAGACCTGATTTTCTCTGATAACCTTGTCCGCTTGAGTGGTATAAATCCACATCACGATGAGCAGGCTGTTAAGAAATGATCGGGTAGTTCTTCAAAGAAGTCTATCTTCACCAAAGAAAATCCAGATGTTTGCTGTTTGCACACTATCTACCAGATACATAAAATTGATTTAATAACGTGGTTGCGTGTGTGGTGGAAAAAGACTGCTTTGACCTGGGATGTCTAAAGCCTACTTGGACAGTGCTTCTGTTTTTCCTTTTTACTCCGTTCCCAGTTCCCTGTTCACCTATCTGTTTCCACATTGCAGAAGTGGGAAGGACTGATCTGAAGTGTCCACGTTATGCTCCTCAAAGACTGAGTTTAGAACATTTTGAGAAGCAGATTATGGGGGGATTTTAACCCGGAGGAGCCTGCGGTTGGGTGCGGGTGGGGAGTTAAATCCGGTAAAAATGCGACTCGCCGACTTCCGCATTTCACTCCAGCGTGTTCGGCTGCGTGCACGCAACCCCCTCAGGAGAGGCAGGTTGTGAATTAACCGATGTTAATCCCTCAATTAGAGCAATATTGACATGGGTTTGGCACATTAACTTTGGTTCCATGGGTTTCCCGGGCTTCCTGAAACTCGCCAGTGAAAGCAAGGCGAGAGCACAGCGGCAATTGAGGGGGCTGAAGCAATCTCAGGGAAAAATGCCAATAAATACTCAGTACTCACAGCTCCTTTCTTACCTGCTTGTGTGAAAGTTCACAGTACTTGTGCTGAGGGGTTAATTTACACACTTTGGAGGTCTCATCTACACTTTGGAGCTCTGATCAATCCGATCAGAATGGGTGCCTCTTACGCTGTGCTAGACTGGACTTCGGATGAGGACCAAGATGACCAGCAGGAGCAACAGCGCCAGCAGCAGTCTGCTGCTCACGTACCTGCAGCTCCACAAGAGAGGGTATCAGCAGAGAGGTGCAGCTCGTAGAAGGCCATACCCGGCACACAGGGTCTAACAGGCAGAGGATAAGCTTCCTCAACATGTCGGAACACCACTGTCTGAGGAGGCTCAGGGTGTCTGGCAGACATTTTCAGTCTGCTGGAACAAGACCTACTGCCAACTGGACGAGGTGTCCACACTTCATCACTTGCTGTCAAAGGCACCGCCACCCTCAACTTTTTTGCCTCTGGATCCTTCCAGGGATCTGCCGGAGACATTTGCAGGATCTCGCAGACTGCGGCACAGAAATGCATAAGACAGGTGACTGATGGCTTGTTTGCCAGGGCCGCCAATTATGTTAACTTTGCCGGCGATGACGCCAGTCAGAATGAGTGAGCGCTCGGGTTTGCGGCTCTGGCTGGCTTCCCACAGGTGCAGGGCATCGTTGGCAATGAAGGCACCCCCCAGATCACCCACGAGTATTCATCAACCAATGAAAGGCTTCCACTCCATCAAAGTGCAGCTGGTGTGCAACCACAAAAAGATCTTAACGCAGGTGTGCGCAAGATTCCCGGGCAGCTGCCATGATGCTTTTGTCCTGCGACAGTCCACCCTCCCTGATCTCTTCGCACCTCAAACCAGAGTTACTGGCTGGTTGCTCGGAGACAAGGGATACCCACTTAAAACGTGGCTGATGACACCTCTCAGAAACTCGGCGTCAATTCATGTCTTCCCATTCATTATCACACAATTGAAAAGGCCACTTGCCAGCCAGCAACCAAGAAAGGGCAAGACGGGAAAGTGGTGCAAAAGAATAAAATTTATGTGACTCACATATAAAACAGAAACTTAACAATCGAACAATGTGCAACACACTCATGTGCATACCCTTGTGCAACTACAATTCTTTACTCTTCCTTTTCCTAGCACATCTATGTGGTGCAACCCCTGTGGCTTCAGCAGAGGTAGAGGCAGACTGTTCAGATCCCTGCTCTGTCTGCTGAGATGCTCTTGGCCAACGTCCTCTGGGTTTTGGAGCCCATAAGGGCCCCACCAAAGGCTGCTCCGACCCCTTATCTTTCACATACATGTAACCCTTCACAAACCCCATTTCTCCCCTCACATTCCCCATTTTCACCTCACATTCCCCATTCCCCCACAATCTCCATTTCCCCCCCCCTCACAATCCCCAGCCAAATGTTTCCCCTGGCTGGGGAGTCTAGAACCAGGGGTCACAGTCTCAGAATAAGGGGTCGACCATTTAGGACTGAGATGAGGAGAAATCTCTTCACTCAGAGGGTGGTGAATCTTTGGAATTCTCTAACCTAGTGAGCTGTGGATGCTCAGTCATTGAGTATATTCAAGACTGAGATCGGTAGATTTTTGGATATTAAGGGAATCGAGGGATATGTGGATATTGCTGGAAGGTGAAGTTGAGGTAGAAGATGAGCCATTATCTTGCTGAATGGTGGAGCAGGCTCGAAGGGCAGAATGGCCTACTCCTCCTATTTCTTATGTTCTTATTTCCCCCTCACACTTCCTGTTCTGTTGCCGTCATTCCCGGTATTCTCCAGCACTTCCATTTAACTGTTGTTCTTATGTTCGGACCATAAAGGGTATTGTAAAGTAAATTGAGAAAAAGCTATTTCCCCTGGTTGCTGAGGTAATAACTAGAGGGCATAAATTTAAGATTATCGCTAAAAGAACAAAGGGAGAGGTTAGGGGAATTCCTATTTTAACACCGAGGATTGTTAGGATTGGCTGTGCCCCATCAGAAGCAATGGTGGAAGCGGAACCCATAATAGCTTTTAAAAAGAAAAGAGGAAAAATATTTGAAAAAGCAAAATTTAAAAGATTATGGCGAAAGAGCAACGGGTTGGGACTAAGTGAGATCACTGTTTCAGAGAGCTGGGACAGGCGCAATGGCCTCCTCCTTCTGTCCTGTAAAAATTCTATGAATCTAAGTTGAAAGTATCTCACTGTTAAAAAGAAATTGAAAGGTTATAGTGTACCTCCATTTATTCTTTCAGCCTCTTCAGGCTGCATTCAGTTTGAGTCACGATGACCTGAAAGGACTTCGATGAAACTTGTGCACACATTTGCGTTACTGCTTTCAGCCTCTTATCTAATCTCCTTCCAGACTAAAATGTTATTCCTGACTCTTTGTTTAAGTTGTTGAAAATCATGCTTTTCATGTTGCGAGCATAGTGCTGACTAAAGATGCTGAAATAGGGATTTCAGCAGTTCAAAAAGTATTTGAATATTTGTGTTTTGGATCAGTCTAAACCTCAATGGGGTTGGTGGTTATATCCAAAAGAGCATATGGTTAAAATTAATGAATGCCTTATTTGTCTTTTTTTTAATTTCAATGCATACGATTACATTCACCATTGTCCCTCCTAGCTTTTAATTCAACCAATAGTCCCTTTGGCTTCTAATTAAAAGCATTTTACTGAATGCCAGTGATTGCGTTCATTGATAGCGGGTATTTGATTACTCTGTTTCAAGCATGTTTAAACTTGCCCTCCTTTTACATTGTACTGCTGAAAGTAATCTTGCACTGAAGTAATAAGGCAATGAATTATAAATGGCAGGTTTCTTAAAGGTAATTTATGAAGCAGTATTACCTTTGTACCAACCTAAGAGCCTCCACTTCTCTTGTATTGTTCAGCCTGTCCTCCGTGACTGAGCAACATCTTGTTTAATTTTTTATTGCGTAATGCCCATGAGTTGCCCAGTTGTTCGCTGCTCCATACATAATAAGGTTTTATGGTACCATTTGGAGTTGCACAGCAAGAGAGCCCCAGGTGGGCAGAGGAAACGCTTCAAGGACACCCTCAAAGCCTCCTTGAAAAAGTGTAACATCCCCACCGACACCTGGGAATCCCTGGCCCAAGACCGCACAAAGTGGAGGAGAAGCATCCGGGAAGGCGCCGAACACCTCGAGTCTCTTCGCCGGGAGCAAGCGGAAGCCAAGCGCAAACAGCGCAAGGAGCGCACGTCAACCCAAGCACCCCACCCACCCGCCCCTTCAACCACCGTCTGCCCCACCTGTGACAGAGACTGTAGGTCCCGCATTGGACTCATCAGTCACCTGCGAACTCATTTTTAATGTGGAAGCAAGTCATCCTCGGTTCCGAGGGACTGCCTAAGAAGAAGAGATTATGGGCTTAAGCTTCTCAATGCAAGGCATTGTCTTCCGTCGTAAGGCTCCCCTGTTCCATGCATCATTCCCCTGCTAGAGGGCAGGCAGGCAACATATTTTCTTGCCGTCATGAATCTGTGGCTCTGGAACTATTCCAAAAGCTGCCAAACCACCGGAGCTTTAAAACTAAATCCAGTCCAACCCTCAAAGAGAGAAGCAGCCAGTCTTGGCAATGAACAATATAAACAGAGAGTAAAAGTGCAAATAAATACTGTACATTACAAATCAGAAACCAGGGGACGGTCTCCAAATACATATAGAAAGTAATACAAAAACTGGGTAAAATAATGAATACAAAATATGTGATACAAATGTTGAATAATAATAAGATACCTACGTTATTGCATCACTATCTGTAGCATCTGAACAAAGACTCCACAGAGGCAGGACCCAGAAAACAACAGAGACAGAGAGAGATTGTATTTTATTGAAATAAATGCAGCCCCTAGATCAGTTAAGTGTTGAGGCAACACAATAGTTGAAATAATTTGGCCTAAGGCAATTTTTCCTAAGGCATGTCACAAGCCCTGCCCAGCCCCTGTTTGGTTTTGGATTTAGTCAAATGTAGTAACCTAGGGAGACGGGGCAACGAGGAGCTGTCATAGCAGCTCAAGATGGGGGCAACTCTCTTATGAAAATGGGCATTCATTACTTCACCAGGCCAATGTATTTTCAGTTGGTTTTCCTTTATCTTCATTGTTAACTGTGATCCTGTCAATGTTACAGTGGCAGCTTTGATGCAGAGGCAGAGTGATGACGTATTTATCCTGGCTTTTAGACAGTTCTCAGGTCCAAATTGAAGCACTTACCAAGTCAAGAGCAAATCTGGAATGTTCCAGACATCTATCAAAATAAATGATTTAGTCATTCCCTCATCTAAATGTTACTTCAGAGAAAAACCAACACATTTCAACCAAAATAATGATCTCTGAGATCATCCTGTTTATAAATGATGCAGGTGCCACAGATTGTCTCAAGTCTATCCCATTGCAGTGTTTACAGTTTTTAGCATTACTTATGTTAATTGGCCCTTTCCTCCTTTCTGCATTAGAAGCATAGAAGATAGGAGCAGGAGTAGGCCATTCGGCCCCTCGAGCCTGCTCCGCCATTTAATGAGATCATGGCTGATCATCCAAATTCAGTACCCTGTCCCTGCTTTCTCCCCATATCCCTTGGTCCCTTTAGCCTTAAGAAATATATCTATCTCCTTCTTGAATCTATTTAATGAATTGACCTCAACTGCCTTCTGTGGTAGAGCATTCCACAGGTTCACCACTCTCTGGGTGAAGAAATTCCTCCTCATCTCAGTCCTAAATGGCTTACCCCTTATCCTTAGACTGTGACCCCTGGTTCTGGACTTCCCGACCATCGGGAACATCCTTCCTGCATCTAGTCTGTCTAGTCCTGTTAGAATTTTATAAGTTTCAATGAGATCCCCTCTCATTCTTCGAAACTCTAGCGAATATTGTATGTAACGCGAACCTCTTTACATAAACATCAAGAATCGCAGGCTAGCCAGGAACATCGGGTTTAAGACTTGTCAGTTCCCTCTCAATTAGATTTATTAAAGACAAGAGTGATTAGTATTTACTGGTATCAAGATGCGACAACAACAACAGCTTGCATTTATATAGCGCCTTTAACATAGGAAAACGTACCACTGGAGGGTAATTGGACAAAAGTTGACACCGAGCCAAGGAGGAGATATTAGGAGGGAATGACTAAAAGTGTGTTCAAAGAGGTAGGTTTTAGGGAGGGTTGTAGAGGTTCAGGTGGTGAAATTGGACAAGAGTGAGAATGCAAATTGGTCGCCTGTAATGCGCCCCGCCCCATATCCAGTTCCATTGACTTCAATCGAATTGAACATTAGGGCGTGTGGTGTAACGGTTGGCGAATGCGATTTCGCCTGCTTCGTGTCTTGTCCAATTTCACCCTTTCAGCCTCCAAAGGTAACGCAGTTATAGAAGAAGCATTACATATCAAGTTCTATTTAACATCACTGGCACAGATCCAAACAACTGAATTAAAATGTGCCCTTAAGCTTTTCATGTATGATTGTGTTTTATTGATGGGTCAACTGTAAGTGCTCGTTACAAGAAGATTTCAATTAAATAGGGATCATCTTGTCGGAAGGACAGTATATTTATATTTTTTTAAATTACAGAAGACCAGAGGGGGGATTTTAAGCCGCCGCTTCTACGCCCAGTGGGTGTGGGAGAGGGGGTTAAGATGGCGGAGGGTTCGTTGCGCAATCCTGATGCTTTACCACCGCCCACCATTTTAACTAGCCTGAAATGAGGTACAGGAAGGCCCAGAGGAGCGAGGGACTCATTTAAATAGAAAAATTGCGTCTTGATGACGCCATCAAGTTGTGCATGCCATTTTAACCGCGGGCCCGACTAAGGGCCGCACGGTTTCAAACCCATGACGATGGCTGGAGGCAGGCAGGATCCTGACCACAGGAGGCCCAGGTAAGTGTAAATGCTCCACCGTGGCCCTACAAGGATACCTTGGGCACCCCTGACCCTGGGCTTTTTCCCTCTTTCCCTCGATTTTCCCCCTTTCCCAAATCCCCTCCCCAATCCTTGCTTATCTTATCATGGACCGTTTCCATGGGTCTCCACTGGCAGTCTGACCCCACATGAATTTGGACTCCTGCTCACCAGTGCTGATGCCATTTCTGCCGGCTTCAGGTGGGAGTCAGTGTCGGGAAATGTTAACCAGGCCCAGGAGTTAAAATCTACCCGGCTTCGGGGCCGGACGGTTTTCCATCCGCCTCGGCCCCCGCACCCCCGATTTCTGCCCTGAGTTTAAAATGGGGGCTCATATGTAAACTAGCCTTTCTTAAGTTCAAGTAAAATGGGCATGAGTAATTGATCCAAACAAATAAACATGATTGAACTTACAACCTTCAAATCTAATACATGCATCTTCAAAACAAAACTAACTTTTACTTCAAAGGTTCACTCCTGAAGTAAAATAATTTAGAAGTAATACACTTGGAATGCAGTAGCTTTAATAGCATTTTTAATAGCTCTTTAGTAAACTTTCAATCAGATTACCATTTCTTACTGTTTGTGCCCTGTTGGTGTTACACTAGCCCTGGCGTTGACACTTAGGGATTAATTTTCCAAGTTCCTACTGCTGGCAGGTGCCTTCCTCAGTAGGCACACACGGGAGATTGTGGGGACACTGCTAATGATTTTCCCTCCAAATGGATTTCGGACAAGGCGCCACACAATCTCAAAAAATCAACCCTTTACAGAATCATAGAAACGACACCACAGGAGGAGGCCATTCAGCCCATCATATGTGCATGGATGCTAGCTCCTCTAACCCCATATTCAACATGTGTCAAACTGTGTCTGCTTTGGACATTTCCCTTTATATCTAACTTTCATTGTCCTCATCCGCTGCATATAACATTATTTTGCTGTATTTCTGAAGCTGCATTCATCGGATAACTTTCCTGACTAAGTATTTATTGTCTTTTTCTGAATCCATTCTTTTCTGGCTTTTCTTATGTAGATGGTAGTTTTGATGGACCCAACAGAAGACCCAGACGACATCTTGCGAGCTAATAGGTCGCGTGAACGAACATTTATGTTTGATGTGGTGTTTGATCACACTTCCACCCAGGTAGAGACTCACTCATTAGAAAACAATTTTTGTGTGTTGTGTCATCAAAGTGTTCTGGTTCTGATTGGCGTGGGTTAGAGGCAATAAAGAGCTTTCCCTGTACTACCTCGGCATTATATCTCTTTAGCAAAAGATGATGCTTTGTTGCATTTGATTTTTATACACTTATTATGCTTATAGTTTCTGTGAGCATATTAAAAATGATTACAATTTGGTGGTGAATCTAGAGGAGGGTTTGTCTGAACAATTTTTGGGAGAAATTAATTTATGTTCATCATACTAAGGGATGTCAGTCCCGGGAAATGTAAAATGTTTAACAGTTTGTACCTGTTGTCAGATCTAGCACAGTTTCAATGCATAGTAAATGTTCTTTTACACTGCAACAGCGCATCTGTATTCCAACCTCCTGCTGCACCAGTGCAATATTTCCAATTTTCACACCAGACATCTTTATGACCTCTCTGAGGTAGACTGCCAGTTCGTGCTGACATTGTTAGTCTGGTGCTGCAGACTGGTGCCCATTAGAACTTGGCTGAGGGCCAAACATATTTCTCTTCTGACCCAGACATCCATCAGAGACAGAAGACTTTCATTCCATCAGTCTGCACTAGAATCTAACCCAGTCCCACAGGTGAAAGGACAACATTTCAATTCACTGCATCACCTCCCCCCAATAAAGGCTCCTTCTGCTTCTATCTTTCCCAGCCTATCCCCTTTTTAGCTTCCTTTACTATTTTGGCTTAATATGTTTCTTCCTGCAAGTAAGGAAGTAGAATGGTCTAAGCTTCAGACTCCTCCGTGGCTTCTATCAATTTTGCTCCTTCAGGTGCCTAAAGGAGCTGTGTTTTTGCAGTTGGAACTTAACCCTCATAATTCTTCTTGCTCCTTGGGATGAATTGCTTCAGGACGGTACAGCTCTCCATTAAGTAACCCAAATTTGAGTGTCAATCAAAAGTTGAAGTCTGGATCGTCTTGTTGGAGCTGTTACTGGAGCTATTTTAGTATACTTAACATTGAAGACAGGGTGGTGTGGTGGGTCAGCACATTGTCCATTTATTCCTGGGGCCTACTTAGGAATCTCGGCCAGACTGATGGGATGAAAGTCTCCTCCCTCTGTCTCTTTTACAAGTCCGAGATAAAATTATTTTAGTTTTGACCCCTCTTTCGGTCTGAACCCAGCTCCCAGTTGTCAAAGCGATAGTTTAAAGCTTTTCAGAATTCAGCACGATTTGTCAGTAATTTGACAATCTCACTGAGCACGGGATATGGAAAAAAAAATCAGATTGGTATAGCTTGAAGTGATTTTGTAAGATTGATGTTAACGCAGATTGGGAGTTTAACTTTGCATCGGTCTGTCGTATATCAACAACAACTTGCATTTCTATAGCGCCTTTAATGTAGTAAAATGTCCCATGGCATTTCACAGGAGCGTTATCAAACAAAACTTGACACCGAGCCACATAAGGAGATATTCAGACAGGTGATCAAAAGCTTGGTCAAAGAGGGAGGTTTTAAGGATCATCTTAAAGGAGGAGAGAGAGGCGTAGGTGCGGAGAGATTTAGGGAGAGAATTCTAGGACTTGGGGCCGAGGCAGCTGAAGGCACAGCTGCTGATATTGGTCCCTGGGAGTGCTTGGTGCTGATACTGAGAGCCCAGTGGAATCATTTCCCATTTTTCAGCACTGACATCCCTCAGTTGGATATAAAGGCTTCCATCACTTCTGCCTCTTCTGTATCAATGCCTGCTTTCATCAGCCATCCTTCATAGTTCTACACTTTTCCTTTTCCATAATATGTGCCTCTGGAAAGTTGATTTTGAGCTTGTAGAAACATAGAAACATAGAAAAATAGGAGCAGGAGTAGGTTGTTCGAGCCTGCTCCGCCATTCAATATGATCATGGCTGATTCTCTATCTCAATACCATATTCCCGCTCTCTCCCCATACCCCTAAATGCCTTTTGTGTCTAGAAATCTATCTATCTCCTTCTTAAATATATTCAGTGGTAGCTTCTGTGGTAGAGAATTCCACAGGTTCACCACCCTCAGTGAAGAAATTTCTCCTCATCTCAGTCCTAAATGTCGTACCCCGTATCCTGAGACTGTGACCCCTCGTTCTAGACCCCCCCAGCCAGGGGAAACATCCTCCTGGATATACAAGGGAACCACTCTGGGAAAGACAGAGCGAAGTATCAATGGATGCAAAATGGAGAGGGCGTGAAACTAATGTCCAGTCAACACTCTACACAGTACTGAGACCTGGATCTTGACAAAAGGCATTGAAGCAGATGTAGGATGGTTTTGGAACATGCTGTGCAAAGATGTTGCATGTCAGAAGTGACAAACAGTGGAAAAGATGAGAAAGACCAGACAGTGTGCAGCAACAGTGTATGTGTGTGTAAAGATCACAAGGAAGGCGAAAGCTGAGAGGGTGGGACTGTGTATGGAAAGAGCTGAATGGAAGAATGCCATTGGGCAGACCGAGAGGAGAGTGTGATGACGAGGCTTGTGTTTTCTGTGGCATTGCGGTTATCACCCTGGAGTACTGTACACAGTTTTGGTCTCCTTATCTAAGGAAGGATATACTTGCCTTGGAGGCGGTGCAACGAAGGTTCACTAGATTGATTCCTGGGATGAGAGGGCTGTCCTATGATGAGAGATTGTGTAGAATGGGCCTATACTCTCTGGAGTTTAGAAAAATGAGAGGTGATCTCATTGAAACATACAAGATTCTGAAGGGGATTGGCAGGGTAGATGCTGAGAGGTTGTTTCCCCTGGCTGGAGTGTCTAGAACTAGGGGGCACAGTCTCAGGATAAGGGGTAGGCCATTTAAGACTGAGATGAGGAGGAATTTCTTCATTCAGAGGGCTGTGAATCTTTGGAATTCTCTGCCCCAGGGGGCTGTGGATGCAGAGTCTTTGAGTATATTCAAGGCTGAGATAGATAGATTTTTGGACTCTAGGGGAATCAAGGGATATGAAGATCGGGTGGGAAAGTGGAGTTGAGGTCGATGATCAGCCATGATCTCATTGAATGGTGGAGCAGGCTCGAGGGGCCGTATGGCCTACTCCTGATCTTATTTCTTAAGTTCTTATAACTGACATCCTTCACTTTGATGAGCACAATTAAATTATTACAATTATTGAACAAAATAGTTCACCCTGATAGGGAAACTATCTAAAAGTAATGTTTGTATTCAAACCTGTATTTAGAAACCACATGCCTCAAAGGTTGGCCTCTTTATACTAGTATACTGTCACTGTAATTTTAATGAGAATATAACAAATATTAATACATTCTAAAAATTCCAAGAGCCATTAATACTCTGGGCATAAAGGCTGAACTCCATATTACTGCAGATACACACTAAGACTGTTTTCTTCATTGTGCTTATTGTTCTTTTAGGAGGATGTTTACTTGGCCACCACCAAGGACCTGATTAAAGGTGTCATTTCTGGATATAATGCTACGGTGTTTGCATATGGACCTACAGGTAGTGTGGGCAGTTCATTTCAAGACATAGCGTCTCGCAATTTATTCATTTGAAGTTCAGCACTGTTGTGTAGGGGAACATTTTTCACATAGCAAAGTGATGAATGGCCAGTTGATCTGGGGTTTTATTTGGTGGTGTTTGAAGGAAGAATATTGGACATAACGCCAGGAGAATTCATTGCTTTTCCTCAAATAATGCTACGGGATCTTTGAAGTCCACCTGATGGGACCTCAGTCTCGGCCAAAGGACGGCACTTCTGACAATCCCTCAGTACTGAACTGAAGTGTCTGCCTGGATTATGTGCTCAAGTCCTGGGCCGCGATTTTGTCAACCGTGACGAGTCTGGTGTGGCCGGAGTAGGCGGCGGCTTCAAACCCCGCTCCCGTCTTCATCCCGCCTCCTCCAAGGGATTTTGCCCCGATTGGGCTTGTTAAGCCCGCCCAGCGAGGTTCCCGGCTAATTAAAAGGAAGCAGGTCTGATAACGTCATCTGATGACGCGTCATCAACCGATTTCATTAAAGGAACCATGTCCGCATTTATTTTGGCATTTGTGCTGTCAGTGTTCTACAGCATTGAGGTGCTGCAAACACTGACAAGCACTGCACAGAGGTGCACGGCTGCACTCAGGCTCTCCCATGACTCCCTCCATATGCTTATGGAGGGAGTCACAGCATGCAGGGAGGTTCTCTTCCCTTCCAATGGGCAGAAGAGACCTCCCCAGGACACCAACGCAGCCTGGTTACACATTGTACAGGAGGACACAAGCAGGGATGTCGTCAGGAGGACCAGGCTGCAGTGGCGCAAACCTTTCAATAATCTCAGTAGATCACGAAACGTTACTGCAAAACCACCACTCAACCTCATCCTGCTGTGCCACTCATCACATCCCCATCACTCTGCCTTCCCTACCCTACCCCTGCACATCTTTACTCATACCAACTTACCTCTATCTACATTTTCACTTCCCCATCTCACTAGCCACCCCTCACACTCACCCTCATCCTTGTCCAATCATTCAAACTAACAACACACAAGGGTAGGCACTTGTGTGCTTTAGCCAATGTTCGTGTAAAGTTTCTGTTAATGTGTTGTTTTGGACAGATTTGTGTGCACCTTTGAAATGCACTCTTACTGAGTTCCAGTGAATGGTGAGACATAACATCACCACCTCACCCACCCCCCAATGGTGATAAGTGTGCATGGAATGGCTTGGGCATTGTAGGGATGCTTTATGGTGCTGGTGTGGGGTGGTGCCAACCTGGCGCATCATGTGGCAGCCAGGGTGTACAGTGTTAAGTGAAGTAAATCTGGACATGGTGAGGCCATCGCTGGTGTCCCAGATAGCAATATGTACGGGTGATGATGTCCTGTGCAGCATCAGGTGATTGCGGAGAAGGTTGGTGTTGTTGTTGGTGCTGCTGGTGTGCCCGGTGATGCTGGTGTTGGGGCTGATCGTGGTGGGATTCTGAGGACCAAGGTGAGATTTTTTCAATGGCACCGATGCTGAAAGAATAGATGGCAGGTGAGGTTGAGATGACAGAAGCGATCTGTCAATGGTGAGAGAGGTTGTTCCAATGAGGTGACACTGGATAGAGAGTTTGCTCCAAACACTTGCTAGCTGCATAAAGCTCAACCTGTCTTTCAAATGCAGTAAGCAACAGCTTCTCACCTTGGAAAGTGAAGACCTATGAAATGGGAGCTTTCATAGAACATTTGCAGCTGTCAGGTTAGTAAATCATTCCATTCTGACACAACACCCGACATACCTACCTGACATGATACCCGCTCTCCGGGAACGTCGATAAAAACATGGTAAAATGGTAAGTACATGGGAAAATGGTGCTTAACTACCTTTTAACAAGCTTTTAAGTATCTAAATTGGCTGACCCGCTGCTTGGTGTCGGGTCTGTTCAGGGATGACAGACCCGACACTTGGGAAACTGACAAGGAGGCGGGTTTACAGCGGGATACTGACCCGCTGTCAATCTTTGTGACTTTGACAGCGGACCCGCCTCCAAACCCGCACTCTGAGCACCGGCAAAATTACGGCCCAGGAGTGAATTTTTAACCCGCGACCTTCTGACTCGGAGATAAGAGTGTTACCAACTGAGCCAAATTGACCCTTAAGGACCATATGACAGGTCACATACAGGTAGGAAACACTAAAAGTCAAAACAGCTAGATCAGGAATGATTAGGTGATGCCAAGCTTGGGTCTTAAAAGGAGATTAAATGACTCCGGGTGGGTCGGCATGAAGGGATAATTACAAGTCCTAGCCCTTTTCGGGCTACCCCAGATCAGGCGTATTCCCCAGGCGTTCACCTTCAACTAAAGTTAAAGATAGCCGAATTCTGTAAGACGCTTAATCGGGTCTAAAGGTCAGACTACCTCTTCCTAAAGGAAAGGAACGACGTGAAGATGTTACCGTCTTCCGCTTAGCACTTTTAATAAGTTTAACTAGACTGTAACCTTCCGGATATTATAAGGGTCCGGAATACCCCCCAGAATTCTGCAACTCCTTTGAGTGTACAGAAATTGAGTTCGCGAGTTTATACAGAAATACTCTGTGAGACAATTCTAAAAATATATAGATTTATTAAAGAACCGACGTTTAGTTAACAGCTGATAAGTCAATCACGACTTTAATAGTTCAAAATACAAATAGCTTACATTTTCTTATTCTCAGAGATCCTTATTCTCAAATCTTAACTTCGTTACATTTCCACACTTCTACTTATTTCTTAATCCAGAATATCCACCAAAATCAAATACCTTGATTACCCGAGACTCAAAGTTTAAAAACTTACAGAGCGTGCCTGTGAAGTTGAGAAACGCTTGCCCCGTTCAGCGACTTCTGACTGTCCATTTGAAAAGCTCTTATTTTTATATATTTTTTGGTGTTTTTTTCTTTGAAGTATTCTGCTGATGTAAGCTAATTGTCTCTAGTGATATTCTATTGAATTGTTTTCTATTCTTACTGTCGTTTCAACTGTTGCAACCAGACTTGTGTCTCTACCTTTAGGTGTTTCAAAAACTTATCATTTTTATGGTTATTATCTATTTATCTATTTGATGCTATTCTTAGGAAGTCTTTCTATTGAATTCTTAATATCACTTAACTGCTTGTAAGCCAGATGTCGTGTCTCCTAACTATTCCATTTTCAATACAAACACAATGTAATTGCTTGGTGTCATCTATTGATATTATATTTTCAAAGCCTTCCTATTTGTACCTTTTACAACTTGTAAACACTTCATCTAGGGTGTTCCATGCATTTCTTATTTACTTCAATTGGTTGTATTCAGAATCATGTCTCCTCTTTCTAAGTTTAACATAAAACTATTTTACAGCAGGTATTTCTTTTACTTGATGTCATTTTTTCAAAGGCACTTGTTTTTTTCAATGTTCCTGTGCACCTGTTCGACGTGTTAAATTTCGACACTTTACTTGGGTCATTCCATTGTGTTGGTTCCAATGTTCAGACATAGAGGAACCTTCAGCCTGCTGTTTCAATAGGGCCTTGTCCTTGTATTTACAAACATTTCCCATTTCAAAGCTTGTGGTGTTTTATACTTTGTTAACAACTGATCTTTATCTCATAAGCCTGTATTTCTGTTTTACGGCCTGTGTCGCCGAGGCTTTTAGATTTTTAACCCCAGTTTGTCATGTATTAATATTATCAAATCTGTTTATAGGATGATGTATTTCTTGGAATATGGCTATTTCCTTCACAGGCAGTGTCTGTATTGTGACGCATAAGGCATCACGACCGTATGGGACAGGCTAGATGGACCAGTCGGTCTCCTGTGCAACATTTTCGTATGTTTGTGAAAGAATCGATTAAAAAGTCAGATTAGGGGAAGGAGACCATTAAAAATGAAATCTGGCATCCATGTAGGTGGGGCAGTGGGTGAGTGATAAGAATGTGGTTTCAAGAAAATCCAACTAACGTCATCCTTATATCTGCTTAAGCACATAAAGGCAAAAGAGCATTCTACCTCTAGTATTTTATGAGATGAGAAAATACATTCCAATCCTTCATTAGAATCTCCAAGTTCATTTACCTCTTCAAGAGGAGAGGTTTTAACCATGGAGAGAATGTTTCCACTGTGGGGAAGAGCATAACTAGAGGCCATCAATATAAGATAGTCACCAAGAAATTCAACAGGGAATTCAGAAGAAACTTCTTTACCCAGAGAGTGGTGAGAATGTGGAACTCACTACCACAGGGAGTGGTTGAAGCGAATAGTATAGATGCAATTAAGGGGAGGCTAGACAAGCATATGAGGGAGAAGGGAATCGAGGGTTATGCTGATAGATTTAGATGAGGAAAGACAGGGAGGAGGCTCGAGTGGAGCATAAACGCCGGCATGGACTGGTTGGGCCGAATGGCCTGTTTCTGTGCCATATATCCTATGCAACCTTAAAAGAAGTCAGTCTCCCAAATCCACATAATAGAAGAAAAGAAATGTGAAACAGCAAGCACTTTGTTAGAGAAGGACAAGTACCGATGCATGGATGGCTGCAACTAACTGCTGAAGTCCGCTGGCGATGGACGATCTTGGGCTGACTGCAGAGTGGAGGCTGACTATAGAATAGGGTGGGCTCCAGGAAGTCATCTGCTGCAAATCAACGCCCCCTTACACACAGGAAATCAAACAGGACGAAAAGCTGACGGAATTCTGAGGTAACTTCAGGCTTTGATCTTCCTCGGTAAGGCCGGGTGTTTTCACGACGGTAAATGAAGGAAAACGGGACAGTGAGCCGTGCTGCCCTCATCACGCCTCAAAAGCTGCTGATCAGAACTTGCACCCAGGAACCTGGCAGTGACCCCGGCCACTCAGCTCACTGCAAGTCGTGGTGGGTGGCTTGGTTTATTGCCCCCCCCCACTATTTCCCTCTGGTTCCATCCCTATGCTGTCCCCAGGAAGTAAGGCCACTACAAATGTGACACTGTAGAGGCCAGTGCAGTGTTCCAGAGATGGTAGAGTTGAGTGGAGAGCGTAATTTTTGGAATACTTTCTCACCTGTCCGGCTTTCACAGACTATGAAGGAACTTTGATTTTTGGAGCCTTTTTACATCCTCGGCACTTAACAATACTTCCAAAATTAAAAATGAGTACTAATCAATTTTACTATTTTGGGGGTGGAAATAATGGAGTTCCTTATGGAAATACCCTTATTCCTACGTTATTAAGAGGAGGATAGGGAGGAAACAAGGACGGAGGCTAGGAGAGTGGGGCATCACAAAAGGCATCTACAACTGACCCGTGGATATCGACTCCACAGGGTTTACTGACCTTGGAGGTCATGACTTCTTAGAGAGACAGTGCGTTGGAAAAGCTGTTCTCCCCCACAAAGGCCTTTGGGGAGTTAATGCCACCTACTGGCTGCAGATTTACAGCCCGGATCAACCAGGAGCACGTCCTTGTCCCTGGCTGCTAAAGTGACCACAGCCCTGAATTCTTATGCCACTGAGTCCTTCCAGGTAGCCTCAGGTGATCCCAGTCGCATCAGCCAATCAGGTGGTATGGGTGAGAGGAGGTATTGTACACGCTGCTTTATTTTCTTTTGAAGATGTTTAACTGGTGCAGTTTGAGTGCGCCACATCCCTTTTCCATTGGGATCCATGAGTCAAATTGTTTGGTTGAAAGTTATTGGGATTTGTTAGCAAGGACGTGGAGGTGGATCCCCTCCCCCAATCCCCCCAAACAATGTAAAACGCTGGAAAAACTCAGCAGGCCAGGCAGCATCCGTGGAGAGAGAAACAGAGTTAATGTTTCAGGTCGAAGACCTTTCGTCAGAACTGGAAAAAAGCAGGAAATGAAATAGATTTAAAGCAAGGATAAAGCTGGGAAAAGGGGGAGGGGATGAAAGAACAAAAGGAGAGATTAAGAGACATTGAGAGACATTAAGAGATAATCAAGGCAAGAGGAGGTGTTGATGTAACAGGTTGAGCTTTATACTTGCTTTAAATCTATTTCATTTCCTGGTTTTTTCCAGTTCTGACGAAAGGTCTGCGACCTGAAACGTTAACTCTGTTTCTCTCTCCACGGATGCTGCCTGGCCTGCTGAGTTTTTCCAGCGTTTTCTGTTGTTATTTCGGATTTCCAGCATCCGCAGTATTTTGCTATCGTCCCTCAAACAACGTGTTGCTTTTATGTGTACATGCTGATTAAAATGAGAAATATCATTGGGAACTAATGCATTTTTACACTTTTGCCACCTTTAGCAGTGTGAAGTTTTCTCTTGGTAGGTAAAGCAAAGACCACATGCAGAACAAAATTTTCTGCTCGGAACAGCTTCTCCATCTGCGCCAGTGTGAATATTTTTCGACTTGCTGCAGCCATTCCCTCCAAAACAGTATTTGGTACGAGTTTAGATCCATTTGATGCAATAGCATCTTACTGCCATCTGGTCCACAGGCAAGTGCACTGCCATGGAAAGATGGACATTTACATAAGCATTTTATTTCATACAGGAGCTGGCAAGACTTACACCATGCTGGGGATGGACTGCAAACCTGGAATCTATATCCAAACTCTGAATGATCTTTTCAAGGCAATCGAAGCTACAAGTGAAAACATGCATTATAACGTCTCCATGTCTTACTTGGAGGTAAATCCATACCTACATAATCGGAATCTCGGGGGACTCTAGTGATGCTGTTATTAAATGTAAATATACTGAGCCAGACAGAGCAGGTAGGTCCCATTCCTGGGCAGTGCTGAGTTAGCAGGGAATCTGCATTTGCTCTGAGCACCTCCTAGACTAAGGAGTGATTCCCACTCCTGCTGGAAAGTGTGAATGCTCGATGACTACAGGATCAGGATTGACTGTAATGGCCCCAGGTAGCACATGCTGTTTGGGCTCACATAAGAAGAATGGCCATACTGGCAAGATACCAGAGGGCAGTGGCACCATTGGACCATACCCCAGCATTAGTCAGTGCTTTCAGGAAATGAGGGAAAGTTAGAAAGGGGGAAGTATATTGAAAAGGAGGGAAAAAGGGAAAGAAAAGTTCTCTTTCTGAGTGATGCTGTCATCAAATGTTGTCCTTGCCCTTACGATCAGTAAATGGGTTGCATTCCATAGTTTTATTCCTGCTAACTTCAATCCCCTCATCAGAAAGGAAAAAAGAACTTGTATTTATATGGTGCCTTATCAGCCACTCGGGCTTTAAGCACTTCACAACCAATGAGTTGGTTTGGAATGCAGTCATTGTTGTGCAGGTAAATGGAGCAGCCCATTGCACACAGCAAGATCCCATAAACATTGAATAAATAAATGAGCAGATAGTTTTGATGGTGTTGGTTGAAGAGCGAATGTTGGCCAAGACACTGGAGAACTCCCTGCTTTTCTTGAAGCGGAAACTCTTGGCCCAAATGTTTAGCTCATCGAGAATGTTAGTAAAATTGTAAACCGAAATAAAATATGGCCAGGAAATAAATGTCAAACACAAACTGAACTTTTAATTTTTAATCGTAGATTGGGTTTTGTGAGATGAGCGTTTTGGTTTAATGTTTTCAATTCAGTATATTTTTAGTGCCTAGCTGAATACATTAATCTTACAAACATGTGTTTAATTCCAAAATCTGTAAGTGTATTTTAATGAGGTTATTTTTATTTCATTTACATTTTTATTAGACAGCGAGTGTTGGAGAGTTATTTAAACACAGTGTGGGGGAGGGGGAGAAAGGTCCAGTCCCCACCCAATGTCTACATGCACACATTACGGGATAACAATCAGGGGGGGAAGTCTGACTGGTTTAACCTTTCCCAGATCAGGGTTAATGAAGCCAACTGTAGCTCTTCTACTGGCACCTAACTCAGCGACACTAGGGATCAAGCCTGGGACCTTCTGGCTTTTTATGGCTCAGTCCTGAGGGATTTGTGGACCTCCAGGATGAGGTTTAAAAAGTTTAATCCATTCTCTTATCTCAAAATACTACCTGTTGTGATGATGCCAATGCAGAGCAATAATATGCAGTTAAGAATGTTCGGTGAGTAAGAGTGAAGAACGTTGTTAATGAATAATATATTTCCCCCATTTTTTCACTTCAGATTTACAATGAGATGATCCGTGATCTCTTGAACCCTTCCTCGGGGTTTCTGGATTTGCGAGAAGACTCCAAGGGTGGGATCCAGATAGCTGGAATCACTGAATTCTCAACCAGCAATGCTATGGAGGTACAGCCCTAACTTAACAATTACAGCAGGGGCAAAGATGCACAACAACAACAACAACAACAACAATTTGTATTTATATAGCACCTTTAATGTAGTAAAACGTCCCAAGGCGCTTCACAGGAGCGTTATCAAACAGAATTTGACACCGAGCCACATAAGGAGATATTAGGACAGATGACGAGGTAGGTTTTAAAGAGCGTCTTAAACAAGGAAAGGGAGTTAGGGAGGGAATTCCAGAGCTTAGGTCCTCGGCAGCTGAAAGCACGGCCACCAATTGTGGAGTGATTAAAATTGGGGATGCGCAAGAGACCAGAATTGGAGGAGCGCAGATATCTCAGGGTTGTGGGGCTGCAGGAGATTACAGAGATAGGGAGGGGCGAGGCCATGGAGGGATTTGAAAATAAGGATGAGAATTTTTAAAATTGAGGTGTTGCTCAACCGTGAGCCAATGTAGATCAGAGAGCACAGGGGCGATGGGTGAACGAGACTTGGTGCGAGTTAGGACTCGGGCAGCCGAGTTTTGGATGAGCTTATGTTTATGGAGGGTGGAAGATGGGAGTCCGACCAGGAGTGTATTGGAATAGTCAAGTCTAGAGGTAACAAAGGCGTGGATGAGGGTTTCAGCAGCAGATGAGCTGAGGCGGGGCGGAGTCGGGCGATGATCCGGAGGTGGAAGTAGGTGGTCTTGGTGATGGAGCAGATATGTGGTCGGAAGCTCATCTCGGGGTCAAATACAACTCCAAGGTTGCAAACACTGATTCGGCCTCAGACAGTGGCCAGGGAGAGGGATGGAGTCGGTGGCTAGGGAACGGAGTTTATGGCGGGGACTGAAGACAATGGCTTCGGTCTTCTCAATATTTAGTTGGAAGAAATTTCTGCTCATCCAGTACTGGATGTCAAACAAGCAGTATAACAATTTTGAGACAGTGGAGGGGTTGAGAGAGGTGGTGGTGGTAAGGTAGAGCTGGGAAGGGGGTAGGGAGGATGCCAACCTCAGTGGATTTGCAGCAACTTCAACAGGCCTTTAGGTTAGAGAAGGTAAAACTGAGTGGGACTGCTTGTACCTAAGCTTGTGATTCACTTTCCAGTGGAACATCTTGTTAATTCTAAGATACACAGCACCTGTATGTTGCTACAGTTTTAAACCTACTGTATGATAGTGTTCCATCTAAACTGTGCCAGTGTTATTGGTTCCCATTGTTGCCATTCAGATCATTAACGCTAAGTGGTTTAAAATGGCCTTACCTCTCCCTACCTCTTAACCTCCTTCAGTCCTACGGTCCCCCCTCCAAATCACTCTGGTCTGCTGACTCTGGCCTCTTGTGCATTCAGAAATCCCTTTACCCCACTATTGGCAGCTGTGCTTTCAGCCACCTAGGCCCCACATTCTGTAATTCTCTTTTTAAACCCCTCTGCCTCTTGACCTCCCCCATCCTTCTTTAAGTACAGGAAACTCTTTGGTATCCGGCACCGATGGGACCGGGGTGGTGCCGGTTGATTAAAAATTCCGGATGACGGAGAGGTATATCTACCGAGGCTATTTTTAACAAACAAAAATAAAAAAATGTGCAGTATAATTGGGTACTCCCCTACAGAATGTTGTGTTAAATGGATGGTGGAAGATGCTTGATTAAGTACAGTAATGTCAGTTGAGGGTAATCCTTAACTCTTTATAAGTTTTGTTTTACTGTTAAGTAATTAAACGACTGTATACTGTAGTTTTCGGAGTATGAATTCTGCCGGTTATTAGAGAGTTCCGGATATTTAGGTGCCTGTTTAAACGAGAGTTTCCTGTACCTCCTTAAAACCCACTTTTCTGACCAAGCTTTTGGTCGCCCCCTTCGAATATATCGTCTTCTTTGGCTTGGTGTCCATTTGCAGTTCTTCTAGAGGTTTGTGTGTTCTGGTTTTGGGGGTAGAAAGTGAATCCATCCAAGTAAAGTTTTCTAAAAACTGGCAATACTTTTAGCGTTATTAACGCACTGCAGCACAACTTGGTGGCTGACTTTCAGCTGGATTATCCAGAGGAAGCACCAGTGAGAGTTGAGACACTTCCTTGCAGAAAGGAAGTAAAGATTGAAGAGCAGGTCATCCTGAACAGCTCGCACGTATGGATTCCTTTCCATGTAACCTGTCGGCACAACTGAGTACATGTGTGAGCTCGAGCCCTCAAGATCTTTAATTATAATGCAACCTTGCTGACTGATTTGTCAGTCAGACAATAAAACACACGACCCTCATTATATGCTTTTTCTCAAATAGTTTTAATACCAATGTAAACCACTAGTGCAGTCTAATCACTGACATCGAAAGACTTACCAGGCAAGAAATTGCTGTCACCAAAAATAAAATGGACGGATTCTTAATTTGTTCCTCCTAAAATATGTTATGGGAACATTATAGATCGTGTCCCAAGAGCCTTGGGATGTTTTACTTTGTTAAGGGCGCTATATAAATGTAAGTTGTTGTTGGTCATACGACATTCCTCAATTCTCTATTTTAATGTAAGTGTTAATCCAATTATTTTAAATGGGCTAATGTCTCCACTAAAACAATGGGCAGGAATGTCACACGGCCACATTCAATGTTCATGGGCTTTATATGGCAAAAATAATATCAAGCCGACAACCCCAAAAACAACAAAGTGCCGAAATTGACAAAGTTACCTCCTAAAATATGTTACGGAAACATTACAGATAGTGCCTCAAGGAGATGCCAGATGGACTTTGATGTTCTGTCTTTATGATGTTTAGTGGCTCATTCCGGTGTTGTACTGGTGAGTTGAGTTCATATTGAACCAATACATTTCTAAGTTAAGCCTTGTTCCATTGTCCTGTGGTCCCACGCAGCTCTGGTTAAATCCTTGTATTGTATGAGTTATCTTACAGTATGATTTCTGATGTGTACGATGCATCTTGTACAAGGATTGCATGTCCTTCATTTACATGTGCTCAGTGTCCTATTCAACCCTGACCCCCATATCCTCTCCATCACAAAGATTACCTACATCCTCCTCTGCTGGAACTTGGCAACTGTGTAGCGTTCTGGAAAGTAATCAGATATGGTCCTTGAAATTGAGCCACGGGATAGTAGCATACAAATACAATGGCCTTGATTTGAATCTGCCTCACCCAGCGAGAATGGTGCTTAGGAGGGGTTAAGATTAGGTTGAGTTGACCTACCGGCCTGAGATTGTTCTGTTGTTGCCCAGTGCGATTTAATCGAGGCTGACTTTTAAATTGGTTGTACCTCCCGCTGCCGAAGGCGGGGCCTACTTTACGTTCAAAAGTCACGGCCCGATGACGTTATCGGTGCCACAACATGATTTTAACGTTGTGTCAGGGGAAGTCCCAAACTGTGCGGAACCTGACAGCCGAACCACAGCGGGAGGCGCTGGCTGGCCAGAAGAGGCCATGGCAAGTTTTTAAAAAAATGAGTTTGTGTGAGAACTCCTTGTGGAGCAGGAGTGCTCCCCCAGGCCCCACAAGGTGTCCTTGGGCCTCCCCAGGCCTGGCCTTGCTTCTCCCTCTGTGCTCTAGCATCAGGTGCCAAAGCCCTTGCCCAGCGCTGAGGTTATGCCGAGGAATGTTCCTTTGGGCCCTCAGCATCCTAAGACCCCTGAGCTAATTTTCCACTCCCGCCCATCGGCCCTAACGTCAGTCCTGCCGCTTTCGGGCTGGAGACAGTGCTGCAATAATTAAATGAGGCCCGACAGTTAAAATGGCCTGGGCCTCATGCTGAGATACTTTTGGGGGCATCCCTCCGCCCGCAGCCCTGCCTGTCCCTAACGCCCCCTAGTAAAAATTGAGGCCTATGTGTTTGTCTGAACTTCCTTTCTCTGCTATTTTAGAATTCCACTAGAATAACACCTAGAGGAATTTTAGACAAATGTGTTAAGTGTTCATACACATGTATCCCACAGTACAGTTTCAAGGCCACAGTGTTAATTCTTTCACCGCTTGTGATGAGCACTGTCAGGTATCGTAGCTTGTTTTAACAATTTCAGCTTTTGATTTAAAGTTGTCGTTCCTTACAAGAAGGATGCGCTGGTCTGTGCTAGTTTGTATTCCATCACAGCACAAGTTGCTCGACTGTGTGTTCCTTGGCACTAACACTTTGCCAATTCCTTTGTGTAAAAAATGAAAGAGTTGCAGAGATTGCGCAGATTAGTTGAATTTCATCATTCTTTGTTGAACAGGAATTCTCTACCCCAGAGGGCTGTGGATGCTGAGTCGTTGAGTGTATTCAAGACTGAGAGCGATAGATTTTTGGACTCTAAGGCAATCAAGGGATATAGAGATTGGGGGTTGAGCTCGAAGATCAGCCACGATCTTATTGAATGGCGGAGTAGGCTCGAGAGACCGTATGGCCTACTCCTGCTCCTATTTCTTTTGTTCTTCGAGCAAGGGATAAAACTGTAATCTTACTCTCCAACTTCATGCCACCACAATGTGACCACACAACAGAGCCAAATAAAGACCAGAAAATCAAGGTCTGCATTCCCAGTCTATGGTGAGTTCGCTGATTCTTGCCGGTGTGCCAGCAGGGATGTTATAATCAGTGTCCTGAGCTGGGGAAGAGTCAAGAGACAACCAGGGTCTTTCAGCTGAGACGTTAAATCGAGACCCCACTCAGGCGGATGTAAAAGATTTCATGGCACTATTTGAAGAAGAGCAGGGGAGTTCTCCTGGTGTCCTGGCCAATATTACTGAGACAGATTATCTGGTCATGTATCTCATTGTTGTTTGTGGGACCTTGCTGTGTGCAGATTGGCAGCCGCATTTCCTGTCATTATGACAACGACGACACTTGAAAAGTATTTTATTGGCTGTAAAGCGCATTGGGACGTTCGGAGATTGTGAAAGGTGCTCTATCAATGCAGGTCCTTTCCTGCTTCTGATTGTAGAGTTGCAACACTCAGCCTCAGATCCCATCAAATGGGAAGAGGAGAAAAAATTAAACCCCAGGGTTCCTGCTGCTGATCCAATGACCCCTGCTGGAAAGTGCATGTGTTCGGACCTCAGCTGTGATGCCCCTCCGTGGTCAAATAGTGTGCTGATATTCACCATCTCCGCTCAACGTGAAGAATGACCATTTGTGTGAAGTAGTGAAGGACTGCAGGCTCCCATGGAATTGAACCCCAACAAGGGTCAGAAGCAAAATACTGCGGATGCTGGAAATCTGAAATAAAAATAGAAAATGCTGGAAATACTCAGCAGGTCAGGCAGCATCTGTGGAGAGAGAAACAGAGTTAACGTTTCAGGGTCTGCCAACAAGGGTCAGCAGCTTTATTTCTTATTTGCTCTTGGGATGTGGCCAACACCATCAAGGCAGTATCTACTGCCCATTCTTAGTTGCCGGAGGGCATTAAGCATCAACCACATATAGTGGGACTGGAGTCACATGTAGGCCAAACCAGATGGGAGTGGCAGGCTCCCTTACCTGCAGGACGTTAGTGGAACAGTTGGGTTTTTATGACAATCCGGCAACTTTCATGGTTATTTTTCTGGCACCAGGCCACAACTTAGCAAATTTATTGAGTTCAGTTTCACATTGTGTGCTATGGTAGAATTTGAGCTCATGACCTCTTGATTCCGAGTACAGTACAATAACCATACACTCCAGGAGAGGACGAGAGAAATCTGAAATGTAAATAATCTTTCTGGATTCCTATACGGAAAATTGTTACAAAAATAATGTAAAAAGTTACTGATTTTCCATAGGTGCAGATACAGTAGTGTAGTGGTTATGGCCTGGAGCAGCAACCTGTAATGTTGCAAGCCAGCTTGAAAAATTGTGACATTGAATTCAACAAATTTGGTCATTTGTGGGCGGGCACCAGAAAGAATGACCATGAAAGCTGTTGGGTTGTCAAAAAAAACACTTGTTCATGAATGCCTTTCGGGGAAGGGAACCCCTACTTGGCCTGGCCTACACGTGACTCCAGTCCCATACTATGTTGTGGCCTGGCAAGCCAATCAGTTGTAATACAATTGCTTCAAGAAGAAGGCCCACCACCATCTTCTCCAGGCATCTCGGAATGGGCGACACATGCAGCCTTGCCAAAATCACCCACGTCCAGAGAGCAAGTGAAAAATAGTCATCTTAAGTCATTTATTTTGTCCTTTTACTAATGACTAATTATGTCGTCCATTTTTTAAATTATGCTTCTGTGAAGCACTTTGGGACTTTTTTTATGTGAAAGGTGCTATATTGTTGTTTAGTCAATTGAC
Source organism: Squalus acanthias (assembly GCA_030390025.1). Classification (NCBI taxonomy): domain Eukaryota; kingdom Metazoa; phylum Chordata; class Chondrichthyes; order Squaliformes; family Squalidae; genus Squalus; species Squalus acanthias. Next base: position 53,672,325 of record CM059442.1, on the reverse strand, counting down.
AGTTTTTTGGTGTGTTTTTCTTCAGTTCTCATTACTTCTGAGTCCAAGGGCTGGATTTTGTGAATGAAGGTGAGTTGGAGGCGGGACTGCTGCTTGTCGTGTCAATGTCCCGCCTCCATCCTCGCCTGACCAACCAGAGGGATTTAGCAGGCCAATTAGGGAGGAAGTCACTGACCGAGCACGTCAACGTCAGATGTGCTATCTGTCAAGACTTCTTGAAAGAAGAAATGTCAGCGTTTGACAGTTCTGTGAAGCTGTCAAACACTGACATTCTCTTTAGTTTGATGAGTCCTTGTGTTCAGGACTCATCAAACCTTTCAAATTTGTAAATTTCACATGGCTGTTGGTTCGGAGGTTCCAACAGCTAGTCTGTGAAATTGACGAGGATGTCGGCTCTCCCGATCCACCGCAGCTGAAGGCTGTAGGAGGAAAACAAGGTAAGTGAACACTTTTTAAAACTTATCACTCACCTTGCATACTTACCACTCCACACTTGCACCCATCACTCACCTCTACATCTTACTTCCAGGTGCCTCCGACCGCCGCAGACCTCCTCCATGTCTTCTCCAACCCGGCGGGGTTCTCCGAGGTCGGGAAGCCTTCACCTGTGAAGGTAAAATGGTACTAATCCTTTTTTCTGCCTGTTAACCACCTTTTAACAGGCAGTTAAAAGGATTAAATGCCTTTCCTGCCTCCAGGAGACGGGACCCGAAGCTGCACATCTTCCTGCCTCCTGGCAAAAGGGCACGGAGGCGGGATGGGGGCGGGTTTGCCATCCGCCCCCACTTTCTCCGAATTTACCGGCTGTCCCGCCTCCATGCCCGCCTCCTCGGGGCTTGCAAAATCCAGCCCCAAATCTTTGTTGGATGTCTAAGGTCCTTTTTCTGCGAGCCGTGACCCAATCAGATACTAGGCTGTGAACCCTGGCAAGTCAAATTATTTGCCCTTGAACAACAAAGGGGGGGTAACTTTCACCTTCACCGCCTGGGTGCTAAACCGGCAAAGTGCATCGCCCATTCATTGTCGAAACCTCCGGTCTTCATCCTATTGAAATCAAAGGGCAGGAGATCCTCACCGCCAGTTCACTGCCCAGGCGGGGACGACAAAAATTTACCCACCTAGGCAAATGCAACTCGATTACGATTAACTGTTTACTTATGTAATCCTCAGATCGTGCAGTTGCTTACAAAAGGAAACAGACAACGAACGCAGGAGCCAACAGCTGCCAACAAAACCTCATCCCGCTCTCATGCAGTGCTGCAGGTTACCGTCAAACAGAAGAGTCGACTAAAAAACATTACAGAGGAGATACGAGTTGGCCGTCTCTTTATGATTGACCTTGCTGGATCTGAGAGAGCATCACAGGTAATCAAGAATCACACCAGTGTCTACAACTTCCTTGGGTACCTCAGTTTGTCTTTTTGTAAACCTATTATTTAAACGTTGAAGCGCTAACGTATAAAAACACGAGCCATAATTTGGAAGAGTTTCATTATTTAATTTCAAGATGCTCAACCCCCTAACAATGAATGGTATTGTCTTCGTCATATTGTCTTCTTAGTCCCTCTCCCATGTTTAAGTTATTTCTTCTCTAACTCAACAGCACGGGGGTTTGGTGGGGGGAGGGAAGGAAGAGATTTAATCTCCTAGACCAAGTTTCCAATATCCACTGCACTACTTTTGGGAGAAAGATAAATCGCCCCCCGGCTGTTGTTCTCTGCTCCTCATGGCTGGCTTGAATTGATATTGGTGGAGGCTGAGAAGCAGGAAAGCTACCCACGCTTTTAGCCTCGGCATCAACGGCCCCAGGGAGACGAGGATGTTGAGGGGGATGAGCAACACATAAAATGGATGAAGTTATTATGCAAATGATGATTGGTATGGATTCATTAATCAGATACAGCAAGTCGTTGCCCTAACTAGTGGATTAATAATACCTAATATGGAGGACTCTAGGGGGGAAAAATTCAGTTGGTTGCGCCTCCCGTTAGCGCCTTAAGAGGGCGCTAATGGGGCGCAAAGCATCTAGCGCCCAGGTGCGGCGAAGTTTGCGCCGCTCGCGAAATTAACTAGACATTTTGCGGCGGCGCTAAACACTACCGCCACGATCTCCTGCGCCGGCAGATCGTGACGTCAGGCGAGTGCGCAACGCCCCGGTATTGCCCCGGAGCGGATATTGAGTGGCGCCCCCTGCCTTACCGCCTGACGCTAGCAACGACAGTTTGAGTGGAGTGTTCTGCAGTCATGAAGGGAAAGGGGGAGCGCTATTTAAAGGTGACCGCTTCCTGCCTTTTATTGTTGGTGCCATTTTTGAACTACGCATTCTGTGAGAGAGAGAGAGAGACTTCTGGAGAGTTTCAACGTTGTGTGAAGAGTTTTGGGTACTGAGCAGCACTTTGCAGGTTCATTTTGATTTGCCATTCCTTGTATCGATTTAGAAGAGACTGTGGGGGCTGCACTCTGAGCTCTTTGCCTGGTACTCTCCATTGTTCTTTCCAGCAGATTTGATGTGCAGGTCTCTCCAGGCCGAGATTCAAGGCTGCAATTAGCAGGATGTGGATGGAAAGTGAGATTAACCATCCCCTTTAAGAACTGGCCCGTGCCATTGTGTGTGTGTTCCATTGCTGACTGACATTACATGAGCTTCGCCAGCGCTCTGAGGTAGCGCCTCGCTCCTCGGCCTTTGCGCCTTAAGACAGGTGTGAAGCACCTAATTTAGCGCTCCAATCACCTCCAGGGGCGATAAAAGTCAAGTTTGCAGTCGGTGGCAATAATTAGTGCCAGGCGCTAATCTTTGCGCCCGGCCAATAATTGCGCCCCAAATGGGGCGATACTGAATTTCTCCCCCTAGCTGTCTTAACCAGAGGGCCTCCCTTCTTCCCTCCTCACTTATTCCTCTTGGTTAATGCCCTTGTGGAATTCTTTTTCTTTTTTTTCTTTTTGGAATTTTTGAATTGCATAGAAACAGCTTCAGTGTCCGAGGGGAGATAAACTAAGAAAAAATACAAATAGAGAGAGTAAAAGAAAACACAAATCACACTATGTACAGCAGAATAGAAATTCACAGTACTGTAATAACAAGCTTAAACAGTCAAAACACTTGAGGCAAGGTGAAGCCAATCAACAGTAATGTTTAAAGATCATGCAAAGTAAGGCAAGAGGTATTGTGATCAGGGTCCTGATGAGGACTAAGCTGGAAAGAATCATAAGAGACCTAATCGGGTTCAATGTTGGCAAAACTGGTTGAGAACAGGATAGCATGTCATGGAATTGACACGAGGAGAGACCTTAAGCATGAGACCAATATGAGGGAGGAAGTGGACATCGTGTCGATGGGAGGATAAAAACCAGAGGGAAATGGGTAAATATGATGGCGCCTCCTATTTATCTGGAGGATGGGGAGGGGAAGGGGCTGGCACAGCCAGGGAACCGTGTGGACCAGCCTCCCAGCCAAACAATAAGAAGGAAAGGGGAGAAGATACAAAGATATCTCATGACTTTTTCTACCAACAGACTCAGAACACAGGCAAACGGATGAAGGAAGGAGCCCACATTAACCGGTCACTGCTGGCCCTGGGGAACTGCATCAACGCACTGAGTGAAAAAGGAGCAAATCGATCCCAGTACGTCAACTACAGAGACAGCAAACTGACCCGGCTGCTAAAGGTGCCCTACTGCTTCCATCTCGAGCATCACAAGCTGTATTTAAATATATAAAGCTGACTTCTCTCTGTCTAACTTGTGTCCCTGTTAAGCCCGATCCTGGGAATTTATATAAGAATTCACCCAGATTCATGCCTGGCAAAGCTTCTCGGGCCACTCCTCCTACCTGCAGTATGATTGTGCCTCCTACTGATTTGGTGGCAGGGGAACCCCTCGCTCATTCATAATCATCTGAACAAAATGGATCTACCAGTAAGGAAATAGTCAATTATGAAAATAAGTCTAATCCTTCAAGCTATGGTGATTCAGTTTAAATGACTGGAAAATCAGGGGGAGTGTGGATTAGGCCGCTGGCCTCTGACTGTTTGATCTGCCCTGCTGTCGATCGATCAAGCCAGGAATGCTAACTCATAAAATTTATCTCCCATAACTTAGCAAGTCTCAGATCTAAACTCTGGAGTTTTACCTAATCTTGCTGCTTACTATTAATGAGCAACTTTATGGATTAAGTTTAACAAGACAATCATTTTCTTTGTTTCGTTACAGGACTCATTGGGCGGAAACAGCAGGACGGTTATGATTGCTCACATCAGCCCTGCCAGTGCCTCGTTTGAGGAGTCCAGGAATACCCTGATGTATGCTGACCGTGCTAAGAACATTAAAACTAGGGTACGAGAGAAGATAAAAACACTAAATCCTACTCTTTTAGCTGTGATACTGAAAGGTAGTAGAGGTGATAAAATATGTTTCAAAAAAAAATGTTCTAACAAGTCTTTAGATGATAGCTCCAATGAGGGTTGTGTGGGTGAGTACACGTGTGGTGCAGTGCTACGAGGCACCCTGAAATCTCGTATTAGGGGTCTCGGTGCCTCCAGAGCACCAGAATTGCTGTGTTTGTTATCGGCACACTCACTGTTAGAGGTAACCCTGTAAAGTAAATGGTGTATTGATATACACTGGGCCCTTGGTGTTGGGAGCAAAGCATTGCTTTAAACACTATGGCTGCACTGAGAAGCTCTGTTGCTCTTAATAATTGATGTCACAACATCAGAGGATGATGTTTTTATTTGAATGGGATTTAAACACATAGGGCTGGATTTTCTCAATGGGAAGCTTTTGGAGGCGGGACTGCTGCTTGCCGGCTTTCAATCCCACCTCCATCAGCTTCTGGCCAACCAGCGGGATTTTCCCCTGATTGACCTTGTTAAGCCTGCCTGGCGGGCTCAGCAGACCAATTAGGGGGAAGTCACTGACAGAGCACGTCAATGTATGACGTTCCATCTGTCAAGAACTTTTGAAAGAAGAAATGTCAGCGTTTGACAGCTCTGTGAAGCTGTCAAACACTGACATTCTGTGTAGTTTGATGAGTCCTTGTGTTCAGGACTCATCAAACCTTTCAACTTTGCAGAAATCAGCTGGCTGTTGGGTCGGAGGATCCAACAGCCAGTCTGTGATCTCTACAATGGAGATGTCGGGGACTACGGCTCCACAGCGGCTGAAGGCTGTAGGTAGAAACAAAGGTAAGTTAACATTTTCTAACACTTTACACTCACCTCACATACTTAACCACTCCACACTTGCACCCATCACTCACTTCTACATCGCACTTTCAGACCTCTCCGACCCCCGCAGACCTCCTCTTCGCTTCCTACACCCTGGTGGGGTTCCCCCAGGTTGGGAGCCCACACTTCAGCGCCAAAAATAGGGATAATCCTATTTTCTGCCTGTTAACTACCTGGGGCCGGGCGGCATCCCGCCTCCTGGCAAAAGGGCACGGAGGCGGGATGGGGGCGGGTTTGCCATCCGCCCCCAAATTTTGCAACTTTCCCGGCAGTCCCGCCTCCTCGGGGCTGAGAAAATCCAGCCCATAATGAAAGAGAACAGGGCAGAAAGTAGAAGGTGCATAGATGGGAGTCCAAGTTAAAACAGGACTGAATGGTACAAAATTCTCAATCAATTGCCCAATTAGGGGAAAATCCCACTTTTTCAACACATTCACTTAGGAGTCGGGGTCCTGACACGATTTCCACCTGACACGCCCCAGCCACGCCACACTGACAAATACCAGCCCGATATCTCTGACAGTGCAGCACTCCCTCAGTACTGCACTACAGTGTAAGTCTAGATTATGTGCTCAAGTCTCTGGAGTGGGACTTGAGCACAGAGTATCACCCAGTTTATTTCAGACCACACAGAGAGAGGCTTCTTTCCTATTTTAGCAGAGGCAAAAGAAATTTGATGTTTAAAACAGAAAATGCTGGAAGTTCACACCGATGCTAACAGCATCTGAAGAAGAAAGATTAGGTAATGTTGAGGTGACATAACAATTGTTCACTACTAGTAGGCAGCATAACACAGCAAATGGCATTATTGTCCAATTACATCACGTTAGCTGGTACACATTGTTCTGCCCGATGATACAGGTTGTTCTGTACAATGTGTTCCAGCTAATGTAATTTCTCTTACAGATGCCAACCAACCTGCTGTGTAGTTCCAGCCTGTTTCCAGTTGTGTTTCCTTTTCGATTTATTTGCAAGTTTCTAACGGGAGATTTATTACACTTCAGGTAAAACGAAATCTGCTGAATATCTCGTACCACATTACCCAGTACACCAACATCATAGCCGATCTCAGGAAAGAGATCGAGCGGCTCAAATTGAAGATTGACGAACAGGGACCAGAACGGAGAAAATCCGAGAAGGCCAATATAAGAGACATTCAAGGTAGGCTGGGAAATATTAGAAGTTATGAGATTCTGTTTAAGCGGGAGCGTCCAAGGTCTTTGCGCCACTTGTGGCCCCACAACACAGTAAGCCAGCCCATGAAGACTAGGCAACTATTTATGCTAATATTTCTTAACTGTTGGTTTGTTTCAATTTTGTGGACCTGGAGATTTGGAAAGGGCTGTTCTTTGGATGTTGCCTCATGTGGCTAAGAACAATATCTGTTAATATCTGCAAAATCAGACTTCACAATTTCATGGGAATATGAATTTGAACATTGGCTCGTATTTTCCGATCGCAGGCCTCCCGCGGGCGGAGGCCTGCGATCTGGAAAAATCTACGCCCTTACCTGAGGGCTCCCGGGACGCACACGCTTCCGCTCCTGGGCCTCACCAAACTCCAAGTGCGCAGGGCCCACGTATCCCAGGGGCGCATGTAGTTCGCAGCGTCCCTGGGATCACATGGGCCATGGGGAGCCAATCAAAGAAGGGAATCTCCCTTCATACACTTGACAGGAAGACCTGTCAAATATATGAATGGAAATCAATAAAAAAAATAGTAAAACTTTAAATACATTTTTTTTTTTAATCACATTTTTAAAATGACTTGAAATTACAATAAATTAAGTATTTTAAACAAAAATTTTATTTTTTGAAAAAAATAATTAAAGTTTTTTACAGGGCTAAAAATAAGCTTACCTTTTTGTAAAGAATTTTTAAATGATAAATCAGTGAAATTTTTTTTTTTTTAAACTTTTTTCAACTCTTATCCTGGTAAAAGCAGGCCTTACGCAGGTGGTTGTAAATCCCTGGCTCCTCTCCAAGGCCATAAAAACCAGCAGGAAGTGACTGGCTTTCTTTCTCTCTTTTTTAACAGATTGTTTTATATCTGTCACAAAGTGTGACATCTAAATGGCAACAATTTTTTTATGCATATAAAAATAGATAGCTCCGTATTTCCAAGGATTCTCCTGATCTCCCACCATTACTTTGGCAGAAGACCGGTGGAAACCCTGGAGAAACCTCGTCAATGGCCAATTGTAGCTGTTTCCCCAGGACTTCTGTCGAGCACCCACCAGAACCCCCCATGGCGATTGCAGGAGGAGATGATTTTCGAATAGGTTTTTTTTTGTTGGACAAATCTCGTTGATCTTAATTACAAATAAAGAGCAGTGCAAAACTTTGCTTCTATCACAGAAGTGTCCAATCTTTTGGTCTTCATAGGCCTTTAGTCGCAGGCGTAAGAATTGTAAAGGTTTTCTGCGGGCGGAGGGTCTCCAAAAAGCGGAACTATCCGCCCGCAGAGGCCTTTCTCCAGGGCAGCCGGAGGATCTGTCAAGAGGATTCTTGACAGATCGGAAATGCCAGTTTTCAGCGCATGCACTGTGCATATCTGAAACCGGCATTTCCGATGTCCCTACGGGTGGGTACACAGCGCGTACCCACCCGTGGGAATGGGATATCCGGGCCATTATATTTGCCCTGTGAAGCTCCATGCGACTAAAGGCCTATGAAGACCAAAAGATTGGACACTTCTGTGATAGAAGCAAAGTTTTGCACTGCTCTTTATTTGTAATTAAGATCAACGAGATTTGTCTAACAAAAAAAAACCTATTCGAAAATCATCTCCTCCTGCAATCGCCATGGGGGGTTCTGGTGGGTGCTCGGCAGAAGTCCTGGGGAAACAGCTACAATTGGCCATTGACGAGGTTTCTCCAGGGTTTCCACCGGTCTTCTGCCAAAGTAATGGTGGGAGATCGGGAGAATCCTTGGAAATACAGAGCTATCTATTTTTATATGCATAAAAAATTGTTGCCATTTAGATGTCACACTTTGTGACAGATATAAAACAATCTGTTAAAAAAGAGAGAAAGAAAGCCAGTCACTTCCTGCTGGTTTTTATGGCCTTGGAGAGGAGCCAGGGATTTACAACCACCTGCCAATCTGCAGAGAAACAATACCCTCTGATTGACCTCAGGATCTCCCCATTATAGCAATTTGACCTTGTGACCTTAAAGGAATACTGATTAGCTGAATAATTGTGCATTAAATGGTATTATACTCCTGTCCTTGTACAATGGCTTATCCTCTATTACTATGAGCAACACCACAGGAGTTCTGCTAGTGATGTATTGTAAGTCTTCCATTGGTGCACTGTCACACTTTCAATGTTTAAAATTTAATCGCACAAAATATCTAAGACATTCTTTTGATTGGCTCACATTTCCCAGCCCAGAGACACTTCAGTACTTACTTCACTGACTCGTGAGCATGTCTTGCTGTTTCTGTCTGTGATCACTCTGTGTATAACAGATACTGATCTTGCACCGTATCCTGCAATGTCACAGGAGATCTGAGCATGTCACAGGAGCATCTGCAGTACTTTCTTTTTGTCACAGGAGATCTGTTGGTTTAAAAAATTATTTTGTTGTTTATTAATGAAGCATTTTGGGTTACTGTTATGATTATATTATACACGCATCAAGAACTTCCCAGCATCTACAACATTAAAAGGTTTTTCATGTTTTGTTGCCAGTATATTTGAAAAGCTATATCGCTGCGCAGAATATTTTGTGGTCGGCTGATTGATGATAAGCGCAGAAACCCATCACTTGGCTTAAGTGTCTCCAAACCAAATACTGAGAAATCCACGCAGGTAGAGCTTCTGTTGGCCTATTCCCACAGAGGCCCACCCCATTTACCTAATCTCAAGTGCCAAGGTTTAGGGACCCCCAAATGCACAGCGGTACTGCTGGAGCTTAACTGGATAAAACTGTGCAGCTTACCAGCACAGAGCACTGCTAAGCTTCTGCTGCTTGTCCAGGTAGGACCACCGTACATTGTGGGTCACAGGGACATAGGAACAGGAGTAGGTAATTCAGCCCCTCGAGCCTGTTCAACCATTCAATGAGATAACGGCTGATCTGTATCCTAACCCCATTTACCCGCCTTGGCTCCATATCCCTTAATACTCTTGGCTAGCAAAAATCTATTTCTCTCAGATTTAAAATTGTTAATTGAGCTTTTTGGGAGAGAGTTCCACATTTCTACAACCCTTTACGGGAGAAAGTGTTTCCTAACTTCTCTCCTGAATGGCCTGGCTCTGATTTTAAGGTTATGTCCCCTTGTCCTAGTCTCCCCTACTAGTGGATAAAGTTTCTCTCTATCTACCCTATCAATTCCATTCAAAATCCTAAAAACCTCAACCAAATCACCCCTTAACCTTCTATATTCCAGGAACACAAGCTTAGATTATGTAATCTCTCTTCATAGTTTAACCCCTGGAGCCCTGGTAACATTCTGGTCAATCTGCGCTGCACTCCTTCCAAGGCCAATCTATCCTTTCCAAGGTGCGGTGTCCAGGACTGCACCCAGTACTCCAGATGTAGTGTAACCGGGGCTTTGTATAGCTGTAGCAATGGCTTGTAGGGTTATCTGAATCTAAAAGGGACAAATCTCAGCATCCAGTGACAGGCCTACTTGCAGGTCCTATCATTGAGTCAGACTGGTTGATCAGTTTTCAGCAGCGCCCTAGATTTGTGCGGGCTTGCTTGGTTCAGATATCAGATTACCGGATCAGCCACAGAGCGTCAACTCAATCCCAATGACATTTCCCACGAGAGGTGAATAATTGTTGCGTCATGTGACCACATTTCATTCACTTGCAGAACTTGGAGAAAGAATCGGTGAATGTCCGTATTATTTTTTTTATTTGTTCATGGGCTGTGGGTGTCGCTGGCAAGGCCAGCATTTGTTGCCCATCCCTAGTTGCCCTTGAGAAGGTGGTGGTGAGCCGCCTTCAGTCCATGTGGTGAAGGTACAACTGAGTGGCTTGCTTAGCCATTTAAGAGTCAACCACATTGCTGTGGGTCTGGAGTCCCATATAGGCCAGACCAGGTAAGGACGGCAGATTTCCTTCCCTAAAGGACATTAGTGAACCAGATGGGTTTTAACGACAATCTGTTAGTTTCATGGTCACCATTACTGATACTAGCTTTTTATTCCAGATTTATGTCAGGAATATATTGCTTGCAAACTAGAAAATTCCAACATGAACGTTAAGGATATTGGGTCTTGACTGCTCAGAGAAGTATTCCACTAAAATTAAATTTAGTTCTGTCAGATTAAGACTGCAGTAATTTTCCAATCTAAATTGTTTGGTAAGGTTCAGTGGCAGCATATTGTTTTTAAAAATGTTGATATGCATATTGCACGAATGAAATTGAAATCGGTAGTTTTTTTTTATGACGGGTCACAGAAGAGTAGATCTATTCCAGCGTTATTCCATTTAAAACTCCGTTCCCTAGCCACCAACTCCATCCCTCTCCCTAGCAGTTGTCTGAGGCCGAACCAGACTGTTCACAACCTTGGTGTCATATTTGACCCTGAAATGAGCTTCCGACCACATATCCGCACCATAACTAAGACCGCCTATTTCCACTTCCGTTGGCTTTGTTACCTCTAGACTTGACTATTCCAACGCACTCCTGGCTGGCCTCCCACGTTCTATCCTACATAAACTTGAGGTCATCCAAAACTCTGCTGCCCATGTCCTAACTTGCACCAAGCACATCACCGCTTACCTACATTGGCTCCAGGTTAAGCAACTCCTTGATTTAAAAATTCTCCACCTAGTTTTCAAATCCCTCCATGGCCTCGTCCCTCTCTATCTCTGTAACCTCCTCCAGCTCCACAACCCTCCAAGATATCTGCGCTCCTCTAATTCTGGCCTCTTAAGAATCCCTGATTTTAATTGCACAACCTTTGGTGGTCGTGCCTTCTGTTGCCTAGGCCCTAAGCTCTGGAATTCCCTCCCTAAACCTCTCCACCTCGCTATCACTCTCTCTTCCTTTAAGACGCTCCTTAAAACCTACCTCTTTGACCATCTGCCCTAATTTCTCTTTATGTGGCTCGGCGTCACATTTTGTTTGCTAACACTCCTGTGAAGCGCCTTGGGACGTTTTACTATGTTAAAGGCGCTAAATAAATACAAGTTGTTGTTGTTAATAAGCAGAAGGAATAAAGATTTTACAACCAGCACTTTATTCCATTTCCTTTCCTGTGTGTTGCAGTGGATTTTCACCTCTTGGATTTAAATCCAGTGAGACATAAAAATCTCTGCTGGGCTGGCATGGAATGAATTCAAGCAGTCCAAGTCCAGTTCCTGTAGTAAGCACAGACCCAGAACAAAAGCCATCTCGTAACATGGAGTTCAACAATTTCAGACTATAAATTGGCCCGTGTATTTCTTTATATATTTTTTCTCTTGTTTCCTCACATGGTAGCTGTTAATGTTGCTGCCATCATCATTCACACATCATCTAGAGCCATCTTTAGTTCCTCAACTTGTCCCATTACCATCTCCTTTTGCCTTGCACCATTATCCCTTTTGTCAGTCAATCTCTCCTGCCCTCCAGCCTGTCACAGACCTTCCCCTTTGTTCTTTCCTCCCCTTCCCCCCTGCCCCTGCTTAAAAATCTCTCTTCACTAACCTTTTCCAGTTCTGACGAAGGGTCCCCGACTCGAAACGTTGACTCTGTTTCTCTCTCTCTCCTCGATGCTGCCTGACCTGCTGAGTGTTTCCAGCACTTCCTGTTGTTATTTCAAGTTAACACTAAAGTGGCAATCTCCCTGAAAGGTGGCCTGTGTGGAAAATTAACATGTAAAGTTAGGAGTATTCTTTTGTGGCACATCGTTAGGGTCGAGTGAAGGGAGTTTAATGCTACATCTGGCCCCAACAATACCTGGTATGAGAATGCTTGCTGGACATCAGGTGCACAATGTGGAAATTTGTTTCATTATCCTGTGCTGAAATCCCTCACCTTGATCATAGAAACATAGAAACATAGAAGATAGGAGCAGGAGTAGGCCATTCGGCCCCTCGAGCCTGCTCCGCCATTCGATGAGATCATGGCTGATCATCTAAACTCAGTACCCTGTACCTGCCTTCTCCCCATATCCCTTGATACCTTTAGCTTTAAGAAATATATCTAACTCATCCTTGAATATATTTAATGACTTCGCCTCAACTACCTTCTGTGGTAGAGAATTCCACAGGTTCACCACTCTCTGGGTGAAGAAATTCTTCCTCATTTCTGTCCTAAATGGTTTACCCGTTATCCGTAGATTATGACCCCTGGTTCTGGACTCTCCGACAATCGGGAACATTCTTCCTGCATCTAGTTTGTCCAGACCTGTCAGAATTTTATATGTTTCGATGAGATCCCCTCTCATTCTTCTATACTCCAGTGAGTATAAGCCCAATCGACCCAATCTCTCCTCATATGTTATTCCTGCCATCCCAGGTATCAGCCTTGTGAATCTTTGCTGAACTCCTTCCATGGCAAGAACATCCTTCCTCAGATAAGGCGACCAAAACTGCACACAGTACTCAAGGTGTGGTCTCACCAAGGCCCTATACAACTGCAGCAGGACATCCCTGTTCCTATACTCAAACCCTTTCGCTATGAAGGCCAACATACCATTTGCCTTCTTCACCGCCTGCTGCACCTGCATGCTTACCTTCAGCGACTGGTGCACAAGGACACCCAGGTCTCGTTGCACTTCCCCTTCTCCCAATCTATTGCCATTCAGATAATAGTCTGCCTTTCTGTTTTTGACACCAAAGTGGATAACCTCGCACTTCTCCATGTTATATTGCATCTGCCACGCTTCTGCCCACTCAGTACAGAAATTCATTGGAAAAAAATTGAGGGCTGATTTTCCTCTTCGGGCCCCAGCTGAGACAACAGGTATAGCATACCAGATGCCCATGTCACCTGTGAGGGGAGGAGTTCTCCACATTATCCTGGCCCAGGCCATTTGCTTGAGCCAGGTGTCCTCCTGGAACCGGACTGCCCCCCCCTGGTAGGGCCTTGCATTGGGTTTTGGCGGGGGGGGGGGGCGCGGCGGGTGCATGAACAGGAGAGTAGTTGTAGGCATGAGCAGCCCACCAGATGCACTGCCGGCTGCCAATATTAGGGCCTTCTGGCCATTGCTGGAGATTCCCCACCACCCTCCATTTGGGTGTCCCGCAGTCATACCAAGAGGAAAGTGAGGTGGAAGGGGCCAGGAACGCCTCCTCCCACCTCATTAACATGCTAATACTTGCACTTGCTGTAGGCACAGACCCAGTTACGATGATCCAGGAAATCCCAGAGCAGTGCAGTGCAGTGGAGAGCTGATCGAATGGCTCTCTGACTCTATTTCCTCTTCGCTGAACACAGACACAGTGAAAAGGAAAATCTGCCTTATGATTTTTTTTAACGTGTATAAGGATTTTTCACTACTTATTAAAAAAAAACATTAATTGTGTAGTACAAAAAGAAAATACTGCAGATGCTGGAAATCTGAAATAAAAGCAGAAACTGCTGGAAATATTCAGCGGGTCAGGCAGCATCTGTGGAGAGAGAAACAGAGTTAACGTTTCAGATCGATGACCTTTCGTCAGAACTGAATTGTATAGTATTTGTTTTGATGGAGAGAGGTTTATAGAATCATACAGCACAGAAGGAGGCCATTCGGCCCATCGTGCCCGTGCCAGCACTTTGAAAGGGCTCTCCAATTAGTCCCACTCCCCTGCTCTTTCCCCATAGCCCTGCAATTTTCTCCACTTCAAGCATTTATCCAATTCCCTTTTGAAAGTTACTACTGAATCTGCTTCCTCCTCCCTTTCAGGCAGTGCATTCCAGATTATAATAACTTGCTGTGTAAAAAAATTCTCCTCCTCTCCCCTCTGGTTATTATTATTATAACTAATACATTTGGGCTTCCTGTGATCTAGAATCACAGCCCAAATAAATACCAAAAATAAGGTAGCAGTGTCAAAGTGGAAGCTGAAACAAGCCCATTATACTTTCTTCACTTGGTGCTGTACCATGTGTTTCAGCTCTTCAATCCACTGCTATTTACATTAGGGTTGGGTGGGGGGGGTACAGTCTGCTTGGGATAGATGTAAGAACTTTTCCTTAAATTGGTAGCTTTCACCCGTTCACCCAAAACTCGGCTGCCCGTGTCCTAACTCGCACCAAGTCCGGTTCGCCCATCACCCCCTGTGCTCGCTGACCTACATTGGCAGCGATAAGCAGCGCCTCAATTTCAAAATTCTCATCCTTGATTTCAAATCCCTCCATGGCCTTGCCCCTTCCTATTTCTGTAATCTCCTTCAGCCCCACAACCCCCCCCCCGAGATATCTGCGCTCCTCTAATTCTGCCCTCTTGAGCATCCCCGATTATAATCGCTCAACCTTTGGTGGCCGTGCCTTCTGTTGCTTAGGCCCCAAGCTCCAGAATTCCCTGCCTAAACCTCTCCGCCTCGCTACTTCTCTTTCCTCCTTTAAGACGCTCCTTAAAACCTACCACTTTGACCAAGCTTTTGGTCACCTGCCCTAATTTATCCTTATGTGGATCGGTGTCAAATTTTTTGTCTTAAAATACTCCTGTGCAGTGCCTTGGGATGTTTTACTACGTTAAAGGCGCTATATAAATACAAGTTGTTGTTGGAAATTATTAACTAATTTTTATGATGTACACATGAAGCGTAATTGTAGTATTTTTAGTCAAGATATAAATGGAGAGTGACTAAAAGAGGGGAGTGTATACCAGCTGGCTGGGGTTCAGTGGTTTGCAGCCCGGCCTCCAAGAAAGATCTCCCATGGGACAGTAACTGGAACATTAATATAAACAGTCAGGAGAATTTTTCATTCTCCATCCCCTAATTTGTGTTTACTTGTATCCGCTGCAAAGAAAAGCAAATGTACAACCAACAAGCAAAATAATTAGCAATTTAAAAACTCCCAGTGATGTTAAAAATGCCAGCTAGGGTCCTTCTATCAGTGTGATTCTAAATTCAAGCTGGCTGACCTCTTGACCTGACAATTCATTGAAGGTGAAAATTTCACCCGAGTGAGACTGACCTTCATTCTCAGCAAATCCTGTTGCTTGTTGGCAGAGAATAGACTGGTAGTGCCAATGACCAAGTGTGGGGAGGCTTCAACACATTTGCCAGTCTTTATGACTGAAGAAGCAATAAAATGGATGATACCCAGTGAAAGAGTCTAATTGCAATAAAAACCCTGGGAAAACTCCAAAGGGAGAAATAGTCTTAGAACGTAAGAAATAGAAGCAGGAGTAGGCCATTTGGCCCTTCGAGCCTGCTCTGCCATTCAATAAGATCATGGCTGATCTTCTACCTCATCTCCACTTTCCTGCCCTATCCCCACATCCCTTAATATTCAAAAATCTAGTCTTGTCTGTAAACTCATTCACAACGATAATTTTGTCATGTACTTTCAGCTGAAGTCCAGCAGCATTCGGTGCAATACAACCGAGGGGAAATGGGCAGACTGAGGGACCAATTGATGATTGCTTTTAGGCAACAAGTGGAGATCCGCCGCAGCCTCGTGGAGCTTGAAAATACCAACATGGAGCTTCACATTGACACCTCCAGACATTTACTAACCATAGCTGAGTGAGTTCCACAGACATCGTAATAATAGCACAAGGACTCGAACCGTACTGGTTGATTGAATGCAAAAGAACAGAACATTGCAGGGCATTAGCAAATAACGTGCTTGTTTGTCGGGTATGATTCAGTGATCTTATATGCGCATGTGACATCACAAAAATAAAATCACCTCATGTCATGCTGGCTTTCCCACAACCTGGGAGACCCTCCTTTTACTTCTGTAACATGCTGCCACTAATGGTGGGGCCTGTGGGAGGACCAGTGGCAAAAAGTACTTGTATTCCATTGCCTCCAAAACATCTTTTTGGGACACGCACAATGTCAGGTGCTGGATGTAATCCGTGGTGTGGAGATTGCATCCTTTATATTGTCCACTGTTGTTGCTGCTTGGAGTCCTGCACTCCTGGTTATCACTATTAAAGTGCCTATAATGCCTCATTCTGACTCGCCTGGCTTCACACAAGGTCGACCCTGCAGCTTTTAATTTTTTAGTTCCTTTTTGTAACTGAGTGACATTAGGGCTGCGTGAACAACCTGTAACCATGACTAAGTTTCAGCCAAAAGCTGGGTTGCGTTTCAAACCCACGGAGAGCTACGTCTGTTGTTTGGGATAATTTTGCTGTCAATGCTGAAGGTGAATTAAAAGTACATTATTCCCACTGCAGCGGAGGCATCCGTTGAGCTGCGTGGGAAGGCTATTTGGCAGAAGGCAGTTAAAGTCACAGCAGCAGAATCCTCACCCTACAGTGTAAGCTGATTATGACTACACAGTCTTTTTCAAGAGCACTGTTGCTATCTCTCTTCAACTACTGCGGCCGTTGCTTGCCTGATTATTTCAGTTCTAACACTGAATCTGTGTTTTTTTACTGAAAATAGTATTCACTTGAGTTTTACCTGCAAATCAGCAGGAACATCAGTTCCAGTACATCCATTACCTTCAACGTGACATCTTTAAAGTTAATAGGGTAGAAATTCATCTTGGCGCTAGTACAAAAACAGGCGCTATCACATCGTCCGCCTGTTAATACAGCTTGGTTTCAATGGAGCTGCATATCTGACGGAGTGTATAACGGGTGGCCAAAACAATGCCGTTACCGCCACGATGAATTTCTACCCCAGTAAGAGCCAAGTAGGGGCAACACGGTGGCATAGTGGTTAGCACTGTTGCCTCACAGCGCTAGGGACCCGGGTTCAAATCCGGCCTCGGGTGACTGTCTGTGTGGAGTTTGCACATTCTCCCCGTGTCTGCGTGGGTTTCCTCCGGGTGCTCCGGTTTCCTCCCACAGTCCAAAGATGTGCGGGTTAGGTTGATTTGGCTATGATAAATTGACCCTTAGTGTTAGGGGGATTAAATATGTGGGGTTACGGGGATAGGGTGGGATATATGTCGGTGCAGGCTCGATGGGCCGAAATGGCCTCTATCTGCACTGTGGGGATTCTGTGAAGTATTCTATGGGATTCTTTTGCTCAAAGTCCCTATGTTGAACCGAAAACAAGTCTTTTTTATCTGTAACTATTGGGAATGAACATATTAATGAGACGTTTAATGGTGTCTACCATCCAAATCGTCCTTGTATTTTAAATTTGCCCCATGTCCCAGCCCACACCATCTGCTCCTGACCTCCCATCAGTGGCAGAACCTTCAGCATTTTGCTGTCTCGCTCTGAAACTGCCTCCCTAAACCCCTTTGTCTTGCTACATCTCTTCCCCGTCCTTCAAAAGTCTCCTTAAAACCTACCTCTGCCCACCTGTCCTCCCTCACACCCCTGCCCCCGCCCACGAATCCTGCTCAGGCACAACCCGCAACTGTGAAATACCTTGACGCGTTTTGTTAAAGGCACTGTTTAAATGCACGTTGTTGTTGGTGAGTAATTGACATCCATGTAGAAAACTTTATTTTTTCCCAAAACATATTAAATAAAGTAGAGCAAGTTGTATATGATTCTACTCAACACTGAGCTTCAAATCAACCAACAAAGGTATCTTTAAAAAAAACAATGTTTTGATTTCATATAGAATTGTGTTGGAAGTAAATGTCAGAATTTTGATGATAGATCATGGTATTATACAGCAAACTGAACTGATAGATATGCGTAATATACCATACATTGTTTGAAATTGACCTTGAAAAATTCAGTTACAGTGAAACAAACCATAGATTTTTGTCTTCAAATGTTCTGATTGTTGCACAAAGTATCGGTGGGGATGAGTTGAAGATTGTAGGAGCGGAGGCCGGGTGATATCAGGAGAACTTTGCTTAGCTTGAGAATGGGGGTGGGGGGGGAAGAATGAGCAATCCCTCATTTATAGAATTATCGAAGCTTACAGTATAATAGGCTTACAGTTTCATAATGGCAGTGCTGGCTCTTTGCTCTTGCCATAGCCCTGTATCTTCCTCTGCTTCAATTACTTATCCAGTCTTCCCTTAAAAGATGCAGCGGTCTCTGCCTCAACCACTCCATGTGAAGGAACATTTTGGTGCTTCTGGCATTAGGTGGTTTACTTTTAAATGGTTGCATGTTAGTTGACTGAGGCAGTATTGCCATTGTAATGTAAATGAGGCAACGTGCATGCCTCTGGAGCATGGAGACCCACCTCAACAGTTAGGTTTCCGTGGGGATTCTGGAGGCAAAGCACCGCTCACTCGACAGGCCAGAAATGTGTTTTTTTAGATTATTGGTATGGGCAGACCTTCATCTGACATGGTTGTGCTTTTCCAACAGTTGTTTCAAAAGCACAATTGTGACTTTAAACACTGCCGATATGTGATTAAAATGAGAAGTCGCACAACACCAGGTTATAGTCCAACAGATTTATTTAATTTTACAAGCTTTCGGAGCTATTCGCTCCTTCCTCAGGTAAGTTAGCAGTGAGAGAATCTCCCAGAATTCACAATTTAAACACAGACAAAATCTATTCAAATCTTTCCCTACATCAAAGACACACTAAGAGTACAGCCAAGACAATGAGATGTGTCCCAGGGGGTCCAACGTGTCAAACCACCTGCTGGCTGCATATCCTGTCAATTTGTGTTGGTTCTTGTGTTAGTCTTTTTAAAAAAAAAAAAACACCTTGGAAGACCGGCCATGATGTCAAGTCACGTTCTGTATCGTGATATGTGATTAGAGCTAGGCCATTCAGGGGTGATGTCAGGAAGCACTTCTTCACACAAAGGGTAGTGGAAATCTAGAACTCTCCTCCCCAAAAAAAAAATTGTTGAGGCTAGGCCAATTGAAAATTTCAAAACTGAGATTGATAGATTTTTGTTGGGCAAGGATATTAAGGGATATGGAACCAAGGCAGGTTAATGAAGGTAAGATACAGATCAGCCATGATCTAATTGAATGGCAGAACAGGCCCGAGGGCCTGAATGGCCGACTCCTGTTCCTCTGTGATCTTACACATGAGTTGTTTAGTTTATTCAGTGGAACAGTTGGTGCTCAACACCTGCCCTGCAATGTAAGCAGGTGAATTCAGAGCACCAGCAGCAGTCTTAACAGATTGTGGAACTACTTCATAATTATTATATAATCATTTTTTTTTAGTGGTATGACGGATATTTAGAGTACTGCCACAGGTTGACAAGTCACCCAGGTCTTACCTGGTACATAGGGCCCTGGTGAGACCACACCTGGAGTACTGTGTACAGTTTTGGTCTCCTTACCTAAGGAAGGATATACTTGCCATAGAGGGAGTGCAATGAAGGTTCACCAGACTGGTTCCTGGGATGGAGGGAATGTCCTATGAGGAGAGATTGAGGAGACTAGGCCTATATTCTCTGGAGTTTAGAAGAATGAGAGGTGATCTCATTGAAACATACAGGCTCGAGGGGCCAGGTGGCCTATTCCTGCTCCTATTTCTCATGTTCTTTCTTTCTTATAAATGCTGAATCTGACCCTAAGGCCCATTACAGCTTTATTAACTACTACTGAATTGTCATCAGACTTGCTATCAATAAAAGATATTCATCACTGCAATCTTTTGGGTCCTCCAGAATATGAAATCAATGCCCTATAGGGGAGGTAATAGCAGATCACAGATACAGTATAGTCATTACGTATGGCATTGACAGGACTGTATTTCCTGATAAATTCTTCTGCCTCCCATTGAATTCTGTTTTATTGCAAATATAAATTGTATCTTTGACTCTCTGTTCAATGGGTCTTTGCTAAATCAGAAAGAGAATAATTTTTCCATCTTATTGTTAACTCAGTTGTACAAAATATTGTTTTACATATTTTTGCAGCAAAAATAGCAATAATATTAAGGTGCCCAACGGCACCACAAAAATCATCCCATTGTCCACAATCCATTTATTACAAGAGGATTTGAGTATAAGAGTAAAGACATCTTACTGCAATTATATGAGGCCCTGGTGAGACCACACCTGGCGTATTGTGTACAGTTTTGGTCTCCTTACCTAAGGAAGGATATACTTGCCATAGAGGGAGTCCAACGAAGGTTCACCAGACTGGTTCCTGGGATGGGGGCATTGTCCTATGAGGAGAGATTGAGTAGACTAGGCCTATATTCTCTAGAGTTTAGAAGAATGAGAGGTGATCTCATTGAAACATACAAAATTCTTACAGGACTTGACCGGGTAGATGCAGGGAGGATGTTTCCCCTGGCTGGGGAGTCTAGAACCAGGGGTCACAGTCTCAGAATAAGTCATCAGCCATTTAGGACTGAGATGAGGAGAAATTTCTTCACTCGAGGGTGGTGAATCTTTGGAATTCTCTATCCCTGAGGGCTGTGGAGGCTCAGTCGTTGAGTGTATTCAAGACAGAGAGTGATAGATTTTTGAATATTAAGGGAATCAAGGGATATGGGGATAGTGCAGGAAAGTGGAGATGAGGCAGAAGATCAGCCATGATCTTATTGATCAGGCTCGAGGGGCCAAATGGCCGACTCCTGCTCCTATTTCTTATGTTCTTATATTTGCACAGGACAGGTGTTGCTGACAGGCATTGACCTAATACAATTTCAAATACTGTTGAATATTCATTAAGTGCTATAATTGGAGTTAAATGATGGTAGCTGAATTCTGTAGTATAATGAACCAAATTGATGCAGAGTACAGCGAGGACTGGAATGTATTTTTTTTTAAGTGTAATCGATTGGTTTTGTTTTACCATCCAGGCTGCATTGATTAGTGACTGGTATGTTGTCTCTTTAATGTGACCTGCTTCTCAGGTACTTTATTTCTACTGCAAAGTCTTTAGCGGAAGCTGATCGATTTTGCTGAGACTGTGTGTGTTTTCTTCAGTTGGGAAAGGGAGAAAGCAAAACGTGCTCGGAAGTGGTGGGAAGAGAAATGGAGCGAGAAAGAGCAAGAGGGCGATGAGAGGGAAGTTGGAACAGCGGATGAGTTGGATACGACGGAACCACTGGAGGTTGCTGTGGCACGGGAGGAAATCGGCATGCTCCTAACTGAACAAAGAAAATCTGCGGCCCTCAAGGTAATGAGGGAAAAGTACTGAGGATCCTCATGTAATAGTAGCTAAGTAAGTTGGGGTAATGGGAAAAGTGACCTTTAACCTTATGAGTGTTCAAAAATATGTTGTGAGGGTTTTTTTTCCCTCCTGTTTTCATATCTTTAAAAGAAGAGGAATATTAATTATTTCTGGTCATGAAAGAAGCAGATGCATGTCTACAGCAAATGTCACAGTTAAGACAACAAATTGAACTTTGAATGATTTTGGGGGTTTGGGCTTGAAACACTACTGCAGTCCGTAAGCTTATAGAACTGCGGTTATCTTGAAAAACCACTCGCCATTATAGGCAAAGTATTCATTCAGTTTAGGTCTTAAATGGATGCTGGCATTGCAGAATGATTGGAAACTAGTTTGATCCTGATACCAGCCATGCCACCGTGGGAAAGCGCTGAGCAGAGGACAGACGTTTGCCCTTGTGCATTTTTCTTACCTATGTGCAATACTGCACATTTGTCTGCATTAAATTTCACCTGCCGTTTATCTGCTCATACACTTCATTTTGTTTAGTTCATTCTGTCACTTCCGAGCTGCCTCCTCCAATTCCACTGCCCCTCCTGGTTTGGTATCACCTCAAAATTTGACCAATTTGCATTGAAAAGAAAGGCTTGCACTTCTCTAGCGCCTTTCACAACCTCAGGACGTCCCAAAGCACTTTACAGCCAATGAAGTACGTCTGAATCAAAAGTTATTCATTTAAATTAGAAGTAGCAGTGGTCCCAACACTCATCCATGGAGCACCTCACTCAGTCCTCCTCCTGGCCCAACATGACTCCTGTCACAACATGACTCCTGTCACAAGCACCCGTTGCTTTCTACTCCTCCGCTAATTTCTGATCCATTCCCAAGTTTTACCCTGCACCCCCCACAGCTTTGAGCTTAACAAGTAACCTTTCATGTGAAACTTTAACAAATGCCCTTTGGAAGTCTAAATACAACATAAGAGACTTATTCAGAAAATAGAATCATATGGTGTTGAAAGGGACGGTGATAACTTGGGTATGTAATTGGCTAAGGAATAGGTGGCAGAGAGTAGTGGTGAACGGATGTTTTTATGACTGGAGAGATGTATGCAGTGGGGTCTCTCAGAGATCGATATTAGGACCATTGCTTTTCTGGTTATATATAAATGACCTGGACTTGGGTATAGGGAGTACAATTTTGAAGTTTGCGGATGATACAAAACTTGGCAATGTAGTAAATGGTGAGCAGGATGGTAGCTGACTTCAGGAGAACATAGACCGACTGGTGAAATGGGCAGACACATGGCAGATACAATTTAATGCAGATAATTGTGAAGTGATGCAGTTTGGGATAAACAACATAGAGAGGCAGTATAATCTAAATGGTACTATCTGGCAGGTGGTGCAAGAGCAGAGGGATCTGGGGATGCTTATTCACAAATCCCTGATGGTGGCAGGACAAGTTGATAAGGCAGTTAAGACAGCATATAGGATACTTGGCTTTGTAAATAGGGGCATTGAATAAAAAAACACGGCAGTCATGCTAAACCTTTACAAATCACTGGTTAGGCCTCAGCTGGAGTATTGCATACAATTCTGGGCACCACACTTTAGGAAGGATGTCAAGGCCTTGGAGAGGGTACAGAGGAGATTTACCAGGATGATACCAGGGATGAGGGACTTCAGTTATTTGGAGAGATTGGAGAAGCTGGGATTGTTCTCCTTGGAGCAGAGAAGGTTAAGGGAAGACCTAATAGAGGTATTTAAAATAATGAGGGGTTTTGATCGAGCAAGTAGGGAGAAACTATTTCCTCTGGCAAGTGGGTCGGTAACTAAAGGTCAAAGATTTAAAATAATTGGCAAAAGAACTAGAGGGGAAATGATGAGAAATGTTTTCACACACAGGGGTGTTAAGATCTGGAACGCACTACCTGAAAGGGTGGTGGAGGCAGATTCCATAGGAATGTTCAAAAGGCAGTTGGACTAATTTGCAGGGCTATGGGGGAAAAACTGGGGTGTGGGACTAAATTCGACAGTTCTTTCAAAGAGCCAGCACAGGCACAATGGGCCAAGTGGCCTACTTCTGTGCTGTTAAATTCTATGGGGGAGAAATTCAGTATCGCCCCATTTGGGACGCAATTATCGGCCGGGTGCAAAGATTAGCGCCTGGCGCTAATTATCGCCTCCGACTGCAAACTTGACTTTTATCGCCCCTGGAGGTGATTGGAGAGCTAAATCAGGCGCTTCACACCTGTCTTAAGGCGCAAAGGCCGAGGAGCGAGGCGCTACCTCAGAGCGCTGGCGAAGCTCATGTGATGTCAGTCAGCAATGGAACACACACACAATGGCGCCAGCCAGTTCTTAAAGGGGAGGGTTGATCTTGCTTTCCATCCACATCCTGCTCATTGCAGCCTTGAATCTCAGCCTGGAGAGACCTGTACATCAAATCTGCTGGAAAGAACAATGGAGAGAACCAGGGAAAGAGCTCAGAGTGCAGCCCCCAAAGTCTCTTCTAAATCGATACAAGGAAGGGCAAATCAAAATGAACCTGCAAAGTGCTGCTCAGTATCCAAAACTCCTTCACACAGCGTTGAATCTCTCCAGAAGTCTCTCTCACTCTCTCTCAGAATGCGTGGTGCAAAAATGTCACCAACAATAAAAGGCATGAAGCGGTCGCTTTAAATAGCGCTCCCCCAGTCCCTTCCTGACTGCAAAACGCTCCCCTCAACCTGTCGTTGCTAGCGGCAGGCGGGAAGGCAGGGGGCGCCACTCAATATCCGCTCCGGGGCGCTACCGGGGCGTTGCGCACTCGACTGATGTCATGATCTGCCGGCGCAGGAGATCATGGCGGTAGTGTTTAGCGCTGCTGCAAAACGTCTAGTTAATTTCGCAAGCGGCGCAAACATCGCCGCGCCCGGGCGCTAGTTGCTTTGCGCCCCATTAGTGCCCTCTTAAGGCGCTAACGGGAGGCGCAACCAACTGAATTTTTCCCCCTATGACTCTATGTTGTAAGGTTTACCACAATCCACAGAAATCAGGAGGTTAGTCAAAAATGATCATCCCCTTCTAAAGCTGTGCTGTTTTCTGTTTACAAGGTTGTTGTACAAGTTTACTCCTGATAATCAATTCCATTATTCTACATGGAATTGAAGGATGACTAATGGTCCTGTAGTTATCTCTGTCTGTTTTGTCACCCTTTTTGAATATGGGCACCACATTAGCCATATCTAACTGCCTCTTGAATGACTCTGAGCTTTTGCCTCCTCAACCCTTAAAAACAACAACAACTTGTATTGATATAGTGCCTTTAACGTAGTAAAACGTCCCAAGGCGCTTCACAGGAGTATTATAAGACAAAAAAATTTGACACTGAGCCAGATAAGAAGAAATTAGGGCAGGTGACCAAAAGCTTGGTCAAAGAGGTAGGTTTTAAGGAGCGTCTTAAAGGAGGAAAGAGAGGTAGCGAGGCGAAGAGGTTTAGGCAGGGAATTCCAGAGCTTAGGGCCCAGGCAACAGAAGGCACGGCCACCAAAGGTTGAACGATTATAATCAGGGAAAATTCCAGGTATTAATCACTCTTTGTGTGAAGTGGGACTTTCAAACATCAGTTCTGAGACTTGCCTTTTACCAGTTTGTATTTAAATCTGTCCTGCAGTCGTGATTTAACATGTGAGATCAGAAGAAATTAACTTGGAATAGTGAATAGAATCTTCTATTCCACTCAGTATCTTATATACCTGTATACCCCTCTTACTCACCTCCTTTCAAAGTTGAACAGTTCAAATGCATTAAAATCAGGCACAAGGTAATTCTATGTCAAAAACAGGAAATGCTGGAAATACTCAGCAGATCAGGCAGCAACTGTGGAGAGAGAAACAGAGTTAACGTTTGTGAAACATTAACTCTGTTTCTCTCTCCACAGTTGCTGCCTGACCTGCTGAGTATTTCCAGCATTTTCTGTTTTTATTTCAGATTTCCAGCATCTGCAGTATTTTGCTTTTGTAATTCATAGGATGTGGGCATCGCTGGCAAGGCCAGCATTTATTGCCCATCCCTAATTGCCCTTGAGAAGGTGGTGGTGAGCCGCCTTCTTGAACCGCTGCAGTCCATGTGGTGAAGGTACTCCCACAGTGCTGTTAGGGAGGGAGTTCCAGGATTTTGACCCAGCGATGATGAAGGAATGGCGATATTCTTCTAAGTCAGGATGGTGTGTGACTTGGAGGGGAACTTGGAGGTGGTGGTGTTCCCATGCGCCTGCTGCCCTTGTCTTTCTAGGTGGTAGGGGTCACGGGTTTGGGAGGTGCTGCCGAAGAAGTCTTGGCGAGTTGCTGCAGTGCATCTTGTAGATGGTACACACTGCAGCCACGGTACGCTGGTGGTGGAGGGAGTAAATGTTTAAGGTGGTGGATGGGGTGCCAATCAAGCGGGCTGCTTTGTCCTGGATGGTGTCGAGCTTCTTGAGTGTTGTTGGAGCTGCACTCATCCAGGCAAGTGGAGAGTATTCCATCACACTCCTGACTTGTGCCTTGTAGATGGTGGAAAGGCTTTGGGGAGTCAGGAGGTGAGACACTCGCTGCAGAATACCTAGCCTCTGACCTGCTCTTGTTGCCACAGTATTTATGTGGCTGGTCCAGTTAAGTTTCTGGTCAATGGTGACCCCCTTTAACCAGTATCCTGCCACAAGAGACTAAACCCCAAGGTCCTGAAACATAATAGCCTCAGCTGACTCCTCCACCTCTAACACTCCAGTTCACAAAGAGCTTTTTGCCCTTTAGCCTCCCCCACCCAGTTCACAGAAGCACGAACCCCACCCCACTCTCCAGGCCATATATTTCTCAGAGGCACTGCTCACCACCCAGTTCACAGAGGCACCCTAGCTCCTTGATGATCTTGTCACTGCATTCCCAGCAGTATCTGACACTGCTACTTCACTCTGTGTTGTGGGTGGGAATTTCACAGGACCCGCAAATTCCCACTTGCAGGCTACAGCACAGAATCTCCTGGAGTGAAGTGGCAGCAATCAGGTACAGGCTGCTCCTGGGACTGGCAGTAAGCCGGTCATTAAAGAGTGCAGCAGCGGATCCCAGGGGACAGCAACTCAGCCGTTGCGTCAGGGGCCTCCCCCAGGGGGTAAAAAGCGTACAAGTTCGCAGATGGTGCTGGCTACAGCCCTGAGGCAGGCACAGGGAAGAGCTGACAATGAGAGTGAAGAAAGGAGCTGGTAGTTGTACTGATATAAAAACCAGAGCATTATCCCTGAAGCACCACCGCAGATTCCACCAACACCACCTGATGTAAGGGAGAGTGTTTAGGAGGTCAAAATACCAATAGGCTGAGGCTCATAAAAGAGCCTTGTATTAGGAACCACAAAGAGTCTGAGGGCTATAGTGTCCTCTGTTCGCTAGCTATAGTGAAAAATAATTCCTGAGTATAAAACATATATTATGCTCATTTTTACTTTTTTTTGTTGCTAAAATCAGCCCTAGTTTTCCCAATCATGACTGCATAGTGCAATCTTCTGATATGGAAACACGCTGGTACACTGCAGCTTCTGTTGTAGGCACCTTCTGCACAGATGCTGTCTGATCTGTTTCCAGCATTTTCCATTTTTAAATCTGTTTTAGCTGTTGGTTGAGGGATAAATGTTGGCTAGGACACCGGGAGAACTCCCCTGCTCTTCTTCGACTAGTGGCATGGGATCTTTTAAGTCTAACTGGGAGGGCAGATGGGGCCTTGGTTAAACATCTCATCCAAAAGACGGAACCTCCGACAGTGCAGCACAGAAGGGCCAGCCTAGATTATGTGCTCAAGTCTCCGGAGTGGGGCTTGAAACCTAACCTTCTGACACTGCGGGGGGGGGATTTTTTAGTGGGTCAGTTGGTGTGTTTGGTGGTGGGTCGGGTGGGAAATTTTTTTTTGACAGTGGGTAGGGAAGCCGCTGTTAAACCGCCGCCACGCTAGTTTCCCAGATGTCGGGTCTGTCATCGCTGAACAGACCCGACACCAAGCGGCAGGGGAGGCAATTTAGATGATGATTCTTCTTCTCAGGCAGTCCCTCGGAACCGAGGATGACTTGCTTCCGCATTAAAAATGAGTTCTCAGGTGACTGATGAGTCCAATGCGGGACCTACAGTCTCTGTCACAGGTGGGGCAGACGGTGGTTGAAGGGGCGGGTGGGTCGGGTGCTTGGGTTGACGTGTGCTCCTTGCGCTGTTTGCGCTTGGCTTCTGCTTGCTCCCGGCGAAGAGACTCGAGGTGTTCGGCGCCTTCCCGGATGCTTCTCCTCCACTTTGTGCGGTCTTGGGCCAGGGATTCCCAGGTGTCGGTGGGGATGTTGCACTTTTTCAAGGAGGCTTTGAGGGTGTCCTTGAAGCGTTTCCTCTGCCCACCTGGGGCTCTCTTGCTGTGTCGGAGCTCCGAGTAGAGCGCTTGTTTTGGGAGTCTCGTATCGGGTATGCGGACGATGTGGCCCGTCCATCGGAGCTGATCGAGCGTGGTCAAAGCTTCGATGCTGGCCTGAGCGAGAACACTGACATTGGTGCGCCTATCCTGCCAATGGATTTGCAGGATCTTGCGGAGGCAGTGTTGGCGGTACCTGTCCAGTGCTTTGAGGTGCCTGCTGTACATGGTCCATGTCTCTGAGGCATACAGCAGGGCGGGTATCACTGCTGCTCTGTAGACCATGAGCTTGGTGCCGGGTTTGAGGTCCTGGTCTTCAAACACTCTCTTCCTCAGGTGACCGAAGGCTGCACTGGCACACTGAAGGCGGTGTTGGACTTCGTCATCGACGTCTGCACTTGTTGACAGTAGACTCCCGAGGTATGGAAAGTGGTCCACGTTGTCCAAGGCCTTGTTGTGGATTTTGATAATCGGGGGGGGGGCAGTATTGTGTGGCGGGGGCAGGTTGGTAGAGGACCTTTGTCTTACGGATGTTTAGTGTAAGGCCTATGCTCTCATACGCTTCAGTGAAGGTGTTGATGATGGTTTGGAGTTTGACCTCCGAGTGAGCACAGACGCAAGCGTCGTCTGCATACTGTAATTCAAGGACAGAGGATGAGACGACCTTGGATCTGGACTGGAGGTGACGGAGGTTGAACAGTTTCCCGTTTGTTCTGTAAATTCGCTCCACTCCAGCGGGGAGCTTATTGAGAGTGAGATGGAGCATTGCAGCAAGGAAGATCGAGAAGAGCATTGGTGCGATGACACAGCCTTGCTCGACCCCGGTCCATACGTGAATTGGGTCTGTGGTGGAACCGTTGGTCAGGATCACGGCTTGCATGTCATCTTGAAGCAGGCGGAGGATGGTGACAAACTTTTGAGGGCAGCCGAATTTGAGGAGGACACTCCATAATCCCTGACGGTTGACAGTGTCGAAGGCCTTTGTGAGATCAAAGAAGGCCATGTACAGCAGTTGGTGCTGTTCCCTGCATTTCTCTTGTAATTGACGCGCAGTGAAGATCATATCCATTGTGTCCCTTAGTGGGCGGAATCGCATTGTGACTCTGGGAGGAGCTCTTCGGCTACTGGGAGAAGGCGATTGAGGAGGATTCTTGCAATGACTTTCCCTGTGGCAGAGAGCAGGGAAACTCCTCTGTAATTACCGCAATCGGACTTGTCACCTTTCTTGAAGATGGTGACAATTACGGCGTCTCTGAGATCCCCTGGCATGTTCTACCTTCCAGATAAGAGAAATGAGAACTTGTTAACAGGCACTTAAAAGCTATTTTAAGCCCACCTTTAGATTTTAAGAGTTCGCCCATGGCTTCCCCGCTGCTCGGGGATCACGTCAGGTAAGGAGGTCGGGAGTTGTGTCAGCACGGGATGATTTCTTAACTTGACAGCTGCAAATGGTCTATAAAAGCTCCCATTTCACAGCTGTTCACTTTCCAAGGTCAGAAGCCGTTGCTTACTGCATTTGGAAGACAGATTGAGCTTTATGCAGCTTGGAAGTGTTTGGAGCAAACTCTCTATCCACTGTCACCTCATTGGAACAACCTATCTCACCATTGACAGATCGCTTCTGTCATCTCAACTTCACCTGCCATCTATTCCATCAGCATCGGTGTCCTTGAAACTCCTCACCTTGGTCCTCAGAATCCCACCGCAATCAGCCCCATAGAAAGGGAAGAGAACCTCCCTGTGTGCTGACTCCCTCCATAAGCATATGGAGGGAGTCATGGGAGAGCCTGGGTGCAGCCATGCACCTCTGTGCAGTACTTGTCAGTGTTTACAGCACCTCAATGCTGTAGAACACTGATAGCACAACTGTCAAAATCAATTTGCGCATGGTCCCTTTAAGGAAATCGGCTGATGACGCATCATCAAGTGATGTCATCAGACCTGCTTCCTTCAATTGGCCGGGAAACACGCTGGGTGGGCTTCACAAGCCCAATCAGTATAAGATCAGCAGCGGGGTCGCAACCCACCACCGACCCCGGCCGCAGCAGACCCGCCGAGGTAGGGGAAATCGTGGCCTTTGGCTCAGTGGCTTCTACAATGGGTGAGCAATCCGCTCTGCCAGGTTACCGCCCAGGCGGTGAAGGTGAAATTTACCTCCATTGTGTTGTGAGATTTCAGTACTGAGAGACTGCCCTGCCAAGCTTTTCAAAGGAGCTCATGTAGAAATATTGGTGCATCCAGAAATGTGCCTGTGGGTTCAATGATCAATTCGTTGGAGTTTATACATTTATGCACTTTCGAATAATTTTATTGTTGCTTTAGGACGTAAACCACATTTCCGAACGTAAAGCCGAGCCAATAAAAGTTTTTGTTTTCCTTCTTGTTTCTTAGTGCGAGTTGGAACAGAAGTTGGGGGACACCAAAGCCAAACTCTCAAAGTTGGAGGACTTGCTGCCAAAGTGGATCAGTAACCAGGATCAGCAGGAGATCATGAGTTTGCTTTGTAAAGTTCACGAGCTGGAGGTGGAGAATATAAAGATCCAGTCAGCTACGCTGCGGAAGGAGAACATCTTGCAACAGAAAGACTTTGTCATCCAGCGCTACGAGCAACACCGAGCACTCTGTGATGAGATTATTCAGCAGCAGCGGCAGCTGATAGATGGTACAGTAAATGCAACTGATCAGTCAGACAGTTAGAATGTTATCATGTATATCAATCATTATATCCAGCTCGGTGGAGCCGGGATGGATGGAGGCAGGTTCAAATCCTGCCGCGCTCATTTTCCAATCTGAGCTACATCACCCTTGTATCTCCAGTTAGATAAACCCCAATCATCATCTTCTTCTTAGGCAGTCCCTCGGAACCGAGGATTACTTGTTTCCACACTAAAAATGAGTTCTCAGGTGACTGATGAGTCTAATGCGGGACCTACAGTCTCTGTCACAGGTGGGGCAGACGGTGGTTGAAGGGGCGGGTGGGTGGGGTGCTTGGGTTGACGTGCGCTCCTTCCGCTGTTTGCGCTTGGCTTCCGCTTGCTCCTGGCGAAGAGACTCGAGGTGTTCGGCGCCTTCCCGGATGCTTCTCCTCCACTTTGTGCGGTCTTGGGCCAGGGATTCCCAGGTGTCGGTGGGGATGTTGCACTTTTTCAAGGAGGCTTTGAGGGTGTCCTTGAAGCGTTTCCTCTGCCCACCTGGGGCTCTCTTGCTGTGTCGGAGCTCCGAGTAGAGTGCTTGCTTTGGGAGTCTCGTATCGGGCATGCGGACAATGTGGCCCGTCCATCGGAGCTGATCGAGCGTGGTCAAAGCTTCGATGCTGGGGATGTTGGCGCGCCTATCCTGCCAATGGATTTGCAGGATCACTGTCCTTACGTGGTGTAACTTGATACTAGGAGCCTGCTGTTCTTCATTGTCTGCCACAGCGCATCCACCAACATGGAGATGTTGTCCCCGGTGGTGGGGGGGGGGTCGGTAAGGAAAACGTCCAAGTGGTTCCTGACACCTACAGCGGACAATAGTGGTGGCTTGGGAACGGGCCGGGCGCCTCCTACCTTTTTGTCTATAAAATATCAAGCCAGGTGGACAAAGAGGAGAATAAAATTACTGGGGAAAAAACAAATGAAATTTTACTCAAGTACCTGGTTAAATAGAAAATGTTAAAACAACTATGATATTCCCCTATATTATCCAGTTAGATAAACTCCAGTGTCACTCTTTACCATGTGAAAGGAGCTGGAGGGTCTCTGTTGCCTGCCATGACACCTCTGCCATACAATCTGAAAACAAAAAGCAGAAAAATCTTCCAATATCCTTGAGCTTATATAGAATATAAAGAGTAACAAATTCTGGAATGTGTTCCAGGGCAGTATCTTATCACAGGGTTGAGATGACATTGATAATTCAGAATGTAGAGCCAAAAAGTGGGACAATGTTTCATTGAGCAGCACTCCCACACCATGTACAGGAAACTTTCGTTTATCCGGCACCCAAATAACCGGAATTCTCGCTTAACCGGCAAAAATCATCCTCCGAAAACTCCTCTCAAAAAACCGGCAATGTTGCCGAGTCGCAGTCGAGTCTCCGCAAACGGCGAGTGCTCCGAAAACTCCTCTCAAATAACCAGTAATGTTGCCGATCCCGAGTCCGAGTCCGAGTCCACGAACGCCGATTTAGTCAGTAGGGGTACTTTTCAAAAGTGCCACTACTCGGCCTCCTGGCGCTGTCGCAAGTCCGAAACATTGCAGTAGCATGAGTAGATTCTCCCGCGCTGCCTGGAGTCTCTTCGGATCGGCCATTTTGCTGGGTGTCTCCCACACTGCTGGTACTGTAGTCTCTTCTGATACACCATTTTACTGTGTGTCTGCCACGCTGCTGCTCCTGTAGTCTCTTCTGATACACCATTTTACTGTGTGTCTCCCACGCTGCTGGTACTGTAGTCTCTTCTGATCCACCATTTTGCTGTGTGTCTGCCACGCTGCTGGTAGTCTCTTCCTAGCCACCATTGTTCTGTGTGTCTTTCCATCTTCATCGGCAATTATCTCCTCCATCTTGCATTATGGAATTCCCAAAAGCTGGTCCAAGCAAAAGGAAGAGAGTGGTCTTAACTTTAAAACAGAAAATCGAGATATGCCAACGACTAGAAAGGGGAGAGAAGCATATCAACATTATGAATGAATTCAAAATCGGTTCGTCAACAATCTACGACATCAAATCGCAGAAGGATAAGCTGCTCAAGTTTTATTCAAGCTCGGAGACATGCAAGAGTGTAGAGAAACGGCGTACGCTTCGTAAGCCTAAGCTTGAAGAGCTGGATACCGTGCTTTATGAATGGTTTTCTCTTAAGCGTTCAGAGGGTGTTCCAATTTCCAGACCCATGCTCATCGAGAAAGCGAAGGAATTCTATGATAGGATGGAGCTCACTGACAAGTGTGCTTTCTCCGATGGATGGCTAACGTGCTTCAAGTTACGGCACGGGATACGACGACTCGATATTTCCGGGGAGAAGAAATCAGCTGATCACGAAGCCGCAGAAGAATACTGCGATTATTTCAATCGGATTGTGCAGCAACATGATTTGTCGCCAGCACAGATCTACAATGCCGATGAAACTGGCTTGTTTTGGAGGTTTTTGCCAGAATCAACGCTTGCTGGGGCTAGTGAGGCTAATGCTTCAGGTTACAAGAAAAATAAAGATCGTGTAACCGTGCTAACATGTGCGAACGCCGCTGGATCACACCGGGTTAAACTTCTTGTTATCGGGAAGTATAAAATCCCCGTGCATTTAAAAATGTGAGGCACTTACCTGTCGAGTACAAAGCTCAAAAAAATGCTTGGATGGATAAGGAAATCTTCTCCGATTGGTTCCATCATATTTTTGTTCCATCTGTGAAGGAACATTTCCGCAGAATAGGGAAGATAGCAAATGCATTTTATTGCTTGATAATTGCAGAGCCCATCCGCATGAATCCCAGTTGGTTTCGGGAAATATTTTCACCATTTATTTGCCACCAAATGTAACTTCTCTCATCCAACCCATGGACCAGGGCGTTATCCAAAATCTGAAGTGTCATTACAAGAAAGACTTCCTACGTAAACTGCTAAGCCAAGATGAGAATATTCAAGATTTGCAGAAGGAATACAATATTAAAGATGCCATCTATAATGTTGCACGTTCCTGGAAATTGGTGAAAGGTCACACTCTGAGGCAAGCCTGGCGCAAATTGTGGCCTTCTGTAATGTTTGCTGAAGGTTCTTCTTCAGAGGAGGAATTTCATGGGTTCAGTGTTCGTCCCAAGAAGAGTACAATAATGGAAATGGCTGGAATGGTGAAAAATGCAGGCCCAGCAAACCCTCTACGTCACCTCAGTGAAAGTGATATCGAGCAGTGGGTTGATGCAGATAGAGAAGTTGGTGTTGTGCATATGCTAAGTGATGATGAAATAATTCAGAATGTTTTGAATCCAAAGAAAGAAAAGGAAAGCGAGATGGAAAGTGAAGAGGATGAGATTTCTGAAGAAGAGAAGATTTCTTGGGCTAAAGCTGCAGAAGGATTTTCTACAATCCTCAAATTTGCTGAAAGGCAGAATTGCAACACTGCACAAGAAGTTATGCAACTCCATATTCTGCATTCCACCTTTCTACAGAAAAGGCAAGAGTCCACTAAGCAAACCGACATCCGCAACATGTTTAAGAAAGCTTCCAAAAGAGTCGCAGCAGCGGAAGTGCCTGAAGAATCGGTGGCATCGGTGGAACTGCGTCATCCTGATGACCCAGCTGGCATGGATATTTCTGATGAACCAGATGACTCGGAATAAGTGTACAGTCAACAACAGTACTGTAGACAGTCGTTTATAAGTTTTGTTTTACTGTTAAGTAATTAAAGAGTTATGGATTACCCTCAACTGGCAGTACTGTACTTAATCAAGCATCGTCCACCATCCATTTAACACAGCATTCTGTAGGTGAGTACCCAAATACTGTATACTGCACATTTCTTGATTTTTTTAGGTTAAAAATAGCCTCGGTAGATATAACTCTCCGTTATCCGGTACTTTCGATAAACCGGCACCACGCCGGTCCCGTCGATGCCGGATAAACGAAAGTTTCCTGTACTAAGCATTAGATGACCCGTTCAGTGGGATCACTCTTGAGTTGGGCTTGTGCTGCCCTTGAGCTGGCCACAAGGAGATAAGTGGAGTGAGCTGGGTGACTTACCCTACAATTGTTTTATCACCATCTCTGGAACGTAGGAACAGGAAGAGGCCATGCAGCCCCTCGAGCCTGTTCCGCCATTCAGTTAGATCATGGCTGATCTGTATCGTAACTCCATCTACCCGCCTTGGTTCCTGATCCCTTAATACACTTCCCTACAAAAATCTATCAATCTCAGTTTTGACATTTTAAATGGACCCCCAGCCTCAACAGCTTTTTGGGGGGGAGAGTTCCAGATCTCCACTGCTCTGTGTGTGAAGAAGTGCTTCCTGACATCACCTCTGAACAGCTTTGATCTAATTGTTCTGGACTCCCCCCACCAGAGGAAATAGTTTCTCTCTCTCTACCCTATCAACTCCTTTTAATCATCTTAAAAACCGCAATTAGATCACCCCTTAACCTACCGTACTCAAGGGAATACGAGCCTAGGCTGTGCATCCTGACTTCATAATTTAACCCTTTTAGCCCTGGTATCATTCTGGTGAATCTGCGCTGCACCCCCCTCTAAGGTCCATATATCCTACCTGAGGTGCGGTGCCCAGGATCTAAATAGGATCTAACCAGAGCTTTATATAACTGTAACATCACTTCCACCGCTTTGTATTCCAGCCCCCTTGAGGGAAAGGCCAACATTCCATTAGCCATTTTAATTACCTGTCCACTAGCTTTTAGTGATATCTGTACTTGGACTCTTAAATCTCTCTGCTCCTCCGCAGTTCCTCGCCATTTAGAAAACGCTCTGATCTATCTTCCTTAGGTCCAAGTGGGCCTCTAAGGCAAAGTATCAGGCCTCGGCTCAGGTCCTCTACATTCATGCTTGGCGGAGTTTGGGAACTCGCTTTGGGTTGACAACTCTGCTTTGATGTATTCCTGGAGATTTGATCAGGTGACATTTGATCACATGGCATTCGATCACATGATACAGCATGTTTTTCTCTCTCTCCTTCCCCCAGTTTGTTTCTCACACTCTCCCTCCCCAGTTTGTATTTCTCTCTCTCTCTCATTCCCCCAGTTTGTGTATCTTTCTCCCTCCCTCCCCCAGCTTGTGTTGCTCTCTCCTCTCCCTCGCCCAGTTTGTGTATTTCTTCCTCCTCCAGTTTGTATTTCTCTCTCTCTCCCTCCCCCAGTTTGTATATCTCTCTCTCTCCCTCCCCCAGTTTGTATTTCTCTCTCTCTCTCATTCCCCCAGTTTGTGTATCTTTCTCCCTTCCTCCTCCAGTTTGTGTTGCTCTCTCCTCTCCCTCCCCCAGTTGCTCTCTCCGGACTCATGGAGTTTCCAGATGATTTTCATTGGCCCCGATGCCGTCATCCTCCCAACCAGCAGTGAAGCGGTGTGTTTCTGAATAGTGGGCTGATCAGCAGGGCCCTGCCAGCCATGACTGCCGGGGTACTGCGCAGGTGCAAACCGCGTGTACAAGGACCATTTCTCCCGAGTTGCCAGCAGCAGCACTCGGGAGACCAATCGCCCATTCCGGTGGACTCCTGTCAAAATCTGGAGGATTGGGAACCCTAAACTCACTGCTCGGAGAGTTGCTAACATGAGCCCCCACCACACCACTCTCGACTGAGCAATTTTGGCAGCATCCTGAAATTGGTTACTAATTTTAAAATGTTGTTTCTTCAGTGTCCTTACTGTTGTCGGCTTATCTTCACTACTTATTCTCTTCAAACAGGCCTCAGTTCTGTTGGCAACTGCGAGGCCACCAGTGGGTCGGCAGGTTCGTCGTGTTGATCTGAATCATACACAGCACTAAGGTTCCAGGTTTAACGCCAATCTATGCTCAGCTGGGGCATCACAAATGGCCGCAGCACCCTGGGTTGGGAAGGAAAAAGTTGGCTATGGTTCCTGCTCCTGATTGCTGACCAGCAACTAGTGTTGCCAATTCTCCAGGGCACTGCTGCCGGTAGCCCAGGAGAAAAACCATTGGGACACAACAAAGAGTGTTTTTTTTTTTCATTTTCTCTGAATACTTTTATTTATTAGTTATAAAAATATTAGAGATGGAGAAGAAAGGCTGATTGACTGGGCGGAGCAGTAGGAAGCAAGAGGCCACGTGATGAGACTGCCAGGGCTACATCAAACCAGAGCTGGTATCACTACCGGTAACCCCTTTTAGGAAGTGCACGTGCGTGGGCAACGGATGTGAATGAAATGTCCGCCCCTCCTGGGTCCAATATCCTGCTGAGACACATTCTAAAGACGCACTCATGAAAAATAGGTATAAGGGCTGTTGGGCAAGTCATTAGGCAAGTAAATAGATGTGTAAAATTTTATATGGTTATTTGACCAAACATTGACTTTTAATCAATTTTTTAAATTCAGTGTGTTTTTTTCCTTCGTACATATTTTATGTGCAGGCAAAAAGAAAGCTTGCAGTGTAGATCTCTTCAGTCCACTGTATGATGTTGCTGGCATTTTCTATCCCATGCAGCACTCCTTTGCCCGCTGGGAACTGCTCTCATTGTATATTCATACAGAAAATAGCTTGGTTCATGCCACTTAAAGCCTATAAATTATTGTATTTTCTCCACAAAATGTTACGATTATAAATCCTAATTACCCATTCAGACCAGCTCAGTTATGAAATGCAACGTTAATAGGCCCAGTAACATATTGGGCTATGCTGAGCTGAAAAACGCTGCTTCCTGTTAAATCTGTTGGCAGCAATAAAACATGCCCAGATGTGACAAATAAAAGTTAGTGCGACCCCATGCCCTAATAATTTATAAGTTGGTACCTTTTGGTTCATTAGCGTGATTGTTTGCTTCTGTGTTAAGCTCGCATGCTAATGCAAGTATGGCTATGATATTACTAACCATGTGTTCACACTAAAAAGAAAGACTTGCATTTATATAGCGCCTTTCACAACCACCGGACGTCTCAAAGCGCTTTACAGCCAATGAAGTACTTTTTGAAGTGGAGTCACTGTTGTAATGTGGGAAACGCGGCAGCCAAATGGCGCACAGCAAGCTCCCACAAACAGCAATGTGATAATGACCAGATTATCTGTTTTTTGTTATGTTGGTTGAGGGATAAATATTGGCCAGGACACCGGGGATAATTCCCCTGCTCTTCTTCGAAGTAGTGCCATGGGATCTTTTACGTCCACCTGAGAGCAGACGCGGCCTCAGTTTAACATCTCATCTGAAAGACGGCACCTCCGACAGTGCAGCACTCCCTCAGCACTGCACTGTGAGTGTCAGCCGAGCTTTATGTGCTCAAGTCCCTGGAGTGGGACTTGAACCCACAACTTTCTGACTCAGAGGCAAGTGTGCTACCAACTGAGCCATAGCCACTACAAACCATGCCCAGTTTATTTTCACTTCTTAATCCAGGGATACTGTTGCCAATTTAGGGTGTTAGCCACAGCCCTGGTTGAGATCAACTACCTCAGCACAGACCAGGGGCCGAGTTTGTGACCCTCCTCATATCTTTGGAACAGC
Organism: Squalus acanthias; assembly: GCA_030390025.1. Lineage (NCBI taxonomy): Eukaryota > Metazoa > Chordata > Chondrichthyes > Squaliformes > Squalidae > Squalus > Squalus acanthias. The sequence goes on along the minus strand of CM059442.1, from coordinate 53,634,468 downwards.
TTCTTGTTGCTGTAACCACCTGAGTTATGGGGGCGGGGAGACTTCCGTTTTTTGATATCATTTTGTGTTTGTATTATAAAGAGTAAAAATAGCATTGAAATGTTATCAGAAATCTGACATTGTCTGTGCCTTTCAATGCATTTTTAAGTAATCATTATTTGGTTTAGTTGCTTTTCCCAAAGCTTCTTTTAAACCTTTCTTTTTAGGCCCTTGGGTTGACCTATTAGGTGCCAGCTATGGCTCAGTGGACAGCACTCTCACCTCTGAGCCAGAAGGTCGTGGGTTCAAGTCCCAGTCCAGAGACTTCAGTACATAATCTAGGCTGACACTCCAGTGCAGTAATGAGGGAGTGCTGCACTGTCAGAGGTGTCGTCTTTCAGACGAGACGTTAAACCGAGGCCCTGTCTGCCCTCTCGGGCAGACGTAAAAGATCCTATGGCACTATTTCGAAGAAGAGCAGGGGAGTTCAACCCGGTGTCCCGGCCAATATTTATCCCTCAACCAACATCACTAAGACAGATGATCTGGTCATTATCACATTGCTGTTTGTGGGACCTTGCTGTGCGCAAATTAGCTGCTACGTTTCCGACATTACAACAGTGACTCCACTTCAAAAGTACTTAATTGGCTGTAAATTGGATGTCCTGAGGTTGTGAAAAGAGCTATATAAATGCAAGTCTTTTTTTCATTAAATAACAGATACCATCACTTGCTCTTTGGTGTTTCGAGTGTGCAGATTTGATAGATCCTAATTGGCTCTAATTATACATTTTTTTAAAGTTCTTATTTGTAAATATGTGCCCCACAGTTGCAGTTCTTAAACTCTTGATGTGATTTGTAATAATGTTTAAACCTCCCTTGTGTGAAATTCAGGAGACAACTGCAGTAATTAAAGTACACACTCATAAATATTTTACCAGTGATATTCTTATTTGCTCGGCAATTATAAATCTCCTCAGATGTGAGTATGGAAGAACATTATCAAACAATGCACTTGATATCAGTTGGTTTCCGTAGCTAAGATTTAAGCTTTTAAGAAAAGTAAAACATAACACTTTTAAGAAATGTGTTTATTTTTACCCATCGTTAACTCAATAGCATTAATGTTGTAATCACACTAAACAGCCTTTGTCTCTACAACGAAAATCGCAAATAGAATCATGGAATCTTACAGCACAGAAGTTTCCTATTCAGTCCATTGTGCCTGTACCGGCTCTTCGAAAGAGCTCTCCAATTAGTCCCACTCCCCTGCTCTGTCCACATAGCCCTGCAATTTTTCCCCCTTCAAGTATATCTCCAATTCTCTTTTAAAAGTTACGATTGAATCTGCTTCCAACGCCCTTTCAGGTAATGCATTCCAGATCATCACAAATCACTGCGTAAAATAATTTCTCCTCATCTCCCCCATATAATAGCAAAATACTGCGGATGCTGGAAATCTGAAATAACAGAAAATGCTGGAAATACTCAGCAGGCCAGGCAGCATCTGTGGAGAGAGAGAAACCGAGTTAACGTTTCAGGTCTGTGACCCTTCGTCTCCAACTTTTACCAGTTCTGACGAAGGGTCACAGACCTGAAACATTAACTCTGTTTCTCTCTCCACGGATGCTGCCTGACCTGCTGAGTGTTTCCAGCATTTTCTGCTGTCTCCTCATCTCCCCTCTGGCCCATTTTCCGCTAATTTGGCAGCGCCTCTCAGTAAAGCCATAAGGATAAGACTGAGTGTGAAATGAAAAGCCCCCTGCTGGTGGAATATTGGCTATACCGGCCACTCTACATAGCGGGCAAATCGCCCTTGACACCAATAAGCGTTGGGGACTAAAATTCCGATTAGATTGGATTTTGAACCTAACGTCACAGAAATAGAGAAGTGTCTCTATTTCTATATTCTCCTTATGTGGCTTGGTGTCAAATATTGTTTACTTACGCTCCTGTGAAGCACCTTGGGACGTTTCACTATGTTAAAGGTGATGTATAAATGCAAGTTGTTGTGAGACAAGGATTATTGGTGCTGAACCTGTCACTGAGGGGAAAAAGAGAAAAAGAGAATCAGATTTGGTTTCTCAGCAAGGCCATCACTTGATGAGCGGATGTAAAAATGTAGAGACAAACAAAAGCCCAATGCTGAGTAAGGCAAGAACATGTAAAGTGTGTACCTTTATATCTGAATTATAAAGCTCATGAGATTTTCTTTCTTGGATGGATGAGAAATACATTCCTTTAAAACTAAGTTTTTTTCCCTTACGTGTGGGATAATATTTTTGAATGGGCCTTTTCCTGTTGCAGCAGCCATTTTCTTTAAAATCTGTTGAGAGAACATGAAGGAACAGGGGGTTAGATTTTAACTTTCATCAGCCGGCTGTCCGGCAGAGCGTGCCTCCTGCCCAACGGTGCCGGGAGAAAAAGAGGCCGGAGCCGTTTCGAGACCTGGGCCTCATTTGAGCTGCCCGCCCCAAACATGCAGCTCGCCGGATTCAGGTCGGCCCAATATCGGGAGGCCGCCATGCCGGAAGCAAGGGCAAGTCCTGGGAGGGGTTCCGTGATTGTGAAGTAAGGGGAGATTGCGGGGCGGAAGCGGCCCAGATTATTTTTGGTGGGGCCCGGAGCAGCACTCCTGTTCCTCTTGGCCCCACATCAGTAATTTAAAACGAAATAACAACAGAAAACGCTGGAAAAACTCAGCAGGCCAGGCAGCATCCGTGGAGAGAGAAACAGAGTTAACGTTTCAGGTCGAAGACCTTTCGTCAGAACTGGAAAAAAGCAGGAAATGAAATAGATTTAAAGCAAGTATAATGCTGGGAAAAGGGGAGGGGATGAAAGAACGAAAGGGAAGGTCAGTGGTAGTATAGAAAGCAGGCGAGATTGAGAGACATTAAGAGATATTCAAGGCAAGAGGAGGTGGTAATGTGACAGGTTGAGGCTAGATGAAGTGTGAAATGCGCTGGTAGAATGAAGGACAGCTGCCAGCTTCTGGGAGGGAAGAAAAAAAGGCCAAACAAAAGGGTGGATGAAAAAATAAAATAAAAAAATATATATATGTGATAGGGGCCGGGGTTATGATCTGAAATTGTTGAACTCTATTTTGAGTCCAGACGTCTGTAGAGTACCTAAACGAAAGATGAAGTGCTGTTCCTCGAGCTTACGCTGAGCTTACGTGGAACAATGCAAGAGGCCGAGGACGGTGAGGTCAGAGTGGGAGTGGGAGTTAGCATCCGCAGTATTTTGCTATAGTAATTTAAAACGTACCTTTTGTTTGTTCCCCTCTGGCTGTCCTGCTGGTCGGACGGTACACAGTGCAGGCTGTGCACCCAGTTGTCTCCCAAGATGGCAGTTCGGGTCTGGTGTATGTCATGGAATGCCGAGTCGCATATTAAAAGGCCCCTACTGCCTGAAACAGGTGAACTCTTTGGGTGCCGAACAGTAGGCTCGGTGTTAACGGGGCAGCAGGTTTAACAACCCCATTTTGAGACCATTAACACCTCATTAACGTTGATTTGGCCGAGTTAAAATCGGACCCAGTAAGTCTAAATGGTGGGGTGTATATATATATATATATATATATATAAAAATGGTGGTAAGAATAATATTTATTATATATATCTGCTGTGCACGGTTAGAGTACTGTCCCATTGAGGACACGTCTTCAAATTATAATAATTTCTGACTCAGAGGCAAGATTGATAGACAATAACACTTCTTTCTGAGTATTTAACAATTTAAGTAATTCAAGAATCCTATAATTTGGAATTGTGAAGAGAATGTTAATGCATCATTATAATAGTTTGAGAGCTCAACACAGAATTGTCGCCTCTCCTTCTTCAAATATGCCGTCTGGCCTGATCAGTCTGCATCCTTTTCAAAGCCGAAGATGATCAGTGCTATTCTACCCATTGCAATGTGTTTACATACATGACCCTGCAGGAATGTTAGATTCGGGAGCCAGATCAGTGGTAATGAAGGGCGGTGTTTGCAGGGTTCATGCCTGGCGTCCTTGATCTGATAAACACAGAGACAGGAAGAATCTCTACACGGATACTATAATCACCAACAAACTGCTTGGAGCAGAGTACATTATCTTATTTCTGTTGAGATGTTCCATCCTAATCCAGGATCATTAATTGTCTCAAGGAGGTGCCCCATTTTCACACTGATACAGTGCTTCTTTGGAATTTAGTTGTGTGTGCATTCATGCTACATATGTGTGCACATTAGTTCATATGTAGTATAGGTAATCTGCACGCATTAATCATTTCTTACATTTTATTTTCAACTTGGTGGCAATCAAAAGCTGGCTGGCGTTAGAGGTTGAAGCAAGCAGTTGGGGAGGGGGGGAGAGGAGGGGAATGTAGTGAATGTGTAAAGGAGGAGTGGATTAGCTGGTCCGGGGATTGGGAAAGAGGAATTCAAGTTGTGGAGCTGCTGCTACTTTATACTGGAATTGTGACCAAGTTGGCACTGGCATGCAACACAACTTCTCGCCTGGGCCAGGTGACCCCTGATTCAAAACTTAAAAGGCCCGTAATTTGCGGTCAGCGGCGAAGGAAAGGCGTTCACCGCCGGCCCCCGAAGAAAGCTGGCCACAAAGATCTCGCGATCTATGTGGCGAGACGTTTGGCTTTTTTTTCAAGGTTCAGTTGAGATCGTTGTAGATTAGCAGGAATTCCATACAACAAGCTGTCGAAGCAGCCAATCACAATGCAGAATTCTCAGACGGGGAACCAGGAAGTGAAGAAGCTCCTTTTAGTCTGATTTTTTAAAAATGTCACAGAGAGCAAAACAAAGATTGGGGCTCTTGCATGGGGAAAAGGTCAACATGAAATAAATATGAACAAACTTTTAAAAATATATATTTTTTTAAGTTTAATAAAAATTGTAATGTTATTAAATTTGACACTCCACAAAATTAAAATCAGTTTTTCAGGGCCATAAGGTTTGTTTAGCAGTCAATACGCTGTTAAAACCCCAGTTACACTTTATCCAACAAGGCCTAACATTTAATGGGGTATTTAACAGCGATCTTACCATGGAGAAGCCCAGGTTTTCGGCAGTTTCACTGATTCCCCGGATTATACTGACTGTCGGCTATGGAGGCACGGCACAGCCAGTGTCGGAGCAGTGAATGACTGACCGCAACTGTCAGGATTTCCGCTGTTCGTTCGCTGTTCTTAACCACCGCAAATTCCGGGCCAAAGTTCGTGTGGTAATACAATACAGCTTCCTGTGACTCGAACTTTATTGCATCACTTCCTGTGATTAGTCCAGGATAAATACTGGACTGATCAGTTGGATCCTGGAGAGGCATAGAGTAAGACCTCTTTTGTATGTAGCACCTTTTTAGTTGATTAAAGCTTACTTTAAGTTCACCACGCGTAAGGCTCATTCTTACGACAATTTAATCAACTTTGGAAAACTTCGCATTCAAACTTTTTGGACGAACTCGGAACTAAGGATCCAGGGAATCACCCATCATGGAAAACATCCTTAAACCATCGTGTCTTGACTTGTACCCAAACACCCCAGCAGCCGGTAAGGTGTGGAAACACTGGTATCGCACGTTTGACAATTTTCTTGAATATTGTAAGGCTGATGATAACTCAAAGTTGCGGATACTCATCAACTGTGTCACCCCGAATGTATTTCAGTATGTGGAGAAATGGGACAGTTACGAGGAGGCAATTCGGACGCTTAAGAGACTATATACTAAGACACCGAATGAGGTCTATACCAGACATCTATTAGCTACAGCCCAACAAGGGCCGGAGGAATCCATTGATAAATTCCTCCAAGAGCTTCGCAGATTTAGTATGGACTGTAACTTTCGGGCGGCCTCAGCTGAGCTGTACCATGAAGAAATGATCCGTGATGCTTTCATCTGCGGGCTTGCCTCCCCATTTATACGCCAGCGTCTACTGGAAAGTAAGACACTTGAGCTTCAGAAAGCTTATGACATGGCTTGCTCTCTAGATCTGGCAAAAAGAAATGCAGACCTTTATACAGTGCCCAGACCTCGGTCTACTGCCTTAACTACAGTCAGGCAATTTAAGAGGCCACAGGTGAACTCTATTAGGGAGGTCTTTATCCCTGACGATCAATCTGATGACTTCACTGATGAAGAGGATGATGACCCCACTGTGGCAGCCTCTTGGCAATCTAAGAAATGCTTCTTTTGTGGTGATGAGTTCCACCCTCGGAAATTCTGCCCTGCTCGCAATGCGTTTTGCAGTCATTGCAACAAAAAGGGTCATTTTGCAAAGGTTTGCCTATCAAGAGCCTCTACGAGGGCTTATCAAGCTAAGTCCTACCGAACTGCCCCGGTAAGGGCCTATCAAGATGTTCCGGCTAAAATCTATCGTGCTTCCTCTCGAAGAAACACACCTAGAGTTTCAGCCACTCTTTGTGCAACGACACCAATTACAGCTGCTTGTCCTCAGAACCTATTCCATGCAGCTACAAAAGCATCAATTAATGGACATACTTTAGATGCCTTAATTGACTCAGGTAGCACTGATAGTTTCATTAGGGAACAGATTGTTGCAGAGTTAAAGCTACATGTTTTCCCATCGGACCAGGCAGTTGCGATGGCTCAGTCATCACTTAATACCAGAATTTCTGGCTTTTGTATGGTTGAAATAACACTTAATGGTCGCAGGTATCCCTCCACCCGGCTTTCGGTGCTCAAGGACTTATGTAGTGATCTTATCTTAGGGCTGGATTTTCAAAAGCAGCATAAGAAGCTCACCATTGAGTTCGGCGGATCCAAACCTGAACTCACTATTTCTAATATACTACCTCGATTACCGTTCTGTGCATTGTCAGCAGCTTCACTGGATGAACCCTCACTGTTTTCCAGTATCCCTCCTCGATGCAAACCGATTATAACAAAGTCACGACGTTTCAGTCAGGAAGACCAGTCTTTTATTGCGGCTGAGATTTCTCGGCTTTTAGCAGAGGATATCATCGAGCCTTGTTCGTCGCCATGGCGCGCCCAGGTCGTTATTGTTAAGAACCCTCTACAACCTCACAAGAAACGGCTGTGCATTGACTATTCACAGACCATCAATCAATATACGGACTTGGACGCATACCCATTGCCGCGCATCGATGATATGGTTAATAAATTGGCTGAGTACACGGTGTTCTCAACATATGATCTAAAAAGTGCCTATCATCAGGTACCCTTGAAGGTCTCAGACAAGCAGTATACGGCCTTTGAAGCCAATGGACGGCTGTATCAATTTCGTCGCCTCCCCTTTGGGGTCACTAATGGAGTGGCTGTCTTCCAGCGAGCAATGGATGACCTGGTCAAACAGGAAGACTTGAAGGATACGTTTCCTTATCTGGACAATATTACTGTCGCAGGTCGCAATCAGCGGGAACATGACGCCAATCTCCAAAGATTTTGGGATGCACTCCAGCACCGTAATTTGACATTAAATGCGGCTAAATCCATTGAGTCACAACCAACCATCAACATCCTTGGCTATTGTGTGGGCAATGGCAGCATTAAACCTGACCCTGAAAGGCTTCGCCCACTCCAAGAACTCCCGCCACCTAAGAATCCGGCCTCCTTGCGCCGGGCCCTCGGCCTGTTTGCATACTATGCTAAATGGATTCCTAACTTCTCGGACCGAATCCAACCTCTACTGAAGGCCAGCACATTCCCACTAGACACAGCGGCTGTTGCAGCCTTTAACCTCCTGAAAAAACAGTTGGAGAAAGCGGCTCTTCACTCCATCGATGAGAGTCTTCCTTTTGTCGTTGAGTGTGATGCCTCGGAGGTGGCGATCTCGGCCACTCTGAATCAGGAAGGTCGTCCGGTGGCATTTTTGTCCAGGACTTTTCAAGGGGCTGAGCTACATTATCCTCCAGTCGAGAAAGAAGCTACAGCCATCATAGAGGCAGTACGGAAGTGGAGTCATCTCCTAGCTCGCCAGCACTTTACCTTAATCACGGACCAGCGATCGGTCGCCTTCATGCTCGATAATCGAAAACGGACCAAAATTAAAAATAATAAAATCCAGCTTTGGCGGCTGGAATTGGCCTCTTTTGGTTACACCATCCACTATCGACCTGGCAAGGAGAATGTGGCTCCGGATACCCTCACACGAGCATTCTGCTCCGCCATGGCACCCTCTACGCTCGTAGACATCCATGATGGGTTGTGTCATCCGGGCGTTACTCGCATGCTACACTTCGTGCGGTCCCGAAATCTCCCATTCTCTACCGGGGATGTAAAGAAGATGTGCTCGGACTGCAGAGTCTGTGCGGAATTGAAACCTCGGTTTTTCCGCCCCTCGGGTGGTATACTCATACATGCGACCCAGCCAATGCAATGGCTTAGCATCGATTTTAAGGGGCCGTTGCCCTCTTCAACTCACAACACTTATCTATTGACCATGGTCGATGAGTATTCCCATTTTCCGTTTGCCTTTCCCTGCCCCAATATGCTGACAACCACGGTTATCAGCTGCCTTGAGCAGGTATTTGCTTTCTGTGGCATGGCATCCTATGTTCATTCGGATCGGGGCCCTTCTTTTATGTCAGGAGAACTCAAGGCCTATCTCTCGGAACAGGGTATTGCTGCCAGCAAAACGACGCCTTATCATCCGGTCGGGAATGGGCAAGTCGAGCGTTTTAACGCTATCATCTGGAATGCGGTACGTCTGGCTTTGAGATCTCGGGGCCTACCCAACCAGCAATGGGAAGCAGTACTTCCAGACGCATTACACTCCACACGGTCCCTCCTTTCGACCGCCACAAATACGACGCCTCATGAACGGTTCTTCCGATTTCAGCGTCGCTCATCCTATGGGATATCTCTCCTGTCGTGGCTGACTGCACCGGGACCAGTGCTACTCCGAAGATATGTCCGGGCGTCTAAGAATGGCACCCTGGTAGATGAGGTTGAGCTCACTGACGTCAACCCTACCTACGCCTATATTCGGTATCCTGACGGTCGGGAATCTACCGTGTCATTGCGGGATCTGGCTCCCTGCCCGCCGAAACATAGAGGGACACCAGGGGATGATATTGTACCAGGCACATCTCTGGGCTCGCCAGGTGCCTCTCATCACGATCTGGATCTGACGCCGGCTGGTACCTCACTCCAGTGTGCTGACCTGGGGCAGACTGACTATGAGCCCGTCGGGGCTCGCACGCGCAGCCACGATCCACCCCGTACCGTACGCTCGGAAACGGATCTGCCACAGCCCTGCCCGACACCCGTTCGGGCACCAGTACACAGTCAGGATCGTCCTGACCCCTCACAGAGCGGGCTGGATCACTCGGACTCTGGTCCACGGCCTGCGGCGGGTAAACGGGCTAGGGGCCCTCTACCGCTACGAGAACCCAAACGGGTGCGGCTCTCCCTCGTCCAGCGGCTACGAAATGGAGGGAGCATCCCGGCCTCCTAATCTTTTGGGGGGGGGGGGGAGAATGTGGTAACACAATACAGCTTCCTGTGACTCGAACTTTATTGCATCACTTCCTGTGATTAGTCCAGGATAAATACTGGACTGATCAGTTGGATCCTGGAGAGGCATAGAGTAAGACCTCTTTTGTATGTAGCACCTTTTTAGTTGATTAAAGCTTACTTTAAGTTCACCACGCGTAAGGCTCATTCTTACGACAGTTCGTACAAGATGAATAGAGAGGTTTTTGAAACAGGGAGTCTTACCATCAGCATTCCATTTAGATATCACAGGATTATGGTTCATTGAAATGATAGTCATCTTTTTAAAATTGTTTCATTTCTAAAAGAGTTTTCAGTTGCAAGGCTTCACTCTTGCAATTCAATGGCTTTAAAACAGTACCACTTGTTACAGACGGGGTGACATCATGCTGTGAGTTTTCTGTATGGAGGCTTAACACACTCGTATGAAATTCCTTCGTCTGCTATTTTACCAGAGACATTAACCCAATTATTCCAAACACGCCACAATTGGTTATTGGCAGTCATCAAGGATGCGTTACAGCAGCAGCTGGAGCCAGTAAAAGATAGCAATCCAAAAAAAAAAGCAGCCAGTAATTGCATTTGCAAAGATGGAGCTGCAGAGGACGCATGGCAGAAAGAAGCAAAGGGAATGTGGATTAAATTATGAGGATAGGTTGCATGAACTTGGCTTGTATTCCCTTGAAGGTTGAGGGATAATATAATTGAGGTGTTTAATATGATAAAGGGATGCGCTATAGGGTAAATACAGAAAAATAATTCCCTCTGGTGAGGGAATTCCAGAGAAAGAGGGCATAGCTTTAAAATTAGAGCGAGGCCATTTAGGAGTTAAATCGGGAAACATTTTTTTCACGCAACAGTCGTGGAAATCTGGAACTCTCTCCCCCAAAGGCCGTGGATGCTGGGACAATCGACATTTTCAAGACAGAGATTGACAGAATTTTTTTTTTTTAAAGAAAGAAGGACTTTCATTTTATATAGGGCCTTTCATGACCTCAGGATGTCCCAATTGCTTTACAGCCAATTAAATACTTTTGAAGCGTAGTCACTGTTGTAATGCAGGAAACGCAGCAGCCATTTTGTGCACAGCGAGCTCCCACAAATCAGATCATCTGTTTTAGGTGTTGGTTGAGGGATAAATGTTGGCCAGAATACCAGGAGAACTCCCCCCTACTCTTCCACGAATAGTGCCGTGGGATTTTTGCATCCACTGAGAAGACAGACGAGGGCTCGGTGTAACGTCTCATCCGCAAGACGGCACCTCTGACAAGTGCAGCGTACACTCAGTACCACATAGAAGTGTCAGCCTAGATTATGCACTTAACTCTCTGGAGTGGGGCTTGAACCCACAACCTCCTGACTCAGAGGCGATAATGCTACCACTGAGCCAAGGCTTTTGATACCTTTATTCGGTAAGGGTATCAAGGGATATGGATCAAAGACGGGTAATTGGAGTTGAGGTACAGATCAGCCATAATGCGATTGAATGGCGGAGCAGGCTCAAGGGGCTGAATGGCCTGCTCCTGTTCCTATATTGCTTGGTGCATAACAGTGGAAACTTACTGGCACAGATAATTGGCACCAATCTGAGAATGGATATACTGCTCAGGTCAGAGCAGATAAAGAACAGGTTTAATGGAAGATAAAGTTAGAGGAGGTGTTTGAAAGACACCCGTGCTGGCTGGTCCACAGTGTTAATGTGGCCTGTTCAATGATGCATGATGGGAGAAAGTTTTGCTGTTTGTGCAGTGTTGATGTAAAATTAATTTTAATTTAATCTTAATTTAATTTCTCGTACTCAAAATCGTAATAATCATGATAGATCAAGAGAAAATAAACTGTGGAGACAGTGACAGCACTTTTTTACTTGGACAAGGATCTTCAATTTCCTTGAACAATGACAGGATTTGTGCTGGTTCTTAATATTGTGACTATCCTTCAAATGTAATGCCCTGAGATCCCTACGGTGGAATTAATCTGAATCAATTTTGTCACGACGTTTGTGTAGTATGTGCTCACTTGCTGCCTGATGGCGGTACATAGATGCTGATGCGACTTCTGTCTTCCTCTAGATCACAACATCAAAGTTCCGCAGCAACTGCACAATCTCTACACCATGTATTGGCAAGACATGGAGGAGGGGACACTAGACAGCCTGGTCACCCTCCATTCCATCACCTCCAACACATTGAGGGTAATACAACTACTGTTTTGTTTGCACTAACCACTAATTCTCTGTTTGACCATTTAGATCCCAGTGATTTAGTGTTTTCAAAACCCTAAAAAATACTATTAGGTCTAATCGTGATTCCCAGTATTCAGTAATCAATTGGAGGAACGCTAATTGTACAAGGGCATGGTAGTGTTATGATTATGCAACTGGACTAGCAACCAAGAGTTCATGGGATATATTTTCAACAACATCAACTTGTATTTATATAGCGCCTTTAACATAGGAAAACATCCCAAGGTGTTTCACAGGAGCGTTATCAAACAAAATTTGACACCGAGCCACATAAGGAGATATTAGGACAGATGGCCAAAAGCTTGGTTAAAGAGGTAGGTTTTAAGGAGTGTCTTAAAGGAGGAGAAAGAGATGCAGAGAGGCAGAGAGGGTTAGGGAGGGAATTCCAGAGCTTAGGGTCTAGGCAGCTGAAGGCACGGCCACCAGTGGAGGAGCGATTAAAATTGGGGATGTGCAAGAGACCAGAATTAGAGGAGGGCAGATATCTCGGAGGGTTGTAGAGATGGAGGAGGTTACAGAGATAGGGAGGGGCGAGGCCATGGAGGGATTTGAAAACAAGGATGAGAATTTTAAAATTGAGGCGTTGCCGGACCGGGTTCCAATGTAGGTCAGCGAGCACAGGGGTGATGGGTGAATGGAACTTGGTGCGAGTTAGGATATGGGTAGCTGAGTTTTGGTTGAGTGCATTGTCAAGTCTAGAGGTAATAAAGGCATGGATGAGGGTTTCAGCAGCAGATGAGCTGAGGCAGGGGTGGAGACAGGTGATGTTCTGGAGGTGGAAGTAGGTGGTCTTGGTGATGGAGCGGATATGTGGTCGGAAGCTCACCTCGGGGTCAAATACAACACCAAGGTTGCGAACGGTCTGGCTCAGCCTCAGACAGTCGCCAGGGAGAGGGATGGAGGCTAGGGAATGGAGTTTGTGGCTATCCGGGTGGAGTGGATTGAGCAGTTTGTATAATAGATGGACAATGCACAAAAGCAGTTTTATGCCCGGATAGCAAGTTGAAAATCTATCTCCATAAGTTCAAATCCCACCTTGGCAAGTGGTGAAACTATATTCACTCAACCTGGTAATTTGTGGACAATACCAAAAACAAATGAGCATGAAAACTGCTGGATGGTCATAAAAACCCAACTGGTTCACTGATGTCTTTCAGGGAAGGGAACCTGCTGCCCTTACCTGGCTGACCTACATGTGACACTAGTCCACACTGTGCGGACTCAGAGACTGGTGGGAATGTGGAACTTGCTACCACGTGGCGTGTTTGAGGCAATTATCATAGATGCATTTAAGGGGAAGCTAGATGAGTACATGAGGGAGAAAGGAATAGAAGGATATTATGATGGGGTTAGATGAAGAAGGGTGGGAGGAAGCTCGTGTGGAGCATAAACACCGGCATAGAGCTGTTGGGCCAAATGGCCTGTTTCTTAGCTATAACTTCTATGTAATCATCACCACCAGCGCTGCAGTGATTCAAAAATTTTCAAAAAGAAGGCCCACCATCGCCTTCTGTGGGAACTAGGGTTTGAGATTATTTATTTTCTGTAGTTCTACAACATGCTTACAATTTTACTAGAAATAGTGAACAGAGGGAATCTTTACAGATGCATAAACAATGTCCCTATGCATAACAAGGGAAATGCTTCATTGGCTGTAAAGCGCTTTGAGACGTTGTGAAAGGCACTATATAAATGCAAGTCTTTCTTCAGAAATGGAACCCCAAAGCATAAATGGAATTGGAATCATCAACATCTCTGGATGCCGAACCTTTATGCCCCGAAAGGATTTAGGAAAAAAAAGAGTTACTTTTAATGCTGAGCTGATAAAAACAATGGCCCAGAAATTAAACATCGATGGTTCCCGCGGGGGAAAGGATTCCCCGCGATATCGCACTCCGCGCCTACCTTTTTGTTCCGGGCCCACACGAACTTTAGTTTCAAAGGCTCTCTCTGTTGGAACCGTGCAGTGCTTGCGTGACCCAGAGGCGCAATTAGTTCGTGCGAGCTCTGGGATCACGTGATTCAGTTAGAGCCAATGGCAGCACACCATCTTTCATTCATAGTTTTGACGGCAAGAGCTGTCAAAGCTATGAATACTACAAACCCCCAAAAGAACAGCTAAACCTCAATTAAATTTTAAAAAAAGCCATCACATTAATAAAATAAGTATAGTTAAATAAATTAACCACTTTAAACAAAAAATTAAATTTTTGAAAAAATTTTAAATCTTTTTAAAAGTTATAAAAATAAACTTACCTTTCTTTAAAGTCTCTAAAAAAGATAAACCTGTTGAAAAAAATTTAAAATAACACTTAATTAACTACTTACCTTGTTAAAAGGGGGTCCTACGCCTGCTTTCTTTGTGTGTAAAATCTTCACCACTTACCTGCGTGTTCAAAGCTGAAAAAAAAACTAAGTGCACTGCGTGCGCACAGCCTGTAGCGCGCACGCGGTTCACTTAGGAACCGCCCCCTTTTCAATTCACGAAGTGCCGGTTTCCCGCGCATGCGCAGTGCATGCAGGAAACCGGCAATTCGGGATTAATACGCGAGAGTACACAGTGCGTACTCTCGCGTATTAGGTTTAATTTTCGGGCCATTGTGTATTTTCACAAGTTTAAAAAAAAGCGCACCATGACGATAGGTGCTTAATATGCTAAGTGGAAGTTGTTTTTCCCCAGAGTTTAAACAATAAGTGATTTATTAGTTTGTCTGAGTATTCGGAAAGACACCAGTGTATTGGAAAACTCTGATTTCTGGCAGTCTGAGAGAGAGGGAGAAGATGGACCACCTTTTTGACACTGAGTGAGAGGCTTTTCAAACAGAACACAGACACCAAAAAGGGCAGTCAAACAGAAAAGTGCTGTAAGATGGTTGAAAAGACAGGAGACTGCAGGGAGTTGATGCTCTCTCCTGGGCTGCAGGACAAGATGCAGAGGAGTCATTCTGTTTAAGTCAAATAAAATGACTCTTTGACGTGGGAAAGCGTGGCGTACCCTTTCTGTTGTATAATTACGCAAGTATGATTACGCGAGTTTAAGTTTTCAACCCCATATCCTTTCCACCGCAAGACCGCCGACTTCCATCTCCATAACAATTCCTATCTTCCCCCCACCTCGGCCTATCTGTTACTGAAACCCTCACCCATGCTTTTGTCACTCTCCAGACTCGACTATTCCAATGCCCTTCTCCCATCCTCCACCCTCCATAATCTTTAGCTCATCCAAAGCTCTGCTGCCTGTATCCAATCCAGCACCAAGTCCCACTCGCCCATCACCCATGTGCTCGCTGACCTACGTTGGCTCCCGGTCTCCCAGTGCCTCAAGTTTAAAATTGTCATCCTCGTGTTCAAATCCCGTCATGACCCTTCCGAACTCTGTAACCTTCTCCAGCCCTACACCAATCCGAGAACTCTGCATTCTTCCAACTTTGGTCTCCTGTGCATTCCAAAACCCTTTACTCCCATCACTGGCAGCCATATCTTCAGCTGTCTAGGCCTTGAGCTCTGGTCACCCCTCCTAATACCTCTTTCTTCGGCTCGGCATTGATTTTTGTCAGATTGCACTGCAGTGATGCTTCTTGGGACTTTTTTCTACGTTAAGGGTGCTACATAAATGCACGTCATTGTTGTTCCAATTGAGCTGAGGGACTCTGATCAAGACCGTTGCTCTGTGCATTTTCACCTTACTGTGGAATAAAGCCACTAAATACTTCAAAACCTAGCTCATTCTCCTCTGATGATGGTCTGCCTTCGGAAAGATTGCAGAAATACACCTGTGAAAGACATGGTGATCCAGTCCAGATCACAAAGGAGTTTCATTGTTATGCCCTCTCGGTCCCCCGATTATACATGTAGATATGGGGAGCAGCAGCCAACTCCCACAGAAGTAAAATGTTCAGACTGCTTACAGGAACGGCTGATGCTACTGAACGCAAGACAGACCTGAATCTGTAACCCCATCCTTCCACTCAATAGCACAGAATAAGGCTCTGACCAGAGCTCCTCATATTCTGCCTGCATCAAATGACAGACTTTTGCAAAACTGCAGACCCACACTTCCCAGTTACGTTCTGTGGTAACACAATACAGCTTCCTGTGACTCGAACTTTATTGCATCACTTCCTGTGATTAGTCCAGGATAAATACTGGACTGATCAGTTGGATCCTGGAGAGGCATAGAGTAAGACCTCTTTTGTATGTAGCACCTTTTAGTTGATTAAAGCTTACTTTAAGTTCACCACGCGTAAGGCTCATTCTTACGACACGTTCTACACTTCCTTATTGTGTATCTTACAGGATCGCACCATTCTGAATGTTGCTCGTCAGCTGAACCTAGAAGACTATGTGTTGGCACTGGAAGGAAATAAAGATGATATAAGGCCAAGGGCAGTTCACGAGAACAGAAAACTGCTTCATGCCCGGGTGAAGGACTCACTGCCTCCAATACTCCCCGAACATGACAGGTAACATTTCCAAAACTTTTTCCATGATAATTGGCAGGAAGCCATCCACAGATTCTCTATTCAAACCAACCGGAACATAAACCAGACACTGAAGCAATATATAATGGGGAGCTGGGAAATAGTTTCTGTAATGTATTTGAATGGAAATTTAATTGCAATTTTTGAAAAGATAATTGACCCACACTATAGGTCTTTCACTGCATCTAGATTTTTTTTTCACTTCGAATGCTTTGCGCATTTTCCGTAAACTTTACATTTACTGTTGTCAAATCTGTTAAAGTAAAGATTGCTAAGTGAACCGGATTTCAAAATCACAAGCCATATTCCATCTACAGCTTTCTGTTTATTCTTCTTACTGAATAATTTAAGCTGTTATCTCCTGTTAAGTGATTTCTCCTCCCCCAGATTGCAGATGTTACAGCCCAGATCACATATGGTCACCTGCATAATTTATCTTGTGGCATATTTCCCAAATAAGTGAGCTGAAAGAAATAAAACCAGAAAATGCTGGAAATACTCAGCAGGTCAGGCAGCATGTGTGGAGAGAGAAACAGAGTTAACGTTTCAGGTCAATGACCCTGCATCAGAACTGGAAAAAGCTTGAGATCAAACAGGTTTTTAAGCAAGTGCAGGGGCAGGGAAAGGGGGGGGGGGAGGGGAGGAAAGAACAAAAGGGAAGGTCTGTGATAGGATGGAAGGCAAGAGAGATTAAGAGATGGTGCGAGGCAAAAGGAGATGGTAATGGGACAAGTTAAGGAACAAAAGAACAAAAGTGAGCTAAAAGGTTGTGCAACACTGATTGCACCTTAGCTCCCAGGTTAAGGATCCTGCTCAAACTCCTGCTGCAATTACTTTTTACAGGATTATCTCTGATGGGCATTCTGCAAAGTAAACAATTGCAACGGTTAGTACGTGTCGGAGGCGCCAAAATCTTTCTTGGTGGGGGGTCCCTGTGGTGTCTGACTGCTGAATATTGCGAATAGCAAAGAGAAACAGCAGGGTACCTTGCAACAAGTAGCTCAAATTCACCACATTGCGTGAGCCTGCAGGGTCTCGGCCTCCCTGTACAGGCCGCCAATGCAGTCTCCACGTTGCCGGCTAGGGTTGCCAACCCTCCAGGATTGCCCTGGAGGCTCCTGGAATTGATGACTGATCTCCAGGTGGCTGCTGCGAGCAATCGAGGAGAAAAAATCATACGGGCGTTTAAAAAAAAAAATGTGTTTTTATTTAAAATTTTCTTTGAAGACTTTCATTTATTAATTCTAAAAATATTGACGATGGAGAAAAAACTGACAGTCAAGATTAATCCAATCGAGTACCAAAGGAGTCTGTTGGTTTTCTAATTGGTGTGGGAAGGCAGTGCGCCCGGAGAATGGACCCATGACGGGAGTGTGGGGGCGGGGCGGGGCGGATCGTGGCGAGAGGTGATTGACAGGGTAGATGCTGAGAGGTTGTTTCCCCTGGCTGGAGTGTCTGGAACTAGGGGGCATCGTCTCAGGATAAGGGGTCGGCCATTTAAGACCGAGATGAGGAGAAATTTCTTCACTAGAGGGTTGTGAATCTTTGGAATTCTCTGCCCCAGAGGGCTGTGGATGCTGAGTCTTTGAGTATATTCAAGGCTGCGATAGATAGATTTTTGGACTCTAAGGGAATCAAGGGATATGGAGATCGGGCGGGAAAGTGGAGTTGAGGTCGATGATCAGCCATGATCTTATGGAATGGCGGAGCAGGCTTGAGGGGCCATATGGCCGACTCCTGCTCTTATTTCTTATGTTCTTATGTCATGTGATGAAGCCTCCAGGAATACACCCAACCAGAGTTGGCAACCCAATGCTGGCCTGTGTGGAACTTTCCACAACATTGTCAAAGTCAACTCTAAGATTTAAGTTTAAAGCCGTGTTTGTGACTGCACTTCTTCCCTTTGCTGCATAATCGGCCCCGCAGTATGAACAGGACGGATTCTGCAGCATGGAATCGTTACAAAATCTCTTCCCTTCATTCGTATCAATTCCTCAATGTAGTAGGATATGGGTGAAGCTAAGGCTGGAGTCAAAGGACTATATGAAGGAAGCTATATTGAATATAAAACGAGAGAATGCATCCAGTTTATATTGTGACGGAACATATATTTCCATTTTTCTGATGTATGTTGACAGGATTACAAGTAACATGTTAAATGCATGCTTTTCACAGTGATACCAATAAGGTCTTTAAAGCCACCGCCCAGTCACGGTACATGAAACAGCTGCCAACTCTAACACCGCCCCCCATCCGCCTGACTGGACCTCTGTTACTGCAGGTTAGTAGGAGACCATCAACTCCTTCTGTTCATAAAAACAAAATACTGCGGATGCTGGAAATCTGAAATAAAAACAGAAAATGCTGGAAACACACAGCCGGTCAGGCAGCATCTGTGGAGAGAAAAACAGAGTTAATTGGGGTGATTTTAATCTAACGCGCCGGGTGAGTAACCCGCGGGATCGGGCGAAACGCCGGTTTTACACCCTGCTTAAAATCGGGCGGGGGGTCTACAACCAGGCTTGCCCCCCTCCCGGTCCCATCGGTTTCCTGACAGGCGGGTTAGATTAAGATAACCCCCAATGTTTCAGGTCCTGATGAAAGGTCATCGACCTGAAACATTGGGCTGAATCTTCACTCCTTAAAAACGGGTGGGTTGGGGTCGGATCAGAGGTTAAAATTCAAAAAATCTGAAGTGGGAACCCAACCCACCTCAAACCCGCCCACTTCCATTTTAACGGAGGCGGGACGAGGAGTGGGCGACCAATCCGCTTGCAGGAGGCCGGTTGGTCATTTAAATATTTTAATGAGGCTGCGTGCCTTCATTTTAACAGTCATTCTATTTTTAGCCACAGGCGGCTGGGTTTCCCAGGTCGCGGGAGACCCGGTCAGGTGATATGAGGCTAGAAGGGCTGAATCCATGAGGTAAGTGCCTTTACAGCACTGCTTGTGGGCCAGGAGGAGCAGGAGTGTTTCCTCCAGGCACAACAAGCTACCCAGTAAATCCCTCCATGATCTGTCTGCTGACCCCCCGACCAGCATCGGACCCTACCGACCACCATCGCTACCCCTAACCACCATCGGCCCCCACCCCAACCACCATCGCATCCCACCGACCACCATCGGCCCAAACCCCGACCACCATCGGACCCCACCCCAACCACCATCAGCCCCCACCGACCACCATCGGCCCAAACCCCGACTACCATCGGCCCCCACCCCAACCACCATCGCTCCCACCAACCACCATCGGACCCCACCCCGACCATCATCTGTTTCTCTCTCCACAGATGATGCCTGACCAGCTGCGTGTTTCCAGCATTTCCTCTTTTTATTCCTTCTACTCATACATGTGTATCCAACATAAAGAGCAGTATATTCACATCAGTCTGTATAAACGAGCTGTAGAACCCTGAAGACAGCTCGAGTGCTTAAAGTATAAATTTCCCCAACTTCTGAAGAGGAAAACTCTTATGGAGTTATTTTGATGAAAGGGTGAAAACAGACACTAAACGGGTGCTGTGCTAATAAGACACGCCTGTCTGAAAGTCTGGTTTTAGTACACAATTTTGATCCTAATTGCTGATTACCATAATTTGAACTTGCTTGGAGGCTAAAACAGACACCTACAGGTTTAGCACTCAAGCGCTGATTAGACACAATTTTCGTGGAGCAGTATATGTGGGCTCCTCGCACCCACTTCCACTGAAGGTGTGGAGTGGGCTGGCTGACACACAGTGTCAGGTTTCAGGATGTCTCAGTGACCAAGTGAGAGAGCTCACAGGTTCTCGGGCACAGCACTGGAGGTCCTGGTGGAGGAGGTCCAGAGGAGGAGGGAGTCCACATCACCCTCCTCACCCTCTTGTCCCTCTCTCCTACAGCAACTGGTGCTGCTCTGCCTGGCCTCATGTCTTTCTCCTATTCCTCCTGCAGACCAAGGGGGAGGACCCCTGGCAAGATGCCCATGGCCAAGCACTCCCTTTCTCCTGGTGACTCCTATAAGGTGTCCAATAAGGTGGCGTAGCATAGAATTACCCTTTTTAGGTGAGGTCCTCAGAGAATTTCCGGAATAAATGTTGATAGAGTTTTGGTGAAGTCTCGACAAAGTGTCCCAGAAAGTCTCCCGATGTGTTTCAAAAGTCCTCTTCAAACCTCCAGCGGCAAGTGAACAGTAAAAGGTGATATACCTTTAAGTAGCGCTCAAAATCCTCTGCAACGACTTATTTATTCCCAATCAGCTGGTCGCTGTTAGGAGAGGGCGTTAGTTCAAGTGCTAGCCATCAAAATGTTGTGCAGCCTCCTTAATGAGTGCTAGCAGGTCATTTAAGTGGCAATCAGCCCCTTAATGATCATTCTGAGCACAAGCTTCAACTCCTTTACCAAGATGGCGTCTTGTGTTAAATGCGGGCTAAACCAGCATTTCAGTTTAAGACCCCATCTTGGCCACCTCAGAGGCTCTTTAGCACCTAATGGGCTGGATTTTCTGAATGGGAAGCTTTTGGAGGCGGGACTCCCACTTGTTGGGTTTCAGTCCCACCTCCATCAGCTTCTGGCCAACCAGCGGGATTTTCCCCTGATTGACCTTGTTAAGCCCGCCCGGCGGGCTCAGCTGGCCAATTAGGGGGAAGTCAGTGACAGAGCAAGTCAACGTATGATGTGTCATTTGTCAAGAACTTTTGAAAGAAGAAATGTCATCGTTTGACAGCTCTGTGAAGCTGTCAGACACTGACATTCTGTGTAGTTTGATGAGTCTTTGTGTTCAGGACTCATCAAACCGTTCTACTTTGCAGAAATCAGCTGGCTGTTGGATCGGAGGATCCAACAGCCAGTCTGTGATCTCTACAATGGAGATGTTGGGGACTCCGGCTCCACAGCGGCTGAAGGCTGTAGGTAGAAACAAAGGTAACAACAGTCAGTTAATAGGCTTTAATCCCTTCCCGCCTCCAAGGAGATGGGACCCGGGGCGGGACGGCTTCCCACCTCCTGGCAAGAAGGCACGGAGGCGGGTTTGCCACCCGCCCCCAAATTCTGCAACTTTCCCGGTAGTCCCGCCTCCATACCCGCCTCCTCGGGGCTGAGAAAATCCAGCCCAATGTATCTGGGGAATATCGCCCCCTTGCTGTTTCACTAGCACCAGCAGCTCTCTGGAGCCTCCCTCAAGCGGCTGATCTTCATGCGTGAGCCTGGATATAGGCTGTCAGCAGCTTTTCAAACAATTTCAGAGCCAAACCTGATTCCCTACTCCACTGCCGTCTACACATGCACGCTCTCCAACAGGGATCGCTGGTCAGGAGCAGATATGTTTTCCCCACTCCCTAGCCTAGTGACACAGAGGCCAATAGTAACGCTCTACAACTGCCCCCCTGGCTGAGATCAGTTAACACAGCACAAACGAGGGGTCAAACAAGTATGGCTCGTGACCTAGGCAGCTGGTTCATTTGCTCAGTTTGTAAAAACGACTTTTAACATTTCCTAATCTATTAAGTCACTTTCAGGTGCTTAAATGTTTTATCATCATTGCATGAGCCCCCCCCCCAAAATTAGACTAAAGCCTGGAAAACACTTTCTGACATCTCTTATTAGGGGTGATTCTGCAATCCGGCACTCCCGGCGGGAGTAGCGCCCGCAATGAGCGCGTCTTGGAAAATCGCGAGAATGCAGCCTACGATTTCCCAAGATGCACTCCCTGCGAGCACCATTTCCCACTGGGAGCTTTGGATCGCACTATCTCCCCTATTTTTATGAGACGTGGAGTTCGACTTTCCTGCTCCTGACCTGCATGCATTGAATCCCCTGGGTACAGTGAATAGAAGAAAATCAGCTGGGAAGGATCTCATGTCCATAAGAGAACCTTTCCCCGAATTTCCATCCATTTAAATGAGTACACAGAAAATCGGGGTGGGCGTCTTTACGAGAATGCTGATTTTCCTTTATTCAGTGCACCCAGACAATCTAATACATCCCAGGTGCAGGAATAGGAAAATCCATCCAGGGGTATATTTTCCAACTGGCGCTGTTCTCCTACAAATACTTAACTCGCTCATAAGTTCCCTCAGCACATTTTTTTAACCATAGCAGTTAAAATAGTTGCTTAAAATAGCCTGTATGTGTACAGAGGGATATAGTTCATGCATGTTTGAACAGTGCTAGTCAGAAAATATACTTCAATGTTTCACTCTCATTTGAGGATTTTCTTTAGATCATCGGTGCACATGTGTTATTAGCACGTGGCCACATTCTCACAAGCTGAACAACAATTGAAGTATTGTTAATTCAGTTTCGGCAAGAAATAACCTGCAATTATTTTCAGTACACTCTCTTCTCTGTGAAACTTGTAAATAATTAAAGTAATCAAGGCAATGTGTTTGTTACTGGGAATGGTAATGAAACACAATGATGCTTTTTGACATGAATTACATTATCAAGTTGGGTGTTCGGCAGACTTTTCTGTTCTACCTGCAGACAGTTTTAGAGAGAAAATTACTGCTGCTGCTTTTCCCTCCAATTTTCCCCATTCTTTTTTTCATTAGACTGTTGACTGCCACACTTTCTCCTAAGAGAAGAGGTAGGTGGAGGCGGCAACAGAGCGCGGTAGAGACAACAATGGGCTTCAGGGACGTGAAGGCAGCACAGGGCATTGCAAAGGCAGAAGGAACACAGGGCACTGGGAAGGTGGGAGCAGGGCAGGGCATAAAGGCGATGGAAGGCAGAGCAGGGTATGGGGAGGCGGGGAAAGATAGGGCATGGCGAGGTGGAGGCAGGGCAGGGTATGGGAGATGGGGGCGGGGCAGGGAATGGGGAGGTCGAGACAAGGCAGGGCACGGGGGAGGTGGAGGTTTAAAGGGAACATAGTTGATGTAATCTATCACATGCAATCGATTGCGTTGGCTTAGGTAAGAAGTTTCCAACTTTTTTAACAAAATTTAACCGGCAGCTCAGAAGTTGCTGGCAACAGTGATAGGCCTCTGAGGTCTTTGCCCGCACTCCAGGTGGACGTTATGGTGAAGGCCGGGGAGCACACCAAAATTATAAAAATAAGCTTGAAACAAAGAAAGACTTGCATTTATATAGCGCCTTTCACGACCACCAGACGTCCCAAAGCACCTTACAGCCAATGAAGTACTTTTTTTTGAAGTGGAGTCACTGTTGTAATGTAGGAAACGCGGCAGCCAATATGCGCACAGCAAGCTCCCACAAACAGCAATGTGATCATCACCAGATAATCGGTTTTAGTGATATTGGTTGAGGGATAAATATTGGCCAGGACACCAGGGATAACTATCCTGCTGTTCTTCGAAATAGTGCCGTGGGCCTCGGTTTAACGTCTCATCCGAAAGACGGCACCTCCAACAGTGCAGCACTCCCTCAGCACTGCGAGTGTCAGCCTAGATTTTGTGGTCAAGTCTCGCGTGGGATTTGAACCCACAACCTTCTGACTCAGAGGCGAGAGTGCTACCCACTGAGCCACAGCAGACACAACAAAGCCAGGAAAATCAACCAGGGTTAGGAGTGGGCAGACCTCCCACTATGCCAGAGATGCGTCCTGATACCATGCGAGGGGAAATCTGGGCCATGCTATTCCTCTGTACCATAATCGAGTGTTTTACTGATATTTTTGCTCCTGCCTGAGTCTTGCCAAAACACCAACCCTGTGGGCTCACTAATCTGGATGCCAGGCAACCCTGAGGTTCAACCTCGGGACGGTTTGGTTTGGAAATAAACCATTCTCAGGATTGCATGAGTGAATTAATAGTAGGACAATATCATTCTTTCCCCGGATAGTCACAAGGTAGCAACAGACAATAAAGTTGCAACCAGCTTTACCAGTTTGTTTGTAAGCCAAATGGAGTTTGCAATTTCTTTACAACATCTTGGTCTATTCAATTATTAATCCCTTGATTAATCTCCTTCTGTCTAGATCCTGCCCCTCAGTTTCTATTGTGTAAGCTTTGGGTAAGATAAGTCCGCCTACACAATCCAGTTCAATAAATTAGGGTTTGGTTTGCAGTCAGCAGTGTCATTATTAATCCAGAGCGATCACTAATACAGGATGCTCACGTAATTGATGGCGGGGAGTTTAAGTATTAATATAAATCTGGTTCCTTGGCTATAAGCAGTAGGGAGTGTCTGGAGGTAGGAGCCTCTTAGTTCTGCTTTCACGGTTTATCCAGCGACATTTCTTTTAGTCCAATCTGAGCGGAAATGTCACTTCTGAGTGAATTTTATCTTTGGTGCGCTGTGTTTTGTTTGTCCTTGACAGAAACAGAGTCTGATCAGCCGAAAGGAACGGAGCAGGAGTCGGCAGTCCAACACACCATCCGAAGCAGGTAGCAGTAAATCGGAATTCTACACTGTGAACAAGCAGCAGAGCCCAGGGAGCCTGCAAGAGATTGTCACGGGCACAAAGAGCATCTCTGTCATAGCAGCGAGGCGTCGTTCACGAGCAAATGTGGCTGACTCTGCATTAGTGCCCATGAGAGAAAAAGAAAGGAACATTCTGTCCATTCATTCAGTTGAGGAAACGGAGAAGGAGAATCGGGGTCAAGTGGGCGCAAAGAAAAACACTTTAAGCATTGAAATGAAATCTGTAGTCAACGTTGATAACCTCTCAACTGAGATGGGAGTGAATGCCTTGAGGAACAACCAAGAATTCAGCAGTCCCTCTCCCCCCACCCCACGTGAGTCTTGCACCAAAATGAAAGGATTGAGAAAGGCAGAACAAAGGGAAGATTCAGCTGAAAGTAAAGCAAGGAAGAAACGATCCAGATCATTTGAAGTAAACTCCCAGGGGGTAAGACTGGTAGATATCAGAAATACTTATTAAAGTTTTGTCATCATTTGCCTGGAAATCAGTGACGATGTTACATTAAGTGAAACTTCAAAAAAAATCTCCACTCTGGAGAAACTAAATCCCCCCCCCTCCCCCCCAAAAGAAGTGCAAATATAATATTACTTGTATTTATACAACATTTTATCAAAACATTTCATACAATGCATTACATTTTTTAGCCACGTAATTTTATTATGTAGGCAAAGCACAGAAGCTGATCTGCACCAGTAGCGTGCCCCACACAGCAATGAGATGAATGAGCGGGTAATCTGTTTTCATTTGGGTGGTACTGGTTGAGGAAGGAATGTTTGCCAGGATGCCAGGAGAACTCAGAGTACTGAAGGAAATGAAAAATGCCATTGGCTCATATATTTAATAGCTCTTTAGGTTTGGACTAGTTCCAATAGGCTTGAGGGGAGACTCATGTGGTCCCAATATTTAAGGAGAATAAATTGGACCCTGACAAGTAAAGGCCTGTTAGTTTGATGTCAGTTGTAGGAAAGGTGCTGGAAGGCATTAAGGGACGTGATTTATGAGCTGGAGAGGTTGGCATTTATCAGAGAATCCCAGTGTGGCTTCAGACCTCACTAACCTGATTTGGGTTCTTTGAGGAGCTGACCAAGTTTGTGGAAGGAGGTAGTGCAGTAGATGTTACACATTTTGATGCCCAGAAAGCCTTCAATAGGTGCTGTATAGACGGCTATTGGGAAAGATTTCCTCATGTGGGATTGCTGGTTATATATTATGGAGAATAGGAAATTGGTCGCAGTGCTGTTGATAGTGCGTCATTACAGCTGGGAGTAGAACCGCATGGGGGCCATCTCATGAATGGAGTCCCCCCAGGGCTCTGTACTGGGACTGTTGATGTTCATCATCATCATTAATAATTTGGATGAGGGCATAAGTGGAACCATTCACAAGGTCACAGCTGGTACAAAAATATGGACAGGAGTTTGGAATTTGGAACAGTTAAATAGATTACAGGCTGATTTAGATAAGTTAGGGGAATGGACTGTGTGTGACAAATGCCTTCTATGAGTGCAAGTATTGTATTAGCAGAGTGGTCAATAACCAGGGGGCATAGAATTAACGTAATTTGGTAGAAGGATTAGAGGGGAGTTGAGGAGAACTTTTTTCACCCAGAGGGTGGTGGAACTCACTGCCTGAAAGGGTGGTAGAAGCAGAAACCTCATCGCATTTAAAAAGTACTTGGATATGCACTTGAAATGCCGTAACCTACAGGCTATAGACCAAGAGCTGTGGCTCAGTTGGTAGCACCCTTACCTCTGAGTCAGAAGGTTGTGGGTTCAAGTCCCACTCCAGGGACTTGAGCACAAAAATCTAGGCTGACACTGCAGTGTAGTACTGAGGGAGTGCTGCACTGTTGGAGGTGCTGTCTTTTGGATGAGACATTAAAACCAAGGCCCTGTCTGCGCTCTCAGGTGGGCATAAAAGATCCCATGGCACTATTTCGAAGAAGAGCTGGGGAGTTATATTTATCCCTCAATCAACATCACTAAAATAGATGATCTGGCCATTATCACATTGCTGTTTGTGGGAGCTTACTGTGTGCAAATTGGCTGCCGCGTTTCCCACATTACAACAGTGACTCCACTTTAAAAAGTACTTTATTGGCTGTAAAGTGCTTTGTGACGTCCAGTGGTCATGAAAGCGGCTGCATAAATGCAAGCCTTTCTTTCTGGAAAATGGGATTAGGCTGGATAGCTCTTTTTTGCCCAGTACAGACATGATGGGCTGAATGGCCTCCTTTTCTGTCATAAATTTCTATGATAAGACATTTGTGTCATGGAAACTCCAGTTATGTGTATACAATGCAATAAAGTTACGATTGGGGCTTGGGGTCATAGTTGATGAATCATTCAAGCAGTGTGATGAGGCCATGGGAAAGCAAATAGAGTTTTAGGTATTGTTACGACAGTACAATATAAAACTAAGAATACTATACGTAGGCTGTACAAGGCTTTGGCACTGTTGCACTGGAGTATTATGTCCAGCTTTGATCCTCATGCATGGCAGAAGATAGCCAGGTTCTGGAGACTGTGCAGAGGAGGGTGATACCCAGCCTTCAGGCCCTTAATTTTCACGACAGACTAAATGAGTTGGAATTATTTTCATTTGAGAAATGAAGGCTTGGAGGAGGATACGATTGAGTTTTTCAAAATGGAAGAAAGGATTAGATCCTGTTCAAACAAAAAACTGCAGTTGCTGGAAATCTGAAACATGAACAGAAAATGCTGAAAACACTCAGCTGTGAGCATTTTGTCAGAACCAATTCTGTTCAGTTGGAGAAGCCAGTTGAGATGGATAGGGATGGGAGAACTCGGGGGCATGCATATAAAATGCGTCGATCAAGAGTTAGGTTAGATGTTAGGAAATACCTCTTCTTCACAGAAAATCATTGCCCTCTGCAGCAGATTACTGAAATGTATAGTGAGTGTTTCTTGCCTGCGGCCCCTCAAAAGGAAACTAGGGAAGTTTCCTTACAGGGTAGGAGAGGAACTTCCCAGAGTTTTTCCTATTAGCCTTAGGTTTTTCTCTGATTTCTTGCCTCCCCCAGGTGATTGTGTGACTAAGTGGCACGGGTTGATAGTGTGTATAGCTGTACCATGTCTGGCCGGGTTGGGCTTGATGGATGAAATGGCCTTTTCCCAGCTTTAATCTTGTCCGTGCACATTTTAGTAACTCCCTACTCTTCTTTGAATGGTATCATGGTATATTTAACACTCAACCAAAATGACAGATTGACCCTCGATTCAAATCTCATCTGAAGGACAACACATCCACCATTCCTTCAATACCGCACTGAAGTGTCAGGTTATGTGCTCACATCTTGGTGTGAGGCTTGAAACCCATGACCTTCTGACCCTGAGGCAAGAGAGTAACCAACTGAGCCAAATTGATGAGGTCCAACGCTGATTACAATCAGTACCAACTTAAGAAACCCTTAATGAGATGATGATTTCCCCTGGATTTTGGCTCATTCATTGTCTGGAATCTCTACACCACAAACTATATTGTTGTATAAAAACAAATGATGTGACTTAGAAGAGCTCCATGTTGAAACTTGATGAATGAGTTGTGGATGCTGGTGGACTCGGGGGTGAAATTGGGCATGGACGGGGTGTAAAACAGGCAGAATCGCATTTGCTGCCCCATTATACGATACGCCTGATATTCAGTTCTATTGAAGTCAGTGAAACTAAATATCGGGCGGAGTGTATAACAGGCGATCAATGCGATACCTCCTGTTTTGCATCACCAATTGCATGCCCATGTCCAATTTCACCCCCCCCCGTGGTCCTCATTCTCATAGCTCCAGTGTTTTTCTTTAATGCATGTCCTTATAGTCAGTATATCATTTGCATCTAAAAAATCTGTTTCTTTTCTTCCGCAGCTTCCTAAGCTCAGACCAAACCCTTCACGGCCTCACAATCTCAAGAGTATTTCTGACCACAGGTTTTCTGTTGCTCCACGCCTTTTCCAGAATTCCAATCTCAATCTGCAGCCAAAGGTTGTGCCAGCAACGATTGCCAATCTTTCAAATGCTCACGTGCCTGCTGCAACAAAGATCAAATTCCCACTCAGCTATCATTCAGGTGATTGTCATTTTCTTCAATTCGATCTCTCATCCGCCACCTACCCACCTCCATTTTAAGATGGGCACTGCCATTCTCCTCCCCTTCCTTAAATTCCACTCAGTTTAGCAGATCAGGAAGTCAAGGGACTCAAATCAGAGATCTCAGGATTATAAAACGTGGATTAAAAGCGCAACGGTTCTAGGTTTAGTTTTAAATCATTTTCTGATTATCATTCTAAATATTGTTTAAAAAAAAATTCTTGAATGTTAAAATATTTTGACAAGTTTTTAAAAAAAAAACCCTGGGTCCTCAGTGAGTAGGTAACCTGGTCCCAGATTTAATCCCTAATTTGTGCTAAATTAGCTGATCTAAACCTCAGCACCCTTGGCTTGAGGTGTAAAATTGGCTAGGGTTGTCTAACCAGAGACCCCTGCTAGAAATGCACATGTGATCATGTTCACCAAGGACAGAATCTAGCTCAGCTGTGATGTTCTTTATAAGGTGACGAGCCTGCCGAAGGTGCATGCGGAACTGTACCTCAGGAGAGGAGAGAAAAATGGCAGAAAAATAATTCTTTTTCTTTTGAGTACTCTCCTTCCCTGTGCTCCTTTGCTTCCAGCGTCCATTTCCCAGCCTCTGTGTGCAGAACCTGTGTTGCGAGGGGGCCCCAACAGATCCAATACAGAGAACTGAACTGCCAGCTAAAGATCTGAGAGTTGCAAGCCCAACCTTGATGGACATTCATGCTTTCCCTGCTTATTGCATACATTTTCCTCATTCTTCACTATGGCTGCAGCGCTCTTCATCTCGGGAAGAACCAAACCTGTAGCAGACATGTCCTCCCAACAAAAGGCTGACCACAAATGAGAGCAGCAGCGGCCATGAAGTCAGAGACCCAGACTTTGCCCCCTCCCACCTGAGAAGCAGGCATAGTCCCTGTAGGAAGCCGTGAGGAATCTAAAGTAGAGGGACTGCTGCCATGCTCTCTCTACAAAGCAACAGATTAAATAAAGAAAATACAGATGTTAATATAGATAACTTTCTACTGTATTAAGTTGAAGACAATCTACTAATGATCTTTGCTGATTCACAGGTGAGAGCCAGTTACAGAAGATAGAAGTGGGTAATACCACGCCAAGTACCATTCACCAGAGAAACGCAGAGGGGAACAAGGGGCTGGTCTTGCACAAGCGAGTCAGAGGTCAGATATTCATGTTTCTAAACAATAACAGGTGTAGAATATCCAAAGCACAGAACTACTTGCTCTCACTGAACTGTGGTTTATTGAAGTGAAGCCTGTTTTTTAGTACTCACTATCCATTGTGAATGAAGCAATTTATATTATGGAGTGAGTATTGACACCACTGTGTCAGCCAATGAGTTGGAGGTAGGGCGGGACTTAAGGCGTGGCTTACAGCATAGAGTCTGTTTTACAGAAAACAGAGTCTATTTAAACAGAATCTCTACGAACTACAGCAAACCGAACTCATGACCGAAACTACAGCAGTCTCCTGATAAAAGCAGGATTATTTCTCCAACAAAGTACAGTGAATGGAGGATAGTTACATAATACAAATTATGCACGCAAAATTAATCCCAATCACTTATAGCAGTGCGTGATTTGAGGGAGGAATTACCCACTCATCTCCATTCTGGTCGTGACTTGTGGTGTCGCGATGTAGCCTTTATATTAAGACACACCGGTCCAAACCCAGACCTTCCATACAGCAGACAGCTTCATGTACATCAGTCCCTGTCACACATCAGTCTGGCGGTTACCACTGGTGAATTCTTCTCCTCATCAAGAGGGATTCTGCTGGAAAGGGAACACTTCCCCTATTTTAGGTTAGCATTCCCAAGTTAGTTGTATAGAATTCAGTTGCAGAGTGAAGCTCTCCATACTCTGCCATAACAAAATGCTTGAGTGGCAACTTCTGACGAGCACCTTCTGCAACACAGTGTGGCACTTCCTTTTCCTTACTGTAATACCATCCTCATGGCCTTACTAAAATTGAGAGGTCGCACAACACCAGGTTATAGTCCAACAGTTTTATTTGAAATCACAAGCTTTCGGAGCTATCGATCGCCCCTTCCTCAGGTGAAGTAGAGAAATACAGACTCGACAAAGCATATATAGATAGAGAACAATGCATGTGTACCTTACAATTGCAGACAACTAAATTAAATCATCCTGACTATCTGCCGAGGTGTGATAAAGTTAATCAGGTCAGCCAGGAAGGTGCCACATCAAAGACATAGCAAGATACAACTGAGACAATGAGGTGGAGTCGCAGGGGGTCTAACGTGTCAAAAGCTGCCGTCTGTATGTAAAACGATAAGCTGTAAAAATTTTACTTTTTTACTGGGAAAATGTTTACTTTTTTACTGGGAATCACATCTGTGAACAAGCCAACGACGACTCGAGTCCGGATCACATCATGTATCGTGACATAAACCCAAGATCCAGATCCAATTGCCAGTTTAGTACCAATTAGTACCAAATTAGTTGAAGTTTCCTAGGTCCATGCTACCAGGACTTGGGTTGAGGCTGCCCAAACCCATTTCGGATAAGACTCTTTGACCAGGAATTTCCTTGGAGCAGCTCCCACTCCACCACCGTAACTTTGCCAGAAACGCAGCAGAAGTCACATTTACGCGAATTTCAAGGTTGGGCTTTCAACTCCAGCAGAGCAGGAGCAGCTTTGAGGAAATTCCTGGCCTTAATCAACAAAGAGACTTTCATCCTATAGGTGCGCAATGAATTCCAGTCTTGGTTGCAGAAGTGAAAGGGCAGTGTCCTCATCCATTCATCCCCCAGTCCCACTAAATTATTAGCATTGTACAACAAACTCAAGGGGAAAAAAAGACATGAACGTTACTGCATCACGGTAGACAAATATACTGATATAGATTCTCCTGCATTCCATGGTTGCAACAATTTATCTAAGACAATCTTTAGAATCACATCTGACATTTGGACAATTAGAGGGGAATTTTAACCCCCCTAAACGGGTGGGTTTGGGTCGGGTGGGATGT
Organism: Squalus acanthias; assembly: GCA_030390025.1. NCBI lineage: Eukaryota > Metazoa > Chordata > Chondrichthyes > Squaliformes > Squalidae > Squalus > Squalus acanthias. The sequence goes on along the minus strand of CM059442.1, from coordinate 53,602,826 downwards.
GAAAATTTTTAAATCTCAAACCCGAACCCAACCTGCCTCAAACCAGTCCACTTTCAGTTTTAAGAGGTGGGACGGAGGGGGGTTGGGGGTAGGGGAGGCGGGCAGCCAAGCCACTCCCAGGAGCGGGTTGGTCATGTAACTGTTATAATGAGGCTGCGTGCCTCAGATTTTACCTGTCTTCCAGGTTTAACCCTGGCCAGCCGGGTTTCCCAGACCTCTGGAAACCTGGCCGCTAAAGGGAGGCGTGGACTGCTGCCTGGAAGAGGTAAGTGCCTTTCCAGCACTACTTGTGGGCCACGAGAAGCAGGAGTGCTTCCTCTTGGCCCCCCAAGCTGACCTGGTTCCCTCCCCCTACAGGATCAGACCCCCCCTTTCAGGATTCCTAAACCCCCCTGCACCAGGATTGCCAACCGCCCCCCCCCCTCTTCAGAATCGCCGCCCCTCAAAGATTTGGAACCCTCCCCCACACTATCACTACAGTAACAGGCTCCCTACCTGTTCCTGGGCTGCGGCCTCCTCCAGAGTGTTCCCCGCTCCAACAGGGAGCTAAGCCTGTCAATCAGGCTAGCTTCCGGGTGGGGAACCTGCTGGAAAAGAAAGACGCTCGCTGTGGAGTTAAAACTGCACAGCGTGCAACTCCTTCCCGTTCCCCCTCCCCCTCTCCCATGCCCGCTCGTAAAATCCGTCCCAGTCAACATCGGGGCCTTAGACTTTAGCCAAAATCCAGATACTGTGAGCCTCTGGAGGAATATGATTTTGCTGAAAAATAGTTTTAAATGGGAACTCAGTGAGGCCGTGATCTTTCACTTCTCAATTCCAGTGCAGGAAAGATGATGGGAATAAATGGATCCTTTGATGCCCTGCTCGCCCTGTTGCAACTGTTTTGATTGATGTCAGCCACATTGTCAAAGGACACAAGTACGCAATGTAAAATTGGCCACAATTTGGTACTGATGGTACAGTCTCGCTCGAGAGACAATAGAAAAGCTTATGATGTGGGAAATGGATACGCAGTTGGGAACGCCTCTGAAATGAAGGTATAATGGATAGGATTCTCCTCAAACCGGCAAAAAGCAGATTTAATGCTAGTGCACCAATTCTGAACATACCTGTAAAATTCAAACATACAGATAGCCACTGAGCTGGTCTTACATCATGTAGGTGCATTCTGCTCGGCTTCCAGCAATGTACTTCAGGGATTAGGCTGTCCTTTTTTTTAAAACTCTGGCTTGTTTATCTTTCCCAAATGTTTTAATGCATTGTTGAACGCCTGTACCACTGAAGACAGGATTCAATGCTGTGATCATGACTCTGATTGCCTGGGTAACTGAAATTATGCACTATGGCGGGGGTAAGACTACCTTCAACAGACTCTGACGAAGGGTCCTCGACCCGAAACGTTGACTCTGTTTCTCTCTCCTCGATGCTGCCTGACCTGCTGAGTGTTTCCCGCATTTTCTGTTGTTATTTCTACTTCAACAGACTCAACCGGTAGAATTCCATAGAATGCACAGCACCGAAGCAGGCCATTCAGCCCAATGGGTCTATGCCGCTGTTTATGCTCCACATGAACCTCCTCCCACTCTACTTCATCTCACCCTATCAGCATATCCTTCTATTCCTTTCTCTCTCATGTATTTATCCAGCTTCCCCTTAAATGCATCGAGGCCATTCACCTCAACTACTCCCTGTGGTAGCAAGTTCCACATTCTAACCGCTCTCTGGGTAAAAAAGTTTCTCTTGAATTCCTTATTGGATTTATTAGTGACTATGGGGAGAGAGCGTGAATATGGTATTGAGATAGAGGATCAGCCATGATCATATTGAATGACGGAGCAGGCTCGAAGGGCCGAATGGCCTACTCCTGCTCCTATTTTTCTGTGTTTCTATCTTATATTTATGATCCCTAGTTTTGGACTCCCCCACAAGTGGAAACATCTTCTCTACGTCTACCCTATCAAACCCCTTCATATTTTTAAAGACCTCTATTAAGTCACCCCTCAGCCTTCTCATTTTTTGGGAAAAAAGCCCCAGCCTGTTCAGTCCTTTAGCAGCAATACAAACAGGGACAATGGGGTGGCAGCTCATAGCCACTCCCACCTGCCGGCTAGCTGCTACTTACCACCAGACTTGTCCGACTGTTCCCCTCCAACTCTTCAGTTTTAAGTTGAATGCTCTTTCAATCACCACAGAATGATATAAACATCAGTAACTACATGAGGCAACCTCAAAGGCCCACCTCACTGTTGGGGAAGTCTCTGACTGTGCTATCTATCGGCATCTACCAAGCTTGACCCTGCAGCTTGGTGCAGACGCTTAAGGGGCGATTTTAACCATGCCTGCCCGTGGAAACTGGGCGGGCAGGCAGCTAGAATCGGCCGGAAGAGAGTTGTCCACTGACGTCCCGCTAACCTTTATGCAGTCTTCAATTTTGACCTGCTCTTCTAAGCCAACGCCCAACTGAAAACATGTTTAAATAGGCAGATCATGCTCCGAAGATGTCATCGGCGTCCGACTGCTATTTTAACCAGTGGCCTGAGTGGGGAAGCCGTTGTGGCTTTCCTGCCAGGTGAAACTAGCAGGAAGAGGAGCCGGTGCCAGATAAAGCCCAAAGAAGTACGTTTTTTCAACTTTTTCTTTCCTCTGGGCCCCACAAGAAAAGTTTAGGTCTCGTATGCCCGAGCTCCTCCTTCCCAATCGCGAGACCTTCCCGAAACTCCTTCCCCTGACTTAGCTGAGTGCCAGGGACCGTTCCTTTAGTCCTGGCCAGCGACCGCCGGACATGCCACTCCTACCGGCCGTTCAGCTGCTGCTTACCACCGGGTTCGGACGGGCAACTGTGCGAGGGCATGCAGACAAGGCCCAGGAGTTAAAATTGCCCAGGCCTCACATTGCTAAGGTCGGGGGTGGGGGTTCAACGCTCACCTCTACTGCTGCCCGCTCGGTTCCCGCTCCAGATTAAAATTGGGCCGTTAAATTTTGTTCCCTGGCAGGGTCTTGCCCCTCCTTGAGAAGCGCAAAATCCATGAGAAATCATTTCTTGAATCTGTCACCTGCATTGCGGCCATCAAGCCTGTGTGTCAGTTGTCTTTATCATTGGTTTTTCTTCCCCGGTGGTGAGGTGGCCACCATCAGTGTCTTCTCACTACTGTAAAGCTGAAATCAGCAACTTGAGTATATGAGGGATTATACGCGTGGCTTGGCATCACATGTTGGCGCTCTGGTCAGGCTGCATTGCCATTTTGAAGATTATCATTAATATTCATTAAGATCTCCACGTGCCAAGATGTACCAGAATACATGGATTTTTAGCCACTTGGCATCTCGGGGACGAGATGACTGAAATAGTATTATCACTCTTGGTATTATCACTTGGTTAAATATGTGTGGCGGCCATCAGATTTGCTGATGTTAGCTGGCGTACCAAGGAAAATACATTTTATTCCTTAGTTTAATTCAGTTTTGGTTGCTGACTCATTAATTAGGCTGAATTATGAGTTTCAATTTGGCCTTTTATATATGCCATCTATAGAAGTTTGTCAGGATTTGCTCATAAATATTGACCCAGCCATATGCATTCAAGCTGCTTCCCACATGAAGGAGTGCTGCAATTTCCTTCCTATAGTTAATGAGATCCTAGTGAGACACAGGCACAGAATAACCTTTCTAGCAGCTGACAGCCATGAATCTTTTATGACCCCCAAAAAAGTTAGATTAATGTTTAGATTTAACAGCAGATTTAAATGTGAAATATTGATCAGATTAAACATAAAGCAAAGGAACCAGTGCAGAAAATGAAAGGCCGCGAAATGGCTAGAGTGTTATTGATGAGCCTTGGCTGTTACTGTGTTCATTTTTATTACCTGAATTCTAGTAAACTTTGGATCAATGTAGCAGAGGGTAACTGTAGGTTAAATGGAAATAAATTATTCAGTCTGGGTGACGGTGTCACACCTTCTGAAACAAAATCCAAATTCATGACTTGAATGTTTTGGCTCCCTAAATTCTGATTCGATTTGTTTATTTTAAGAGTGGCTTTGTCTGCTCTGCACACTTGTCACGCTAACGCCAGAAAGATTTTATTTTGCAATGGCTTCGCTGAGGCGGCGCAGCTGCTGCTGTGATGGAACATTGGCTTTCCAGGCAGAACCCGAAACTCACCGCAAGTGAACACGACCCTTCGGGGGAAATTTTCCCAGCCCTGGGGAGGCGGGTATGGAGGCGGGACTGCCGGGAAAATGGCAGAAACTGGGAGTGGATACCGAGCCCGCTCCCAACCCGTCTCCGTGCCATCTTCCCGGGAGGCGGGTCCCCGACTCGCGCAGGGACCCGTCTCCTCGAGGCGGGAAGGAGATTACAGCCACTTAACTGCCTGTTAACAGGTAGTTAACAGGTACCTTTGAGGCTTATCTCCATTTTACCCCTGCAAGTGCGGGCTCCCCGACGGCTGCGAACCTCGCCAGGGTCAGCGAGGCGAGCAGTGGGTCTGCGGGGGGTGAGAGGGATCGAAAAGTGCGCTGTGGAGGTGAGTGATGGGTGCAAGTGTGGAGAGGTAAGTATGAGAGGTGAGTGAAAAGTCTTTAGAAAAAGTTTCCTTACCTTTGCTTCTTCCTGCAGGCTTCAACCGTTGAGGATCCAGAGGTGCCTCATCTCAACGGCAGAGATGACAGAATGGCTGCTGCATTCTCAGATGCAGCGGCCATCTGATTTCTGCTGAGGAAATAGGTTTTGGTGAGCTTTCAGTACAAAGACTCACCATAGAACAGAGATTGTCAGTGTTTGACAGCTTCACAGAGCTGTCAAATGATGACAATTCATCTGTCAAAAAATTTTTTGACAGATGAAACGTCATACGCTGATGTCCTCTGTCACCGGCTTTCCCTTAATTGGCCGGTAAGCCCGCAGGGCGGGCTTAACAAGGTCAATCAAGGGGAAATAGCTTGGGTTGGCCGGATGTCGTTGGGGGCGGGACTGAAACCCGACAACCAGCATTCCCACCTCAACGCGCTCCCATTGACAAATTCCAGCCCTTCGTAACAGCACAGTGGTCTGTGTGTGGGTGAGAGAAAAGAATCAGGAGCAGTTCTACTTTCCAGGTGCTGTCTGTTCATAAAGTGGCATCAATGTGAAGAAGTCCACCGCCCATCTCATACCAGCATTCCAGCTAAAAAGGGGAAATGCAGAGGGAATAAAAGTCCTATTAACTTTTTCAGGGCTTATTCCCTTGGTACGTCCACTCTGTGTTAATATTTCCTTCAAGTTCGATTTTGCGATTTTGTTTTTATTGGAATTCCATTCATACTTGACTCAGTTAATAGTTATTAACTTGGTGCATTGATAAGGTCAAATAAATTGCTATTGTAACAAAGTATTTTTTTTATTCATTTATGGGATGTGGGCGTCACTGGCAAGGCCGGCATTTATTGCCCATCCCTAATTGCCCTTGAGAAGGTGGTGGTGAGCTGCCTTGAACCGCTGCAGTCCGTGTGGTGAAGGTACTCCCACAGTGCTGTTAGGTAGGGAGTTCCAGGATTTTGACCCAGCAACGATGAAGGATCGGTGATATACTTCTAAGTCAGGATGGTGTGTGACTTGGAGGGGAACTTGGAGGTGGTGGTGTTCCCATGCGCCTGTTGCTCTTGTCCTTCTAGGTGGTAGAGGTCGCGGATTTGGGAGGTGCTGCCGAAGAAGCCTTGGCGAGTTGCTGCAGTGCATCTTGTAGATGGTGCACACTGCAGCCACGGTTCACCAGTGGTGGAGGGAGTGAATGTTTAAGGTGGTGGATGGGGTGCCAATCAAGCGGGCTGCTTTGTTCTGGATGGTGTCAAGCTTCTTGAGTGTTGTTGGAGTTGCACTCATCCAGGCAAGTGGAGAGTATTCCATCACACTCCTTACTTGTGCCTTGTAGATGGTGGAAAGGCTTTGGGGAGTCAGGAGGTGAGACACTCGCCGCAGAATACCTAGCCTCTGACCTGCTCTTGTTGCCACAGTATTTATGTGGCTGGTCCAGTTAAGTTTCTGGTCAATGGTGACCCCCAGGATGTTGATGGTGGGGGATTCGGCGATGGTAATGCCATTGAATGTCAAGGGGCAGTGGTTAGACTCTCGCTTGTTGGAGATAGTCATTGCCTGGCACTTCTGTGGCGCGAATGTTACCTGCCACTTATCAGCCCAAGCCTGGACATCGTCCAGGTCTTATTGCATGCGGGCATGGACTGCTTCATTATCTGAGGAGTTGCGAATGGAACTGAACACTGCAGTCATCAGCGAACATCCCCATTTCTGACCTTATGATGGAGGGAAGGTCATTGATGAAGCAGCTGAAGAGGGTTGGGCCTAGGACACTGCCCTGAGGAACTCCTGCAGTGATGTCCTGGGGCTGTGATGATTGACCTTCAACCATCACAACCATCTTCCTTTGTGCTATGTATGACTCCAGCCAATGGAGAGTTTTCCCCCCCGATTCCCATTGACTTCCGTTTTACAAGGGCTCCTTGTTGCCACACTCGGTCAAATGCTGCTTTAATGTCAAGGGCAGTCACTCTCACCGCACCTCTGGAATTCAGCTCCTTTGTCCATGTTTGGACCAAGGCTGTAATGAGGTCGGGATTTACTAAAAGCTGGTGTGATTATATAAATGGTAAACCATGTAATCTATCCAAGAAGTTTGTCAAAGCAACTCCGCAAAAGTCTTTAGTCAAATGAGGAATGCTCTACTCAATATATGAAAATGTAACAGAGACGTGTGGTAGGTGATCAGGTGGTGCAGTGCCTTGATGCGCTAAAATGTGGGGCAAGAGTTGTTGCTATGAGAGTGAGTTCCCTGCTACGTCTTCTGAGATAGGGGTTGAGTTGAGGCAGTGCACTTTTGTGGAAAGAGAGCACCACTCCTGCATTCATACAAGCACCCAGCCATGGGGTCGTGTTGGCACAGGTTGCTGTCTGCCCTCTTTCTTAAGGATTGATGTGTCATTTTATGAATAACTTGTAAAATGGAAGAAGGGAAGAGTATAGTACTGCGGAGGATTTCTCAGTCTTCTACAGTCTCTGAGAAAACTAGAAAATATTCTGTTTTTTAAATTTGGTGCGTCACTGCAAAGGGCTACACAGAATTAATAAAAATACAGCAGATGTCTGTTCACAATTTAAAACATTTTTTTGTAAATTGAAGGGTGAGGCCCTAAAATGGCCTCATTGTCGAGTATTTGACACAGTCGTTCAATATTTACATTTAAAAAATATTTAGGGGTTGAAATTCATCTTGGGTGGTATAACATCGGCCGCCCCTTATACTCCACGCCTGTTATTCGGTTCCACTGACTTCAATAGAACTGAATATCGGGCGGGCCATATAACGGGGGGCCGTATAACAGGCAGCCGATGCAATACTGCCCATTGTGCGCTACCTCCCGAAAAAAATTTCTACCCCGTAGTTTGTAAAGTCTTTTCATAACTCACTACCTCTTGATTGTGGAGCCTCCTTCTGTGTGCTTCCAAGACTCGGCACAGAAGCATCATATTTGCCTCGGCCTACAGCACCCTGCTGCCCATTGCTTTCAGTGAGCGGCATGTTGGGTGATGCTGAGGCTTTAGTAACAACCTCACCTCAGAAATGCGGAAATGATGGCGGCCTGATTACCTTTATATTTCATACACTCAAAATTAATCCCATTTTTAAGGGCTAATCCTGTGGCCTTATTTCAGCTTTTCAAGTAGTTGTGCTGATAAAAGCAAGTGCATATGAATCAGTTCCTTCTCTTCTTCCCACTGATACAGGCCCAGGTGACGGTGCCAACACACAGCAGCTACAAGCACATCCTGCAAACTTCAAAAAGGGAAGTAATTTGGCTTTCCGGGCCCACAGAGTGACTGGTACGAACCCACACATCAGAGGAGATGGCAGATACAAGAAATGACCACAAGTAGGAAGCATTTGGACAGTGTAATATGCTGATTTATGAGATAAGAACAAAAGGATTAAGAACAAACCTGAGAGGAGCATTACCCAGGATCATGTTGTTCCCCAACCGTACCACCGAACTCCAAAGGAATAAATATTTGATATGCTTTTCCTTTTTCTTGCAAAAAAAAAGCAAGAGGTACATAAAGAAACTGGTTACTGTACTATACAATGCATAGTGCAAATGAATTCAGGCAGTATTGCTGCAGCTAAGTGAGCTGGACAGGTAAAAAGGATGCAACCTATGGACTATACAGTCTACAGGTGTGGATTGTACAAGGAATGAATGTGGACTCTAAACCAGTAAAGGTGCAATTCCTTTGAGAGCTGCTGATCAACGGAACTTTGATACAATAAGAACTGAGCTAAGTTTGTAGCCATTTGAGTAAGAAATGCCATTGGCAGCTTTCAGCATCCACATTATTGTATCATATGACCACTTTCAAAATATTTTGTAAATTTCTTAATATCACAAATGTACAATTACATAATTAAAGATTGCATAAAAGTATCTGCTGCATTTTTTTTTATTATACCTTATAAGTTTTGGCACTTCCTACCTTGCATCAAGTCAAATGGGCAAATGGAGAGCTGTTAATATGTATCTCATCCTATTTACTGGAAATACTTGATTGATTACATGAGTTGTATTCCCTACCATTCAATGTATGTGACTGTGTAAAATCAACGTGAAAAATACTAGAGTGTAAGTTACACTTAATGATAGACAGTTGTGAAAAACTGTGTGACTGCATGCAAACCTTGCAGAACTATTCTATGCACAGAGGCATCTGATGCACATCAGGGGTCCACTGTAAAACCAACACAGCCTGAATTTAAAGAATTCTAACTTTCACATATTTCTCCAAATTAGCAGTGCCCTGTGGTGCTGCTAGATGGTAAACTGAATTATGTAGATGGAAAACATTAAAAAAATGTTAATTTTTTTTAATGGGCTAAATTTCAATGTAGGAGATTGCCATTTGAGTGAACAATCCCTTATGTGCAAAATAACAACAGAAAACGCTGGAAAAACTCAGCAGGCCAGGCAGCATCCGTGGAGAGAAACAGAATTAACGTTTCAGGTCGAAGACCTTTCGTCAGAACTGGAAAAAGCAGGAAATGAAATAGATTTTAAAGCAAGGATAAAGCTGGGAAAAGGGGGAGGGGATGAAAGAACAAAAGGAGAGATTAAGAGACATTAAGAGACATTAAGAGATGATCAAGGCAAGAGGAGGTGTTAATGTGACAGGTTGAGGCTAAAAGAAGTGTGAAATGCACTGGCAGAATGAAGGACAGCTGCCAGCTTCTAGGAGGAAAAAAAAGAAAGTGGTGGGGGGGGGCAAACAAATGGGTGGATGAAAAAATAAAATATAAATGTGATAGGGGCTAGGTTATGATCTAAAATTGTTGAACTCGATATTGAGTCCAGAGGGCTGTAGGGTGCCTAAACGAAAGATGAGGTGCTGTTCCTCGAGCTTACGCTGAGCTTCCGTGGAACAGTGTAATAGGCCGAGGACGGTGAGGTCAGAGTGGGAGTGGAGCGGAGAATTAAAGTGACAGGCCACCGGGAGCTCGGGGTCCCCCTTACGGACTGAACGGAGGTGTTCCGCAAAGCGGTCATCCAATCTGCGTTTGGTCTCCCCAATGTAGAGGAGACCATATCGTGAGCAGCGAATACAGTATACTAAATTGCAGGAAGTACAAGTAAATTGCTGTTTCAACTGGAAGGGGTGTTTGGGGCCCTGTTATGTGCTCTGTTCTTATCTTTCTACACCAATGAGTATTAAGTGAGAGATTCTCCATTATAGGGCAGTTAGGAGCAATACTAATTAGAAGCATCTTAATACATCATAAATACAGTAGTGGGTTCACCTCCATTCTATCTTCAGGTCCTATATCACTTGGTACATCTTTCATTTTCAAACAACATCGCAAACATCTCCATCAAACAAACAGGACACTGGAGTACAAATCAATCAGGAGAAAATTAATTTAAAAAGCCAGACCCAAGCCAATTATTCCTATTGCTACTTGCAGCTCTTCTCGGGCCCTGCTCTCTTTGTTCCTCTTCATCTCCCCCTTCTCCAGAAGCGTGCCTCCTTTGCTCAATCCTCCCGTCTATCACTACAGTCTACCTTTTCTGCTGCCATGATTCCCATAACTTCCCTCAGCATTCTTTGCTAGTCCCACCAGGGGATCCACTGCTGCCTCTCCCATAGCAGCAATCCCTATTGTCCCACACTCAGTGACCACCTTGCCCAGCATGCTTCTCCTTGGAAGTGATCTCCTCCCCAACCTGCTAATCTCTTCCACTGTCACTCCTGCTGACCCTGCCAGTTGATCAATAATCACCATCTGTCTCTGTATATCCCTCCATAATGTTCACTCACCCATGAGCAAGGCCCCCTGCCATTCATTGTTGATTTTATTGGCATCCTGGCATTGAAAAAACATACCTCATTAGCAGCAACTCCTTCCCCCTTGCAGAAGCCACCCCGTTTGTCTACACTTTCCGCCATCTGCCCTGCCCATGCCACCTTGGCAGTGGCATTGCCCTTTCTCCAAGTGCCTCCTTGCCGCTTCTCCTATTTTCCCAACATGTTCTCCTCCTTTGAGAACCTCATGTTCTTCCATCCCTCATGCCTCTCATGATTAACTACCCACTCCCAAACCCCATGCCAACTCCCTTACCAAGATACCTTCCCATTCTCCCCTTAGCCTCACACTGGGCAGCTTCTCACCTTCAGTGGTTTCAACCCACACCTCAACTCCTGTAGACCCCTCTCCTCTGATGCCACCGCCCTCTTGTCTTTCTTCAATCTCACTCTTGATATAAACTCACCTATCCATATCCTCAGCCATCCCCTTGACTTCATCATCTCTTATAGATCATAGTCCCTAGAATTTACAACACAGAAGGAGGCCCTTTGGCCCATATGCTGGTGCTCTCTTGTCAACTGAAGCTGTCTATCTAATCCAGTTCCCTTCCTATTTATATACTGCCCTCAAGGTCTTAATCACTGACAAAGCAATCTCTGACAACTTCCTTGTCTCCCTTACCACCCATATCCTCTTACCCTCCTTCAATCCAACTATTCTCGCCATGCACTCATGGAAAAAAAAACCCTCTCAAATTCTCCCAGCTCCCTCACCAACTCACTCACAAATTTTCAACTTTGGTCCACCTCTGGTATTGTTGGCATTCTTAACTGCTCCCTCACTTCTGTCTTCAAAGCTCTTGTTCCCAACAATTTGATTACTGTCTACCATTCCTGCCTCTGGTATAGTCTTCAACTTTGCCCTCTCAAGTGATAGGGATACCCGTCCAATTGTATATGGTGCACAGCTGACATCATTAATCGCCAGATCTGGCTTGACCACATTAAGTGTTACTGTGTTTTTCTCCTAAGCCAAAAACCTCCAATTATCCTGGATCATACTCTAGGAAAAAACAATCCAGGCTCTTTTATCCATGACCAACAGCCTCTAATCTCACCTCAAACATCAAATGTGAGGAATCCATAGATTCCTTTGACTCCAAGATCAAGACCATCTGCGCAGTTGCCTCACCCCCTGCTCCATTGATACTTCACTCTACTCCTAGCCACTCAATTCCACTTTCTGGCCCTCAGAGCTGTTTCTCCTTACAAGCTGTTCATCTGTAAACATATTCCGGTTCCGACAAATGGCCATAGACCTGAAACCTAACAATTTTTTCCTTTCTCCGCAGATGCTGCCTGACCTGCTGAGTGTTTCCAGCATTTTCTGCTTTTATTTCAAATTTCCTGTATCCGCAGTATTTTGCTTTCCGAATGCTCCCTTGGTTGACTGAAATGTTTTCTTCCCTTGCCTCCTGAAGATGCTGTTTCGTTGACCCATGGCAACCACCTAATATCTTGCCCAGTAGTCATTCTTCATCTGTGAGCACAGGCAATGAGTGTTAGCAGAATATTCAACCATGGGAGCATCACATCCTCACCATATGTCTGTACATGTGAATTTTCCCGCAGGAATCGCTGGTTAGCAATCAGGAGTGGAAACCTTGGCCGACTTTTTTGCTCCCTGGTCCAGGACTGAGGCCAAATGTCGTGCCCCCAGCACCACCTCTTCGTTATTTTCCAATTTGCTCCAAGGTATTCCGATATGTTATGCAACATTAGTATTTAATAAACAACAGAATGTGTGCTCGAAAACTGCTTTGCATAAATTCAGCTGGTGTGGTGAAAAATGCCGTACTACATAACACAAGAAACTGTTTGCTGCTGTACTTTGCAAAGAGGTTCTGTTGGAACACCTGATTCTCATACATGGGCGTGCGTTATTTGTGTTAATGGGAACACTTTGTGGCTGTTACTTTCTCAATCTTAGTGTCTGGCTTGAGGGAAATGACAACTGGCATTAGCTTGTTTGAACAGTTTACCACCACCTTCTCCAGTACGATACACTTTTTGAAGAACTCTTAATATGACATTAAGTTCTGGGTAACATACTGTGCCAATTCAGATGTATGACAGTATAAACTGGGGGTGGATTTTATTTGCATGTTCTATTCTGTAGGCTGTGCTGCTTATGCCAACTGTCATCCAACATGGTCTCATCTCAGGCTGCTATTTAAATTAAATTATCTGTGCCCCTGCAGTGTCTGACAAATACATATGTAATGTATGCAGTGGTGGGTGAGTGGGTGCACACACAAAATAAATGGCAGCTCTGGACCTGTCCTTCCGGATGCTGGCAATAGAGAGGGAGCAGCTCCTCCACTGGATCTTTATACGGAGCCTGGATTATGGCACCAAGTCCCAGAGTAGGCAAGATTCTGGGTATTTTACTTTCTTTGAACTTGGGTTTGAGTCTAATCCAGACGGAATGTAAGATGGCCTCCTATCGCTGATGGCTCAGGATCCACGGCCACACTTAGACCAGTTATTAGGAATATGAGTCAGTTTGATGCTAATTGAAACTGAATATGAATCTCAAAAATGTCATGTTGTTGTTATATTTCGAAGAAGAGCAGAGGAGTTATCCCCGGTGTCCTGGCCAATATTTATCCCTCAACCAACATAATAAAAACAGATTATCTGGTCATTATCACATTGCTGTTTGTGGGAGCTTGCTGTGCGCAAATTGGCTGCCACGTTTCCCACAACAGTGACTCCACTTCAAAAAGTACTTCATTGGCTGTAAAGCGCTTTGAGATGTCCGGTGGTCGTGAAAGGCGCTATATAAATGTAAGTCTTTCTATAGGGGGTGCTAATCTGAATTTATGATTCAGATACGTGTGCGGTATAGTTTAGGGAGCTCTCTATAGCATCTGAACAACACTATCTGACCTAACAGCAGTGCATGCTGTTAGGATACAAGGATAACACATTCTCCTTTTCAACTCTTCTTCTTCCATTGTGACCAATAGATACAGGCACTGGCCTGGATTTTAAGTCGGGGCGGGATCGGTGCTTGCAGGGGGCCGGTGCGAGCGAGAAACGCGCAGGTCAAGGCCTGGAGAGATTTTAACTCCTGGGCCTCATTTCAATATTCAGTCTCCAACTCCTGCTCGTACCCGGCAGGAATCACTGGCTGGTGGGCGGGAATGGGAATTTGGGCGGCAGGAGTCTGCCGCAGGATTAATCCCCGGCAGTCAGGTAAGTGGTGAAGGGGGAGGGAGGGGGGGGGTCCAGTGGTGATCGAGATCGGCGGGGTAAGGGAAGCCTGGGGCAATGGAGGCCCAAGGTTTCCTTGTGGGGGACTAGAGAACCCACAAGAAGATTTTTTTTTACATCGAAAATTTACCTTGCTGGGCCTCTCTGGCTCTCGATCCAGCTCCTGGCAAGTTTGGCCTGGTAGCTCCCTCGCTCAGGCCTTGGGTTAAAATAGCAGACTGGGCCACGATGACGTCTTCGGAGCCCAATCTGCATATTTAAAGAGGACCCTGACGGCTTGGGGCGGGTGCCTTTGCCGCCTGCAAATTAAAATTGCAGTCGGTCAAATCGGGGGTGGTGAAGGAGTACGTCAGTCTCCGGTTCCATTTTAACTGCCCCCTCCCCGCCTGGTTTCTGCCAGTTGGGGGCAGTTAAAATCCGAGCCCAACACCTTCCTCGCCCCTGGGTTCAAGCACAGTACTAAAACTGACCTGCACTGCAAAAACTGAGAAACTGAAGTTCAGCATTTATTGTAACTGTAACTTAATTTTGCTCTGCTGAAGAAAATAGTTCACCAAAAAAAATACCGGATGTTCAGTTTAGAAAAGGGGAAGTTTCACATTCCATTCAGTATTGTTAGGATGCAGCGCAAGCAATATATTGGTGGAGAGTTATCTGGTTTTCTACCTTCAAATAAGATTACTGCATTAAATTAAATCCACTGACATTGCGTCCTACCAATCTTGTCTGAAGATTAAAAGGGCATTATTTATGCAGTCAGTTCAACTCAGTATCCCTTTTCCTGAGCCCTTTATAATCTGCATGGAAAGGCACAGAAAATAAACGTGTATTTGTACTTTGCAAGTTCCAATTCTCATTATATGCATGTTTGAATTTTAGATCCATAACTGATGAATCTACCAGATAAAAAAAAAATCAATGATTCGTATAACTTAAATGAATGTGAATGAAATTAAGCAACAGGGCTATTGAAAGGAGGGGCTGATGGGTATCTGTGCAGTGGCCTAAGGTAATTGTTTAATGCTGGTTGGAATTGATCAGGGAAGGGTTTTGTGTGCTTAGGGAAGGTGATGCAAAATGAACTGAGCATTTTGGTTTTACTCCAAAGTTAATGCGCCCACAGCTATTGCAAAATAAAAAGCTGTGGGCATATTAACTGCAGTCCCCACTGTACAGCGGGCACGTTGGTGCCAATGCTATTTGCCCGCTATACACGGTGGCTGGTGTAACCTGAGGGCCAAGATGCTGGAGGTGGCGGGCAGCATGGAGCAGGACAACAAGAAATCTGTAACAGTAGTTAAAAATTGCACATTCAGAGAGGATATAGAATAGACAGTAAAGATGGCGGTTACTGAGTAGTACATTAAAAAAATGTTAAATAACAACAGAAAATGCTGGAAACGGTTCTGACGAAGGGTCCTCGACCCGAAACATTAACTCTGTTTCTCTCTCCTCGATGCTGCCTGACCTGCTGAGTGTTTCCAGCATTTTCTGTTGTTATTTTAGATTTCCAGCATCCACAGTATTTTGCTATTGACATATAAAATGTTATTTCCCTATAATAGGCCTTTTGATACCTAAAAGAGCCACTCCCTTGCTGGATTCTATTTTAAGCATTATTCACGCAGTTTCCCTTTTTATCTCCCGGCATGAAACAATCGATTACTTTCATACAATTACAGAGTCCAGTTACAAAGAAAATCATACTCTTCTATCAATAAAAAAACAGGAATCTTTCAAGGCAGGGCAGCGCTGTGAAGGGAGTTCCACACGCCAATGTCTATGCTTGAAGCCTGGAAGGCCGAGACGTTCACAACTTAGTGACCTGGTTCTGATGCTTAATCGAGCTTTGTTATCAAAACCGATTCAGGCAGCAGAAAAGTTTGTAATGTAGGGAGAACCGAATTTAAACCTGATTGTGAAACAGAGCCTGGAATTTGTGACCGGAAATAAGGGAATAACTGGGATTGTAAAGAAATCGTACTTCGACGAGCTGCAAACAGCTGCTTGAACTGCCCGGAATAGTCAACGGTTTAAGCGGCACTATTATAATTGACGTCTATGAATGGCAAATGGGCAATGCCAATGTTCCCCTAATTTTTTTTTTGGGTGCACGGCCCCAGGAATCAAGGGTTATGGGGAGCGGGCAGGGAAGTGGAGTTGACGCCAAGACCAGATCAGCCATGATCTTATGGAATGGCGGAGCAGGCTCAAGGGGTCAAATGGCCTACTCCTGCTCCTATTTCTTATGTTCTTATGTTTAAGGGGCTGTGCGGCCCATTCACAGTTTTGCGCGTGCGTGAAACTTAACATTGAAAAAAGCCGGTCCCGGGCTGTGCGAGACCAGCAAAAAGCGGCCGCGCAGCTTACAGAGAACGTTGGTCAGCGCCATTTGCCCAATATAGGCGGCAGTCCAGGATAAGCGGGGATAGTGTCAGTGGTGGGGAGTGTATGTATGTCCCAGCCTACTTGTATGTGACTTGGAAGACTTTTATTAAATTGGTGATTTTTGTTTGTCGATTTTTTTCCCCTCCTCTCCGAAAGGTGTTGACAAGGGTCTGTGGTCACTCTCCAGTACGTCACCCGTGTGTAAGTCTAGACAGTGAGTGTCAGCAGGCTATTCTACCACAAAGGCCATTACAGCTGAGCCCATTGCTCCCTCACCTAACATTCAGTAATTTCCAGCGCGGGTCACTGAATATAGATGGGGGGGTAGAGTTTTCACTCATTTCCGCCAGTAATATCAGCGCAATCCGGGCAGAATCGGCCGAACCAGTGCAAAAGAGCGGGGAATTTTAAACGTAAGTTTAAAAAAACCAATTCCATTCCATTGCGCTCCCTGATTGTGCTGGTTCACGGAAGATTTTGTGATTGCAAATTAATTTTAGCGTAAACTTGAACTGTAACCTAACCAGAGCTATTTCAAGCGCATTTTGGGTGCAATTTCCCGATTGTGCCCAAAGCGGAAACTCTACCCCCCCCCAGCTGGAGCGGGAATCCCAGCCGTAGTACAAGGTCCCTGAGCACAAAGGTACAATCCCTAACGCTGCTCCATCTGAGATCAGTAAACTCAACACTGACCAGGGATCAGAACTTGGACGTTTAAGGGGAGGCTAGACAAGCATACGAGGGAGAAGGGAATAGAGGGTTATGCTGATAGAGTTAGATGACGAAAGACGGGAGGAGGCTCGAGTGGAGCATAAACGCCGGCATGGACTGGTTGGGCCGAATGGCCTGTTTCTGTGCCGGATATCCTATGTAATTGTGTATGGTTCAGTTATACATTTACCAAATCAGCCATTGAGGAAGCTCTTGTAAGGACATTTTTTCAACCAGTAGGTTTCTTTGACTCCTGCATCTCTGTTGAGTCCTGCAGTTTTTAAGGCTACACAGTGGAGTAACTGCTGGGCTGCCTTAGGAAGAGGAAGCAGTGAACGAGAAACCCCGCAGAGAGCCCGCTAGGCCTTGAAGCTCTCAGGAGCGCTGTGATGTGATGCCAGTGAGTCACAGCTTGCAATGAAAACAGTGAAGGGAAAGAAATGGCAGCAAGGGAAAGGAACTATCAGCATGGGATAGGATGGATGACAATCTGAAATCAGCACGAAGAAGTGATACACTGATACTAATGGAAATGATTGTGGGACGCTGGGAAAAGATCCTTTAATTCAGAAAAGAAACTTGTAAAAATGACAATTATTTTTAATATATTTTACAGACACCAGCCTAGGGATTACAGCTGTACAACGCATTGTTTACTGTTTTGGAAAAAGCAAGGTTTCTTTTTGATATTTTATGAAATTAAAATCAAGTCTCTTACCTTTGTGACATCTGCAGTGTTATATGTTTAAAAGGGAAAACAGTGGTAGGTCGAATTAATGGGGGAGAAATTCATTTAGGCCCATTTTCGGGCCCGAAATGGGTGG
This sequence comes from Squalus acanthias, assembly GCA_030390025.1. NCBI lineage: Eukaryota > Metazoa > Chordata > Chondrichthyes > Squaliformes > Squalidae > Squalus > Squalus acanthias. The sequence goes on along the minus strand of CM059442.1, from coordinate 53,585,283 downwards.
CACGCGTGCCGGAGGCCCAAGACCAGTCTGAAATTGGGCCTCGGGCCTAATCTGAATAATTAAAAAAATAAAACCTTCATTTGAATGTAATCCTCATTAACATTTTGGAAGGAGTCCTGCAATTTAATGCTGAGTATACCCTTCTGTTGTACGTTACTTACCTCATGTACACCATGAGCACATTTACAGAGACAGGTTTTCATTGTTTTCTTTGCACTCTGGAGCAGCTAACATGTTATTCGATTCACTCTTAAATTGACAATATTGTGTAGGAGACTTTCTCTAATCATCCAACAGATTACTGCAGAATAAACTGTTGCTCGAAGATCTTCCATTTCTGATATGTGCTTGAAGTGTACCTAACTTGCTGCTTCTTGACATTTAAAAAAAAAATCTTCCATATTTATAGGGATAATGGAAAAATCGTTTGCTTTTATTCATAAAACAGATACAAATTTAATGACAGCAGTACAATATCACAGTCGTCGCACTTTGTAAAATAACATAAGTCATTGGAATTTAAATGTAATTCATTTTGTGAAGGGTTTTGAGACCTTTCGATGTGGTGCGGTACAATATAAATGCAAACTTCTAGATTTTACCGTTCTTCTCGTCCATCACACTTCTTGTGTTGCACTTCAGCAGCTCACCTCCTCAGTCACACTTCCTTGTAACAAATACTTTGCAATTTTTTTTCAGCCCATATTTTAAATTTCTTCACGCTGATTTGCTTAAATTCAAACTTCTTCCACCTCGTTGGATCATATCATGTTTATTAATTTTAACTGAACAGAAATTATACTTATTTTTTACAGTTTCATAATTATTAATCTTTCACAGTTTTATTATTTTACGATAACTACACTACTTTCTTAAATTTACCATCAACTTGAATCACCTTACAGAACTCCACCAGTAGCTCCCACAAATTCTTCTCCGCCAGTTACTACATAAGGCCTACTCCTCACTCATGAATCTCAGCCCCAATCTTCCCTCCTTCACTGATCCACCAGACTCTTATTTTGACTGCTCACCAAGACCGGCATCTCCCCGACACAGCCACTGCTCCTTTAACCACAGGTGCCTGCTTTGCCGTTCAGCCACCCAGGTATCACAGCATCTGCACACTCCAGAAGGAGTTGCTGGCTCCATTAACAGGACTACACCATGCCCTTCCCACTATCGCAGCCTCTCTTTCCATGTCAGCCTGAAATAACCTGAAAGAAAGAAAGAGGTGCATTTATATAGCGCCTTTCACGACCACCGGATGTCTCAAAGCGCTTTACAGCCAATTAAGTACTTTTGGAGTGGAGCCACTGTTGTAATGTGGGAAACGCGGCAGCCAAATCACGCACAGCAAGCTCCCAGAACCAGCAATGTGATAATGACCAGATAATCTGTTTTTGTTATATTGATTGAGGGATAAATATTCGCCAGGACACCGGGGATAACTTCCATGGTTTAACGTCTCATCCGAAAGACAGCACCACTGACAGTGCAGCACTCCCTCAGCACTGCACTGGAGTGTCAGCCTAGATTTTTTTTTTAATGTGTTCAAGTTCCTGGAGTGGGACTTGAATCCGACAACCTTCTGACTTAGAGGTGAGTGTGCTACCCACTGAGCCACAGCTGACACTAGCTCTAATAGCACTGATCCTTGCAATGCCTCCTATTATCGCCTCTCTCTTTGCTTGTTGCTTGAACAAACTCCCAGCGCTCCGTTCTTGGGGCCATTCATTAGGCTCCTTCCTGGCTACTGCAGCCTCCTTCTAATACTACACTTTTTCAGATGACTATAATCCTTTCCACATAACCAACTTTTAAAATATAGCTTCCCAATTTAAACTCTTTACTCCTCACTAAGCATCTGCTCTCCTCTCTCACCCTTCTCCAAATTTTGTGCCATACTTTCTTCCTCACTCTCCTCCTAATCCTTGGAATACTGTGCTCTCCTCCCCATTCCCCCATGTAGTCCTGCTCTTCTCTCAGCCTATTCACCAATTTCCCAAAATTCTACGCTTCCTCCTCGACCACCCCATTCAGCAAAGTTTTACTATTCCTCTCACATCCCCATTCCTGCTACTCAAGTCATCTTTTCCACTGTTTCCCACTGTTTTCTGTTCCTCTCCTGCACCATTCCCCAACTTACCTGTCGCATATGCATCTGTCCATGACAGTATTGGTAGGAGTGACCACCACACAGTCCTTGTGGAGACGAAGTCCCGTCTTCATATAGAGGACGCCCTCCATCGTGTTGTGTGGCACTACCACCGTGCTAAATGGGATAGATTAAGAACAGATCTAGCAGCTCAAAACTGGGCATTCATGAGGCGCTGTGGGCCATCAGCAGCAGCAGAATTGTATTCCAGCAACTGTAATCTCATGACCTGGCATACCCTTACTCTACCATTACCATCAAGCTAGGCAACCAACCCTGGTTTAATGAGGAGTGTAGAAGAGCATGCTAGGAGCAGCACCAGGCATACCTGAAAATGAGGTGCTGACCTGGTGAAGCTACAATACACTGGAATATGCCTAACAGTATGCTATAGACAGAACTATGCGATCCCACAACCAACGGATCAGATCAAAGCTCTGCAGTTCTGCCACATCCAGTCGTGAATGGCGGTGGACAATTAAACAACTAACGGGAGGAGGAGGCTCCATGACCATTCTCATCCTCAGTGATGGTGCAGCCCAGCACGTGTTGCAAAAGACAAGGCTGAAGCGTTCGCAACCATCTTCAGACGGAAATCATCTTCTTCTTCTTAGGCAGTCCCTCGGAACCGAGGATGACTTGCTTCCACATTAAAAATGAGTTCTCAGGTGACTGATGAGTCCAATGTGGGACCTACAGTCTCTGTCACAGGTGGGGCAGACAGTGGTTGAAGGAGCAGGTGGGTGGGGTGCTTGGGTTGACGTGCGCTCCTTGCGCTTGGCTTCCGCTTGCTCCCGGCGAAGAGACTCGAGGCGCCCAGCGCCCTCCCGGATGCTTCTCCTCCACTTTGTGCGGTCTTGGGCCAGGGATTCCCAGGTGTCGGTGGGGATGTTACACTTTTTCAAGGAGGCTTTGAGGGTGTCCTTGAAGCGTTTCCTCTGCCCACCTGGGGCTCTCTTGCCATGCCGGAGCTCCGAGTAGAGTGCTTGTTTTGGGAGTCTCGTATCGGGCATGCGGACAATGTGACCCGTCCATCGGAGCTGATCGAGCGTGGTCAAAGCTTCGATGCTGGGGATGTTGGCCTGAGCAAGAACACTGACGTTGGTGCGCCTATCCTGCCAATGGATCTTGCGGAGGCAGCGTTGGTGGTACCTCTCCAGGTACCAGGACCTCAAACCCGGCACTAAGCTCATGGTCTACAGATACCCGCCCTGCTATATGCCTCAGAGACATGGACCATGTACAGCAGGCACCTCAAAGCACTGGAGAGGTACCAGCCAGAAATGCTGAGTGGATGATTCATGTCGGCCTCCTCCAGAGGTCCCCCACTATTACAGAAGCCAGTCTTCAGCCAATTCGATCTAGCGATATCTAGAAACAGCTGAGCGCTCTGGATACAGCAAAGGCTATGGGCCCCAAAAACATCCTGGCTGCAGTACTGAAGACTTGTGCTCCAGAACTAGCCGTGCCTCTAGCCAAGCAGTTCCAGTAAAGCTACAACACTAGCATCTACCCGACAAAGTGGAAAATTGCCCAGGTATGTCCTGTCCACAAAAGGCAGGACAAATCCAATCCGGCCAATTACCGCCCCATCAGTCTACTTTCAGTCATCAGCAAAGTGATGGAAGGTGTTGCTACAGTGCTATCAAGCGGCACTTACTCATCAATAACCTGCTCACTGATGCTCAATTTAGGTTCTGTCAGGACCACTCGGCTCCAGACCTCATTACAGCCTTGGTTCAAACATGAACAAAGGAGCTTAATTACAGAGGTGAGGTGAGAGTGACTGCCCTTGACATCAAGGCAGCATTTGACCGAGTGTGGCACCAAGGAGCCCTAGTAAAACTGAAGTCAATGGGAATTGGGGGGAAAACTCTCCACTGGCTGGAGTCATACCTAGCACAAAGGATAATGGTTGTGGTTGTTGGAGGCCAATCAGCTCAGCCCCAAGACCTCGCTGCAGGATATCCTCAGGGCAGTATCCAAGGCCCAACAATCTTCAGTTGCTTCATCAATGACCTCCCTCCATCATAAGGTCAGAAATACAGAAGTTCGCTGATGAATGCTGTGCTCAGTTCCATTCACAATTCCTCAGATAATGAAGCAGTCCATGCCAGCATGCACAACATCCTGATAAGTGGTAAGTAACATTCGCGCCACACAAGTGCCAGGCAATGACCATCTCCAACAAGAGAGAGTCTAAACACTTCGCCTTGACTATCAACGGCATTACCATTCTCAAATCCTCCACCATCAACATCCTGGGGGTCACCATTGACCAGAAACTTAACCGGACCAGCCACTTAAACAATGTGGCTATAAGAGCAGGTCAGAGGTTGGACTCCCCAAAGCCCTTCCACCACTTACAAGGCACAAGGCAGGAGTGTGATGGAATACTCTCCATTTGCACGGATGAGTGCAGCTCCAACAACACTCAAGAAGCTTACCATCGTCCAGGACAAAGCAGTTTGTTTGATCAGCACCCCATCCACCACCTTGAACATTCACTCCCTCCACCACCGGCGTACCGTGGTTGCAGTGTGTACCATCTACAAGATGCACTGCAGCAACTTGCCAAAGCTTCCTTGGCAGCACCTCCCAAACCCGCATGGGAACACCACCCCTTCCAAGTTCCCCTGCAACTCACACACCATCCTGACTTAGACACATATGACTGCCGCTGGGTCAAAATCCAGGAACTCCCTAACAGCACTATGGGAGTACCTTCACCACGCGGACTGCAGCGGTTCAAGAAGGCAGCTCACTGTCACAAGGGCATCTAGTGATGGGCAATAAATGATGGCCTTGCCAGCAATGCCTACATCCCATGAATGAATAAAAAATGTAAAAAACATCATGGGAAAACCACTAGTTATTAAAAAATCACTGACCTACAGAATGTCTATGCAGAAATGAGTGTGCACATGAACTAATGGCCTTTTATTATTTTTTTTACTAATTACTAAATTATATTAATTGATGAATAAAGCACTGACCCAGATCTAGAGACTTGTCAATCATGATTATCAAGCTAGTAATCACTGAGGATCAGTGTGAAATCATCAAAATGTGAGGATACTCTCCTTCTTGAGATGCTAAAGTAATTACAAATTAAAAAGGGCAATTCTGTGCCACCTTCATACACTTTTAAAAGCACTGATGAATGTATTAATAATTAGGCAAAGTGGGGGTGATTTTCAACTGCTGGCTGCTTGTTTTTCACCTGAGAAATGGGTGGTTGGCAGTTGGAAGTCGGCAGGATAGGCAGCTTGGTCACCCCTTGGACACCCAACGCCCACGTGATGCAATTTACAGCCAGGCCTGTTAATGGGCAGAGAGCGCACCCGCCTGTTTCGGGCTGAAGGCTATTCAAACATGCAAATCAGGGTCATAGGACCCCAATTTGCACGTTTGAATAGCCTACCACTATGTGGCTCAGGGTTAGTGGAGCTCCAGCACTCTATGCCATTACATCATCCTCTTCCCTTTTATTTGGGAAACATTTTGAGGATTGTGTCAGGCTGACTGAATTAAACGAATATGAAGACCATTGTTAATTGAAAAAAATGGACTAGTGAAGCCAGAGATGCAGCGTCACAAAGCATGTCTGACATTGGAGGTGCACGGGTTGAATGAAATACTCCCATAAGATAACATTCTGGAAATACAGGGTGATAAAATAATTTATTTGCACTATATTATAAAGGCGTAAAAAGCAATGTGAAGCATTGTTTACATTTGGACTCCTATTACCTACCAATTATTTTAGGACTTGTTTCAAATACTGTATAAGCTATATCAACAATGACAGAATTGTATGCACTTTACTCCAACACTGTGTGCTTTTTTTGATAAGAAGTTTTAAAGTACTATAGTTAGTAGTGAATCGGTGACCTAGCATTTGCCTCGTGGTCCCCATATAGATATAGGATTAAATAAGCATAAAGTTTGTGCGTATCCTAACTTGTAGGTGGGATTTATTGTCACAATAAATTTAAATTAAATCTGAAACAGGATTTAACAAACTAATAAAAATGGTCAAAAATAAAAACAGAAAAATGCTGGAAAGTCTGTCAGGGTCTGAAAAGAAAAAAGACAGTTAACATTTCGAGTTGAGAGCCTTTGTCAGAACAAGAATAGGAAAACAGAAAAACCTTTCATAAAACAAGATGTAACAATTTGTCGTTTTATTAAAGGTCTGCAACTTTTAGTGCTTGCTTTGCAGGTGAATCTGAATCAAGAAGAATGTGGCTTGATCTGATGTTGATCAGCAACATCCCAGAGAAATAAAATAGTGCTTTGTGCTTATGTAGTACAGGGACATAAGAACACAAGTACATGAATATAGACTTTGTAAGGGCCTTAGGGATAGTTCTAATTTTATATGTTTTAAAAAAATGTTGGATTTTAATTCATGCTCACCTCTTTTCAGAAAAAAACTGAATAGTCCCCAATCAAGAAGAGTGCGCCTAAGCGTGAACAGCAGCTGTTGTTTGTCCTTTCCCCGAGAAAGCATTAGTAGTCTGCAGGCTTTGCATCAGATCCATCCGTCAAAATACCCACAGTGCTGTTCACAATGTAACAGCACTGTACTAGCTGGACATTTACTGTGAGCTTTGCTGTTAGGCAATCATTGTATGCGGATACAGATGTCATTGCATTGTAGAATTTTACAGACAACAGCAGTGATACTCTTCACTTACAGTGCTAATTTATATTTAATTGTGCTTTTAATTTTATACTTTTTCGATTGCAGTTAATTTCTTATTTATTACTTCCACTGTATTGAAATTATTGTTATAAATGTTTCCAAGCAGCCATTAATGTTTTCCTGAAGGGTTCTCATTCATCTTGTTTATGTTTACTACCAGATTGATCCTGTTGGGGTTATAAAAAAAATCCTGTTGACTTATACTGAATGGATATGTTTAACATTAAAACAATCACCTTCAGATAGGAGATAGGGGTGTTTTTTTTCTTTTGTTTGAGTGGCTGTTATCATAGTTAGTTAGCAATTACCAGCACAAATCAAAAGAAGCCCGATAAGAAAAGTTCACAATGCATCCGTTTTGGAGACAGACAGAAACTATCGACATTGGAAAAATGTCACTACAGCAGTGAGATTAATGATCATAAAGCGTGACCCAGATTACAAACCAATTTAAACGTTCTAGCTGATCTCCTGTGGCATTGCACACAGGTAGTCTGCCAAACCGAGCATGGCTGTAATATTCAGCTGTTAAGAAGGAAAGAGGTTAACCTGAGATGTCTCATTAAGGACACTACCCAGGTATTCCCTGCCAGGAAATGGTTTCAATAGCACATCCTGAGGTCATGAGAGGTTAATTGTAATGAGAAGTTTTCTAGATTTGCAGCTGCGTGTAAACCTCCAGCTCCTGGCCTTGCTTTTGCCTGTCAGCCAGCCAGCCTGGACTGCTGCCGCCCAGGCTGAGATGGTGCAGTCCGAGCCGGGCCTTCTAGGCCCAGAGCTGCTTGAGTTCATCCTCCAAAGCCATCTCAGTCTGCCCCACTGAAAGTCAGCAGCCTTCCATGTTCAGCATGTTCAACTCTGCGTCTTTAAGAGAGGGTGTTATCTGGAATGTTGAGGTTGAAAATGGCAGCGCTGGCGTCAAATCAGTGTTATACGCTGACTGACATCACAATCTGCCTACTCTGCATACTTCCGGCGCAGGGTCCCAGCGCCCGACCTAACTATCAAAGTTTCGATAGCCAGTTGGTGAAGGACCAGCTCCTGGCCTTGGTCACGTAATCAAGGTCAGGAAAAAAAACTGACTTTCTTTGGTGTGATGTCTGAAATGTGACAGACACAAGATTTTTCTTTATATATATATATATATATATATATATAAAGATACATATCTATATAGAGATAGATAGATAGATGAAGTTTATTTTTCCAGCATGAAATGCTTCAAACTAGGGTTACTGTTATAAACCAAAATGGGTGTGAAATTGGGTGGACAATATGTAGAACAGCAACAATACATCCCAGCCCAGCAATGCCTCGCAACATCCTTTACAACTCAAACTGAGAAAGATATAGCACAACAGCCAAAAAGGTCCAATGGATGTCAGCATTCAATACAAATTCCACTGGTTAGTCCCAGCAGTCCTCAAGCCCCATGATTAAAGCTCATTGTCCATTACTATTCACCTCTCAATTATGCACCTGCACCGTTAACATAGTGCACAGGAAAAGAAAAAAAAGAAAGACTTGCATTTATATAGCGCCTTTCATAGAATCATTGAATGGTTACAGCACGGAAGAAGGCCATTTGGCCTGTCGAGCCCGCGCCAGCTCTCCGCAAGAGCACTTCAGCCCTTTCCCCGTAGCCCTGCAAATTTTTTTCCTTCAGGTACTTATCCAATTCCCTTTTGAAAGCCGTGATTGAGTCTGCCTCCACCACCCTTTCCGGCAGTGCATTCCAGATCCTAACCACTCGCTGAGTAAAAAAGTTTTCCCTCATGTCGCCTTTGGTTCTTCTGCCAATCACCTTAAATCTGTGTCCTCTGGTTCTCAACCCTTCTGCCAATGGGAATAGTTTCTCTCTATCTAGATCTCTCATGATTTTGAACACCTCTATCAAATCTCCTCTCAACTCGAAGGAGAACAACTCCAGCTTCTCCAGTCTATCCACGTAACTGGAGTCCCTCATCCCTGGAATCATTCTTGTAAATCTTTTCTGCACCCTCGCTAAGGCCTTCACATCCTTCCTAAAGTGCAATGCCCAGAATTGGACACAATACTCCAGTTGAGGCCGAACCAGTGTTTTATACGGGTTCATCATAATTTCCACGCTTTTGTACTCTACGACCACTGGAAGTCCCACAGCGCTTTACAGCCAATGAAGTACTTTTGAAGTGTAGTCACTGTTGTAATGTAGGAAACGCAACAGCCAATTTGCACACAGCAAGCTCCCACAAACAGCAATGAACAGATTATCTGTTTTAGATGTTGATTGAGGAATTAATATTGGCTAGGACACCAGGGATAACTCCCTGGCTCTTCTTCAAAGAGCAGCCAGGGCCATTTTAACATCTCATCCGAAAGACAGCACAGCTCTGACAGTGTTGCACTCCCTCAGTACTGCAGAGTGTCAGCCTAGATTTTTGTGCTCAAGTCGCTGGCGTGGGACTATGAACCCACAACCTTTTGACTCAGAAGGCAAGAGTGCTGCCCACTGAGCCATAACTGACACAGCTAGCTGGAGTGAAATTACATGGCTGGGGGGGGAAAAAAAATGAATGGCAGAGAGACGAACTCAGACCGAACTTCAGGGTCTAGGACAACAACGCAGGATTATAACACAGTAGGGTCAGCCAGTGGCTCAGTTGGTAGCACCCTCAGTTAAAAAGTTGTGGGTTCAAGTCCCACTCCAGAGCATGAAAATCTAGACCGACACTTCCAGTGCAGTACTGAGGGAGTGCTACACTGTCTGGAGGTGCTGTCTTTTGGATGAGATGTAAAACTGAGGCCCCGTCTGCCCTCTCAGGTGGATGTGAAAGATCCACTATTTTCGAAGAAGAGCAGGGGAGTTCTCCCGGGTGTCCTGGCCAATATTTATCCCTCAATCAACATCACTGAAACAGATTATCTGGTCGTTATCACATTGCTGTTTGTGGGAGCTTGCTGTGCGCAAAAATTGGCTGTCGCTGTTCCCGAGTACGCAACGGTGACCACACCTCCAAAAAAAAGTTATTTAATTGTCTGTGAAGCGCTTTGGGACATTCGGTGGTGGTGTAAAGGCACTGTATAAATGCAAGCCTTTTTTTTCTATACGTCGTATAGAAAATACGTCGTATTTTTTCTATACTCCCATTTTCCATCCTATCTCTGTAATCTCCTTCAGCCCCACAACCCCCCGAGATATCTGCGCTCCTCTAATTCTGCCCTCTTGAGCATCCCTGATTATAATCGCTCAACCATTTGTGGCCGTGCCTTCTGTTGCCTAGGCCCTGAGCTCTGGAATTCCCTGCCTAAACCTCTCCACTTCGCTACCTCTCTTTCCTCCTTTAAGACGCTCCTTAAAACCTACCTCTTTGACCAAGCTGTTGGTCACCTGCCCTAATTTATGGGGTACGGTAGCATAGTGGTTATGTTACTGGACAAGTAATCCAGAGGCCTGGACTATTAAATTCCCCAGCTGCCCACCATTTAATTCAGTTAATTAAATAAATCTGGAATAAAAAAGCTAGTATCAGTAATGGTAACCATGAAACTACTGGATTATCATAAAAACCCATCTGGTTCACTAATGTCCTTTAGGGAAGGAAATCTGCCATCCTTACCTGGTCTGGCTCGAGAATCCAGACCCACAGCAATGTGGTTGACTCTTAACTGCCCTCTGAAATGGCGGCTCACCACGACCCTCTCAAGGGCAATTAGGGATGGGCAATAAATGCTGGCCTTGCCAGTGATGCCCACATCCAATGAATAAAAAAAATCCTTATGTGGCTCGATGTCAATTTTTTTTGTCTTAAATTCCTCCTGTGCAGCGCCTCGGGACGTTTTACTACGTTAAAGGCGCTATATGTTGTTACAAGTTGTTAATCTTTTTATTCAAGTACAATAGTACTTATACAACTCATCAATCACGTAACAAACCATTACATTCATTGATCACAATAAAGCCTTAAGAACAGCTTTATAATTCACAATATAAATGCAATGATAACATTTTACAAGTTGTTGTTGTTGTTGTTGTGACCATCAGCAAGAAGAAGAAGAAGAAGAAAAATCGCAGAGTTTGCAGTTGCGAGGAGTGGCCGCCGGGCGCTGAGCGCGGCGCTGCTGAGCCGCGGGCTTCACCTGGCCGGTGGGAGCGGAAGTGGCGGCGAGATTCCACAAGGAGTTCGGAGCTGCGGCTCTTTAGCGGCGCTCGCTGAGCTAAGGCGAGGCGGACAATCACTTCAGAGTCGGAGCGCAGCAGTCATTTTCTGTCAGGGAAACAAGTCGAACGAAACTGCCGTCGAATTCATGAGAGCAAAGTCGGGACGGGAGCGGCTGAAGATTGGTTGATTTATTTATTTTTTGTGTGTGTTTCTCTCTCTCTCTCTCAGCCTCCTCGGACGGGAAAGCCGTTTTTTTTCCACTCGAATTTCTCTACTCGAGGCCTCTCCCGGGACGCCGGCCGCTTGAGCTTCGGGAATTTCCGGTCGACAACAAACCAAAAAAAAAACCGGAATCCAGGGGGGTTGCTGAACAAATTGTGAGGGGGAAAAGAAAAAACAAGAACCTTTTTAAAATCTCCAGGGATCCCAGACCCCCCCCCCCCCCTTCCTCTCCCCTTCACTCGGTGCTGGGAATATTCAGCAAGACGAAGGATTTCAGACTGAAAAAATCGTCGGGATTGTGTGTGTTTTTTTTTAAATCATTGGACTGGGGGAGATTTTGTTTGCGCCTGGAAAAGCGTTCGGGCGAATCTCGGGATGGAGTGAGCGAGCGTTCGTCCTTTTTTTCCCCCAACCCCCCTCCCCTCTCCCCCCTTCCTTTTAGATTCAGGCTGTGGGATCCGGCTCTTGTCCGATGGCGGCGGCGGTGAATTATTCCCCTCCTTGGTGGGTGAGCCTCCTGCACCGTCTCCCGCACATCACCCTCCAACTGGAGACGGTCAGCAGCGACTTCCAGCCCGAGGACAGCCAGTACCAGGAGGTAAGAGACTCTCTGGAGGCTCGTTTTCAGACCCGTCGGTGGGCAGCTTTTTTTGTTGTTGTTGCAGACAGCGGCAGCAGTTGAACAGTCTGTGGCACTTCATTGTCTGAAAAGGCATCGAATTAGTATCTGTGAAAGTTCGGCAGATCTCCTTTTTTTTGAGTTTAGTTAACATCATAAAATTGTGTAGTGTTTATTCTGTTTCTAACTGGCTGCGGCTTTGCCAACCACTTCTGCATGCAAGTTTCTCCCCCCCTCCTCCTCCTCAGTTAATCTGCTGAATGCTTTGTGAACAATGTCAAATGTGCTAAGCCTTGGCACAATATACGTGGAGAGTTCAACGCGGCTATTTAAAGTCGCCGCAAATAACCACTGCAACTTTTTAATGCGGGTGCGTGGGTGCACTTATGATCGCCTGTCAAAGCTAGCGGCAATTGTGTTGTGGACGTGATGACAACTGGCACTTTTCACGTGACCAGACATTCCGTTTTCCAGGGGAATTGGGGACATTGGGAAGGAAGAGGGAGGGGATTGCAGGAGGTGGCCAAAAAGTTAGGCTTTTAAGGAAGGTGGGAAGTGGTTCAAGAGGGGAAATTCGAAAGTGTAAGGGTGTGATGGGTGAATTCTCTGCCACTGATGGAGTTGGGGTGGATTGCACAGTGTCCGAGTGGGGAGTACAGGATACTTGTTGGAATGTAGGCTTAGACAAGATTGCATAGGTGATAAAATGTGACCTCATAGGTGATAAAATGGTAAATTTATCTGAAAACAGTTGTAAAATAACTTTTAAAACCTATTGTTTTAGCTGCTGTTCTATATTTATAAACTTAGACCTAACTCTTGTGTGAGAACAGTATTTTTTGCTATTGTCTGATTAACTTCTATAGATACAGTATTTAGATACGGTATTTAGTTTTCAGTGGTTGTGGCTCAGTTGGTAGCACACTTGCTTGCGTCAGAAGGTTGTGCGTTCAAGTCCCACTCCAGGGACTTGAGCACATAAAGCTAGGCTGACACTCCAGTGCAGTGCTGAGGGAGTGCTGTACTGTCGGAGGTGCCGTCTTTCGGATGAGATGTTAAACCGAGGCCCCGTCTGCTCTCTCAGGTGGACGTAAAAGATCCCATGGTACTATTTCGAAGAAGAGCAGGGGAGCTATCCCCGGTGTCCTGGCCAATATTTATCCCTCAACCAGCATAACAAAAAAACAGATTATCTGGTCATTATCACATTGCTGTTTGTGGGAGCTTGCTGTGTGCAAAGTGGCTGCTGCATTTCCCACATTACAACAGTGACTCCACTTCAAAAGTACTTCATTGGCTGTAAAGCGCTTTGAGATGTCCGGTGGTCGTGAAAGGCACTATATAAATGCAAGTCTGTCTTTCTTTAAAAAGACCTGGATAACTTATTGCCAGTGGTGCTTATGTTAAGTGGTTATATATCTGAAATAGGAGCAGTTCCACACTCTAACATGTTCTATGCAGTGCATAGCTGTGTTTTGTGTTGCTGCAATCTGCTTACAATAGTTTCCACTTGAATGCTGCACAGTAACAGCAGTTCAGGGAGTTGGCAAAAACATTGGGTGTAAGAAGAAGAATTATTGAAGAGAATTAGAAACACTTTGTATATTGATTTTAATATGGAAGATGGTGAATCATGAAGTGTTTAACGTCATACGAGGGAGTATTATCCAATAACTCGAGTAAAGAAGTAGGCAGTTAAAGTAACAGATTTTCGTGAGTGGGGAATAAAGTAGTAGTTTATAGAATGTCACGTAATTTGCATTTCATCATGTGGGATAGATTTCTTTATTCAAATCTGTTAGCTATTTTTGCCAGGCTTATTGTATTTAATACGGCGAAAGGTAAGGGATGGTGACTTACATTGAGAGATTGCAAAATGTTGGTCATAATTCACACCAAGGGCAAGACCCACCCACTGTCCTCTTCGCCTGATTTTACAGTGAAGACTATCTCCAATCATAGTGCTGGGATCTATCAAATTACTTGTTTGACATTTGTTAACTGTTAAATTATTTTTACATCCCAAGAGAGTTGCATATTGTGTCTAATGTGAATCTCCCATCTCACAATCCCATACAAAACCTCGAGAGGAGGTGGGAACTGTGTTTCTGCATTTTGACTGGATCACTTCACATTGAATTAGTGGCTGGGATTGTGCTGTTTTTCTACAACAGTGTAGGTGAGAAACTAGGGAGAGGAAGTTTTGTTTATATTCAGTTAAGTGGCAAAAGAAACAAAATTGCACATGCTTGAAATTTGAAATGGAAACACAAAACTGCAGAGCAGTCAGCATCTGTAAAGAGGAAACATTTTGGGTGTAATGCCTTCATCAAAAGGTTTTATATGGTTAGATTTGGTTGACAGTACAGGTTCTGTAAGCTAGCTTAAGTGGCTTACACAACCTTAACTTTCAGATTTGTGATTGTTTTCCTAGCTGTGCTAATAGCTTGTTGATTTTTGCATTTGGGATTCAGTATTGCTGTTTCTTTTCAGAAACAAACTATGTAGACCCTTTTTTGTTTCTCATTTTGTAAAGTACATTTGCTGAAAATTCTAATTTCTGTATCATCCCAAAAAAGTACATCGTTGACCATTCTTTCCCTTCCCCACGGAATTTGCTATCTTGTCAGCAATCGATATTGCAAAAGGAACCTTAAATCAAAGGTAGAATGTAATTTTAATTACAGCCAGTAGATCTCCCATGCGAGATTATGGTCTCTCTTTTAACTGTCTCTGCTGTCTGTGTTGCTGTTTCTGTCTGTCATGCCTTCTGCTTTTATCTCTTTCCTTTTCTCTTCTCTTTTCCTTAACTCTTTGCTTCTCTCTGTCTTTCCCTTTTTGGGTGGAGGTAGTGAGTGTATGGTGTGGTGGGGAAGGGAGCCACCAACATCTGCAGGTTGCATTTGGGGTGGGATTTCAGGGAAAATGTGGTTCTGATTGGCTCCCATCCCTGACCCCAATCACGTGCTTCCCCACATACGCCCTCGCTCCAATCACATCTCAACTCCCCACGACTGTGTTACTCCCTACCATGCCCTCACTTTTATGATGACACCTACCTCTTCCCCATTTAAGCTATCTGCTCAACCCCTGTATAGTCACCTTCCCCCTTGCCTGCAGTGTTACTCCCCTCAACTGCTTGGCCCTCCCAGGACTGTTGATGAGAGACCAGTGGCCCCTTAACCCTCAAATAGTTTCCCTTCCCCTTCCATCCTATCTGTTTGCATTCAAAATTTAGCTTTAATAGAAAATAAATCAAATTAAAATGAGGAAACTGCTTTGTCTGGCTTTCTGTGTTTTTCTTGCTTGCCTTCTCCCTCTGTTTCATAGCATCTGTCTCTCGGGTGCAAGTGATTATCATTGATGGCTGTTTCTCATTATTTAACTTTTGTTTTGTTGACAATCAGTTGACTGGTATGCTTGAAAATTGAATTAACATCTTAATATTAAACTAGCTCCTCCCCCTCTGCCACAGTTTAAATGGTATTTATCGAACACAAAACAAAAGCTACAATGGGTGTTTAAGTTATTCTTTTTCATGCACAGCTATTCTTGTCTTGGTTTTTTTTAAAAAAAGTTTACCTCAAAGCTTTTGAAATTTGTCTACTTGTTTTTCCAAAATTCCAAAATTAAAGAAAAACAAATGAATAGAAGCTGCTAGAAGCTAAAGAAAACTATTCCCTCTACTGTGGACTGGACAGTATGGATGCAATCTGGGAAATTAGCACACTGTACATGCTCGGAGTAAAGAATTCAAATTCTGCTCATGTAGTTACTGCTCTGGTCAAAAATATCAAGTCCAATTCCATGCTTTTGGGAGAGGCTGACTCCTTCAAGTAAAAACTTTGTCATTAACAGACACAAACAACAATTCAGCAGATAAATGTAATCATGTTCTTGTGAAATATGTTTTTTTAACTTTTGTTTAAACTCTTATTTTGGACATGAGAAATTTCAGCTACTGAATAACAACAACTTGTATTTATATAGCGCCTTTAATGTAGTAAAACATCTCAAGGTGCTTCACAGGAGTATTATAAGTCAAAAAAATGGTGGAAGAAAACATTTGCAAAAAGCTTTTTGAGTGATTTGTGGGAACTCAGTGACCAGATTGCACAATCACGGGGTAAAATATATTCTCAAAAAATGTCTTGCAGTGTGACAGCTTTAACATTGAAAAGCCCTATCATAGCACCACCTATAAGAATAATACAGGTATTGCAGGTACTTTTTTAATGAAATGTCGTGCCCCATGTACTAAATCTATTGGGGTCATTGTTCCCTGTAAATTTTTTGGGGGTGCATGGCCTAAATGTTCATGCATGCGTGGTTATTCCAAATCGAAAAGCTGTTGAACGGCCTGGGCGGGAGCCCTAGACTGCTGTGCAGCTTAAAGGGAACTTTGTTTAGGGCCAGATTTTGCTGTAGCAGGGCATTTAACGGCAGACTTTCCCATGCACCCTTCAGCTCAAAACAATTTTACCCACAAAGTTGCTGAAAGTGAGAGCTGATAATGGTGCAGCAAGGGAAACACTGCATCTGGGATCTAAGTGAACAGGGCAACCAACAGGATATCTCCTTAATCAATGAGATTTAAGGATTTGGAAATAAACAGATGGAGGGTGAATTCAATGTCAAATCAAGTACAGACAGAAATAAGGAGAGGGAAAGAAAGATTGGATTGAGAGAAAGGAAAAGTGAGAAACCTTTTTAAATTTAATATTTCATATTTTTAAAATTTCCCTGACACATTCAAAACCTGAAGGAATGAAACTCCACTCTTGTAATAGTTAGTTTGGCAGTAATTTACAATTATCATGTCATTAAAAGGATACTTGTTCTGCTAATTACTAGCCCTAAATATTTGTGGCCTGTTTGGTTCATATCTACCGTGCAAATACAGCAACTTCACGACATTCGATGCATGTCAACGGTGAAGCAGACAGCGGAATGTTGTTCTCACGAAGCTAACGGCGGAGCAGTGTAACTTGGACAGCAACTTTTGGATATTCGCATTTAACCGCACATCTGCCCCTCGCCTGAAGTTGCTGTACCATTTGCGCACAAATAACGGCGAGCGCCATTAACCTCACCGTTATTTTGACGGCACATTCTGGCCCGTTATGTTTTTATTTTTGTTCCATATATTCATTTTTATTTTGCATTTTTAAGTCTACAAATTTGCTATTCATAGCTCACTTTTAATCATTGGAATTTTAGTTTAATGTTGCATGAATATTTCATTGTGACTTTATGCTGAGTTAATATATGCAAAATTTGCCTTGACTTGCATAAGCATTACATCAATAGCATTCTTAATAGGAACATGACTCGTAATGGGTTTCAGAAGTAGATATTTGCTTGGAGGTAGTAAGGTTTTAATATTCCTAATAGTGATTGATCGAAAAGTTTGCAAGATTTGTAGGAATGTAATATTTAAGTTGAGCTAATTGCTGGAACATTTAAATGAGGTTTTTTGCTCTGGCCTGGAAAGTGTTAATTATATTAAATGCCAATCGGGTTGAATGTTTCTAACTGATGTAGTTATATGTAAATAAACGTTAAATTTAAAAGTTTCCATTCGTATCCAAAAAAGTAGTGTCCATGTGCCCTACTCTATGTACAAGAAATTCCTTTCTTGTCAGCCTCACAAGCCTACTTGGTTAAAAATCAACACACTTTATTTTGGTAAAAACCTCCACTTGCTGTTTTTTGTTCTTGTGACTTTGGGGCAGTTGTGGCCTTGGGGCAGTGGTCGTACACTTCGGCTAACCTTTTCTCCTTTCCCTGGCAGCTCTTGTATGATTTTTCAAGCCCTTCCACCCCCTTTATGTACTTAATGGAAGGCCCCTTACTTGATGACTAGTGATTATTCTTACTCTATAGGGGCAGTGCATGTGATTTGTCACATGAGGCTGTAATAACTTACGGTGCGACCACCAGCTACTTTTGGGTGAAGTGTAATGTTCTGTTGTGTTTGCCAGCTTCCAAGTCCGCACTGACACATAGCTAAGCTTTTTGAACTACCAGGCATGAGGTTCTTGGAGCAGCATAAGATTTACAAACTGATCGAAATGCATAAGACTGTACTTCTATTCAGAATAGAACATCAACATTAGTTACAAAATATAATAAAAGTGACATGAATTTAATTCACTAGCGCTCAGTGACTTCTCCAGTACCTTAATGTTGAAGGCTGAGTAGACTACACTTGTGCTTTCCAGCCTATTTGCAACTTGACCATTATTTCCAGGGGGCATGTGGTGGAATGACTTCAGCAGAGCTGGGAGAAGGTTAGCGGGATATGAGACTGGCTCTGAGTTTGTAATTTATTCCAAATGTGTTTTTCTTCTGGTAAATAATGAGATTAAATTTGAAGTTTTTAAAAAATGAGCCTTGGAGCTCTTTTAATGCTACCTTATTATCATATTGATGCAGTTGGACAGAAAATGCCAGCATTGCTTCCTGAAGCACTAGGCAACAGGTCTAAGAGGTTAGTAGTTCATCAGGTGGAACAGTTTATTTAGATCTGGGGGGAGGGAGTGGAAGGTGGTAAGGGGTCCAGTGTCAATTATTTTTTTTCTCTTTGCCTTAAGCCCTGTAAATAGCCCGCTTGTTTATCAATTATATGTATAATTTATTATCAAACTCAACTATTCAGCCAAATGCTTCGCTGCATGCTGTTTTTCTGAGAAAGCATTCTTTATCCGTGTAAAAATTGGGTAAATTCTAACATAGTCATAGTTATACAGCACAGAAAGAGGCCCTTCGGCCCATCGTGTCCGCGCCGGCCATCAAGCCCTGTCTATTCTAATCCCATTTTCCAGCACTTGGTCCGTAGCCTTGTATGCTATGGCGTTTCAAGTGCTCATCTAAATGCTAACAGTAGGATACCTTGCCAATCTGCCTTCAAACCAGGGATCTAAGTCAAAAAATGTACTCGCCAAAATGAATATATTTTTCTCCTGGTAATTCTAGCTCTTAATTGTAAATGAATAGGTTGATCAGTGCACCTACTCTTGTACTCAAATGGTTGCACTAAAATTTTCAAAGGCAGCTCAGACTGGTCAGTATTGCGCGATAGCCATAATCTGTGACCTCTGGTTCTCGACTCTTCTGCCAGTGGGAACAGTTTCCCTCTATCTGCTCTGTCTGGACCCCTCATGATTTTGAATACCTCTATTAAATCTCCTCTCAATCTTCTCCGGTCTAAAGAGAACAACCCCAGTTTCTCCAGTCTGTCAATGTAACCGAAGTCCCTCATTCCTGGAATCATTCTCGTAAATCTTTTCTGCACCTTCTCTAAGGCCTTCACATCCTTCCTAAAGTGCGGTGCCCAGAATTGGGGACACTACTCCAGTTGGGGCCGAACCAGTGTTTGACAATGAACAAACAAAGTTCACAGTAGACAATGAACTAACAAAAAAACTGGAGCACATGTTCACAATGAACCAATCGGGTAAGTCGCTTGAGGCAGTAAATTTTACAAATAATAGGTCCTTGGCTGTCTTGACAACCCTTTTATTCTCCCAATGCAGATACATGTTCGTTTTTGTGTTTCCTTGAACATTGTGATCTGGAATGCACTGCCTGAAAGGGTGGTGGAAGCAGATTCAACAGTAACCTTCAAAAGAGAATTGAATAAATACTTGAAAGGGGGAAAAATATAGGGCTATGGGGAAAGAGCAGGGGAGTGGGATTAATTGGATAGCTCTACCAAAGGGCCGGCATGGGCACGATGGGCCGAATGGCCTCCTGCGCTGTATTGTTATATAATTCTATGATTTTCATTCCCAGGGTGTGTAAATAGAAAAATAAAAAAAATCAAAGTCTGCATATTCTCTTGTTTAAGGTGGCATATTTGATACTTCATTTAAATTACAGAACCACTATTGGGGTGTTATTTTGTTGCTGGAGTAGCACTGCTGGCAAGTGAGTGAAGCTCCATCACTACTGGCCCAGGGGAGTCAGTGCAGCTCAGCTGATTATGCTAGTGGTGCTTGGCACTGGGTGCCTGAAATTGAAAGTCTAACATTCCTCACGTGGATGAGCACAAAATTCAGAAAAAATTATATAGTTTGACAACTATTTGCTGCTATGAAAGGAGTATGAATTACACTCTTCCAGTGACTGAGATTTTGTCACATTCTAAGGTCTGTACTGTTTCTTCTTTTGGCTTTTGTTTTCAGTTTATTTTTCCCTCTTGACTACTTCCAGTGTTGCTTTCAGTCTCTGTTCCCCTCTAGATTTTTTTTCTTCATTCTGTCTCCCAGTAGTAAATCTGAGTTTGGATAGGTACTTAGCAGCACCAAAACAGACCCACAACCTTATAATTCGATCAACTGATAAACTTCTGCTTTGGTTATCCTTGTGACATTTGCTGCAGCCTTGATTAATAACTTTGTAAAGTGGATAATAACTGGTAAATTAGTCTTTACCTTTACTGTGCAATTCAATACCCATTGGTTTTAAGCAACCTTTATCAGTTGATGACTACCGCTGCATTTTGTAATTTATAACACATAGCTGGGAGATCGTTTCCAGATTTTGCTGAAGTGCATTTGTGAGCTGCAGTTTCGGACTGCATTCTATTTTTGTAGATTGAATCAACAAACAACATTGGTGAAAAACGTGTGATAAACAAAATCTTGGTGTTTCCCTGTGAAATATGTTCTCTTTAAATTTACAAGTGAGGTTGTGTAACTTTTGGCTAAGTAGTCTTATTCAGGGAAATGAAAATATATTCAATACCCTTTTTTTTGTATTGGCTACTGCATATTTCAATTTTGTAACTTTATAATTTAGTTTGGTATGTTTTGTTACATGATTGTTAATGGTGGCCTTTCTGAAATGGTACATTGGACCTCATTAGTTATTTCAACATCTTTTTGTATAGGATATGTAAATGAAAGGCATAGTGGGGCACGAGGTCCCTCCATTTTTGTTTAATGAAGGTGCTTCCTAGTTTCACATTACAAGTATAGCACCTAATCCATTTTGCATCAGATAATGTTACAAAGTCTCAGTCTTTTTAAATAGTGCCATTCGGGATAAACAATGGCCTACTTTTCAAAAGACATTGCTTTGTCATCAAAATAAACTTTTTAAATTTTAGGCTTCAGTGTAAATGAAATATTTTAATTTTGTTCTGTTGAAATGTAAGCACATCTAAGAGTATCAATGTCTCCTTTCTTCATTTGTACAAGTGTTTGCAATCCTTCAAAATGCTTTTGTTTGAAAGAGATGTATTAGGCTCTGAAGAAGAAACCTGATGTGAATGTGCTTGATGTTTGCCAGTAGGTAGATTAAACTGGGGCAAAATGTCACAGAATATCGCATGGTGACATCTAAATAAGTTCCATCTCCTATATGTAAAGATAGATAGAAATAAAAGTCCAAATAAGAAGCTTGTTTTAACAAGAAAAAAAAATCAATTTAAAAAAAAAAGGGTGGCAGGAGCCACAGTTTTGACTGTTGGTTGAGATTTCAGATGTGGAGATTGTATCTTTGAATAGAAACATTACAAGCTAAAATCTTAGTGATACCCATGAAGCTTTGAACTTTCAAAGCATTGTTCCAGCCTCTAGTTGTGCAATCATTTTCTGTGTATAATAAAATTGTACTGCTATCCTGCAAGAAATAGGACCTCATAGCTTTAGTAGACATAAGCAATACATCATAGTGAAACATAATTGGACTGCTTTTACAGAAATTGTCCAGTAGAGAAGACGATGATAAATAGAATCACAAGAATCACTGCTTTGACATTTGAATTTTTTAAAAATCCTGTAATTATAATCAGTCTTATCTAGCATTAATGTAATATTTAACTACAAGCAAGCATAGTTCAGAAGTAAGCTCACAAATTACATATTTAGGGCTGGAGGAATTTATTGATGACATACTGTTCTGAGATTGTTAGAATTAAAATATGTATTTTACCAGGACTTTTACATTTTCTTCCCAGTTTAAACAGTTTCTTCCCTCCCACCCCTTCCAAAACCACACACTTGTTCTTGGCCAAGAGGATGGGCAAGTGACTTCCTCCCTGGCCTTTACCAAAGCCATTCCATAGCTATGTATGCAAAAGAAAGAAAGACTTGCATTTATATAGTGCCTTTGACGACCTCAGGGCTTCCCAAAGTACTTTACAGCAGTGACTACACTTCATTGGCTGTAATGTAGGAAACACAGCAGCCAATTTGCACAGAGCAAGGTCCCACAAACAGCAATGTGGTAATGACCAGAACTTTTTTTTAAGTGATGTTGGTTGAGGAATAAATATTGGCCAGGACACTGAAGAACTCCCCGGCTCCTCTTTGAAATAGTGTCATGGGATCTTTTACATTCATCTGAGAGGCAGGTGAGGCCTTGGTTTATTGTCTCATCCAAAAGACAGCACCTCCTGACAGTGCAGCACTCCCTCAATACTACAGTAGAGTGTCAGCCTAGATTTTGTGCT
This sequence comes from Squalus acanthias, assembly GCA_030390025.1. Taxonomy (NCBI): domain Eukaryota; kingdom Metazoa; phylum Chordata; class Chondrichthyes; order Squaliformes; family Squalidae; genus Squalus; species Squalus acanthias. The sequence continues at coordinate 53,562,969 of CM059442.1, read as the reverse complement.
CAAGTCCCTGGAGTGGGACTTGAACCCACAACCTTCTGAGTCTGTGTCGACGCTGCTTGGTAAAAAAATGCCTGGCCTCTGCTTGACTTCTCCATATGGTGACTTTAAACCTGAAACTTTGCAACGAATAATCACCACCACAAACTCAGTATTCTGTGGCATGGTACATTGCTGCATGAATGGATACTACCCATTTCTTTCATCTGTAAAGACGAGATTGCAACAGTCAGTGAGGTCGCCGATCTCTGAATCAATCCAAAATCGGTAGTATTAAAAGATTCATGTGTACTTAGCACCAAGGAGGTTGCATTGACCCGTTACTGATGTGATCTAGAAGGCAATCCCAAGCCAGTGCACGAGTCAGAAGATATTAAATTACCTGCCAGATGTATAAGCTAATTTCTAATTAACATCAAAATTCGCAAGAGATTTATATCAGATGTTAGTCGTAGACAAAACTAGCAGTTTGGGCGCTATTTTTAATGTAGAACTCAAATCACTTCTGTTTTTATAGGATATAAATCTGCAAAATTGTACCAGCAGTGGTTAGAAACTTTTAAGCCATTACAAACTGAGTACAGAGCTCCCCAATTCGAATGTATATTATTTAAGCAATATATTATCTGTCAGACTTTATTTACTTAATGGGTGCAGTGGTTGGCAATTTGCCTGTTAAAAGTTGTACTGTATTGTCCAGGATTACGGGATTCTTCCTGATTCTGCTTTTCCGTTCAAGAAACACAGACCAATTAGCCTGCCTGCTCTAACCTAATAATTACTAGAAATTTTGGGCTCCATTGGGTCATACATTTATTTTAATCTCCACTAATGCTATTTGTTACATGTGATGCCATTAAATTCCATTTATGTCTACATTGCTTTTTGAATGCAAGTTTACATTCATTTGTGTTATACTGGGGACAGAGTTAGAGCTTTGGTAATTGAATTGCTTTATTGAAGTAAATGGGCTTAAAGCAGAAAGTGAAGGATACAAATGCATGTACTGTACTGTGAACTGCATGTTAGCTCAGTGACAAGTATACTAACTGATTTCAATTCTTTCTCATAACTGGGGGATAGACCAATTTATTGACTGGTATTTGAAGGTGCATGTGGCGCATGTACAAGCTGGAAAGAACAGGAACTACAAATCTTGTGACCAAGTTCTTGTACTGTAGTGAGTTGGAAACATTAAAATATTGCATGGTTGTCGCTGTTTCGTAGTTATTTTCTTACTTGATTGCACATTTTAATGTTGGACTGGAAAGTACTGCAGCAGGTAAAGACTAAATAAAATGGCCACCCTTTGCTTCTGTTAATTCTTTATATAATGTATCTCCTGTGGCATTATTCACAAATTTATATAGATTGGACCCTTACCTCTTATCCATAATGCTGGTGGCACGTGCTTTGAGTTATTAAAAGTGGAGGACTAGTTTTGATTCCGATTTAGTTTGTTTACTCCTGAGAAACAATGCAGTGTGATACAATGGCCTAGAAATTCACGTGGCCGGCTTGCCGCGGGGGTAAGGATCGCGCCCGCTCTTACCCACCGCGCCTGCCATTGTGTTTTGGGCCCACAGGAACTTCGGGTCCTGGGCGCCTCCCAAGAGCCGGCGCGCAGTGCTTGCGTGTTCCAGGGGTGCAGTTAGTGCGATGCGACCCCTGGGATCACGTGGGCCATGGAGAGCCAATGGCAGCAGACCATCTTTCATTCATAGATTTGACAGGACCTGTCAAATCTGTGAATTGAAATCGGCCCCAAAAGAACAGCTAAACTTAAAATAAATTAAAAAAAAACCATCACATTTATAAAATAACTATAGTTAAATAAATTAACCACTTTAAACAAAAATTTAAATTTTTGAAAAAATTAAAATACTTTTTAAAAGTTATAAAAATAAACTTACCTTTTAAAGTATCTAAAAAAGATAAACCTGTTGAAAAAATTTTAAAATTATACTTAATTAACTACTTACCTTGTTCAAAAGGGGTCTTACGCCTCCTTTTTATTAGCGTAGAATCTTCAATACTTACCCTCGCGTTGAAACCTGAAAAAAAATCTAAGTGTGCTGCGTGCGCGCAGCCTCTAGCGCGCACGCGGTTCACCTAGGAACCGCCCCCTTCACCATACCGGAAGTTCCGGTTTCCCGCGCATGTGCAGTGCATGCAGGAAACCGGCACTTCGGGAATGAATACGGGTGAGCACACACTGAGTACTCACCTGGGAACGGCTGAATTTTTGGGCCTATATAATGCAATGCATTTCATGGAGCAGAGACTGAGGCTGGGATATGGTAGAGCAAGGTCGAGGCTGCACTGTTGAGGCCAGGTGTGAGTTGAAAGTCCAGGGCTGATAGACTTTGGGGTTTAAGATGTGGTAGACCTGAAGTGGAGAGTTGTGGATCTGAATGATAAAGGCTAGCAAGAAATAAATTGAAGTGAAAAGTAGGAAGGAGTGGGGCCTGGGAGTGAGCTTGGAGTGGATTTGGGGATAGTGTGTCAAAGTGAAGCCATGGGGACTGTTCTGTGTGGGATGGGACCCAGAGACCAAGTCTGGTTGCATTTGGCTACAACAGTATGATGTCTTGGCAGCCCTCAGCTGAGTGGTCTGGGATATGAAATATTTATTTTTGTTATGAACTGTATTTTCGGAATATGTAGAATGGCTTGGTGAACAACTCAATGGTGGCTGTCTAGTAGAGCATATCTTTAGCTGCTGTATAATTGGGGAGAGGTTTTGGGGCTGGGATAAAGGTTTTGTGGAATCTGAGATAATGAAAGCAGCTCATTTAGGATAGGCAAGGGCAAACAGTAAACCACAAATGAACAGTTGGCCTGACAAAAGATAGAGGCCAGATGGGATGCAATAGAGGGGGTAGCAGATTGCACTTTAAGTGCAGGCAGCGATGCAACTCGAAGCAGGTGGATTATAAAAAGACTTTATGGGGAAATGATGAAGGAGGACATAACTGAGATAGAGAATTTAGTTAGTTGTACAGGGAGCTGTATCAGAAAGAAAAGTAATGTAGCACAGTGTCTTAGATCAATGGTAGAGCCATTATTGTTTACATTTTGTGTTACTGATTTGAATGTGGGACAGAGATTAGTGGTCTTTTAATGATACAAATGTGGGGAAGGGTTGGAAATCAACAAATGTAAAAGTATCTGGATAGATTTGGGGGTTGGGTTGACAAGTGGCAGGTGTAATTTAATGTGGACAAATAAATAGTAATGAGTGGGAAGGGGCAATAAGCAATGGGAATATAAAATGAACAGAAGTAGATTACAGAACATAATATGGGAGAAAGATCTAGGGCTACTGGTGGAGATAAAGAAATAACTTGTATTCAGTACCTTTCACATCTTCAGGGTGTCCCAAAGTACTTTTAAACCAATGAAGAATTTTTAGTGCAGTCAGTGTTTTGCAGGCAAATGTGGCAGACAATTCTGTGAAGAGCAAGGTCCAACAAACAAAGATGAGATAAATGACCAGTTAATCTGTTTTGGTTGAAGAATGAATATTGGCAGGATACCATAGGAACTTAATTCACTTGAAAAGGCAGAGAAGGTCTCTCTTTAAAATCTTATCTGAAAGATTCTGACAATGCAGCACACCCTCAGGACTGTACTGAAGCGTCAACCTAAATTGTGTTCAGGTCCTGGAGTGGGGATTGAACCCACCACCTTCTGATTCAGAGGTGACAGTTCTACCACAGAGCCAAGTTGACTGAGCTCGTTGAAACTGATCAGCGCAATGTGTGACAGCAGTAAATGAGGTGGTGTATAGCTTAGAGAGAACATGTTCCAGGGGAATGATGGTGAGCTTATTAAGAGCTTTGGTTACCATACTACATGGGGGGCATCCTGCCTTTAGATAGGCGTAGAGGAGGGCAAAGCTGATTCTGGGAATCGGTCATCTGAGTTATGAAGAGAGCCCAAGAAAACTTGGAATGTTTACACCTGAGAGGCTCCAGGGCGATCGATATAATAAATTGTTTTGTATAACCACAAACTCCAGTTGGTATGGACTCTAGTTCAGAAGAGGGAAGGTTCACTTTGATTTAACCGCAGCTGTTGTACGCTGTTGAATGTGCAGAATGCTCTGTTCATGGAGACAGTGGGGATGGATCGTGTTGGCAAATTCAAGAGTGAGCTGGATAGATTTTTGCTGAAACAGGTAATTGAGAGGTACAAGAGTGAGTATAGTATGTTTATTAAAAAAAACTTTGCGATCGGTTAGATGGGTTGCAATGGTCCTGTACATTCCTGTTTGTGGAAGGCAAAAAATAAGTGCACTATGCACTCAACCAATGAGTAGGAAGAAAACTGGCACATTTGTGGCATTCACTAGAGAAAAAATGTTTTAAATTATAGATAGATTTTGCATGTGGTTCATCAACCCTGTCTTCTCCCTTATCCACTGAACAAGGACGGTATTCTTGTGAAAGTGATGGTTATTGATTCTTTTTTTGTCATTAAGCTCATGGGGAAAATAATGTGGGATGAAGGAATTAAAGGCTGTGGGGTAAAAATTCAGTCTGTATGATTAAGCAGCTTGTCAGTTGTACCTGTGACTAAATTATTTCAGTAAACAATTGTGACATTGTCCCATAACATCCATTTACATTTATTTGTGTAGAGGGGAGAGGAGTGCAGGATGATCACAGATTATCTACATTTACCCATAAAACTCTGACTTGAAGGATGCTAACAGCATTTAGACATTACCCTTTGTTAGGCAACGGCAATGTCTGAAACTGGAGTGATTTTGGAGTAATGCAATTTTAATCATTCCTCTTGAGATGTGTTTGTGTTGACATTACTTTGTTTTGTATTCAGTCAATTTTGTTGTACAGATCTTTCTATTAATAAAAAAAAATCAATTTGACTGTATGGCGCTTAGAATTAATTCAGCAGTTTGACCAAGCTGCATGTACCGTAGTGAATTTCTTACAAGCTATAAAAGTACTTAATCAAACTGAACTTCTTTCTGTCAGGCAGTTGACTTCTTTGAACATATTTTCACTATCTTGAATTTAACATTTCTCAACCCTCAAATAAATGGGGATATTTTGGTCTTTATGGCTTAGTTCAACACTGAGCAGTGCTTTGCCAGCTAGGCCATTGGGATGCAATGTATTGTGTTTCTAACAACAACATTTATTTGTATAACTCCTTCAGCATAGTAAAACGTCCTAAGGCGCTTCACAGGAACTGTATCGAACAAAATTTGACACCAAGCCACATGAGATATTGGGACAGATGATCAAAAGCTTGGTCAAAGAGATAGGTTTTAAGGAGTGTCTCAAAGGAGGAGAGAGGCAGAGAGTTTTGGGGAGGGAATTCCAGAGCTTAGGGCCTCGGCAGCTGAAACCATGGCTGCCAATGGTAGAGTGATTAAAATCAGGGATGTGCAGGAGGCCAGAATTGGCGGATGGGGTTAATGGTTGTAGTTTAAAAAAAAATTCTGTATAGAGCATTCAGTAGCCTCTGAAATAAATCATTGAGATGGGAAAGATTGCTTTCTAATGTGACATTTTTGAAAAGAATTTGTTTTGGCCCTACATTTATGTTTTAATATTTTAAGCATTTCTGTTTGTTAATCAACAAAATGGATCTGCATGTTTTTGGTAATGCAGTTTATCAAGGGAAAGCCCCACACAGTAAAGCATGTTAATGCATCGAAGTACTTTACATGCATTCAAGTATCATGTAAATCTCTTAATTCAGGTCATTTAATTCAAATTATTTGGAGAAAGTTTAAGCACTAAATTCCCACTGTTTTATTGATGTTGCTTCAGCCGTGCCAAATTAAGCAGCGTCACCAAAAATTGCATTTAAATCTGTTGATTTTAAAATATAAAAGCACAGATTTTGGCAGAATTAAATTCAACTCCTTTTTTGAGAAATCTGGGTGTTAAATTATAAGATAATATAAAAGATTACTTTTCATTTTCTGTCTTGTTTTTCAATTCATCATACCCATCACAGTGTGGCTGTCACTGCTGTGTATTAAAAGTTTAAATCCAGCAGCTCTTAAATTGAGTCATAAATTCTCTAATGTGATTTCTATAGGAAATATGTTTTATGGTGTTCAGCCTGAAAGTGGCAGAGATCTGACTTCATTAGAAAATATAGTTGTGAAGAAGACTGGATTGATGTCATTTTAAACTAGACCCATTGGAAGGATTTTATGCCAGTGTGTCCATGTAAACTGTTAACCTGTATTATACCTAGCAGTTGCCCCACCTTATAAATCAGTGCATATTTGCGAAACCCAGATTACAATTCACTTTCTGTGTATAGTGCTAATGTGATCAGTCTGATTTCAGGAAAAAAAAGTTGCTGATGTAAGCTCTGCACTGCTTGGTATTGCTGATTTCATTTGTTATAGAAAGGAAAATTGTTAATTTATAGCTACAATTAACTGGACTTTACAAAGCTGAACAATTCCTAGTACAGTTATCCACAAGTTAGACTAATTGCTTGCACAGTAGCTATTTCAAGAAAACTTACTGCAGAGAGCGAAGTGTACTAAGACAGGACATTTTGAAAAAGGATTGTTAAAATAGTGAGAAACTGATTTACAAATCTGATTAATTACTTGGTTTCTTGTGACATTGGTTATTGGCAAGCTGGGGTCTTTTATGTGGTTTAGTTGCTGTTTAGTCTGTTTTTAAGATTGCTGCTCGGGTACTGCTTTTGGGGAAGCGATCTGAATAGGCATTTCTTCAGGTCAGCTAGGGAGTAATGTTGCTTTTGGAAGCTTCTACACAGATTGACAGCTGGTTGGGAAAAGGAATAGTTATCTTGAGGTTAGAAAATACAGCAGGAAATTACTTTCTTTTTCCTTGTGTATTTTTTTAAGAATCTTCAATTCTGGATGCTATAAACATTTGAAATACACTAATGGCTAATTGGCAAATTGACTGTGGTAAGTTATTTGGACCATTATTTGGACCATTTTTTTGAATCATCTATTTAAACGTTACTGTTATTAGTTGTCATGAACTATTAATGCCCAGAGATCCTAGGTCACTTGGATAGCTACAGTTGATCTCAGTGGAACTCTTCAATAATTTTGTTTTGGCTTAACATGACTCTTCGATGTTGGCTGGATTAACCATTACTGGTTAATGTTTTGATTCAGGGAAAGTTGCCGGCTCAGGCTGTTTTAAAGAGTCAGTTGCAGCATTGTAACTGTTCGAAGTAAACAGTTTTACGTCTGGGTACCGATCAGCTTCTTCAGCAAAAGATTAAAATCCTTTACTTCCCTGCAGCTAAACTCGAATAATTAAAAAATATATATAATTAGTTTTATTGTAGTGGGAGATGAGTTGTCAGCATCTGTCCAGTGCTAATAATGTTAAAGAATTTGGAATAAACTAAATTCATAGCTCTGATTGTGATGAGACAGAATTTATATTTAGAGTGAAGAAGTAATAAAGGAAATTGCACAATTTTTGGTCTGCAGTACAGGCCGCTAAATGGAAGATATGAGATCGAGGGAGAGATCTTCACACAGTTCAGAGATCAGCAGGAACAACCGAGTAATAACGGGCAATTTTAGTTATTTCAAGGTAGATTAGGATAAAGGTAATGCATGGAGCCAAAATGGGAATGCTTTTTAGACTGCTCCCTAAATAGATATGTTTCAAGTCCTATAAGAGGAGGAGCATTGTTGGATCTAATTCTGGGGGGGAAAATGGGCAAATAATTGATGCGAGAAAAATTGGGAAATAGTGACCACGATAGTTAAGTTCAATGTAAGAATAGAAAATAAGAGTTAAGATAAAGATGCTGGACTGGGGAATGAGTACAAAATAAATATATTCCTATAAGGTGAAAAAATTGCTACAATGTGTTGAATTCTGTGTGTATATCTGGCAATGCTAAAGATACTCGTAAGGAATTTGGAAAGTAGTAGGGAGGTAAAAAGGAAGAAAGAATAGATTATTGTAAATTGAAGTAACCTCTTAAGCATGTTTTTTTTTAATCTTATTTTTTTCACTGTTTAAGTCAGTGACTTGTGGTGGGGCACATGATTCATCAGATTCCAGCAGTCCTTTAATGCCTCCCCAAGTGCTCTTCCTTCATGTGTAAGTCAAAACAGTGACTTAGCAGGCGAATTTGATTATGATCAACATAACGGTTGAGTCGAAGCCTACTTTGACCTAATAGACACAAGCATATATTCCAGCAGGGATTACTGGATAGGGAAAAGGATTAAGAATTTTCATTGACATTCCCGATTCTCCTTCTCAACTTTTCTCCCCATCTTTTAGGGATACTGAGGCTAGTGGGGGTGCCCCACTGCTGTCCCAGCTGCCTGTAAAGACCAGGATTAAAGCTGGGATCTTCCTGATTGATTACATGTGTGGTTGCAAATACTCAGCTTTATAAAGCAGGAAAAGACATGGATGGGACACCAGTGTCTCTGGCCAATCAGCCTGTCAGTAGAGAGACTGGAATTCCAAAAGCAGAAGATTGGCTCTCTTTTAATTAAACTAGAGGTCATAAACTGAAACCTGCAATGCTCATTCCAATTAGTTAACCTGTAATGAGCATTAAAATGCATATTGGAGTTATTTATGGGTTTACAATGCCTTCAGTTTACGATATGTTGGTGGTTTACGTGAATGTACTGCAGCTAATTGAGGAAGAACCACATGTCTGCAGTTGGCTGCACTCCAATGGTAAAACTGTCTTTTCTGCTCATGATAGTGAAGCTTACCCCACAGTATAAATGGTGTGGGTTTATCATCTTCTTAGGCAGTCCCTCGGAACCGAGGATGACTTGCTTCCGCATTAAAAATGAGTTCTCAGGTGACTGAGTCCAATGCGGGACCTACGGTCTCTGTCACAGGTGGGGCAGACGGTGGTTGAAGGGGCGGGTAGGTGGGGTGCTTGGGTTGACGTGCGCTGCCTGCGCTTGGCTTCCGCTTGCTCCCGCCGAAGAGACTCGGTGTTTGGTGCCTTCCCGGATGCTTCTCCTCCACTTTGTGCGGTCTTGGGCCAGGGATTCCCAGGTGTCGGTGGGGATGTTACACTTTTTCAAGGAGGCTTTGAGGGTGTCCTTGAAGCGTTTCCTCTGCACACCTGGGGCTCTCTTGCCGTGCCGGAGCTCCGAGTAGAGTACTTGTTTTGGGAGTCTCGTATCGGGCATGTGGACAATGTGACCCGTCCATCGGAGCTGATCGAGCGTGGTCAAAGCTTCGATGCTGGGGATGTTGGCCTGAGCAAGAACACTGACGTTGGTGCGCCTATCCTGCCAATGGATTTGCAGGATCTTGCGGAGGCAGCGTTGGTGGTACCTCTCCAGTGCTTTGAGGTGCCTGCTGTACATGGTCCATGTCTCTGAGGCATACAGCAGGGCAGGTATCACTGCTGCTCTGTAGACCATGAGCTTAGTGCCGGGTTTGAGGTCCTGGTCTTCAAACACTTTTCCTCAGGCGACCGAAGGCTGCACTGGCAGACTGAAGGCGGTGTTGGACCTCGTCGTTGATGTCTGCCCTTGTTGACAGTAGGCTCCCGAGGTATGGAAAGTGGTCCACGTTGTCCAAGGCCTTGTCGTGGATTTTGATAATCGGGGGGCAGTACTGTGTGGCGGGGGCAGGTTGGTAGAGGACCTTTGTCTTGCGGATGTTTATTGTAAGGCCCATGCTCTCGTAGGCTTCGGTGAAGGTGTTGACGATGGTTTGGAGTTTGACCTCCGAGTGAGCGCAGACGCAAGCGTCGTCTGCATACTTGTAATTCGACGACAGAGGATGGAATGACCTTGGATCTGGACTGGAGGTGACGGAGGTTGAACAGTTTCCTGTTTGTTCTGTAAATTAGCTCCACTCCAGTGGGGAGCTTACTGAGGGTGAGATGGAGCATTGCAGCAAGGAAGATCGAGAAGAGCGTTGGTGCGATGACACAGCCTTGCTTGACCCCGGTTCGTACGTGAATTGGGTCTGTGGTGGAACCGTTGGTCAGGATCATGGCTTGCATGTCGTCGTGAAGCAGGCGGAGGATGGTGACAAACTTTTGAGGGCAGCTGAATTTGAGGAGGATACTCCATAATCCCTCACGGTTGACAGTGTCGCAGGCCTTTGTGAGATCAAAGAAGGCCATGTACAGCGGTTGGTGCTGTTCCCTGCATTTCTCTTGTAATTGACGTGCGGTGAAGATCATGTCCATTGTGCCCCTTAGTGGGCGGAATCCGCATTGCGACTCTGGGAGGAGCTCTTCGGCCACTGGGAGAAGGCGATTGAGCAGAATTCTTGCGATGACTTTCCCTGTGGCAGACAGCAGGGACACTCCTGTAATTACCGCAATCGGACTTGTCACCTTTCTTGAAGATGGTCACAATTATGGCGTCTCTGAGATCCCCTGGCATGCTCTCCTCCTTCCAGATAAGAGAAATGAGTTCATGAATTCGTGCCAGTAGTGCTTCTCCGCCATGCTTTAATCCCTCGGCGGGGATTCTATCGGCTCCTGAGGCCTTGTTCTTCAGTTGTCGGATGGCCTTTTTAACCTCATGTCGGGCTGGGGTTGTGCTGAGATGGTGGGGGGTTGCATGCTGCGGGATGGAGTTGAGGACTCTCGCGTCGAAGACAGAGTCGCGGTAAAGGAGATCTTCGAAGTGCTCCTTCCAGCGGGCACTGACTGCCTCTCTGTCCTTGATGAGTACCTCTCCATTCTTGGCCCGCAGAGGGTAGGGCCTTGGGTGCTTGGGCCGTAGATGGTCTTGACTGCGCTAAAGAATCCACGCACGTCGTGGTTGTCGGCTAGCTGCTGGATCTCCTGCGCTTTCTCCACCCACCATCTGTTCTTTAGGTTGCGAGTTTTTTGTTGGACCTCGGCCTTCAGGCATCTGTAGAGCTGCTTTCTTGCTCTCGAGTTCTGTTGCTGTTTCCAGATCAGGAATGCCTTGCGCTTGCAGCTTATTAGCTCCTGGATCTCCTGGTCGTTCTCGTCGAACCAGTCTTGGTGTTTCCTGGTCGAGTGACCGAGCGTCTCTTCACAGGTGCATATTATGGAGGCCTTGAGTGCAGACCAGGCGCTGTGGACACTCTGTGTCTCTGAATCACTGGGAGTCGTCAGGTTGGTTGTGAGGCGCAGGCTGAATAGGGCTTTCTTAGTGGGGTCTTTGAGTGCTCCAGCGTTAATTTTCCTGCGGCATTGTTTCTGTTGCCGCCGCTGTTTTGGGGCTACATTGATCGAGATGACAGAGCGGATTAGGCGGTGGTCTGTCCAGCAGTCGTCAGCTCCTGTCATGGCGTGGGTGATGCGGACGTCCTTGCGGTCCCTCGCTCGGACGATGATGTAGTCCAGCAGATGCCAGTGCTTGGAGTGAGGGTGCTGCCATGAAGCCTTGTACTTGTCTCTCTGACGGAACAAGGTGTTGGTTATGACAAGGCCATGTTCTAAGCATTTCGACAGGAGGCGGGTACCGTTGGAGTTGGCTTTCCCTACCCCCTCTCTGCCGATCACACCTCCCCAGAGGTCTGTGTCCTTTCCAACTCTGGTGTTAAAGTCGCCAAGGAGGATCAGCTTGTCGCCCGTTGGGACTTGGGACAGGGATTGTTCGAGGCTGGAGTAGAATTCCTCTTTGGTCTCGTCTGTGGCTTCCAGTGTTGGGGCGTACGCACTAATTACCGTAGTGCACTGGTTCCGGGCTAGGGTGAGCTGAAGAGTCATGAGGCGCTCGTTTATACCGCTAGGAGAGTCTCCGATGCCCAACTAGCTCATTTTTTATGGCGAAGCCTACACCATGGAGGCGGCGTTCTTCTTCAGGTTTGCCTTTCCAGAAGAAGGTGTAGCCACCTCCTTGAGCTGGCCTTCCCCTGCCCACCGGGTCTCACTTAGGGCAGAGATGTCAATGTCGAAACGTCTGAGCTCCCGGGCAACGATGGCAGTACGGCGTCTGTCACCGTTGGGGTTGTCCATGAGGATCCTGACGTTCCAGGTCCCGAACTTCATTTTAAAGGGTGGGAGATGGCTGTGCGTGAATTATTTTAACGTGGGGTGGCCGTTGCACACCAGCTTCCACACGGGCTTGACAGAGCAAGGTCTTGGTCTAATGGCAAGGGGATCCAAGATGATTGGAGACCAGGCTCTGCTACAACGGCCTAGCACACACACACAAACATAATGCTACTGTCCTCCTCCCTCCTTCCCGCAGGTCCTCTCTGCCTGGGTTTCGTAGGATGCATTGTGGTCCTCCCGACCTCGCTGTTGGCCGATGCTGCACCTTCCCTGGGCCCCGACCCCGCTGCTGGTCCACGCTGCGCCACTCCTGGGCCTTGACCTCGCTGCTGGGCTCTTCCTCGATCCTGGGTCCCAGCCTCGGACATGAATGATGTTGTCTCTCACGATCAAATTTATCACCAATATCTTGATTGCAGGTCTCCATTAATACACATTATGCATTTTAATGCATTTTTCAGGTTAACTTAATTGAAATGAGCAAACTTTTTTTGTAAGAAAAAAAGCTAAATCGAGTTTAATTATGGAAGGGGTATTCTATTCCATTCCCTGGTATGCAAATTAGGACAGTGCTAATGTTTACTGTAAATGGAATTTAACTATCAGAATTCCACTGTATAATATAAGAAAGTAAAATTCTGAAACCTATATGATTTAGTAAACTGTGTTTGCATTGATGGGGAAAGCGCGTTTCTAATGAAAAGCTGAAGTTTTTGTGAGCGAGATAGAAGAAAATATTTTACCTCTTTAAAATGTTAAACTAGTGGAATAAATATTTGCTGTGTTGCATGCTAGTACAAAGTGGACTTTGGCCAAAGCAGAGTCCCCAGGCTTTGTGGATTTTTTTGTACCACTCATTCTGAAAAATCTTGTGGTATGAAGTTAATAGCATAGCAAAGCAAAGTGCTTCATTATAAGATCTAGATAAATTGTTAAAATGGATAATAGCAATTGCTGTTTGTCTTGGTAAGTTATTTTAAAATGAATGAGACCTTATTCTGTACAGCAGCTTGATTTGAGCTGCTGGCTGTAATTAAAGTAACTGTATGAAGTAATTTAGTGTAAAGTCTTTAACCTGTGTGTATTTCACAAGGTTATTGCTTTCTTCTGCACTATAGCTTATCCTTTGCCATGTGAGAAATTGATATTTGAAGATCACCTCTGCAGATACAAGAATACATCAATTTCCTTTCTCTACACTTGATGTCTATCATATTCCTTTTCCTCCTTATAAAATGTTCTGAGATATCTTTCCGCACATGAATGGTGTATAAATGCAAGTTATAATAGATTCTAAACCTTTATCTGTAGAGTTTAAAAAAAAAATTGCCATTGCAATAATATATTGTGAAGTATAAAAATATTGAAACAAAAATATCTTGGTCCCATTTAGTGTCTGAACTGAAAGGTGGAAAAAGTATTAATAGATCATAATCAGCAGAGAGGAAAATGGGATGAGCCGCTTTTATGTTTGTCTATACAAAGCTTTTGATCAGTTTAGTCCTTGTCTGTTGGTGCACTTTTGTTGCATTCCAGTATGTAGCAGGGGTGCAGAGGAACATGCAATCGTACTGTACTTATAAGCAATAAATGGGGTGTTTGTATGTGAGAAACCATTGCTATCAAGTCAAATGGTAGGAAAACACTTTTGTATTGTCTTAATTGCTATGGCGTGAAGAAGGTGGATGTCGAGCAGACAAAATTGTAGTTTATAGTTCATCTGTTTGAGATCAACTGAACAAATCATGACGTGTTTAGTCTGCTCTTCCCTTTCCCAAGTGAGACTTCCATTTAAAAAAAAAAGCTAAGAAACCAGACTCCTCCCCCCACCCCCAGCCCCTACTGTGACCTTATTTCATAGGATATATGTAGCTATGCAGGCAGTTTGGGAAATTAGCACAATAATGTGGAATAGATAAAATTATTGTCATCAGAATGCTACATAGAATTACATAGGCCCAAAATTTGCGGTCGGAGGCTTCCCGTGGGCGGATGCCTCCGACTTGCAAAACATCTTCGAATTTACCTGGTGGTCCAGGAGGTTCGTAGATTTGCGCTCCTGGGCCTCTCCGAGTACCCGCAGGTAGAGGCCCACGTATTTCGGGTGCATGCGGTTTGCAAGTGCCCCGGAGATCACGTGGGCCGGCCCAACCAATGAAAGACGGGGAATCCCCATTCATACTTATGGGGAATGGGGATCACTTAAATACACGAACACATGAAATAAGTAATTAAAAAAATTACATATTTAAAATTAATTAAAATGCCATTTAATTAAATATTTTAAACATTTAATTTTTTTTGGGAAAAAATTATGTTTTAACGGGGCTAAAAATTAAACTTACCTTACTGGACAGGGTCTTTAATGTATAAATGAGTGATAAAATTTCATTTTTCTATTTTTAAAAATTCTTACGCTGGTAAAAGCAGGCCTTATGCCTTATGCCTGCTTTTACCAGATGTAAGAATTTCAAGGGCATTCGCTGGGCAGCATTTGGGCAAATAGCGCAACTCTCTGCCTGCGGAGGCCCTTTTTCCGGGGATGCGGAGGGTCTGTCAGATCGCAAGTTCCGGGTTTTCGCGCATGCGCTTCGCATGCCTAAACCCGGAACTTGTGCGGCCCTTATGGGCGCGTGTGCACCTTGCACGCACCCGTAGGGGTCGCAAATTACGGCCCATAGAATTTTACAGCACAGAAACAGGCCATTTGGTTCAACAAGTCTGTGCTGGTGTTTATGCTCCACACAAGCCTCCTCTCGCCTTAGTTCATCTCACCCTATCAGCGTAACCTTCTATTTCCTTTCTCCCTCATGCATTTAAGTGGAAGCTAGATAAGTACATCTATGTTAATTGCCTCGACTACTCCATGTGATAGTGCATTCTCACCATTCTCTGGGTAAAGAAGTTTCTCCTGAATTCCTTATTGGATTTATTAATGCCTATCTTATATTTACATCAGGCCCCTAAGTTTTAGACTCGCCCATAAGTGGAAACATCTTCTTTATGCCTACCCTATCGAACCCTTTCATAATTTTAAGGACCTCTATCAGGTCTACTCTTTTCTAGAGAAAAGAGCCTCAGCCTGTTCAGTCTTTCATGGTAGTTATACCCTCTCAGTTCTGGTAGCATCCTTGCAAATCTATTTTGTACTTTCTCCAGTGCTTCTATATCCTTTTTGTAATATGGAGACCAGAACTCTGCGCAGTACTCCAAGTGTGGTCTAACCAAGGGTCTATATAAGTTCAACATAATGTCTCTGCTTCTGAATTCTATTCCTCCAGAAATTAATCCCAGTGCTTTGTTTGCAATTTTTATGTCATTGTTAACCTGCGTTGTTACTTTTAATGATTTGTGAATCTATCCCTTTGCGCCCCTACCCCATTTAGACACTCATTTTCCGAGGAGTAGGTGGCTTCCTTATTCCTCCTACCAAATGCACCACTTCACACTTATCTACATTGAAATGAATTTTCCATTTACATGCTCATTCTGCAAGTCGTCATGTATTTTGTCACAGACTTCCTCAGTATTAACTGTACCTGCCAATTTGGTGTCGTCCACAAATGTTGATGCTGTACTTCTGATTCCAGAGTCCAAATCATTTATGTAAATAGTGAACAGCAGTGGTCCCAGCACCAATCTCTGTGGAACACCACTTCCCACCTTTCGCCAGTCTGAGGAACTACCTTTAACCCCTAATCTTCTGCTTTACAGTCAGTTTGCTATCCATTCTGCTACCCCTGCCACATGCTACCCCTGACTCCACATGCTCTGACCGTAGTCATGAGTCTACTATGCAGTACCTTTATCGAAGGCCTTTTGAAAGTCCATGTATATCACATGTATTGCATTACTCTTGTTTACTCTGTTACTTGTTCAAATAATTTACTAAGGTTGGTCAAGCATGACCATATCTTTTGAAATGTTTGCTGTTGTTTATTATATTTACAGTTTCCAGATGGTTTTTTCTTTTACATCTTTGAGTTAAGATTTCAATATCTTTCCTGTCAGCGACGTTAACGTTTTATCCTCTAAGTTTGTCTAGTTTATCAATAGGTAGATAATTGATAAACTAGACAAACTTAGTTAGGATGCTATCTGTTTGAGATGACACTGACATTAAAAGTTGATCATGATTGGATCACACCATTTCCACTTTTTCTGACTTTCAGTTCCAAAACATAGGGCAAACTGCATCATCTTGTTTTGAATTTGATTTACGATTTACATAAAATATATTTTGACTCGATTTAAAACAGAAATTTATTCGAATTGTGCTGGAAGTTTTTTTAAAGTCTAATTTCCCTGCCTCAATTTATATAAGCAGTTGCAATGTAATGCAAGTTTAAGCCAAGTGAATTTATTTGGTCTAATTATGGATCCATATTTGTCACTGGTGTATATAATACTGTAGGATGCATATGTACGAGTCTGGTTGGAAAAATGGAGTGTAACTGAGTAATGTAACCCAAATTAAATTTGACTCCAATTGTGATTGAGTATAAATAGACCTGACATCCCTTTTAACAGTGGCAATGGAAAGTCTACTCATTTAAATTTCTGATCTCATTTTGGCACAAGAAGTTGTCCTATTTGCAGATTCCAATTTGGATACATTATAACTTTTACTGGCTGTGGACTCCTAACCAGAATCCCTACAGAGTAGTCAGCAGCTTCATTACATTTCGTGTGCAAATTGAAATGGCCAACCCAGATTACTACGCCAAGTCAGTAGACTCAGGCACAGGATTTGGAGGGATGTAGGGATTATAAAATCATTGGGATACTATTTAGATTGAAGATTATATTGAAGAAAACCCTTGTGGAAGTAATTTCAGTATAAACAGTCTTCTCTATTTCTTCTCTCCAATTTTCTCCTCTCTCGAAGGTGTTGAATCTCTGGGCTATGGTTCCATAGATGCCACTCATCCTGTGGTAACATGCCCAAATGACGAGACATGTATGAGTCTTGACAATGTCAGCAGATTTTGTCCTTTCTACCCTGGGGTGCAAAGCCAAATTGTAGTGCCCTTTCTGCCATGCTGGATAAGTCATAGTCATGATGGCACAGAAGGAGGCCATTTGGCCCATCGAGTCCGTGCCGGCTCTCTGTAGAGCAATCCAGTCAGTTCCATTCCCCCGCTCTATCCCCGTAGCCCTGCAAGTTTATTTCCCTCAAGTGCCTATCCAGTCTCACCTTG
This sequence comes from Squalus acanthias, assembly GCA_030390025.1. NCBI lineage: Eukaryota > Metazoa > Chordata > Chondrichthyes > Squaliformes > Squalidae > Squalus > Squalus acanthias. Next base: position 53,545,792 of record CM059442.1, on the reverse strand, counting down.
AAAACTTCCGTCGGCAGCGAATTCCAGGTCATCACCCCTCGTTGCGTAAAAAAGTTTTTCCTCAACCCCCCCCCCCCGTATCTCTTGCCCAAAACATTAAATCTGTGTCCCCTAGTCCTTGTACCATCAACTAGTGGGAACAGCCATTCCCCATCTAGCCTATCCAAACCCGTCATAATCTTGTACACATCTATCAAATCACCCCTCAACCTCATTTGCTCTAATGAAAACAAATCCAGCTTCTCCAACCTGTCCTTGTAGCTGAGATCCCCCATCCCCGGAACCATTCTGGTAAATTTCCTCTGCACCCTCTCAAGGGCCTTCTCATTCTTCCTAAAGTGTGGTGACCAGAACTGGATGCAATACTCCAGTTGTGGCCTAACCAGCGCTTTATAAAGATTCAGCATAACTTCTCTACTTTTTTACTCAATACCTCTATTTATGAAGATCCCCTATGCTTTGCTAACCACTCTCTCAATATGTCCTCCCACCTTCAGGGACCTATGCACATTAACTCCCAGGTCCCTCTGTCCCTGCACACTCTTTAAAACTGTGCCATTAAGTGTATATTGCCTCTCCCTGTTCCTTCTGCCAAAATGCATCACCTCACTTCTCTGTATTAAATTCCATCTGCCACTTGTCTGCCCATTCTGCTAGCCTTTCTAAGTCCTGTTGCAGTTGATTGGTATCATCCTCACTGTTTGACACCCCCCCCAAGTTTAGTGTCATTGGCAAATTTAGAAATTTGATTTTGTATTCCAATATCCAGGTCATTTATATCTATATCAAAAAAGCAGTGTCATCTGCACTGACCCTTGGGGAACACCACTGTCTACCATCCTCCAGTCTGAAAAACAGCCATTTACCACAACTTGCTGTTTTATGTCCTTAAGTCAATTCCTTATCCAAGCTGTCACTGACCCACCTATTCCATGAGCCTCAATTTTGTTAACCAGCCTTCTATGTGGTACTTTGTCAAATGCCTTCCTAAAATCCACGTAGACAACATCCATTGCATTCCCTTTATCGATCCTCCCTGTTACTTCATCAAAAAATTCAATTAGATTCGTCAAACATGATCTGCCTTTTACAGATCTGTGTTGGCTCTCCTTAATTAGCTTAAACCTCTCCAAGTGCCTGATTAATGTTTTTAAAACTTTACCCACCACTGATGTTAAACTGACTGGCCTGTAGTTACTAGGATTGTCCTTACACCCTTTCTTGAACAATGGTGTCACATTTGCCACTTTCTAATCCTCAGGCACCTGTCTATCAATTTTCACCCCTTCCATTGCTTCTACCTTTTCCACTGCTACAAATATTTTGTCAGCATCCACCTTAGTAAACACCGATACAAAGTACTCATTGAGTATTCTAGCCTTGCCCTGCGCCTCTAAGCATATAACCTCTCTTCTTTCTCGCTAATGGGCCCCACCCCGCCTCTTACTACCTGCTTACTGTTTACATGCCGGTAGAAGATTTTTGGGTTCCCTTTTATGTTAACTGCCATTCTACTCTCATTCTCTCTTTGCAAATCTTATTTTCATCTTCACTTCCCCTCTCAACTTATTGTATTTGGTCTGGTTCTCCCTTGAAGAATTCACCTGACATGCATCATACACCCTCTTTTTTGTTTCTTCATCTTCTCTATCTACCTCGTCATCCAAGGAGCCCTTGCTTTGGTTCCCTTACCCTTCCCTCTTGTTGGAATGTACCTAGCCTGTACTTGGAACATCTCCTCCTTAAAGATCATCCATTGTTCCATTACAGTTTTTCCTGTCAGTCTTTGGTTCCATTTTACCCTGGCTAGATCCTTTCACATCCCATTGAAGTTGGCCCTATTCCAGTTTAGAAGTTCCACTCTAGATTGTTCCTTGCTCCTCTCCATTGCTAATCTAAATCTTATGATACGATGATCACTCGTGCCCAAGTGTTCTCCCACAGACATTTGGTCGACTGGGCCCACCTCATTCCCCAGCACCAGATCCAGCAATCCTTCCTAGTTGGGCCAAGAACATACTAGTCAAGGAAATTCTCCTGAACACATTTCAGAAATTCCTCCCCCTCCTTTCCCTTTACCCTAGCATTATCCTAATCGATATTTGGGTAATTAAAGCCCCCCAATATCAATCGCCACTCTAAAGCTCTTTCATATCCCTGCAGATTTGCTCCTCTACTTCCCTCACTATTTGGAGGCCTGTAGAAAACCCCCAATAGCTTGATCATACCCTTTTTGCTCCTCAACTCTAACCAAATGGATTGTGTCCTTGTCCCCTCAAGAACATCCTCCCTTTCCAACACTACAATGTCTTCCTTAATCAGCACTGCCACTCCACCTCCCTTTTTTCCTTCTCTACCTTGTACCCTTGAATATTAAGTGCCCAGTCCTCACCGTTTTTAAGCCACGTTTCCGTTATTGCCCCAACATCATATTGCCACACAGCTAATTGTGCTTGTAGCTCACTAACCTTATTCACCACACTTTGTGCGTTTGCGTACATGCATTCTAAACCCATTTTAAATTTTTCTTAGTCTGCTCCTATCTAATATGGTACGACTTCCGCCTCCAGTACTACTTTCTTCTCTAGTACTATCCAACGCACTCACTCTTTCATGCACCTTACTCCTCTTTTCTACTCCTATATGCTGGTGCCCATCCCCCTGTCGAGCTAGTTTAAACCCTCCCCAACAGCACTAGCAAACCTCCCCGCAAGAATATTGGTCCCAGCTCTGTTGAGGTGTAACCCGTCTGGCTTGTACAGGTCCCACCTTCCCCAGAAACGGTCCCAATGCCTCAAGAATCTAAAGCCCTCCCTCCTGCACCATCTCTCCAGCCACGCAGTCATCTGTTCTATCCTCCTATTCCTGTACTCACTAGCATGTGACACCGGGAGTAATCCGGAGATTACTACCTCTGAGGTCCTGCTTTTTAATCTCTCTCCTAGCTCCCTAAACTCTGCCTGCAGGACCTCATCCCTCTTTCTGCCTATGTCGTTGGACAATATGGACAACAACCTCTGGCTGTTCACCCCCCCCCCCCCCCCTTCAGTGTCCTGCAGCCGCTCAGTGACATCCTTGACCCTGGCACCAGGGAGGCAACATACCATCCTGGAGTCACGTCTGCGGCCGCAGAAACGCCTGTCTGCTCCCCTAACTATCGAATCCCCTACCACTATTGCTCTTCCACTCTCCTTGTGCAGTTGAGCCACCAGTGGTGCCTTGGACTTGTCTCCGGCTGCACTCCCCAGAGGAACCATCGCCCCCACCAGTACTCAGATCAGAATACTGGTTGTAGAGCGAGATCCACTCCAGGGACTCCTGCAGTACCTGCCTGGTCCTCCTCTTCTGTCTGGCGGTCACCTATTCCCTCTCTGCCTGCATACTCTTAAGCTGCGGGGTGACCACCTCCAGAAACGTGCTATCCTACGTAACTCTCAGCCTCGCGGATGCTCCGCAGTGACTCCAGCTGCTGCTCAAGCTCTGAAACACGGACCTTGAGCTGCCGTAGCTGGTAACATTTCCAGCACATGTGGTCGTCCAGGCTACGCAAAGCGTCCAAGGCATCCCACATGGCACAGGATATGCACTCAACGGGACTGAGCTGCCCTGCCATGCCCCTATTTAATAGACTACGAACTAACTTAGCAGAAATAAACTTTAAAAAAAAAACACTCACCAATCAGCTCCTTCCCTCGTGCCGATGTCACTTTTTCTACTCTGACGACACTCCTTCGGATACTGCCTCTGTTGAGCCACTACCTCTTTTGCTCTGCTCCTGCTGTGGTCTTGCCTTGGTCCGCTGCCTCCACTTCCTCTCGGGCTCTTTACAGCGCCGCTGCTCCCGCTCCTCTCGCGCTCTTTACAGCGCCGCTGCTCCCGCTCCACTCGCCCTCTTTACAGCGCCGCTCCTCTCGCGCTCTTTACAGCCCCGCTGCTCCCGCTCCTCTCGCGCTCTTTACAGCGCCGCTCCTCTCGCGCTCTTTACAGCCCTGCTGCTCCCGCTCCTCTCGGGCTCTTTACAGCGCCGCTCCTCTCGGGCTCTTTACAGCGCCGCTCCTCTCGGGCTCTTTACAGCGCCGCTCCTCTCGGGCTCTTTACAGCGCCGCTCCTCTCGGGCTCTTTACAGCGCCGCTCCTCTCGGGCTCTTTACAGCGCCGCTCCTCTCGGGCTCTTTACAGCGCCGCTCCTCTCGGGCTCTTTACAGCGCCGCTCCTCTCGGGCTCTTTACAGCGCCGCTCCTCTCGGGCTCTTTACAGCGCCGCTCCTCTCGGGCTCTTTACAGCGCCGCTCCTCTCGGGCTCTTTACAGCGCCGCTCCTCTCGGGCTCTTTACAGCGCCGCTCCTCTCGGGCTCTTTACAGCGCCGCTCCTCTCGGGCTCTTTACAGCGCCGCTCCTCTCGGGCTCTTTACAGCGCCGCTCCTCTCGGGCTCTTTACAGCGCCGCTCCTCTCGGGCTCTTTACAGCGCCGCTCCTCTCGGGCTCTTTACAGCGCCGCTCCTCTCGGGCTCTTTACAGCGCCGCTCCTCTCGGGCTCTTTACAGCGCCGCTCCTCTCGGGCTCTTTACAGCGCCGCTCCTCTCGGGCTCTTTACAGCGCCGCTCCTCTCGGGCTCTTTACAGCGCCGCTCCTCTCGGGCTCTTTACAGCGCCGCTCCTCTCGGGCTCTTTACAGCGCCGCTCCTCTCGGGCTCTTTACAGCGCCGCTCCTCTCGGGCTCTTTACAGCGCCGCTCCTCTCGGGCTCTTTACAGCGCCGCTCCTCTCGGGCTCTTTACAGCGCCGCTCCTCTCGGGCTCTTTACAGCGCCGCTCCTCTCGGGCTCTTTACAGCGCCGCTCCTCTCGGGCTCTTTACAGCGCCGCTCCTCTCGGGCTCTTTACAGCGCCGCTCCTCTCGGGCTCTTTACAGCGCCGCTCCTCTCGGGCTCTTTACAGCGCCGCTCCTCTCGGGCTCTTTACAGCGCCGCTCCTCTCGGGCTCTTTACAGCGCCGCTCCTCTCGGGCTCTTTACAGCGCCGCTCCTCTCGGGCTCTTTACAGCGCCGCTCCTCTCGGGCTCTTTACAGCGCCGCTCCTCTCGGGCTCTTTACAGCGCCGCTCCTCTCGGGCTCTTTACAGCGCCGCTCCTCTCGGGCTCTTTACAGCGCCGCTCCTCTCGGGCTCTTTACAGCGCCGCTCCTCTCGGGCTCTTTACAGCGCCGCTCCTCTCGGGCTCTTTACAGCGCCGCTCCTCTCGGGCTCTTTACAGCGCCGCTCCTCTCGGGCTCTTTACAGCGCCGCTCCTCTCGGGCTCTTTACAGCGCCGCTCCTCTCGGGCTCTTTACAGCGCCGCTCCTCTCGGGCTCTTTACAGCGCCGCTCCTCTCGGGCTCTTTACAGCGCCGCTCCTCTCGGGCTCTTTACAGCGCCGCTCCTCTCGGGCTCTTTACAGCGCCGCTCCTCTCGGGCTCTTTACAGCGCCGCTCCTCTCGGGCTCTTTACAGCGCCGCTCCTCTCGGGCTCTTTACAGCGCCGCTCCTCTCGGGCTCTTTACAGCGCCGCTCCTCTCGGGCTCTTTACAGCGCCGCTCCTCTCGGGCTCTTTACAGCGCCGCTCCTCTCGGGCTCTTTACAGCGCCGCTCCTCTCGGGCTCTTTACAGCGCCGCTCCTCTCGGGCTCTTTACAGCGCCGCTCCTCTCGGGCTCTTTACAGCGCCGCTCCTCTCGGGCTCTTTACAGCGCCGCTCCTCTCGGGCTCTTTACAGCGCCGCTGCTCCCGCTCCTCTCGCGCTCTTTACAGCGCCGCTGCTCCCGCTCCTCTCGCGCTCTTTACAGCGCCGCTGCTCCCGCTCCTCTCGCGCTCTTTACAGCGCCGCTCCTCTCGCGCTCTTTACAGCGCCGCTCCGCTCGCGCTCTTTACAGCGCCGCTCCGCTCGCGCTCTTTACAGCGCCGCTCCGCTCGCGCTCTTTACAGCGCCGCTCCGCTCGCGCTCTTTACAGCGCCGCTCCGCTCGCGCTCTTTACAGCGCCGCTCCGCTCGCGCTCTTTACAGCGCCGCTCCGCTCGCGCTCTTTACAGCGCCGCTCCGCTCGCGCTCTTTACAGCGCCGCTCCGCTCGCGCTCTTTACAGCGCCGCTCCGCTCGCGCTCTTTACAGCGCCGCTCCGCTCGCGCTCTTTACAGCGCCGCTCCGCTCGCGCTCTTTACAGCGCCGCTCCGCTCGCGCTCTTTACAGCGCCGCTCCGCTCGCGCTCTTTACAGCGCCGCTCCGCTCGCGCTCTTTACAGCGCCGCTCCGCTCGCGCTCCTTACAGCGCCGCTCCGCTCGCGCTCCTCTCGCGCTCTTTATAAGATCAGTTAAGTCAGCATAGCCCTAACCTGGATTAGTGGCATCTATGCAACATAGTTGCTCACTAGGCAAATGTATTGAGCCATTGAGATAGCCAATCTGTATCATGTGTTTGTAAAAAAAAAAGTCCTTTTAGAAGGTAAACTTTCAGTTTTGTAACACATTTTCATTCCAAAGAGATGCTATTATTTTGGGTCTTATCCTGAACCTGGAGCTGATGTGATGGTCTAGATTATGGGCAGCATCTATACACCAGAAACCAAACCAGAAAATGCTGGAAACACTCAGCAGGTCAGGTAGCATCTGTGGAGAGAACAGAAGAGTTAACATTTTGGGTGTGGAAAAGTGTTCGTGTTGGAACATCAACTCTCTGTCTCTCTTCACAGATGCTGTTTCACCTGCTGAGTGTTGCCATCGTTTTCTGGTTTTGTTCCAGATTTTGAAAATCTAGTGTTTTTTTCAGTCAGAGCAGGAATTCTGGATGAATCTCGTCTCCCTAATACAGGGTCATAGAGGCTAATAAAAGCAGCATGCTGCTAGCCCAACTGAGATCACCTAACACAAACATAATTAGAAAATCAAATCTGGTATATGTGGCTCCGATTGTCAACTGGATAAACTCACTCAGCCAGCACGAGTTTGTCCAGTCTTTTACAAGAGGAAAATTGTATACTAATTTTCACACTGATACTGTAGTGGTATATATTCTAAACATAGAATTTACAGGAGGTACATTGACAACATAATTGTGCTATTTTTATAGAAATGTAGCATGCCTCAGCTCCCAGAGTGGACACCGAGGGCAGTACCTTTTCTAGGAGTGTGTCTGGGTTGGCTTGTTCTCATTGATAATCTGTCCCTCCTCTGCCAGAGTGCATTGTGGCGTTTTAGTTGTATGCAGAGCCTGACTGGCATATATGTCTCGGATGCCTATTGCACATCCTTGTGTTGGGAGAGTGTGTTGGTTTCACTGAAGTGGAGGACGCTTCTTGCTTTTACAAGTGAGTTGTGTACATCTTGGGTGGATCTCACAGCCCTGGAGACAGGCCCAGTAATCAGTGCTCTTTTTAAAAGATTAAGTAAATCAATGCATTATATTCATGGAGTATCAGCCAACGTAATTACATTTAGTTAATCTATTGGTGCTCCATGCCTTTGCCTGGGTTACTGACAGGAGTCATGAGCCAGTTACTGAGGGGATACCATTTGTCCCCAGCAGTCAATTTGCCACCTGATTGTTTGGGTGGAACAGAGTGTGTATTGAGGACTGATTTAGTATGAACCCCAATGTTGTCGGAAAGGTGCATATCTTACAACAATACATGGACCCTACAAGGCGTAAAATCTTGCTACAGATTTTTGGATTTCTATCAAGGTGTGGAACAGTATAGACAGGAATTTGGGTAAATTGAGTTTCTAGTTTACTTATTAACAACAAAGCACTTTTTAAAACTGGCTGCCTCCATTTTTTTCCTTACACATGGAGTGCTAAATTATATATAAAGTAGCTTTCGTGTTTGAACATCAGTATTAAAGTGAGTGCAAACAAATCAGCTGTGAACAGTAGGAGTTAATTATTGCACAATTACAGTAACTGCTCTCCATCTGTTCTAATGCTCGAGACACTAATGAAAATCTTTTGACACTGACCTTCAATTGAAGGCAACCTGGCCCTATAATAAGCATTGTCAAGGCTTCTTCTGACTTTTGGAAACATTATGGTAAGTTCCTGCTGTCGATTTTAATATTGTTGAAAAAGGCAACTTCATTACTAAACTGTTAGTACTTGCACTGACTCAGTAAAATTGATGGGAAAAATTTCATCCCTGCTTTTGTTTTATAAAATGAACCCTAAATTTACTAGTACAGAAAAACGTTTTGAGTACCTCTATAATTGATTTAGAAGTGAGTAATACTGAGAAATTACATGATCAAGATCTTGTATTTGCACAAATTAATGTTGTTTTACCACTTTATTAATCTGGAGGGACAAAGATCTCCAGATGGTAAACTAGGCTGTCCAGTGTATTATGTACAGTGTCAGCCGTAGCTCAGTGGTAGCACTCTCGCCTGAGTCAGAAGAACATAAGAAATAGGAGCAGGAATAGGCCACTTGGCCCCTCGAGCCTGCTCTGCCATTCAATAAGATTATGGCTGATCTTGGGCTCAAAGCCACTTCCCTGCCTGCTCCCCATAACCCTTCACTCCCTTATCTTGTAAAAAATCTGTCTATCTCCACCTTAAATGTATTTAATGACCCAGCCTCCACGGCTCTCTGGGGCAGAGAATTCCACAGATTTATGACCCTCTGAGAGAAGAAATTCCTCCTCATCTCAGTTCTAAAAGGGCGACCCTTTTATTCTGAAACTGTGCCACCGAGTTCTAGATTTCCCCACGAGGGGAAACATCCTCTCTGCATCTACCTTGTCGAGCCCCCTCAGTATCTTGTATGTTTCAATAAGATCACCTCTCATTCTTCTAAATTCCAATGAGTATCGGCCCAACCTGCTCAACCTTTCTTCATAAGTCAACCCCCTCATCTCGGGAATCAACCATGTGAATCGTCTCTGAACTGCTTCCAATGCAAGTACATCCCTCCTTAAATGAGACCAAAACTGTACGCAGTACTCAAGGTGTGGTCTCACCAATACCCTGTACATTTGTAGCAGGACTTCGTGCTTTTATACTCCGACCCCCTTGAAATAAAGGCCAACATTCCATTTGCCTTTTTGATTACTTGTTGTACCTGCATGCTAACTTTTTGTGTTTCATACACAAGGACCCCCAGGCCCCTCTGAACTGTAGCATTTGTAATCTCTCTCCGTTTAAATAATAATTAGCTTTTTTATTTTTCCTGCCAAAGTGGATAACCTTGCATTTTCCCACATTATACTCCATCTGCCAAATGTTTGCCCACTCACTTAGCCTGTCTATATCCCTTTGCAGATTCTTTGAGTCCTCTGCACAACTTGCTTTCCCACCCATCTTTGTATCATCTGCAAACTTGGCTACATTACACTCGGTCCCTTCATCCAAGTCATTAATGTAGATTGTAAATAGTTGAGGCCCCAGCACCGATCCCTGTGGCACCCCACTAGTTACCATTTGGCAACCGTAAATGACCCATTTATCCCAACTCTCTGCTTTCTGTTAGTTAGCCAATTCTCTATCCATGCTGATATATTACCCCCAACTCTGTGAGCTCTTACCCCCAACTCTGTGAGCTCTTATCTTATGCAGTAATCTTTTATGTGGCACCTTATCAAATGCCTTCTGGAAATCCAAATACACCACATCCACTGGCTCACCCTTATCCACTTTGCTCGTTACACCCTCAAAGAACTCCAGCAAATTTGTTAAACATGATTTCCCTTTCATAAAACCATGCTGACTCTGCTTGACTGCATTATGATTTTCCAAATGCCCTGCTACTGCTTCCTTAATGAAGGACTCCAGCATTTTCCCAACGACAGATGTTAGGCTAACTGGTCTATAGTTTCCTGCTTTCTGTCTCCCTCCTTTCTTAAATAGGGGTGTTACATTTGCGGTTTTCCAATCCACTGGAACCTCTCCAGAGTCCAGGGAATTTTGGTATATTGCAGCCAATGCATCCACTATCTCTGCAGCCACTTCTTTTAAGACCCTGGGATGCAGGCCATGAGGTCCAGGGCACTTGTCGTCTTTTAGTCCCGTTATTTTACCAAGTACTATTTCCTTAGTGATAGTGATTGTCTTTAGTTTCCCCCCTCCCTGTGGCCCCTTTATTATCCATTATTGGGATGTTGTTAGTGTCTTCTACTGTGAAGACAGATACAAAATGTTTGTTCAGAGTCTCTGCCATTTCCCCATTCCCCATTATTAATTCCCTAGTCTCATCCTCTAAGGGACCAACGTTTACTTTAGCTACTCTCTTCCTTTTTATATACCTGTAGAAGCTCTTACTATCTGTTTTAATATTTCTTGCCAGTTTATTCTCATAATTCATCTCTCTTTTTTAATCATCCTTTGCTGAAGGTTGTGGGTTCAAGTCCCACTCCAGTGACTTGAGCATAAAAGCTAGGCTGACACTTCAATGCTCTGCTGGGGCAGTGCTTGTCTGTCTGTGTCTATCTGTCTTTTTTTTTCTCTCTCCTGTTCTCTGATCAAAATCAGGCGATGAACATTTATTTATGATGGTTTAGAAGTGCCCTAAATTGTCCATTCCCATTGGGAATTTGAAGAGCATTCTTGTTTTATGATTTTGTAAAGTTAAAGACTGCCTTTGGGTGTGTTGATGAGCTTTATAAAAGCACGTTCTGTGCCATCCTCCTTTGATCACACAGGTTTATTATTGAGTCAGTGTCTGCAGAATTTCCATTCAGTTAAACATTAACCACAAATTAATTACAGGCTGAAGCAAAAGCTGCAGTTCTTTAAGTTGCGCTACATTATTTTTTCCAATCACTTTTTTTTCCTCCTCCAGTGTTTTTGTCTGTCTGGTTGACAAACTCTCCATAGATGCCATCAATGCCACAGGAACTCAGTTGAGCAGTGCAGAAAGGAATCCTGCTGTTGATTTCCCCCTTGTTCTCCTAGGCAACCTGGTTATGCCAGGGAAGCATGCCCTCTGCAAATGCCAGTTCAAAATGAGGATTTCAACTCTGGCCTCCTACTGCAATTCAGAGGCTAATACTGCAATGTATTCACCAAGCTGCAGAGCTGTGCTGCTTCTAAACATACTGGGATAGTTTTTCTTTAGTTACTGTATCGCCATCAATCTCATGATGGTAGCTGAAATTATACTTCAGAAATTAGGACAGTAGCATCCTCTCCCATGTTCCCTACAAGTTTGCAAACCTGTGTGACATATGTCTAGAATATAGAATATAAAATGTATTAAAACATTATCAAACAAATCATTAAACTTGGTTATAAACCTATTTTGCATAGTCCAGCCCTTTTCTGAGAGATTTAGGACTGAAGTTCTACTGGGTTGCTAACAAAGTTTACCTGGGCTTTCATGTTGATATTTCTTTGACTCTGAACATCCTCCACCTTGGTTTTCATCCTGTGAAAATTGGAAGACTATTTTCATGCTGGACACAATCTTGCTCTTCACTGCTGAAATCATTAAGTTAGCCAGGAGGTTGAGCAGCCCAACGTTCTGAAATCTTCACTGCTGAAAAAATGAACTCTGCACCATAATAAAGTGGACTAGCATGTCATGTTGAACCTAATGGCAACCAGTGTTTAGCAACTAATGTGCCCCGGTGAGTTATCTGCATTTATTTTAAACTTAATAGTTGCCAGCCACAAAGGTTGTGTATTTAAGCCCCACTCCAGAACTTGAGCACATGTTCTAGGTTGACATTTTAGTGCAGTACTAAAGAAGTGCTGCATTGTCAGGTGCTGTCTTTCAGATGAGTTGTGAGGGTCTGTCTACATGCTCAGGTAGACACACAAGATCCCATACACCTATTTTAAGTAGAGTAGAGAGTTCTCCTGATGCCCTGGTCAGCATTCCTCCCTCAACCAACAAGATTATATGACCATTCATTCACTTGGTGTTTACAGGAGCTTGATGTGTGAAAATTGCCTATATAACAACAGTGACTGCACTTGAAGAGTGATCTATTTTGGTTTTAAAGCACTTTGGGACATCACGAGGATGTGCAAGGCACTATGTAGATGCATGCTTGTTAACTCTTTGTCCCGTCTCCCACTGCCTCCCTAAATGGTCTCTGACCCCCCAGCTCCTTCACATAAATACAATAAGATGCAACATATCTCAGTTGCTCACCCTCCTGTTGAGAGGCATAAGATCATTTTTGCATGCTTCTAAGGCTTCGAGCCCCAAGTCTGATTCCATGGCAGGTGAAAGGAAAAGGAGAGAGTATGAAATGTAGAAGAAAAAGATGGAAAATTTAAGAAGTTTAGAGTACCAGGTGTAAGGGGAGAAAGAAAGCTATACAGAGCGAGAGGGGGAGGTAGGTGCAGGGAGAAAGACAAACTGACAAAAGACTTGCACAAAGGGGAAGAGAGTGAGCGATGGGAGTTGGAGGTAAGCCTGAAGAAATGGAGATATCTGTGAGAGGCATATGGAAAAAAGGGAGACAGAGAATGGAAGACCAGTGAAGATAGTTACAGGATGAGATTTTTTTTACCCTTAATTTTTGTCTGAGCACTGTAGCTCAACTATATTCTATAATAATACACTCTGCATTTTAACTTTATAATGCAAGTGTCTTGGAAAACATTAAAATGGCTATAATAAGGCAAATAGGATTCTGGGTTTTGTACAGTCATTGAAGATAAAAGCAGGGAAGTGGTAAATTTGTGCAACGTATTGGTTACTGGTTGGAGTATAGCATGCAGTTCTGGACACATTATATGAAGGATATTAGAACCATGAGAACTGTACAAGAAAGATTTACTGGAATGAGAGGTTATAGTTATAAAGGGCTGGATTTTGTCTTGGGGTCGGGTTACCCGCATTTCATGTTGCCCCCCCGACTCCAGATTAATGTGGATGAATGATGCAATTTTCACTTAATTGGGCAATTGAGTTCCAGCATGTGGGAACCCATGAACCAATTAGTGGTTTCAGTCTGAAAGTTGCCTCTGATGTCATCATTGCAGGTCAGAGACTGACTGATCAGAGAGAGAGATTTTTTTTCATCACAATACTACTACTACCTTCATCACATCTCCGTTGTGATAGTGGACCTGCAGCTGATAGTCACCTATCCACTTGTGCTCCCGCCAGGTTTCACTGGCGTGTTTCACATCAGGCATACTTCACGTTGGAAAAGGGTTAAACTAGCTAAAACGTTTCAAAATGGCATTACAGAGCCAATTTAGGGCTTGTTAAGGGCTTTAATGGCCTCTCCCGCCTCTTGGAGGCGGGACAGAGTCGGGAACCCCGCGACCGATTTTGTCAAAATTGCGTGGAGGCAGGATGGGGTCGGGACCCCCGAATCTGCAACTTTAACCCCCCCACATGCTTCCAAACCCGACTCCACGGGTCATTGAAAATCCAGCCCATAGAGTCTCTCAATTGTTTTATTCTCACTAGAATAGAGAAAGGTACAGGGAGAGCTAATAGAGGTTTTCAAAATTTATGTGCCGTTTTCGGAGGGTCAGCATTGAAAATTGTTTCTGCTAGTTGGGGACTCAGTAACAAGGGGCATAGACAGAAGATTATCATGAAGGGGAAAGTTCAAAGACTTTTTTTTGGTAAGGTCATTTGGACATTGTTTGCTTTACACAGGGTCAAAATCCTGGAACTCTCTCCCTAACAGCACTGTAGGAGTACCATCACCACACACTGCAGTGGTTCAAGAAGGCGGCTCACTACCACCTTCTCGAGGGCAACTAGGGATGGGCAATAAATGCTGGCATTGCCAGCGACACCCTGATCCCATAAACGAATTAAAAAAAAAGTGGCTATTTGAGTTGGAGGCCAGATAAACTATTTATCAAATTGAAATGGATAAGTATTTGAAAAGGAGGAATACCAGATGCAAAGGGCTGAAAGACCTCATTGTGCTGCTAATATCTGTGATTCTATGAAAACAGTATTTAGTTTACTATGAACAGTGTAATTGGGGATCAGCTCGTATTTTGATATTTATAGAAAAATGGGCACTAGAATCTAATTTTATCTGCGTGCAGTGTGGCTCATCAATGCGAAAAGAATATAGTACTGTGCATAGGAGCTGATGCGTTATAGAACTTGTGTATTCATGCTCTTCAAAACAGCATTCCTACTTTATTCTGTACAACGACAAAGTGCAGAGGAGAAAAAGAAGCTCTTCAAACTTGAGTTGCATCAACTTTATTCCCGATCAATCCATTATTTGGATGTCTGCGATGTTGGGTTCTTGTAAACACAAGGGTGTCAAAATGGATTAAAAGAACTCCTCTACCCACACACAGATACACACTAATCACATAACTGAGCCTTCTATAAAAGAAACTCGCTAAAATAGTATAATGCCTATTAAGTAGCAGCTGCAGCAACCCACAGCTTTAGTTGAACATCTCCCTGGTAATGGTGTCAACAGGCAGTGATGAGCCTTTTGTTATTATTTATAACTGTGATTTTTTTTTTTAGCAAACAAGTTATGATGCATGACTTTGTGACTCAACTGCTAGACATCAGTTACTTTTCCTCCTCTTGGATCATCAGAAAATGTTATACACTCAATTTACCTGGATAGGATGAGAAATTATTTTTGGATCTTTTATCTGTTTTGAAAGAAAGCAATATTTTGGATTATGCAAAAAAAAAAAGTGAATTTTTGATTTCTGTTGGAATCACTAGGCAAGACTAACCTTTAGTTTAATCTGGACTCAAGAAACTAAGTTTAGTGTCTGTACCTTGTGATTGGATATTTAGGATTTCACAATTATTTGCAGCTACTTTCCTGAAACTGTTCTTGCCCTGGCTCATAATTTGCCTGCCTTTTTTTTTTCTCCCCTCTTTTTTTTCCTGTCCTTTCCCATGTGAACATTACAAAGTTCCTGGCACATTTGACAACCATGACAGCATTGCTCTGGTATTTTTAATTGTCTTGGTGATGAAGGGGGTGTCTGATACACTATAAATTATGTAAGAGTTACATAAATACTGCAGCTTATGAGGGGGGAGAAAAATTGAGATATGGTTATTAGTAGCTGTTATATGTGGAACGGTGTTGAATGTCTACTGTAATACGGGTTCATCAAAGTTGGAATAGAACTAGTTATGGATCCTAATTTAGGAGGTTGGAACTAGAAAGGAGCAATGGAGGTTTACAAAAGTCTGTTTGTTATAGTTGATATTTGCAGATCCTTCAGAAGCTGCAATTGGACAAAGTGAAAGCCAAATAACTAGCTATAGACAGAGTGCCAATAGCTGGAGTGGCTTCAATATTTACAGCAGCAGTATTAATGATTCCTCTTAAAATTCATTTGACAATTGACAATTATAGTTCAACCAAGCTGTTACTGGGACTGGAATCTAGAAGTATTTGCGAAAACCACTGTAACTGTGAAATGAACCACAACATTCAGTATAAAAGTCTGTATTTGTACAGTTTGCATTCAGGTTGGCCTTGGGTGAAATGATTATGCAAATAAAAATGCATGGTATTCTTTAGAATTATCCAGGCACGCTGATAAAATGTGATAAAGATGAATACAGTTAATTCTACATTGCCTTCTCTCTGTTTAAGATGTTGTTAGTTGTAAAATAAAAAGTTAAGCATTTTGTTTTCCAGAAAGACTCTTGCTCCCTTTAGTCAATTTTTCTCTCTCCCAGCGGTGGCTCTTCGCATGTTCAGTGATCATATTCATATACAAAATAAATATTTGGGTGTCATTTCTGCAAAATATCAGAGCAATTTGGAGTTAACTATTGGAGAATTCTGTGGTCGCTGTATGATGAAGTAATCATTTCATATATTCCAGTGATAACAATTTGGACGACTTCACCTCGAATCCAGCCTACTTCCATACTAGAAATGTTGAAATTTATAATCTGAGAATGCATTTCATTCCTTGGGGCATGAGTCAGACAGTTACTATAGCGGTGTTTTTTTGGAACTCTGGAATTGTCCATCTTGTCATGCTGGAAGGTAATTTTTAAAGGCAGATAGGGTAACAGTTCTGCATCAGTTGTTATCAAATTACAGACAGTCATGTTCTGAATGCTCTGCACATGACTCTGTGCTGTGTGCCTTGTGTGTGCTTTGAAATGTTCTTGTGTATTTCAAAATACGAAGTGAGTATTGACACCCCTGTGTCGGCTGGTGAGTGACCCTGTCAGCCGGTGAGTGGTCGGCAGTGCAGTACTTGCGGCTCGACTTGCAGCAAAGAATCTATTTTGCAGCAAGCAGAGTCTATTTAAACAGAGTCTCTACGAACTACAGCAAACCGAACTCATGACCAAAACTACAGCAACATCTCCCGATTAAAAGCAGGGTGATTTTGCCAGCAAAATGCAGTGAGTGGAGGATAGTTATATAATACAAATTATGTGCATAAAATCAATCCCAGTCACTTACAGCAGTGCGGTCGCCAGGTGTGTTTGACTGGGGAATTACCCAATCATCTCCACTCTGGCTGGGAATAGTGGTGCCGCTATATACAGCCTTCAAAATAATGTAGTCAAGTGACTGAACTGTCCATTATAAATTAACCCTGTTATCTATAGTACTCATGGTAGGCAAAACTGGATATGTAATCATACTCATTGTAATTTGTCCATTTTGATACTGGCGGCATTTCTAAACTGGTATTTCAAAAAAAGGCTGAAATGCTATACCAAGTATAACAAATTATGGAATGTTTTCTGCATTCTCCAGTAATTCTGTTTAATGTGTATATATATTTGATGTTCAATGACTTTGAATTAAGAGTAGATTGTATCTGTATTATGCTTACAAGTTGAATAAATTCAGGGATTAAAAAAACTACAGATACTAGAAATTGGAAATAAAAGGAAAGATGCTGGAAATTCTTAGGTCAGTCAGTATTTGAAAGAAAAATTGTGCACATTTCAGGTGGAGTTGCTGTGCACATTCTGAGGTATATTGTGATTGTGGAGAGTATTTTAGTAATCAAAATGGACGATGTTGCCACATTGTGAAAATATCCTCATCAGCTATGTAGAGTTCAAATCCATGAGGATATCTCATTCATTGATTACATTTAAAAACAATAAAAAATGAATTTGGAATACCTAGTTCTGCATGCCTTGATGTTGCATATACTATTAAATAGGGCCAATAGCCAGGCACCACTTCACTGAACTAAATCCATTTAGAGAATCCAAAGTCAAGTCAGGAGAGGATTTGTCTTGTCCTTATTCAGCAAATTTTTGGGGCTATATGAAATTCAGTTCCCCATCTGGTTTTTTTTAAATAAGAGATCTTTCACTAAGTGATTCCTGTAGTAAAGATTTGATGATTGCTTACAGAGAATCTAAGTTCAAACTCAAGCTTCAACTAATATTCAAAGTTTGCTTAACTCCATTGAGCTAGTCTTTTTCCCCAAGCCCACCAGAAGTCACATTACCCAACAGACATGGAGAATTTTGAATCCAAGAACAAGTTTATAATGCCCATTTGTAAAGTGGACAGCAGTGGTTTTGGCTGTCCACAGAGCAATCACCGATTAGCTATTACCTTGTAGTCTTCAGATACTTTGTAGTCCTCCAGAATCAAGATAGACTCTTAAGTTCAACAAGGCTAACCACACTGAAGTTCAAGCCAGTTTTACACCATGTAGACTCAACTGCAACTACATTCATTTCCATAGCACCTTCAATGTAATAAAAATGACCTAAGCCGCTTCACGAAGGATAGAATAGACACCAAGTAGAAGACTTCGGAGAGATGACCAAATGCACTGGGTTTGAAAAGATTGTTTCTGAGGAGGCTTTTAAAGGTAGGAGTGAGCAGTAGCTAGGCAGAGATTTAGAGAGGGAGTTCCAGAGAGTAGGAATGAGACAGCTTGAAGGCTCTGTCACCAAAAGTGGATGCACAGAAAGTTAGAGGACTGTAGGGTATGTAGGGCTGGAGAAAGCTGCGGAGATGGGGAGGGAAGGGCCCATGGAGGGATTTACCAACAACAACAAGGATTTTGAATTCTGTGCCTTGGGAATAGGGAGCCAGTGACCGAATCAGGGATCATATGTGTAAGGGTTACAGCTAAGAGTTTTGGAGAACCAGCTAGCAGAGCATTTGAGGAGTATTGAAATAGCATTTAGTATTCATACAATACAACTCTATTACTTTTGGACAACGCATGAGATGGGACTACTTGAAACTAGGATTGACATTTTATAACTTTGCAAACTCTGCTATTAGGTGATTGTTACTTTGAGTGGTAGTCAAAATATGGCCATGGTCCATATGCAGACTTCTTCACTTTCAGTTGTCACTTTGAGCAGATGGATCCCTATCTAAGGCCTGCCTCAGAGATTTTCCCCATTGTGGAGGTCTGTGCTGGTTCTGCTCTTTTTGTTGCTTTCCAGCAAAAGAAGGCAAGAAAATGTTGTTGAAGAGCAGGATTATTCTAACTTCCTTACAGCAAGTGAAAGGACCCTAATTAAAGGAGAACTGGTTCTGTATTTGTTACTCTACCTGTGGTGAAGTGCATGCGCAGATAAACACGGAAATCCTGAAGTTGCGGTCAGTCATTCCCTGCTCTGCCACAGGCTGCATTGTCGAACTCCCCAGAGCCAGCAATCTGTGAAATCAGTTGAACTGACGAAAACTTAAGCTTTTCACAGAATCACAGAATCCCCACAGTGCAGATAGAGGCCATTTTGACCCATCGAGCCTGCACCGACACATATCCCACCCTATCCCCGTAACCCCACGTATTTAATCCCCCTAACACTAAGGGTCAATTTATCATAGCCAAATCAACCTAACCCGCACATCTTTGGACTGTGGGAGGAAACCGGAGCACCCGGAGGAAACCCACGCAGACACGGGGAGAATGTGCAAACTCCACACAGTCACTCGAGGCCGGATTCGAACCCGGGTCCCTGGTGCTGTGAGGCAACAGTGCTAATCACTATGCCACCGTGTTTCTGCTGTAATGCCGCCATTAACCACCCCATAAAAAGTTAAGCTTTGTTGGAATAGGTGTAACTGGGGTTTTAATGGCGTATTGATTGCTGAACAACCATTCTGGCCCTGAAAAATGAATTTTATATTTGTGGAATGTCAAATTTCTCCATTATGATAGAAAATGACTAGATTTTTAAAATAATACTTTTTGTTAAAGTTTGATATTTCAGCTTATACAGTAACCCCTTATGTACATCTCAAACTTTATTTCACACTCTGTAAAAGAAAAAATTAAAAAGTGAATTGAATCGGTGCTTTTTATTTCCTGGTTTGCTGTCTGAGAATTCTTCAGTTTGATTGGCTGTTTAGACAGCTTGATGACATCACTGCTGCTCTATGCTAGGGATCCCCTTTTAACACTGCTACAATCAATTTAACATTGAGAAAGCTCAAGTTTTCACCAGAGATCGCAAGATATTTGTGGGCAGCTTTCTCCAAGGCCAGCGGCGATCACCCTTGCTTTGCCGCTGACTGCAGATTTCGGGCCGTTAAAACGCTAGTGCTCACTCTAGGGGAAACAACTTGTTTAACACTTAAAAATCTTATTGGGAACATACTGTGGAGAGGCCTTTTAAAAAGCCACGTTTGAACTTCAAACGTGATAAGTCAGTGGCAACAGGAGAAGCATAAAGAGATTCTAAAGTGGCCCTTTCGACCCTGTGGAGGCTGCTGGTAGTTGCTATCCTTGTCCGTGTCATAGCTTTCTTGTGGCAGTTCACAAAGATGATGGCCTCTGGGAAATGTGAAGTATACAGTTCAACAGCTACAGCAGGCTCCCCAGACCGAGATACTCAAACTACATTCCACCTGTGCACTAAATGCAAACTATTAGTGATGTTCCAAAAAGGACCATGGAACTAAGGGAAGGTCCTTCTCTCTGGACATTCAAAAATGTCTTAAGGGAGTACATGCACAATGATTCCTTTAGTTGGCAATCAGGGCTGATTGCTTCAGTATGATGAATCGAATAAAAGGATTTGTGCAGTCTATTGGAATAAAAACCAGATTTCACCTTCACCTCCGCTTATAAAATGAAAATTAAGATTATGGGTATGAAGAAACACTTAGTGACAAACATTAGTCTAGTCTGTCACTGCTGAATACATTGTTTAATGAGAAATATTACACAACCACATTAAGCATCTGCTGCCACAATTCCTAGCGTGAGCACTGCAGTGTTTTATTGTCTGACTACAATTCTTATAAAATCAGGAAACTTCCCACGAGTCCATAAGCAAGACTGCGGTGTGGCAGCAGACTTGTCCAATTCTACTTCACCTTTGTGAATAGCAACAAAATGTCTTTGCAATATCAATAGGTGCAATATTATACAGGACAATAAACAAGGCAATTTTAGTACCAGATTCCATGGGAAACTTGATAAATTTCACAGAAATAAACAATTTTAGATTCTATTGAGTAGATTTGTAAGCAGACTAGGGTTCAGCCATATTTATCTCAGCAGCTTATATTGAGTCTGATGAGAACATAAAAACATAAGAAATAGGAGCAGGAGTAGGCCATTTGGCCTCTCGAGCCTGCTCTGCCATTCAGTAAGATCATGGCTGATCTACCTCATCTCCACTTTCCTGGACTATCCCCTTATCCCTTGACTCCCTAAATATTCAAAAATAAGCAACTGTCCTTATTTCTGTGGTAGCATGCTGTAAAAGTCTTGAACTAACCAGTTATCTATCATCTCTGTACTATTATACTCTATTATTAAAGATGCATTTATACTGCAACTTTGGCATCATTATAAAACAATTGCTGCTTTCCAGTGACGCTACAGTTGCAGTATAACTCGAGTCAGAGTGAGACCTCTGGAGAAAGAATGATTTGCATTTATATAGCACCTTTCACAAACTCAGCCAATGAATTACTTGAGAAATGTAATCGCTGTTGTAATGTAGTAAACACGGCAGCCAATTTGCACACAGCAAGCTCCCACAAACAGCAATGTGATCATAACCAGATAATCTGTTTTTGGTGATGTTGATTGAGGGAGAAATATTGGTCAAGAAACTGGGGAGGACTCCCCTGCTCCCCTCGAGGATGTAATATTGCATCATTTGGGCAGCGCAATGCATAGAAAAAAACCTCAGTGTGGTGGTAAACATGGTAAAGTGCTCACAGATCTCTGCCCTGCTCCCAGAACATTTATTTAAGCCCACCTCAAATTATTTTGATTGTGTGTAATAACTGCTAGTTATTATAATAGAAAAGCTTCTGTTCATGAAAGATTGGAAAGTCTGAATCTTAAGCAGCACCTTGTATTTCTGCTGATAAAGGTACTTATTACTAGATATCATGCATCACTAAACCCATACAGCTGCTTAAAATGTTGGAGTAGAATATTGTCATAAACTTACATATTTGTGTATAATTTCTTCTGTTTGATTAATAAAAGTAGAGTATTATGTAGACAATACTAATGTTGGTATAATTTGTACACCACAACTAGTAAAAGATTGCAGATTTTATGTTTGGTATTGTACAATGTCATGCATTTCTCAAATTTTTTGAAATTACATCGTTATCTTTTCTCCTACCTGTTTTCAAACTAGGTGATATCCTGGATTATGGGCCTTCACCTAGATTGCTCAATTTGAAATAAATCCTGCAGTAGAAACTTGCAGAATGTGTTTGCAGTTATGGAATTGAAAGCTACAAAGGACAGCTAGATCTGAGAGAAATTTTGGTAAAACGTTGTGCTGGCACCATGCTTTGTTAAAAAGAAATATTAAATAGAAACCAGTAGAGAAATCCCTCCCCAATAGTTTAGCTAGTTTATTCAGTGAGTAGCAGAGCCGTACAGACAAGGAAGGTGCGGAGTCTGATCTGTGGTCTGTGCTGTGTTGGCTGATCTCAACTTGAAAGAAGAAAGACAGACTTGCATTTATATAGTGCTTTTCATGACCACCAGACATCCCAAAGTGTTTTGCAGCCAATGAAGTACTTTTTGAAGTGTAGTCACTGTTGTAATGTAGGAAACATGGCAGCCAATTTGCACACAGCAAGCTCTTGCAAACGACAATGTGATAATGACCAGCAAAACTGTTTTTTAGTGATGATTGAGGGATAAATATTGGCCAGGACACCGGGGATAACTCCTGCTCTTCAAAATAGTGCCGTGGGATCTTTTACGTCCACCTGAGAGCAGACGGGGACTCCGGTTTAACAGCACCTCCAACAGTGCAGCACTCCCTTAGTACTGCACTGGAGTGTCGGCCTAGATTTTTGTGCTGTAGTCTCTGGAGTGCGACTTGAACCCACAACCTTCTGCCTCGGAGGCTTAATGCCTCAGGTTAGGGAGGGGAAACTCAACCAGTGTTCTCACTTCCTTTATGCAGAACTCTTACTGGAAAGGCATTGAATGAGGACATAATCAGCTCAGTGGTGTTTCCACCCTTGGTGCCCCTGTATATAGCCTGCTGACATTCGCTCTTGAGGCTTGCGTGTGAGTAATAAGATTCTGGAGGGAGTCGAAGTATTTGAGAGCAGGAAATTAAATTGCTGAGAAAAAGAAAAAAGGCTGACAAAATTGCAAGGGTGTCAATTGTTCACCAGTAGAAATAGTGGTACCCTCTATCCTGCAGTTTTGTGTTAAAAGTCCTGAAATAAACAAAGAACAGGAGATGGACTTAACAACAGGAAGGCGAGAGCTGGAAATGATGTATAGATGCTGAACAAAGACCTAAAGGAGTCATTTAAAAGGACTGAATAAAGTAATGGTTGCTTAACCAGTTACACTTTTTTGCACCTCATGACTACTTCAAATATTGTTAGTTTAAGTATGACAGATGAATCTGCTATTCTGGTAGTCATAAATATACAAGTACCTCCAGATTTATGAGGTGACCCAAACATTTTCCATCACACTATTTAATAGTAGAGTGATATAATCTAAAGATATTATCATACATTCAGTATATATATATTTTGCAGAAATAGCATTTTGGTTCAAACTCTACACGTGGAATTGGGGCAGACATGACATCTGTTCCTGCAATTTGAAGTTTGCATGCAATGGAATAACCCCAAATGGCCAGGATTTCCTCTCTAAGCTACAGTATAGGGTATCAGATAATTAGGCATTTGTTCTTGAGCCTGAGAAACGAAGCCAAATACTGCTACAGTACACAGTGGCTGTCTTCTGGCTGGAGAAACAAACCAGACTCTCAATTGTACAGTTCCAAGGTTTCCAACTCTCAGTATTGAATTTCCTGAAACCCATTGTTCATTTTGTCGTGTTCAGAGCTTCAGTCGGCATTTATGCTGAATTTTAGGTGGTGACAAATATAAATGCCAATTGAGCTGGGTATATATCAGGGTACTTTACAATGTGCACGTATAGTTAAGATTTGTTTTTGACTTTACTGTATTCCCTATCGAGGCAGAAGTTGCATTTATGTAATAGTGAATTGACCATGGCAAGAAAACCTATGAACATACACAGCAATATACTGTCTCTGGCTGCTTTTATGGGCACTGCATGCGTGGGCTGGCAGAGGCTGCCGTATTAATGTGGAGGCAGGAGGAGCACTCCTCCTACGGGCTTGACATTAAAGTAAGTTTTAAAAAAACAACCTTACCTGCCGGCTTCTTCTGCTGCTCCAACTACTTTTCATCGATTTCCAGGTCTGGAAATGGGTGCAGGAGCTTAATTTCAATGGCCCAGGAATTACAGGAGCGGTGCATTTCGCGGCGAGTGCCGTGAATTGGATATTTACCTCTCCCTTCAGATCATGTTATTTTTGCATCGTAAATTGCTGAAAATGCGACTTGATAACTGGGCATCTGGGACCTTATGAACGTCGGGTCCAATGGTCTATCTCCTTAACCAATGAAAGTCAAGGACAGGGAAAGAAACAAAGCGAATGACGGAAGGAAATAAGGTGAATTAGTCAAATTAGATACAGAAAAAGAAATAAGGAGAGAGTAGATTAGAGTGAGAAAAAAGATACAGAAAGGAAAAGTGAAGAAAAAATGTTAAAAAAAAAACCTAGAACAATTTACTACCTGTGGGAGTGATGCTCTAGTTTCATTGTTCCCTTTCTGGGCATCCAAGGTTGAGTGGCATGTTGGGACCATAAATCATGTCATTAATAGGGTCCTTGTGACATGAATTACCAGCCTTAAATGGTTGTAGCGAGATTAATTTGTATTAATGGTACAAATCCAGCTATTTTCTGATGCACAATTGAGATGCTCGCGGTGAGATGGTAATTTTTTCTGGTGTTGTCGAGGCTAATGGCGGAGTGGCGCAAATCGTCCAGCAATTTGTAGAGAATCAGGACTCCTGCTGTTTTTTTTAACGCACTAATAATGGAGGAAGCCGTGAACTAGCCATTAATTTTCCAGCAATTTCTGGGCCGTTATTTAAATGAGGCCTGCGTTCATTTCAGGTGGCCACCATGACCGCCTAAAAGAGATGGTGCTGGATTTAGCAGTGGCCCAGGCGTGTGCACAAATCAGGCATGGGCTAAATTTGTTGTATTCAATTCAGTTGGTATGAAAAGGGAATCCTTGTTTGGTTTTGATTGACCATCCTATACCTAAGAGACTGTCTTTATACCTTTTGAATTCATTTGACATTTTTGATTATTTGTGAAGGACATTCTTTTTGGGGCAAATCTTCCTGGAAACATAATGGTGCATTAATTAATGCGCAAATAGGCCAGCAAGTTCAGGGGAAGAAGAGATACACCGTGAATTGCGAATCTCCAGGAATAGCTGGTAAAATGTTGCCGTTTGCCTTGCACAAACCACATCACGTCCTTAACTTCTCCGCTTTTTTTTAAAGAACTTGCTGGTTTTGCACATTAATTGCTCATTAAACTCGCTGCAGAAAGTTAGGGCTCATAATTAATAGTGTAAGTACCCTTTTAACAATGTGATAATTGTTAATGCAATGCCATGCAATCTCTCCGGCCCAGAAAGGAAACAATTTAAACTCTTCAATCTCATTCTTGCATGTAGTCAATTGTTAGAGATTTTAAAAATGTCATTTTAGTTTTAAATATTTTTTTTTACACTCAATCCAGTTTTATTCCCTTTTTTTTCTGTACCTGATTTGACTTTAATTCATACACTCTCATCCTCCTCTTTCTTAGTTGCTCCTTTGTTTGTTTCTCAATCCTTCCATCTCATTGGTTAAAGAGACAAACTGTTGGTCCTGCAGTTCACTAAGGTCCCAGATGCCCCGTTGCCCTCGCTGAGCCGTTGTCAGCTTGTACTTCCAGCAAGTTATGGTGCAAATATTTTTCGAGCTGAAGGGTGCAGGAAATGTTAAACTAACAGTGTGTGCTGCATGATGCGCCACTCCAGCAAGATTTGGCCCTATATCTTCCTTTTGTACCAGTTTGGACATCAAAAGGATAGTCAGGCTGTTGCTGTATCTTCAGTTTCCTTCTCTAGCACGACGTAGGTGGTCTTTGATGCATCCTATGACTCTAAAGTTAAATTCTCATGTAAAGGTTTTATCACAGATTCATTGTTAAATATGCTAAGACTTTAGTCTGTTAAGTACAGGAAACTCTTTATTAACCGGCACCGACGGGACCGGCGTGGTGCCGGTTAATCAAAAAGTCCGGATAACGGAGAGTTATATCTCCCAACGTACGAGAGCCCCGTACACATTGACATGCGCCTGCATTCGGAGCTCCGTCTCCCTGGGGACCGCCAGCTGACCATCTGTCGTGTCCGCTGCCTACCCGGGCTGCACATTCCCCTCCCAATCTACACGCTCCGATACAAGGCAAACGCCTCGGGGTTTTTTTTAAGTTAATCTTAAACGAGAGATGAAGGAAAACCCCGGTTACCTACTCAAGAATTTTGCCGGTTAAGAGAGATTTCCGGATATTTGGGTGCCGGTTAATAAAGAGTTTCCTGTACAGCATTTGTTTATCTGCTGAATCTTTCTTTTTCAATTTCACTTAGACATGAATTAGTAATTTTAGCCTAAGACAGTCTGGCAAATTGGTGTTTTCTGTCAATTCTGAATTATTTGGAGCATGCTGGATGTAGGCTGTATTATTTCTGGAACATACCCAAGTGGTGGAAAGGTTTGTTGTTCACCTTGTGGAATCTGCCTGCCAGATGTTTCGTGGATACGGTCACATTTTGGTTTTTAAGTGTGGGTTTGCCTTTGGAAGCCACAGTTTACGGAGACCATTAATGAAGACTATTTGTAAGTACCCTTAATTGTAAGTGGTGCTGGCTTTCTTTTTATTTTTCGTGCTCTCTTTTCTGGCTCTCTCTCTCTCGCTCTCTCGCTCTCTTACACTCTCTAGGGGGAGTGTTTGCTAGTGCTCTGGGGGAGGGTTTAAACTAAAATGGCAGGGGGTTGGGAACCTGAGCAGGGAGACAGAGGAAAGGGAAACAAGGATAAAAGCAAAAGATAGGAAGGAGCAAAACAAAAGTGGCAGTCAGAGAAATCAACGGTTTAAATCAAATATGGCCACAGTAAATAATAATTCTAATAGGTCTAAGAGCGCTAAAACAAGCCTGAAGGCTTTGTGTCGTAATGCGAGGAGCATTCGGAATAAGGTGGATGAATTAGCTGCGCAAATAGAGGTAAACAAATATGATTTGATTGGGATTACGGAAACATGGCTCCAGGGTGGCCAAGGCTGGGAACTCAACATCCAGGGGTATTCAATATTCAGGAAAGATAGGCAAAAAGGAAAGGGAGGTGGCGTAGCATTGCTGGTTAAAGAGGGGATTAACACAATTGTAAGGAAGGATATTAGCTCTGATGATGTGGAATCTGTATGGGTAGAACTGAGAAATACCAAGGGGCAGAAAATGTTAGTGGGAGTGGTATATAGACCTCCAAACAGTAATGTGGAGGTTGGGGATGGCATTAAAAGGGAAACTAGAGAAGCGTGCAATAAGGGCACCGCAGTCATGGGTGACTTTAATCTACATATAGATTGGGCTAACCAAATTAGTAACAATACTGTGGAGGAGGAATTCCTGGAGTGTTTATGGGATGGTTTCCTGGACCAATATGTTGAGGAACCAACCAGAGAGCAGGCCATTTTAGACTGGGTATTATGTAATGAGAAAAGATTAATTAGCAATCTTGTTGTGCGAGGCCCCTTGGGTCGGAGCGATCATAATATGATAGAATTCTTTATTAAGATGGAGAGTGAAGTAGTTGACTCAGAGACTAGGGTCCTGAATTTAAATAAAGGAAACTACGATGGTATGAGGCGCGAGTTGGGTAGGATTGATTGGGGAATGTCACTCAAAGGGTTGACGGTGGATAGGCAATGGCAAACATTCAAAGACCGCATGGATGAACTACAGAATTTGTTCATCCCAGTTTGGCATAAGAATAAAACAAAAAAGGTGACTGAACCGTGGCTAACGAGGGAAATTAGGGATAGCATAAGATCCAAGGAGGGGACATATAAATTGGCCAGAAAAAGCAGTAAACCTGAGGATTGGGAGCAGTTTAGGATTCAACAAAGGAGGACGAAGGGGAAAATAGAATATATGAGGAAGCTTGCAGGGAACATAAAAACTGACTGTAAAAGCTTTTATAGATATGTAAAGAGAAAAAGATTGGTGAAGTCAAGCGTAGGTCCCTTGCAGTCAGAATCAGGGGAACTTATAATGGGGAACAAAGAAATGGCAGACCAATTAAATACATACTTTGGTTCTGTCTTCACAAAGGAGGACACTAATAACCTCCCAAAGATGTTGTGGAACATAGGGTCTGATGAAAGGGAGGAACTGAAAGAAATCAGTATTTGTAGGGAAATGGTGTTAGGGAAATTGGTGGGATTGAAGGTCGATAAATCCCCAGGGCCTGATAATTTACATCCTAGGGTACTTAAGGAAGTGGCCCTAGAAATAGTAGATGCATTGCTGATCATCTTCCAACTTTCGATGGAATCTGGAACAATACCCATGGATTGGAGGGTAGCTAATGTTACCCCACTATTCAAAAAAGGTGGTGGAGAGAAAACGGGGAATTACAGACCGGTAAGCCTGACATCGGTAGTGGGAAAAATGCTAGAGTCCATTATAAAAGATGTAATAGCAGAGCACTTGGAAAACAGTGACAGGATCGGACAAAGTCAACATGGATTTACAAAAGGTAAATCGTGCTTGACTAATCTACTGGAATTTTTTGAGGATGTAACTGGTAAAATAGATAAGGGAGAACCAGTGGATGTGGTGTATTTGGACTTTCAAAAGGCTTTCGATAAGGTCCTGCATAAGAGATTAGCGTGTAAAGTTAAGGCACATGGGATTGGGGGCAAGGTATTGACTTGGATAGAGAACTGGTTGGCAGACAGAAAGCAAAGAGTTGGAATAAACGGGTCTTTTTCCGAGTGGCAGGCAGTGACTAGTGGGGTACCGCAGGGATCGGTCCTTGGACCCCAGCTATTCACAATATATATTAATGATCTAGACGAGGGAACTAGATGTAATATCTCCAAGTTTGCAGACGACACAAAGCTGGGTGGGCATGTGTGCTGTGAGGAGGATTCCGAGAAACTCCAGGATGATTTGGACAGGTTGGGTGATTGGGCAGAAGCATGGCAGATGCAATATGACGTGGATAAATGCGAGGTTATCCACTTTGGTGTCAAAAACAGGAAGGCAGATTATTATCTGAATGGCAATAGATTGGGAGAAGGGGAAATGTAACGAGACCTGGGTGTCCTTGTGCACCAGTCGCTGAAGGTAAGCATGCAGGTGCAGCAGGCGGTTAAGAAGGCAAATGGTATGTTGGCCTTCGTAGCGAGAGGGTTTGAGTACAGGAACAAGGATGTCTTGCTGCAGTTGTACAGGGCCTTGGTGAGACCACATCTTGAGTATTGTGTGCAGTTTTGGTTGCCTTATCTGAGGAAGGAGGTTCTTGCCATGGAAGGAGTTCAGTGAAGATTCACCAGGCTGATACCTGGGATGGCAGGAATGACGTATGAGGAGAGATTGGGTCGATTGGGCTTATACTCGCTGGAGTTTAGAAGAATGAGAGGGGATCTCATTGAAACTTATAAAATTCTGACAGGACTGGACAGACTAGATGCAGGAAGGATGTTCCCGATGGTCGGGGAGTCCAGAACCAGGGGTCACAGTCTAAGGATAAGGGGTAAGCCATTTAGGACTGAAATGAGGAGGAATTTCTTCACCCAGAGAGTGGTGAACCTGTGGAATTCTCTACCAGAGAAGGCAGTAGAGGCCAATTCATTAAATAGATTCAAGAAGGAGTTGGATATATTTCTTAAGGCTCAAGGGATATGGGGAAAAAGCAGGGACAGGGTTCTGAATTTGGATGATCAGCCATGATCGCATGGAATGGCGGAGCAGGCTAGAGGGGCCGAATGGCCTACTCCTGCTCCTATCTTCTATGTTTCTCTTTCTTACTCTCTCCCTCTCCCTCTCTCTCTCTCTGGCTCCCTCAGCAGTATTTCCAGGAGTTTATTTCATCCTCGCAGCTGGGCGTTAGTCACTGTGGTGGTTCCAAGTGACGGTATTTCCTCTGATTTAATTCCCTTTGGATTTGGACAGCCAGCAGAGTGAGATTAGCAGTTCTGAGTAATGAGAAAACTTATGCCAACAGTTTTCCATCAGTGTGCACCCTTAATTGACTGTCATCTGATAAATGTTAAACTGAGCATTTATGAATGGGTGGGGCTGGGGAACTCTGCTTTTTGGTTATGTTCCATCATGCTGCCTTACTGGAATTGTTGTAGTTCTTTGATAATTGCTGAATACTAGCCAGAATTGGCTACTGCTAATTTTATTATTTTGTCTGTAATTTCATAGCTATACACTTGCACACTGTGCTTTTGCAAAGACCAAATAAACACAACAGGAGATAGTAATTTGTCAACAGATCTCACTGATTGATTGGGTTTTATAACAATGAAAATCAGCAACTTGATTTTTGGGTGAGACAGTCTTCCTTTGGTGTAATTTAAACAATGCTGAATAGTCAGAGTAAGTCCCAAGTCTGTTAATGACAGAGTCACTCTGTTGTCATATTATGCATCACAGTATGTCTCTCCTCATCTGGAATAGTTCAGCAACATAAGTTTTTCATAGAATTTTACAGCACGGAAGGAGGCCATTCATCCCATCATGCCTGTGCCAGCTATTTGAAAGAGCTATCCAATTATTCCCACTTCCCCACTCTTTCCCCATAGTCCTGTGAATTTTTCCTTTTCAAGTATATATCCAATTCCCCATTGGAAGTTATTATTGAATCTGCTTCCATGACCCTTTCAAGCAGTACATTCCAGATCGTAAGAACACGTTGCGTTTATAAAAAAAAAAAGAATTCTCATCTTCCCTCTGGTTCTTTTGCCAATGATAAAGCTGTGTCCTCTGGTTATCGACCCACCCACCAGTGGAAACAGTTTCTCCTTATTTACTGTCCATTAACCTTTTTAATAAGTAGGCTTTATTCGATTGCTTTGTCAAATGCAGAAATATTTAGTGAGGTCTTGCAACTTTAGTTATTTTAGTGAACTTGTATATCAGTGGCCTAAATGAGCTAGTTCTTTAGCAATAGCTAATTTATCAAACGGCTGAATTTAACATTAGACAACTGTCATTGCTGATTTTCAGAGTAAGGGTGGCTCTGGGGTGATGAGATTCTGCAAGCAGGATACTGTTCAGACTTGTGGCTTAAATTCAACTGTAATTGAAATGACTGCGCAGGTTATATGATGTAACCATTTGAGGAACTTAATCCTGCTACTCGGCATGGCAACAGCCAGCTTCACTAGAACTGAGCTTGGATGTAATAATATAGTATGGCGGCCATGGTTTTTCCAGAGAATTGGGTAAACTGGATTTAAAAAGTTTCCCAAACCCAATTCATTAAAAGTAATGCATGTTAAATGAAATGTTGTTTTGTTCAGTCATTTTTTAACTTAAATTGCTTTAAATTCAGGAAATATAAATTACTACAGTTTGATTGTATCTGGAATCATTTTGCTCTCAATGGTGCATATCCCTTCTTCCGGTTTTTCAGCTCTTAATCGGAGTCTGTAGTCCGTAATTTGATTGCCCACTTGCTGTTTATCATGAATGTTCTATACCTGAACTTGGGTATACAGGCCGTAATTTCAAAGTTTACAGTCGACACGAAACTCGGAATTGTAGTAACTAGTGAGGGGAATAGTAACAGACTTCAGGAGGACATCGGTAGACTGGTGAAATGGGCAAACACATGCCAGATGAAATTTAATGCAGAGAAGTGTGAAGTGATATATTTTGGTAGGAAGAGTGAGAGGCAATATAAAGTAAATGGTACAATTTTAACAGGGGAGGGCAGGGATAGAGACCTGGGGGTGTATGTATGCAAGCCTTTGAAGGTGACAGGACAAGAAGGCTGTTAAGGCACATGGATCCTTGGCTTTGTAAATCGAGGCATCGAGTACAAAAGCAAGGAAGTTATGGTGCACCTTTTATAAAACACTGGTTAGGCCCCAGCTGGGGTATTGTGGCCAATTTTGGGCACTGCACTTTAGGAAGGATGCCAAGGCTTTGGAGAGAGTGCAGAAGAAATTTACTAGAATGGTACCAGGGATGAAAGACTTCAGGTACATGGAGAAACTGGGGTTGTTCTTAGAGTAGAAAAGGAAAAGGGGAGATTTGATACAGGTGTTTAAAATTATGAAGGGTTTTGATAGTGTAAATAAGGAGAAACAGTTTCCAGTGGCAGAAGGGTCAGTAATCAAAGGACACAGATTGAAGGTGATTGGCAAAAGAACCAGAGGTGACATGAGGGGGAAAAAAATGCAGCCAGTTGTTATGCTCTGGAATGCTCTGCCTGAAGGTGGTGGAAGCAGATTCAATAATAGCGTTCAAAGGGGAATTGGATAAATGTTTGAAGGTGGAAAATTTTCAGGCCTATGGGCAAAGAGCAGGGGAGTGAGACTAATTGGATAGCTCTTTCAAAGAGCCTGCACAGGCACAATGGCTGAATGACTACCTTCTGTGCTGCATCTCTGATTCTATGATTAGAAGTTATTCAGCTGCATACTCTCGAAAGTATCTACATTGGTGAATTAAAATAAATGCAGAATAGCTGGCGTGGTGGGATGGGGCTGCAGTTTAAAATGAATGTTATTTCAGCTGGAGAAAATAGAGGCTTGCATAATGCCATACAAAATTGTGAATTGTTTCACTTTCATAGTTTCCTACATTCCTTTTAAAGAAAGAAAGACTTGCATTTATATAGCGCCTTTCACTACCACCGGACGTCTCAAAGCGCTTTACAGTCAATGAAGTACTTTTACCATTTTGTTAACAAGAATGGTACGACTTATGAATTTCTGTAAATATTTGAACACAAACTTGTCACTTCAGTTACAAGCATTTTTATTACATTCACCAAATGTGACTAGGCAATTTCTGTGCTCCTGCTTTGATGGTAGGCAATGACACTCTTAAACACTGCCTTGTGACCCAATAATCAATTTGAACTAATGCTGATTCTATGTCATCTCCTACTTTGGGTGGATGCGAGAGAATTCTGATTTGTCGTGGTTTCATCCAACAACAACTTGCATTTCTTCAATGGCTTTTCACAGGAGTGTTATCAGACAAACTTTGACACTGAGCCACGTAAGGAGATATTGGGACAGGTGACCAAAAGCTAGGTCAAAGAGGTAGGTTTAAGGAGCATCTTAAAGTAGGACAGCGAGGTTTAGAGAACAAATTCCAGAGCTTAGTGCCTAGACGGCTGAAGGCATGGCTGCCAATGGAGGGGTGAAGGAAATTGGGGATGCCCAAGAGGCCGGACTTGGAGGAACGCATGCACAAGAGACTAGAATTGGAGGAATGCAGAGTTCTCGGAGATTGTCGGGCTGGAGGAGGTTACAGAGATAATGAGGAGCGAGGTCATTGGAGCGATTTGAACACAAGGATGAGAATTTTCAATTTGAGGTGTTGCTGAACCGGGAGCCATTTTAGGTCAGTGAGCACAGGGGTGATGGGTGAACTGGACTTGGTGCGAGTCCAGATACAGGCAGCAGAGCTTTCTTTGGATGAGTTGAAGTTTGCGGAGGGTGGAAATTGGGAGGCCGGCAAGGAGAGCATTGGAGGTAACAGAAACTGCTTCTCATTTACACAAGGATGAGGGTTTCAGCAGCAGATGGGCGATATTCTGGAGGTGGAAGTAGGTGGTCTTAGTGATGGAGAGGATATGGCGCCAGAAGCAGCTCTGAGTTCAATCTGACGTCGAGGTTGCAAATAGTTTGGTTCAGCCTGAGACAGGTGTCAGGGAGAGGGATGGAGTTGGTGGCTAGGGAACTGAGTTGCTGGTGGGGGCTGAAGACCATGGCTTCGGTCTTAATATTTCATTGGAGGAAATTTCTGCTATCCAATAGTGGATGGCAGACAAAGCGTGACAAATCAGATGCAGTGGAAGGGCTGATAGAGGTGGTGTTGAAGTAGAGCTGGGTGTCTTCAACATGCACGTGGGATCTGACATTGTGTTTTTGGATGATGTCAATGAGGGGCAGTATGTTGATCAGAAATAGGAGGAGGGCCATGGATAGATCCTTGGGGGACTCCAGAGATAACGGTGCGTGAGCGGGAAGAGAAGCCATTGCAGGAGATTCTCTGGCTAGGACTGGATAGATAAGAATGGAACCAGGCGAGGGCAGTCCCACTCAGCTGGAAAACAGAAGAGGTGTTGGAGGAGGATGGTATGGACAGGCAATGAAAGCAGGTCTGCTGGAATCCACTTTGTTTCATAAGTTTGAGGTTTTTACAGTGTCATTTGCAAATGCTGAAAATGCAAAGTGCATTAGCGGTGTCTGCTCAGTCAGTGGATTTGTTTAAAAAGTTAGCAAGCTACATATTTTCTCTTTGTAGGTGAGCAGATTACTAAACTAGAATTCTGTAATTTATTTTACATAGTTATTCTTTCACTCCAGTTTATTTTTATTAACCTGTCTCCTAACATTGCTCCAGCAGCTAGCCTATATCATCCATTTGGTACAATGTATTGCAAAAATATAAAGGGGAAATATAAATGATGCTTAGTTATCTTCTCCAACTGCATGCTTTTTAATTTGAAGCATTTTAACCCCTTTTTTGACCGATGCTAATCCGTGGTTTTAACCCAGATTTTCTAGGCGACTGTACGTTTCTTCGTCTTTTATGTTGCAATTACAATACTGTATACAGTTCTTTGAAGTAACTGAGAGGGTGGATGAGGATAGTGCAGTTGTTGTATATGTGGACTTTCAAAAAGTGTTTGATAAAGTGCCACATAATAGACTTGTTAGCTAAATTGAAGCCCATGGGATTAAAAGGGCAGTGGCTGTGTGGATGCACAATTGGCTAGCGGACAGAAAGCAGAGAGTCGTGGTGAATGGTTGTTTTTCAAACTGGAGGGAAGTGTGCAGTGGTGTCCCCCCCCCCCCCCCCCCCCCCCCCCTCCCCGGGGTTGGTGTTGGGGCCACTGCTCTCTTTGATATGTATTAATGACCTGGACTTGGGTATACAGTGCTTAATTTCAAAGTTTGCAGA
This sequence comes from Squalus acanthias, assembly GCA_030390025.1. NCBI lineage: Eukaryota > Metazoa > Chordata > Chondrichthyes > Squaliformes > Squalidae > Squalus > Squalus acanthias. The sequence continues at coordinate 53,511,351 of CM059442.1, read as the reverse complement.
TGACACAAAACTTGGAAATGTAGTAAACAATGAGGAGGATAGTAACAGACTTCAGAAGGACATAGACTGGTGAAATGGGCAGACACATGGTAGATGAAATTTAACACATACGTGAAGTGATGCATTTTGGTAGGAAGAATGGATAGAGGCAATATAAAGTAAATGGTACAATTTTAACGGGGGTGCAGGAACAGAGGCACCTGGGGATGTATGTACATAAGTCTTTGCAGGACAAGTTGAGAAGGCTGTTAAAAAGGCATACGGGACCCTTGGCTTTATAAATAGAGGTATAGAGTACAAACGTAAGGAAGTTATGCTGAAGAGATATTTACTAGTCCTAGCCCCTTTAGGACTACCCTGAATCAGGCGTATTTCTCATGTTACCGCCCTCCAGATAGCGCTTTTAATAAGTTTAGCTAGACTGTAACGTCCTGGATATTATGAGGGTCCGGAAAACTCCCCCAGAAATGTAACTCTTCACCAAAGTGTACAGAGATTGAGTTCGCGAGTTTTTGATACAGAAGACTTGAGACAATTCTAAAAATATATAGCAATTTATTAAAAGAGCCGACATGCAATTTACAGTTGGTGAATCAGTCAATCGCAACATTAACAATTCTAAAGAGAAAACATACGATCTTTTTAACAGAATCTTACTTTTAAATCTTAACTTCGCTACAGTATTACAGTTCTTAAAGTTCTCTTATACAGGATATCCATCAATATCAAATACCTTTTGATCCCCGAGGTACAAAGAGTTGGAGACTACAGAGCCACCTCTGCAGCCGAGAATCGCTTTGCCCGATTAAAGCGAGTCTGATATTCCATTTGAGGTCAATATTTATACCCTTTTCCAGTGGTATTTCCTTTAAGGTTTTCTGCTGATGCAAGTTAATTATCTCTCCATCTTTCTGCCGACCTCTGCAATTCTTATTGCCACATCAGCCAGAATCTTGTCTCATCTCCCGGTGTTCTAGGGTCACCATATTAAAAACAGTGTGATGGGCAGGTGTTCCTTATTTTGTCATCTTTACGAGGGCAGATGTTCCTTATCTTATGTGCCATCTTTACGAAGTTTAAATTAGAACACCTTATCCAGGGTGAAGCATTGTTTTGTTCCCAAAAAGTCAGCCTGTCGGAGCCATGCACCTTCTGTTTCAATTAGGTTATTTATTCAGGGTCAACAACTGTCCTATCTCAATAGCCAGAATGCTTTCATAGCTATTTCATAGTTAGGTTTCGAAATTTCCAAACCCAGTTTGTCATGTTTTAATAAGGCCAGAACTCCTTCATAAGATAGTGTATTTTTCTAAATAGGTTATATGGCTTATTCCTTCACAATGCGAAACCTTTTAAAACACTGGTGTGGCCAATTCTGGGCACCACACTTTAGGAAGGGTGCAGAGGAGATTTACTAGAATGATATCAGGCATGAAAGACTTCAGTTACGTGGCGATACTAGAGAAACTGGGGTTGTTGTCCTTAGAGCAGAGAAGGTTAAGGGGAGATTTGATGGAGGTGTTCAAAATCATGAACGGTTTTGATGGGAGTTACTACGGAGAAATTGTTTCCAGTGGCAAAAGGGTCGGTAACCAGAGGACACAGATTGAAGGTGATTAGCAAAAGAAGCAGAGGCGACACGCCGAGCTTCTGATTTCATAGTATTTACAGCTGTCAGCATCTTATTTACATAAAAAAAACTGCAAGATCTGAAACAAAAATAAGAAATGCAGGCTTATAGAATCATAGAATGGTTACAGCACAGTAGGAGGCCATTCGGCCCGTTGAGCCCGTGCCGGCTCTCTACAAGAGCAGTTCAGCGAGTCTCAATCCCCCGCCCTTTCTCCGGAGCCCTGCAATTTTTTCCCTTCAGGTACTTATCTAACTCCCTTTTTTGAAAGCCACGATTGAATCTGCCTCCACCACCCTTTCAGGCAGTGCATTCCAGATCCTAACCATTTGCTGTGTAAAAAAAAAAAAAAAGTTTTTCCTCCTGTCGCCTTTGAATCTTCTGCCAGTCACCTTAAATCTGTGTCCTCTGGTTCTCGACCCTTCCGCCAATGGGAACAGTTTCTCTCTCTCTCCTCTGTCTAGACCCCTCATGATTGTGAACACCTCTATCAAATCTCCTCTCAACCTTCTCTGCTCTAAGGAGAACAACCCCAGCCTCTCCAGTCTATCCACGTAACTGAAGTCCCTCATCCCCAGAACCATTCTTCTAAATCGTTTCAGCACCCTCTCCAAAGCCTTCACATCCTTCCTAAAGTGTGGTGCCCAGAATTGGACACAATACTCCAGTTGTGGCCGAACCAGTGTTTTATAAAGGTTGTTCATAACTTTGTTGCTTTTGTTCAGCGAAGATTCACAAGGCTGATACCTGGGATGGCAGGAATGACATATGAGGAGAGATTGGGTCGATTGGGCTTATACTCACTGGAGTATAGAAGAATGAGAGGGGATTTCATCGAAACATATAAAATTCTGACAGGTCTGGACAAACTAGATGCAGGAAGAATGTTCCCGATGGTCGGAGAGTCCAGAACCAGGGGTCATAATCTACGGATAACGGGTAAACCATTTAGGACAGAAATGAGGAAGAATTTCTTCACCCAGAGAGTGGTGAACCTGTGGAATTCTCTACCACAGAAGGTAGTTGAGGCGAAGTCATTAAATATATTCAAGGATGAGTTAGATATATTTCTTAAAGCTAAAGGTATCAAGGGATATGGGGAGAAGGCAGGTACAGGGTACTGAGTTTAGATGATCAGCCATGATCTCATCGAATGGCGGAGCAGGCTCGAGGGGCCGAATGGCCTACTCCTGCTCCTGTCTTCTATGTTTCTATGTACTCTGCCTCTATTTATAAAGCCCAGGATTCCATATGCTTTTTTAACCTCTTTCTCAACCTGTCCTGCCACCTACAGCGATTTGTGCACATATACCCCCAAGTCTTTCTGTTCCTGCACCCCTTTTAGAATTGTATCCTTTAGTTTATATTGCCTCTCCTCATTGTTCCTACCCAAATGTATCATTTCGCACTTTTCTGCGTTAAACTTAATCTGTCACATGTCCACCCATTCCACCAGCCTGTCTGTCCTCTTGAAGTTTATCCCTATCCTCCTCATTGTTCACTATACTTCCATGTTTTGTGTCATCTGCAAATTTTGAAATTGTGCCCTGTACACCTAAATCCAAATCATTAATGTACATCAAGAAAAGCAGTGGTCCTAGTGTCGACCCCTGGGGAACACCATTGTATACTTTCTTCCAGTCCGAAAAACAACCGTTGACGACTACTCTGTTTCCTGTCACTTAGCCAATTTTGTATCCATGCTGCCACTGTCCCTTTTATCCCATGGACTTCAACTTTGCTGGTAAGCCTATTTTGTGGCACTTTATCAGATTACTTTTAGAAGTCCACCACATCAACCGCATTGCCCTCATCAGCCCTGTTACCTCATCAAAAAACTGAATCAAGTTAGTTAAACACGATTTGCCTTTAACAAATCCATGCTGCCTTCTCTTAATTAATCCATATTTGTCCGAGTGACAATTTTGTCCCTGATTATAGTTTCTAAAAGCGTCCACACCACCGAGGTTAAGCTGACTGTCCTGTAGTTGCTGGGTTTATCCTTGCATCCTTTTTTTGAACAAGGGTGTAACATTTGCAATTCTCCAGTCTTCTGGCATCACCCCTGTATCTAAGGAGGATTGGAAGATTATGGCTAGTACCTCTGCAATTTCCACCTTTACTTCCCTCAGCATCCAAGGATGCATCCCACCTGGTGACTTATCTACTTTAAGTACAGCCAGCCTTTCTAGTACCTCTATCAATTTTTATCTCATCCAATATCTCAACTACTTCCTCTTTCACTATGTCTTTGGCAACATCATCTTCCTTGGTAAAGACAGATGCAAAGTACTCATTTAGTACCTCAGCAGCCATGCCCTCTGCCTCCATGCGTAGGTCTCCTTTTTGGTCCCTAATCAGCCCCACCCTCCTTGCTCCCCATTTACTATTTATATGCCTAGAAGACGTTTGGATTCCTTTTTATGTTAGCTGCCAGTCTATTCTCAGTCTCCCTTTTTGCCCCTCTTATTTCCTTTTTCACTTCCCCTCTGAACTTTCTGTATTCAGCCTGGTTCTCACTTGTATTCTCACCCTGACATCTGTCATACGCCCCATTTTTCTGTTTTATCTTACTATCTCTTTCGTCATCGAGGGACCTCTGGCGTTGGTTGCCCTACCTTTCCCCCTCATGGGAATGTACCTCGACTGTACCCGAACCATCTCCTCTTTAAAGGCAGCCCATTGTTCAATTACAGTTTTGCCTGCCAATCTTTGATTACAATTTACCCGGGCCAGGTTAGTTCTCAACCCACTAAAATTGGCCCTCTTCCAATTAAGTATTTTGACTCTAGATTGCTCTTTGTCCTTTTCCACAGCTAACCTAAACCTTATGATACTATGATCACTGTTCCCTAAGTGTTCCCCGACTGACACTTGCTCCACCTCATTCCCCCAGAACCAGATCCAGCAATGCCTCCTTCCTGATTGGGCCAGGGAAGTACTGATCAAGAAAGTTCTCCTGAACATACTTCAGAAATTCCTCCCCCTCTCTGCCCTTTCCAATATTACTATCCCAGTCTATATTCGGATAATTGAAGTTCCCCATTATCACTACTCTGTAGTTCTTGCTCCTCTGTAATTTCCCTGCATATTTGCTGCTCTCTATCCTTTCCCCTAGTAGGTGACCTATAGAATACACCTAGTAGTGTAATGGTACCTCTTATTTCTTAACTCTAACCAAATAGATTCTGTCCTTGACCCCTCCAGGACATCCTCTCTCCAGCACTGTAATATTTAGCATCTGTAAGAAGAAAAGACAGGTTAATGTTTTGGTTGTAACCCATCATCTGAAAAAGCAAAGTAAGTTAGTAGCATTTGGAAAATAAAGGAAGAGCAAAGAAACAACAGATACTGTAATCACAGAGAAGTTGTTAATGGGCTGAATGATCTGCTAATTGTTTAATAGTAAAGCAGGGAAAGGATCATCTCAAACAAACACAGAAAATGCTGGAAATACTCATCAGGCAGCATCTGTGGATACTCTCAGTAAGGCAATGAAAAGACATTGGCCCAGAAATTAAAGACGGAGCCTTCGTGCGGGGGTAAGGCTTCCCCGCGATATCTCACTGCGCGCCTGCCTTTTCATTCCGAGCTCGCACGAACTTGATTTTCTAGACAGCAGCTGTGCAGTGCTTCCGTATCCCACAGGCGCAGTTAATTCGTGCGAGCTGTGGATCACGTGATTCAGTTAGAGCCAATGGCAGCACACCATCTTTCATTCATAGTTTTCACAGCAAGTGCTGTGAAAGCTATGAATCTATACCCCCTTAAAAGAACAGCTAAACCTCAATTAAATTAAAAAAAAACCATCACATTAATAAAATAAGTATAGTTAAATAAATTAACCACTTTAAACAAAAAATTAAATTTTTGAAAAAATTTAAAATCTTTTAAAAAGTTATAAAAATAAACTTACCTTTCTTTAAAGTCTCTAAAAAAAGATATACCTGTTGAAAAAAATTCAAAATAATACTTAATTAACTACTTACCTTGTTAAAAGAGGGTCTTACGCCTCCTTTCTTTATGTGCAAAATCTTCCATGCTTACCTGCGCGTTCAAAGCACTAAGTGCACTGCTGCGCGCACGCGGTTCACTTAGGAACCGCCCCCTTTTGAAATCACCAAGTGCCGGTTTTCAGCGCATGCGCAGTGCATGCAGAAAACCGGCAATTGGAGACAGAATACACGAGAGTACACAGTGCGTACTCTCGCGTAGAGGCACTAATTTTTGGGCCATTAGAAGAGTGTGCAAATAGCTTAGACAGTAAAAAGTATGGGAAAGACCCACATGAAAAAAGGCAACCAACTTTCTAACCATGCTGTTCCATTTCTGTTTATACCATATGTAACTTGCGTCCTGTAAGACACCTTATTGAATGTCTTCTGTGTCAGCCTTGACTCAATGGTAGCATTCTCTCTTCTGGGTTCAAGCTCCATGCCAGGACTTGAGCACATAGACTGTCACTTCAGTGTAATACTGAGCAAGTACTTCATTGTTGCAGGCAGCATCTCCAATGGATGAGACATTGACCGGAGACCCTGTCTACCTACCAGGGTCGGATAGAGTAAAGGTCCCATGGCATTATGTGAAAAAGAGCAGGGGAGTTCTCCTGGTGTTCTGACCAACACTTATCCCTCAATCAACATCACAAACAGATTATCTGATCATTCAGCTCATTGTGTTTGCAGGATTTTTGCTCTGTGCAAATTGGCTGCTGAGCTTGCCTACAAAACAGTGACTACACTTCTTCAAAAGTACTTCATTGGCTGTAAGATGTGAAAGGCAATGTATTAATGCAAGTTCTTTCTTTCTGTGCATTCTTGATGGTGTATGTCATTGATTAAAATCACTGCCTAATTTTAGAGTTCTAAACACTCAGTATCCACCAGCTGTTGTTTGTTTCTTTATGCTAGGATAAAAGCAGTTAAAATGAGTCAACATTTGATTATTGCTCTTTGGATATTTACTCCTCTGATGACATCATTATTGACTTGCCAGTTTCCTGCTTACAATCGGAGAGTGTCTTGCCTGTCCGTGGGTGATCTTTCAGCATTATAATACCTGCCTTGGTAGACCCATCGTTTCAGCCTGTTCTTGCCCCACAAAACTTATCTCTTCCTATCTCGACTCCATTTTTTCTCCCCTTGTCCAGTCTCTTCCCACCTACATCTGCGACTCTTCTGACGCCCTCTGCCACTTTAACAGTTTCCAGTTTCCCGGCCCCAACCGCCTCCTTTTCACTATGGACGTACAATCCCTCTACACCTCCTTCCCCCACCAGGATGGTCTGAGGGCGCTCTGCTTCTTCCTTGAACAGAGGCTCAACCAGTCCCCATCCACCACCACCCTCCTCTGCCTGGCTGAACTTGTTCTCACATTGAACAACTTCTCCTTTGACTCCACTCATTTCCTCCAAATCGAAGGTGTTGTTATGGGTACCCGCATGGGTCCTAGCTATGCCTGCCTTTTCGTGGGATATGTGGAACGCTCTTTGTTCCAGTCCTACTCGGGTTCCCTCCCTCACCTCTTTTTCCGGTACATTGATGACTGTATCGGTGCCGTCTTCTGCTCTCGCCCTGAACTAGAACATTTCATTCACTATGCTTCCAATTTCCACCCTTCCCTCACCTTCACATGGTCCATCTCTGACTCTTCCCTTCCCTTCCTCGACTTCTCCGTCTCCATCTCTGGGGATAGGTTATTGACCAACATTCACTACAAGCCTACTGACTCCCACAGCTACCTGGACTACACTTCCTCCCACCCCGCCTCCTGTAAGGACTCTATTCCCTTCTCCCAGTTTCTCCGTCTCCGCTGCATCTGCTCTGACAATGCCACCTTCCATACCAGTGCTTCCGACATGTCTTCCTTTTTCCTCAACCGAGGATTCCCCTCTACCGTGGTTGACACGGCCCTCGACCGTGTCAGTTCTATCTCCCGCACTTCTGCCCTCACCCCTTCCCCTCCCTCCCGGAACCACGATAGAGTTCCCCTTGTCCTCACCTTTCACCCCACCAGCCTCCACATTCAACGGATCATCCTCCGCCATTTCCGCCACCTCCAGCGTGATCCCACCACCAAACGCATCTTCCCCTCACCTCCCCTGTCAGCATTCCGCAGGGACCGCCCCCTTCGCCCGGCACCTTCCCGTGCAAGCGCAGGAGATGCAACACATGCCCTTATACCTCCCCCACTTCCCACTGTCTAGGGCCCTAAACACCCCTTCCAGGTGAAACAGCGATTTACTTGTACTTCCTGCAATTTAGTATACTGTATTCGCTGCTCACAATGTGGTCTCCTCTACATTGGGGAGACCAAACGCAGATTGGGTGACCGCTTTGCGGAACACCTCCGTTCAGTCTGTAAGAGGGACCCCGAGCTCCCGGTGGCCTGTCACTTTAATTCTCCGCTCCACTCCCACTCTGACCTCACCGTCCTCTGCCTCTTGCATTGTTCCACGGAAGCTCAGCGTAAGCTCGAGGAACAGCACCTCATCTTTCGTTTAGGCACTCTACAGCCCTCTGGACTCAACATAGAGTTCAACAATTTCAGATCATAACCCCGGCCCCTATCACATACATATATATATTTTTCTTTTTTCATCCACTCTTTTGTTTGGCCTTTTTTTCTTCCCTCCCAGAAGCTGGCAGCTGTCCTTCATTTTACCAGCGCATTTCACACTTCATCTAGCCTCAACCTGTCACATTACCACCACCTCTTGCCTTGAATATCTCTTAATGTCTCTTAATCTCTCCTGCTTTCTATACTACCACTGACCTTCCCTTTTGTTCTTTCATCCCCTCCCCCCTTTCCCAGCTTTAGACTTGCTTTAAATCTATTTCATTTCCTGCTTTTTTCCAGTTCTGACGAAAGGTCTTCGACCTGAAACGTTAACTCTGTTTCTCTCTCCACGGATGCTGCCTGGCCTGCTGAGTTTTTCCAGCGTTTTCTGTTATTTCGGATTTCCAGCATCCGCAGTATTTTGCTATCGTTATAATACCTGTCGTCTGTTTGTATAATTTTTCCACTTTAATCAAAGTTAATTCTCGCGGCAGTTTACTTCCTATTTGAAGGGGGTGGTGGCAGATTTTGCCCTTTGCTTGCTTCTATCCTGTACCCTTTTAAATGCTGACACCGTGCTCTTTTTTTGTTTTCATGGTATTTTGGGGCTTGAACCTTCACCTCTAAATGATGGTGCAATATTTTAGTTCCTTATCTTGTAACAGGAAGCAACTGGTGCCACCAAATGAATATGTCCATTATTTGCAAATAGAGTTGCACTTGAGTGATTTTAGGTGGCAAATTACAAATCTTGGGTCATTTTTGATTTAGTTGACTGACTTTTTTATGTTCAATCTAAAGGTTTAACACGACACAAATGTCTATTTTTACAGCTGTATTGTTACAAACAGCTGATTCACCAACAGCAGCTTCCACTGTGTGTATATTTATTTAGAACATATGCAGTGGGTGAATGATGTCCTCATTTCAAAGATTCCCAAAGTGCATTTAAAGTACTTATCGTAAATATGTTGAGTATATACATTCTTCATTAAGGTGAAAGTGTTAAATAAGTTTCAGAAAAAAAGCAACCATTTAACTCAAGTTTTTTTTAAATTTGAAGAACAATGCTGCGTTCTGAATGCAGATTAATGGGCATAGTTTGGCTCGTTCATCCCCATACATGGAACTGCACCGTAAACAAAGTTGAAGTGTGAAATTGTCCACTGACTTTAACCTACAGTAATAATTAAAAATCAAATATGCTTAAATACCAGCAATCCAGAACCCGTCTCTCTGCTGATCATGTTTACCTGTCTCCATCACATTTCCCACAAATACAGGACTCCTGCCAATGTGAATTCAGATTTGACTCTCTGCCATGTCTGTTTCTGCACACCAAAACGTTAGGCAGCTGCCATTGTAATGTCCTGACCTGCTTTCATATTAGGTTATGGTTTTGCAGAGGCTTTAAGTGGGATTTTTTTGTCATTGTTTTCAAAACAATCAGTGTAAAAAATCTTTCCATACTCAAGTCAGCATCTCTTCCATCTCTTTGTCTCCCCACTTCTGCCCCCCCCCCCCAAAAAAAAGCACACGTTCATACTTTACAGTGATGTACAATATATTCAACGTGATATTATATAATCAGTGATACACAGATAAACGGGGAAATCTGTTAGGGCCTTAGTTAAATGACTAGATTCTTCAGTACGTATATTGTGAATTTTTCTGAATTTGTGGGCTAAAGAAATAACTCCAGTTGATGCATTGAATTGAATAGTAACCTTTCCCCCCTCTTTTCTCCTGCAGTCACTCTTGCTGTTAGGTGGAGTTGCTCTGGTCTGCCTTGCCCTCAACCTCCTCTTCCTTCTCTTCTATTCCTTTTGGCTGTGCTGTCGGCGGAAGAGTGAAGATCAGCCAAATGCAGACTGCTGCTGTACAGCATGGTGTGTCATCATAGCAACACTTGTGTGCAGGTAAGGACAACTCATCCAGTATGAGATTAGTGTTTCTCTTGCAAAGGAATTTACTCGAGTTTGAAAGCTTATTTGTCCATGATGAAGCTTATTTGTCCTAGTGACACCGTGAACTCTTATTTGAGCAGCGTGTTGGGTTCCTCTGCTTTGCCATGTTATGATACAACTCCAGTTCATATCTGTTTTTCTCCACAGCAAGTTCCTATCGCAGCCATGTTAAGGGGAGCACCAAACAAGCCTAAATGCTTCCATAAGTATAAGGACAAGTCACTCAACCATTATTGGTCATCTCTTCATATGTAGTTAACAAATAGCATTTGCAGATGCTGCGAAACAGGTCACCTTCCCTGCCTCTTGATTAGGGAATGTTGCAGTGTGGAGAAATTCAAATGTGCCGAAAAAGAGATTTCACTTGGTGCTTGCCAAATGCAGCGGTTATCCTGACACTAAACAGTTTAATACTGATTCTTGGTCATCTTCATAACACTAACCTTTTTGTAGTACTCACTTTATCTACATGGGAAATGGTAGTTTGAATTGGGATGCTCCTAGTTCCCAATTCTGTTTTGTATGTACCAGACTGATTTGGGTTATTCGTGCTTTGCAGAAGTGAGCCTGCAGTAAGCCAATCCCCAAGCTATATTGACGGGGGCATGGATTAATCCATTGTAGACATAGAACCATGTAGGACCCAACAAAAGGTAGGGGTGTGGGAAGAGAAAATGAAAGTTGCATATTGAGAGTATGAAGAACACATTTTATGATTTTGCTATAAATACAATAAGCAGAAATCTTTCTCCTTAATTGTATTGGTAATATATTAAGTGTATAATGTGCACTTCCTGTAACACCTTCCCCTTCAAGCTTTGTTGGTAACCACTCTGTTGTCTCTTTTTAAAAAGCAGCTTACCCTACAACTCACCATGAGCAATGCCATGGAAGATGTGTTAGTAATCCAATCTGAAACTAGGGTCCGAAATCTAAACAAGGGAAACTATGATGGTATGAGGAGTGAGTTGGCTATGATAGATTGGGGAGCTTCATTAAAAGGCATGACGGTGGATAGGCAATGGCTAACATTTAAGGAACGAATGCATGAATTGCAACAGTTATACATTCCTTTCTGGCGCAAAAACACAAAAGGAAAAGCGGCACAACCATGGCTAACAAGAATTAAGGATAGTATTAGATCCAAAGAGGAGTCATATAAAGTTGCCAGCAAAAGTAGCAAGCCTGAGGATTGGGAGCAGTTTAGAGTTCAGCAAAAAAGGACCAAGAGATTGATTAAGTTGGGAAAAATAGAGTGAGTAAACTTGCAAGGAACATAAAAGCGGATTGTAAAAGCTTCTACAAGTATGTAAAAAGAAAAAGATTGAAACGTATAAAATTCTGACAGGGCTAGACAGACTGAATGCAGGGAGGATGTTTCCCCTGGCTGGGGGGTCTAGAACGAGGGGTTACAGTCTCAGGATATGGGGTAGGACATTTAGGGCTGAGATGAGGAGAGATTTCTTCACTCAGAGGGTGGTGAACCTGTGGAATTCTCTACCACAGAAGGCTGTGGAGGCCAAGTCACTGAATATATTTAAGAAGGGGATAGATAGATAGATTTCTAGACACAAAAGGGATCAAGGGGTATGGGGAGAGAGCGGGAATATGGTATTGAGATAGAGGATCAGCCATGATCATATTGAATGGCGGAGCAGGCTCGAAGGGCTGAATGGCCTACTCCTGCTTCTATGTTTCTAATTTAGAAATGTTGTCTAGGTCCTTCTAAAGAAGGAATGTTGCACTTGGACTTTGTTGTGGTATCATTAGTGACATTGAATTTTAGATGCTGAGTTTCTATAAATAAATATCTGTCCATCCAGACGAGAAACAGGTGGGCTCTCGTGAAGTTCTGTGGGACATTTTTGAAAAAGAAACTTGAGGTGGCTAGAGAATTAAAAATCCAAGATGAATGAGCTTATATGGTGCAGTTCTGGAATGGTACAGTAGCCTTGACATTGAGAAATTGACATTCAAAAAGGGAACTGTTCTGAGCATCAAGTATCTTCTTGCAAACACGGATACTTGCACTGTTAGAGTTGCAATTCAAATTAACTCAGATACTTTTTCTCCTGTCCAGGGCGAAAGTTCATTTCCTTAGGCAAGCCCTTGTTCTGTGCGAACCAGAAAGTGACGTTATGTAATCTAAGAATGCATGCCTAGGGGGAACAATTTTATTGCTACTGGATAATAGGAATTCCACTATGACTCACATAATTTCTCAAGACTGATGACTGTTACACCAGACACTTTTCATAACAGATTAAACTAATTAAACAGGTTTATTCAGGTGGTTACAGAAGTGGTATAAGCGAGACATTGAATCGGGTAAGATGAGCAGTCTGGAGCCAGTTCACTAAGAGTTCAAAAGACACAGATCAGATTCTTTTGAAAACTTCCTTGCAGAATTTGGGATAAAGCAAACATTAATCAGAGAGATAGCAATCTGACCCCTCAGTGGGCTAACAGAATTCACTCGATTTATGTAGGCGCATCTTCATGGAGCTGTCTTGTGATGGCCTCATGACCAGGCCAAAATCAGAGTAAGTAATGTCTGTGACTTTTGTACAAGATTCCCCTTTGATCCAACAGCAGTCCATCCTGATGTGACTTTCAAGGCGAGTACATTGTTACACGACAGTCGAACATAAACTGGAATTGTTCCAGTAGGACATTGATACTTTACAGCATTGCAGTTAGAATATTAATGACACTTTGTACTTTCTCAGGGCTACTGTAAACCTTACCTCTCCTTAGCCAATTTGTTGGCTTTTAAAAGAATGTGCGACTCTCATCTTGAGTTTGGCATTTAAAAGTATGTCTTAAAATAAGAAACCCAGTAAAGGAAAAAGAAGCCATGGAAGAAATACTTTTATCACGTTGCTTATACTGTATTATTGCACTGCACAATGCACTAGGCTTGGCACATTAAGCCTTCTACTTCATGGAGTCATTATAGAATTGGTCTGTAATTGTATTTACTGCTGTAGCATAGCAGCATTCTGCAGTACCCAATAGCCACACCAACTTATTTATACACTGAAATGCTATGTCTTAACATGTTGCATTCATCCAACTCTTGACTCTTGTTCATCCCAAAATCCTTTTGTCCTAATAGCTGCCATGTGGCCCAAAGTTCTGGAATTTCCTCCCTGCATCTCTCCACCTCCCTCTCCTTTAAGATGCTCCCTGAAACCCACGTCTTTTAGTTACCCCTCCTAATATTTCCTCCTTTTGGATTGGTGTTGATTTTTGTCCAATTATTTTTCTGTGAAGCACCTTGGGACATTTTTCTACATTAAATGTGCTATATAAATCCAAGTTGTTGGATGCTTAATTTTTAGGGTGCACTATAAATGTTTTTTGGAAGGGGGATGGAAGAAATGCATCTTAGTATGCAAATAGTTAAAGTGCAGTATGAATGTGCTTTATTTTTCCTCGCCCTCGCTACTTTCTGCTCTTTATCAACCTTATGAATTCCACAGCACATCTCAACAGTAGCTTCCCCAATATTGCCCGAAACACAGAATTCAGGAAAATCTGCAGATACGATTTAATAGTCAATCTTTGGAATGGTAAGCCTAGATTTTCTGATTAATATTATGTTAATATCACCATTTACCTGATCTAAAATAGAGGGTTTAAAGCGCGTGTTAATAATAACACTCATTGGATAATTGAGACCATAATGTTGCTTACATTTAACCTGCATCTATTTTAAGTTAAATAAAATGTGTGTGTGTTTGGTGCAATACAGTTGGGACAGCTGTATTTTGGAATGCTAGGTCATGAATTTGTAACCATGCTTGTTGGCAGTAGTGTATTTTCCATCATAGCCATGCTTCCAGATAGATGGAGCCAGCCCCAGGCACACCCCCCACAAGGAAGGAGGAAAGGACAATCAGGAAGAGTTGCTGGACTGCTTTAACACCACCTAGTGGCTACTTAGAGGCTTCTAAATTCTCAGGTGCTTGGAACTTGGTCACCCCCCCCCCCCCACTGTCTTGGTCAATGTATAGCTTGTGCTTGGAGAGAAAGAAAACATAACCTGAATTTCTGAAGATTTTTGCTTTCTTTCCCCCTTCCCCACTCTGAGAGATACTGTATAATGTTGTTGAGAGAACATAGGCTATGGTGGTTGAATCCCTGGTAGGAGGTTTCTGGTAATGAACTGTCGCAGCTGTAAAGATTCCATTTTAAGGTCTGTCCGATAGCTTATTGATGGCTGTTTTCACTCTGCTGGTAAATCCACCTTGTTTAAAGTGTGGGGTAGTATCGTCAATTGGTCGCTCTTTCAGAGAGCGGGCACGATGGGACAAATGGCCTCCTTCTGTGCTGTATGACTCTAACAGGAGAGAAAAAGAAGTCACCAAAGATGTGGATGCTGCCAGTGCAACTGCCCTGGGCACGTGCACCTCTCCATGTACCAGTAGCAAGTCCACTGCATCTCTTCAGATCTTTGGGTGGATGTATTACATTTCTTGAAAATGGCTTGTGCCAGCAAGCTGTGTACACATAGAATTTGAGTCCTGATTCATACGTGGGTGGTAAAGCTGCTGCAGTGCCAGTATGGGGAGGAGTGAGCAGCAAACAGGCTGCCATCAGCCATGTGTTTCCATGCGGTTCCACCACAGACCCAATTCATGTACGGACCGGGGTCAAGCAAGGCTGTGTCATCGCACCAACGCTCTTCTCGATCTTCCTTGCGGCAATGCTCCATCTCATCCTCCGTAAGCTCCCCGCTGGAGTGGAGCTAATTTACAGAACAAACGGGAAACTGTTCAACCTCCGTCGCCTCCAGTCCAGATCCAAGGTCGTCCCTTCCTCTGTCGTCTAATTACAGTATGCAGACAACGCTTGCGTCTGCGCACACTGAGGTCGAACTCCAAACCATCGTTAATACCTTCACCGAAGCATGCGAGAGCATGGGCCTTACACTAAACATCCGTAAGACAAAGGTCCTCTACCAACCTGCCCCCGCCACACAGTACTGCCCCCCCGATTATCAAAATCCATGACAAGGCCTTGGACAACGTGGACCACTTTCCATACCTCAGGAGCCTACTGTCAACAAGGGCAGACATCGATGACGAAGTCCAACACCGCCTTCAGTGTGCCAGTGCAGCCTTCGGTCACCTGAGGAAGAGTGTTTGAAGACCAGGACCTCAAACCAGGTACCAAGCTCATGGTCTACAGAGCAGTAGTAATATCTGCCCTCCTCTATGCCTCAGAGACATGGACCATGTACAGCAGGCACCTCAAAGCACTGGAGAGGTACCACCAACGCTGCCTCTACAAGATCCTGCAAATCCATTGGCAGAATAGGCGCACCAACGCCTGTGTTCTTGCTCAGGCCAACATACCCAGCATCGAAGCTTTGACCACGCTCGATCAGCTCCGATGGACGGGTCACATTGTTCGCATGCCCGATACGAGACTCCCAAAACAAGTGCTCTACTTGGAGCTCCGACCCGGCAAGAGAGCCCCAGGTGGGCTGAGGAACCGCTTCAAGGACACCCTCAAAGCCTCCTTGAAAAAGTGCAACATCCCCACCGACACCTGGGAATCCCTGGCCCAAGACCACACAAAGTGGAGAAGCATCCGGGAAGGCGCCGAACACCTCGAGTCTCTTCGCCGGGAGCAAGCGGAAGTCAAGCGCAAACAGCAGAAGGAGCGCACGTCAACCCAAGAACCCCATCCACCCGCCCCTTCAACCACCGTCTGCCCCACCTGTAACAGAGACTGTAGGTCCTGCATTGGACTCATCAGTCACCTGAGAACTAATTTTTAATGTGGAAGCAAGTCATCCTCAGTTCCGAGGGACTGCCTAAGAAGAGAAGTAGTTTTCACCACCATTGACTTCACTTTTGTTGCTCGCACTGTTGCTGGTAAAGCGAGATGAGAAGTCACATTTGATACATTAGCAAATGAAGCTATATTTCCTTGTATTGGTTAATTTCCCATGTTTATGGTAACATGAATAAAATCAATTTCTACTATTTTTAAGTTGAGTATGAAACTCAAAGGGGAAAAAAGGCTTTGAATAAACACTGCTAAATTCAGTTCAGAATTAGTTAAATATAGATTTTGTACATATGACCCTACTGCATACAAATTCACTTCAAATATTTTTTGCAAGAACTGCTAGTCTGCTTTTTTGACTTTAGTTTTCTTGTTAAATATTTTATCTGATATTTATGACTAAATGGTGAGGGTTTCTTTGAAAAGAAATAATGTATTTCTGGCCTCACGGGCAACTTTATGTTGTGGAGTAACATTTATTTGGTTTCCAGTGTTCCAGATAATATTTCTTTGGCTCCTGTGTTTTGGGGATGGGCAGTAGTAGTACTGTGCTCATTATGTTGTTGATGTTGCTTCACCTTCATTTGAACTAGATTTTTTTATCCTTGTTATTTGTGTGTTGAGGTGTTGAGGTATTGAGGCATTGCGTCATACAATACCAGTGCTGCAGTTTAAGAAAAGGAGAGTGTTCCTGCTGCTAATCCTTCTACTAATCTTCGTAAATGTTTGAACTCCTGTGCTTAGAAAGGATAGTGCATGATGCGTTTGTCTGATGCTGTGACCAGAGTCCTAGTATGAATATTATGGCCCCTTCAAGTATGGTCGTCCTGGTCCAAAACAAATTAAATGGAAACAGCCACCTGTGGTTTGGAAATGACCAGTTTAGCCATTCAAGACACCTTCATCTAATGTCCCATCTGTGATGTAAATCCAAGAGTGCTTTCTTGATTTGATCTGTAATAGCGCATTTATTCACAGACAGCTGTGTCAAATGTCTAAACTGGTCTAATCTCCACAATCTCAATTTAACAGCATATGCAGAATTTGGGAACTATTAGAACCAATTATTGTGAATCAAGGGATGCATTTAATTTCTGGCAATGGCGAGGCGAAGAGCCACAAATCTTGGAGGTGGTGCAGAGAAGAGCCACGAGACTGATCCCCCTGCCTGAGGTGACTGACTGACGGGAGAAACTTGGGCTTTTCAGCCTTGCAAGGAGACAATTGAGAGGGGAACTCAGAGTTATATCTGATGGTAAACACAGAAAAGGTAAATCTGGAAGATGACTTCAAACTAATGGGTCAAATGCCTCTGTCATCTGTACTTATCTTTGTGATTAATCTGTGACGAGGGGGCTTGGGGCACCCGTTCGAACCAATGAAATTTATAACTGCTGGAAAGTTAACAAAAGTAATCAATATATGGAATGAGCTTCTAAATTGTTTAGTGGCGGCAAAAATCTTGGAATCATTTCAGAGACGCGTGCTGTGATGTGGGGCCTATGGATTTAATCTAGAGAAGAGCTAGCATGAGCAGAAAGGCGGTCAGCCATACCTAGCTTGATAGTCAAACTTGCTAGACCTGTATGTATATTGTGTTTAATCTTTTCACCAACCTGATTTACCAACTTTTGGGTTGAAAGAAAAGTGTCCTGAACTCCAGAACCTATAGGTTCTGGAGTTTAGGACACTTGGGGAGTCTATAGGGAAAGAGAAAACGGAACTACAGACCAATTAGCCTGACATCAGTAGTAGGGAAAATGCTAGAATCTATTAAGGATGTGATAACAGGGCACTTAGAAGATAATAATAGGATTGGGCAGAGTCAACGTGGATTTATGGAAGGGAAATCATGTTTGAAGAATCTGTTAGTTTTTTGAGGTTGTAACTAGCAGAATAGATAAGGGGGAACCAGTGGATGTGGTGTATTTGGATTTTCAGAAGGCATTTGATAAGGTGCCACACAAGAGGTTATTAAGCAAAATTAAGGCTCATGGGTTTAGGGGTAATATACAAGCATGGATTGAGGATTGGTTAACGGAAAGAAAACAGAGTAGGAATAAAATGGGTCATTTTCGGATTGGCAGGCTGTATCTAGTGGGGTACCGCAAGGATCAGTGCTTGGGCCTCAACTATTCACAATCTACATCAATGATTTGGGTGAGGGGACCAAATGTAATATATCCAAGTTTGCTGATGATACAAAGCTAGGTGGGAATGTAAGTTGTGAGGAGGATGCAAAGAGGCTTCAAGGGGATATAGACAGGCTAAGTGAGTGGGCAAGAACATGGCAAATGGAATATAATGTGGAGAAATGTGAAGTTATCCAGTTTGGTAGGAAAAATAGAAAAGCAGAGTATTTTTTAAATGGTGAGAGATTGGGAAATGTTGGTGTTCAGAAGGACCTGGGTGTCCTTGTACACGAATCAAGCAAGCAATTAAAAAAGCAAATGGTATGTTGGCCTTTATTAGAAGAGGATTTGGGCATAAGAGTGAAGACGTCTTACTGCAATTATATAGGGTGCTGATGAGACCACACCTGGAATATTGTGTACAGTTTTGGTCTCCTTACTTAAGGAAGGATATACTTACTATAGAGGGAGTGCAACAAAGGTTCACCAGACTGATTCCTGGGATGGGGAGATTGTCCTATGAGGAGAGATTGAGTAGACTAGGCCTATATTCTCTCGCATTTAGAAGAATGAGAGGTGATCTCATTGAAACATACAAAATTCTTACAGGGCTTGACAGGGTAGATGCAGGGAGGATGTTTCCCCTGGCTGGGGAGTCTAGAACCAGGGGTCACAGTCTCAGAATAAGGGGTCGGCCATTTAGGACTGAGATGAGAAATTTCTTCACCGAGGCTGGTGAATCTTTGGAATTCTCTACCCTCGAGGGCTGTGGAGGCTCAGTCATTGAGTATATTCAAGACAGAGATCGATAGATTTTTGAATATTAAGGGATATGGGGTTAGTGCAGGAAAGTGGAATTGAGGTAGAAGATCAGCCATGATCTTATTGAATGGCGAAGCAGGCTCGAGGGGCCGAATCGCCTACTCCTGCTCCTATTTCTTATGTTCTTACATAGGCCCTTTTACTAGTGTTGCCAAGTTTCCCAAGCGTGGATTTCATAGCCGGCTGCAAGCCAAAAGTAACACTGATGCGGCTTACTAACTGCTTGAAAGACCAGCTTTTGCCAGGTCTTGGTGACTTTTCGCAGCTTTACGTTTGACTTGAGGAACCCAACAACACAAGTGTGTTGTAGGTTTGGCGTTGTAGTGGAATCTTTCATTTTGTGAGAAATAATTTGTATTTTTCATCTATGTATTGTGAACAGCATGGTTAATATACAAAATAATAAAAGTAATTTGTAAATGACTCTCTGCTCCATTTATAAAAAAAAAACCTCTTGATGCCACATGCCATCCCTGTGCTGTGTAAGATTGTTGATCTGTTGGTGCGTAAGAGCAGTCCAAAGTGAATGTTCACTTCCTTCCTCCCTACAGAAAAGTTCCTTGCTTTCCATCGCACCTCTGTTGGTGGCGTGCTTGAGATCAGGAATGAATCTGCATCCCATTATCCCATGGCACAGCATGTCAGTGCATCAGTTTCTTATTTGTAAAATTGCCTAAAGCAGTTATAAAGGTGCAACGGTTTTTGGATGCGTGTAAACATAAAAATATGCAACTGGGTGGCAAGATTTTTTTCCTCCATTTTTATATTCTAGATTTGAGTAAAATAAATATTGTCCTGTAAATAGGCACCACGTGTTGTCCTGCTGTGATGCTTTTTTTTAAACTTTATTCATTCATGGGATGTGGGCTTCGCTGGCAAGGCCAGCATTTATTGCCCATCCCTAATTGCCCTCGAAGGTGGTGGTGAGTCTCGCCGCCTTGAACCGCTGCAGTCCGTGTGGTGAAGGTACTCCCACAGTGCTGTTAGGTAGAGAGTTCTAGGATTTTGACCCAGTGACGATGAAGGGACAGGCAATATATTTCCAAGTTCGGATGGTGTGTGACTTGGCGGGGAACATGGAGATGGTGGTGGTCCCATGCGCCTGCTGCCCTTGTCCTTCTGGGTGGTAGAGGTTGCGGGTTTGGGAGGTGCTGTCGAAGAAGTCTTGGCGAGTTGCTGCTGTGCATCTTATAGATGGCACACACTGTAGCCACATTGGCGCTGGAAGGACTGAATGTTTAAGGTAGTGGATGTGGCGTCGATCAAGCGGGCTAATTTGTCCTGGATGGTGTTGAGCTTCTTGGGTGTTGTTGGTTGGACCTGCACTCATTCAGGCAAGTGGAGAGTATTCCATCACACTCCTTACTTGTGCCTTGTAGGTGGTGGAAATACTTTGGGGAGTCAGGAGGTGAGTCACTCTCCACAGAATACCCAGTCTTTGACCTGCTCTTGTAACCACAGTATTTATGTGGCTGGTCCAGTTAAGTTTCTGGTCAATAGTGACCCCCAGGATATTGATGTGGGGGATTTGATGATGGTAATGCCATTGAATGCCAATGGGAGGTGGTTAGACTAGACTCTCTTGTTGGAGATGGTCATTCCCTGGCATTTGTGGGGTGCGGATGTTACTCGACACTTATCAACCCAAACCTGTACGCTGCCCAGGTCTTGCTGCATGCGGGCATAGACTGCTTCATTATCTGAGGAGTTGCGAATGGAACTGAACATGGCGCAATCATCAGCGATTATCCCCACTTCTGACCTTGTGATGGAGGGAAGGTCATTGATGAAGCAGCTGAAAATAGTTGGGCCTAGGACACTTCTCTGAGGAACTCCTACAGTGACATCCTGGGGCTGAGATGATTGGCCTCTAACAACCACAACCATCTTCCTTTGTGCTAGGTATGACTCCAGCCAGTGGAGAGTCTTCCCCCTAATTCCCATTGACTTTTTACTGGGGCTCCTTGACAATGTTCCCTGTAATTTTTTGGGGGGCCGTGCGGCCCATTCAAAATACTGCACAGGCGCGGTTTTAAAGCCGGCTGCGCGGGACCCTGGAGCGTTGCGTGTCCACGCTGCTTGAAGAGAACTATGTTCCTTGATGCCACACTCGATCAAAGGCTGCCTTGATATCAAGGGCAGTCACTCTCGCCTCACCTCTGAATTCAGCTCTTTTGTCCATGTTTGGACCAAGGCTGTAATGAGATCTGGAGCCGAGTGGTCTGGCAGAACCCAATGAGCATCGGTGAGTAGGTTATTGGTGAGTAAGTGCCGCTTGATAGCACTGTCGCCGATCACTTTGCTGATGCTTGAGAGTAGGCTGAGGGGTGGTAATTGGCCGGATTAGATTTGGCTTGCTTTTTGTGGACGGGATATACCTGGGCAGTTTTCTACTTTGTCGGTTAGATGCCTCTGTTGTTTAGCATGTAGTCCTGTGTTGTAGCTTTGCCAGGTTGGCCCCTCATATTTAGGTACACCTGGTGCTGCTCCTGGCATGCTCTTCTACACTTATTGGACCAGGGTTGGACCCCTGGCTTGATGGTAATGGTAGAGCGAGGGATATGCCAGGCCATGAGGTTACAGATTGTGATGGAATACAATTCTGCTGTTGATGGCCCACAGCACCTCATGGATGCCCAGTTTTGAGCTGCTAGATCTGTTCTGAATCTATCCCATTTAGCACGGGTGTCTTCAGTGTGACGGCGGGACTTCGTCTCCAAGGACTGTGCAGTGGTCGCTCCTACCAATACCGTCATGGACAGATGCATCTGTGACAGATTGGTAAGGATGAGGTCAAGTAGGTTTTTCCCTCGTTGGTTCTCGCCACCTACCGCAAGCCCAGTCTGGCAGCTATGTCCTTCAGGACTTCGCCAGCTCTATCAGTAGTGGTGCTTCCAACCGCTCTTGAACTTTGAAGTCCCCCACCCAGAGTACATTATGTGCCCTTGCTACCCAAGTGGTGTTCAACACTGAGGAGTACTGATTCATCAGCTGAGGGAGGCCAGGAGGTTTTCTTGCCCATGAGACTTCATGGTGTCCGGAGTCAATGTTGAAGACTCCCAGGGCTGTCTGCCGCTGTGCCACCACATCTGGTGGGTCTGTCCTGCTGGTGGGATGCTGTTGGAGTCTGGGACGTTAGCTGAAAGGTATGATTCTGAGTGTATGATTCGTCTATGGGACAGCCCTCCCAATTTTGGCACAAGTCCCCAGATGTTAGTCGACTGGGCTGGGTGTGCCTTTGTAGTGTTTGAATCCAGGTGGTCCGTCCTCTCTTATTCTTAATGGTTTGATACAACCGAGTGGCTTGCTCGGCCATTTCAGAGGGCAGTTAAGAGTCAACCTCATTGCTGTGGGTCTGGAGTCACATAGGCCACACCAGGCAACTTCCTTACGCATTAGTGAACCATTTGGGTTTTTACGACAATCCGGTAGTTTCATGGTCACCATCACTGGTACTAGCTTTTATTCCAGATTTCATGGTGGGATTTGAACTCCTGTCTCCGGATCATTAGTCCAGTATCATAACCACTATGGTACTGTACCCCTTAAACCATTATTTGTATTTACTGAAGTAAATTATAGCTATCTGTGCAGTGATAGGTATAAAGAGCTTGAATAGAATACAAAATCAGGGAGGAATGTTAAATTTACATAGAACCTTGATAAGACCACATTTGGAGTACCGTGTGTAAAAAGGATATTGAAACACTGGAGAAAGATTTACAAGGATGTTACCATAATTGAGAGGATGCAACTTTAGGGAAAGATTGAGCAGGCTGGGGCTTTTATGTCTGGAAAAGAGAATAAGAGGAGACCTGACCAAGATTCCACGCCTGGCAGTCAATCCTTTGAGGATTCAACCGTGTTACAATTTTGAACTCGGTGTACAGGTCGCCCAGATTCGAATTCTATGTATCTGTTCCAACCACCACTGCGATTCATTTAAGGGGAAGCTAGATAAGCACATGAGGGAGAAAAGAATAGAAGGGTATGCTGATAGGATGAGATGAAGAGGGGTGGGAGGAGGCTCGTGTGGAGCATGGAGCAGTTAGGCTGAATGGCCTGCTTCTGTGCTGTAGACTCGATGTAACTCAATGATATAGGTCTTCAAAATTATGAAGTGGTTCGATAGGGTGGATGTGGAGAAACTGTTTCCACTTGAATCTAGAACAAGGGTCCATAAATATAAGATGGCTACTAACAGATCAGATAAAGAATTTAGGAGAAATTTCTTTCAACAGAGTGTGGAGAGAATGTGGAACTTAATGTCGTATGGAGTGGCTGAAGCAAATAACATTGATGCATACATGAGGGAGAAGGGAATAGACAGATATGGGGGCAGTATGGGAATAAGTAATTAGAGTGGGAGAAGAATCGTGTGGAATATAAACACTGCCAGAAACCATTTGGACTGAATGGCCTGTTTCTATGCTCTGGATTCTATGCAAGGCAGCTCATAACTTTTTAAAGTCCTATGGGTGAAGAAAATAGTCAACGTTGTTCAACTATGTAACACTGGAACAGATTTCCAAGTTTGCAGTTTTTATTTTAGTGTTTCAGAATAGAACACAGGAAACCATCTGGTATGGATATGTCTTTGTAGCTGCAGGATCTTTGTGGAATGCTCAGTGTACAGCTGTATCCTGAACAAGAACTAATGAAGCTCATTATATTCTATTCCAGGGACGTCCAGAGCGTCTAGTAGCTGCAGACGTGTTTTTTTTTAACCCGCCCCACCCAGAAATTTAGCAATAAATTAAAATAAAACCTGTACCCAATTTAAAGGAGTTATTGATGGACAAAGTACAAAATTTGTGATCTTTATTGGAGTTGAGTCATTACATTTTCAGCATCTGGTACCTGGATTCAACAGCCACTTTAAAGCAATGGGTTTGATTGAGCTCAAACTAACTGCAGATTACATTTGATAAGCAAATTAAGACTTCTTGGAAATGTTTTACTAAAGCTGGGTTAAAAAAGTATTAAATGTTCTATACAAGTTGAAGCATGTCACTGAAATTCATAAGGTTTGCATTTATACAGTGCCTTATTTGAAATATTTTGAAGCATTCCACACATTTTGTTTTTTAAAATGCAGTAAATGCTATGGGATAAGTTAATGAGTTGATTGAAATGTTTGAATCTTTGAATTTACTGGGACTATTGTAACCAAGATTATGGATTGGATACCATTGTAACTTTATATAAATGGTTGGGATTTTAACACATCTGCATACCATTAGCTATAATCTTATAATAAGAAAAATGGTTTATAGTCCAAGCATTACTGATGTGTGGTGATCTGCTTGTAGGTCAAGAAAATATTCACTGGAACTTTGAACTTCGACAGGGCCATAAAACCAGTGATATCGGATTTCTTAATTGACAGGGAAATTGGACGAGGTTTTATAACGGGCGGCCGATCTGATATTGCCTGTTTTATGCCCCCACCGAAATTGAAAGTTCAACCCATTGTTTCAAATTTGTATTTAAGCAACTATTTTAGGTGAGATTGTTACATGTGATGAATGTTTTGCTATTTGCAAGAAAAATATTGTAGGGGCTCTTAACTTTAAACGAAATGGAGGTAGAACAAGAACAACTTTTGGTCACACTAATGTTTTAAGATTTGTTGTTGTAAAAAGAGCAGAATTAACTGAAAACACTGAAATGGTAACATTTAAGTTGGAGAATAATGAATGTACATGTCCAAGTATCACCAACAAGATGAATGTAATACAATGTCTAAGTTTTAATTGTTTTGGGCAAGTGTATTTGAATGTTTAATATGAGAGGTGACGTACAAGCATCAGCTGTTACTTTCCTAACCACAGTGCCAAAATATATATTCCTGTATCTCAATCAGCACTGGGATTTGTCTAATCTTTGTAAGAGGTAGTTCTGTCTCTAAAGAGTTGAAAGTACTGTTGTAGGATCATCTTTTTGCATATTAAAATTTGTAATACTGCAAATAATAAAAATCATGAAATCTCAAGTTCATCAATTTTATAAAGTTAACAAGACTTCATTGTAATGGAATTTCTTGTCTTTTCAGTGCGGGAATTGCTGTTGGTTTCTATGGTAATGGTGAAACCAGTGATGGAGTCTTCAGGCTTGCCTACTCAATGAGACATGCGAACCGCACTATAACAGGAGTTGAGTACCTGGTAAGTACTAATTTCCAGGGAGTGCAGTATTTTTACAGTTGGGGATCTAAAAAACTGATGGATTCTTAAGAAAAAGCCACCGTCTCCATCTATGCAGACGCTATTATCTAAATATGTCCATCTTGTATTGTGGTATTCAAGGGTGTAACCTTTTGTAAACCAACTGTCAAAGGGTATATTGAGCTTGAATTATATCAGTTCTTCAATGAAAGCAGCTGAAAATATTAATATAGTTAGAGGGATACCTATAATGTGTGGCTTCATCTGATTAAAAATAGCTAATAGGTAAACTTGTGTTATGGTGAATGTTCAGGATCAATCTTAATTCCCCTCCAATTGCTTGGATCACAAGCTAGGGGTTTGCAAGTTGGTTGCCTCATGCTCCTCTTGGTGTGGGAAATGGCACTGGGGGGCAAAAGATTTACAAGAACAACCCCATGCAGCAATGCCTAATCCATGCACAATATAGGAGTGCAGTGTATGGATGAGACTTTTGAATTCTAGTGCTACAATGACGTTGAAAAAAAAAAAACTCTGGTGTAGCTGATAGCACATAGCTGTCTGAAATCCAGTTTTGAATGGGACACATTTTAAATACTGTCAGTTTAGCACAGCGTAATCACCCCATCTGGTTAAGTTAAATCATTAATGTTATTTTAATATTTGTCTATGCTCAATCAGGTTCCATATGTTTTTGTCACCTTTTTATCTTTTTCCAAATGTATGTAAAATGTTATTCTTCTGGAATGGATGTCAGACTGTCCTTTTTGTATGAATGAAATAGATTAAACCAAATCAGATAAAATGGAGGATGTAGAGGATTGGAATGCAGAGAGAATATCGAGGTCAGTAATGACTTGAATGGAGAGGTGAAGAAAGCAGTGAAAGGACACAGCCTAGAGATTGGCTTGGGTGATGGGGTTAGTTGCTGTGTATGTTATATCTATGAACTGTTTCTGCAATGAAGTAGCTCTTGTAGATCATTCAAAATGTCAGTGATTATAGAATAAAATGCTGTGGCTGACTGTCGTCCTAGCACAAAGGTTGAAGGTCAATCATCACAGCCCCAGGACATCGCTGCAGGAGTTCCTCAGGGCAGTGACCTAGGCCCAACCATCTTCAGCTGCTTCATCAATGACCTTCCCTCCAACATAAGGTCAGAAATGGGGATGTTCGCTGATGACTGCACAGTGTTCAGTGCCATTCACAATTCCTCAGATAATGAAGCAGTCCATGACCGCATGCAACAAGACCTGGACGATGTTCAGGCTTGGGCTGATAAGTGGCAGGTAAAATTCGCGCCACGGAAGTACCAGGCAATGACTATCTCCAACAAGCAAGAGTCTAACCACCGCCCTTGACATTCAATGGCATTACCATCACCGAATCCCCCACCATCAACATCCTGGGGGGTCACCATTGACCGGAATCTTAACTGGACCAGCCATGGGATTAGACAAAGTCAAAATGGATTTATGAAAGGGAAATCGTGTTTGACAAACCTACTGGAGTTTTTTGAGGATGTAACTGGTAGAATAGATAAGGGAGAACCAGTGGATGTGGTGTATTTGGATTTTCAGAAGGCCTTTGATAAAGTCCCACAAGAGGTTAGTGTGCAAAATTAAAGCACATGGGATTGGGGATAATATACTGGCATGGATTGACAATTGGTTAACAGACAGGAAACAGAGAGTAGGAATAAATGTGCCTTTTTTGGGGTTGCAGGCAGTGACTAGTGGGGTACCGCAGGGATCAGTGCTTGGGCCCCAGCTATTCACAATATATATCAATGATTTGGATGAGGGAACCAAATGTAATATTTCCAAGTTTGCTGACGACACAAAACTAGGTGGGATTGTGAGTTGTGAGGAGGATGCAAAGAGGCTTCAAGGCGATTTAGACAAGTTGAGTGAGTGGGCAAATACATGGCAGATGCAGTATAACGTGGATAAATGTGTAGTTATCCACTTCGGTAGGAAAAACAGAAAGGTAGAGTATTATTTAAATGGTGATAGATTGGGAAATGTTGATGTACAAAGGGACCTGGGTGTCCTTGTACACCAGTCACTGAAAGCAAACATGCAGGTGCAGCAAGCAGTTAGGAAGGCAAATGGTATGTTGGCCTTCATTGCAAGAGGATTTGAGTACAGGAGCAAGGATGT
Organism: Squalus acanthias; assembly: GCA_030390025.1. NCBI lineage: Eukaryota > Metazoa > Chordata > Chondrichthyes > Squaliformes > Squalidae > Squalus > Squalus acanthias. Next base: position 53,484,108 of record CM059442.1, on the reverse strand, counting down.
CTTACTACAGTTATACAGGGCCTTGGTGAGACCACACCTGGAGTACTGTGCAGTTTTGGTCTCCTTACCTAAGAAAGGATATACTTGCCATAGAGGGAGTGCAGCGAAGGTTCACCAGACTGATTCCTGGGATGGCGGGACTGTCGTATGAGGAGAGATTGGGTCGACTAGGTCTGTATTCACTAGAGTTTAGAAGAATGAGAGGGGATCTCATTGAAATGTATAATATTCTGACTGGGCTAGACAGACTGGATGCAGGGAGGATGTTTCCCCTGACTGGGGGGTCCAGAATGAGGGGTCACAGTCTCAGGATACGGGGTAGGACATTTAGGACTGAGATGAGGAGAAATTTCTTCACTCGGGGTGGTGAACCTGTGGAATTCTCTACCACAGAAGGCTGTGGAGGCCAAGTCACTGAATATATTTAAGAAGGAGACAGATAGATTTCTAGACACAAAAGGCATCAAGGGGTATGGGGAGAGAGCGGGAATATGGTATTGAGATAGAGAATCCGCCATGACCGTGTTGAATGGCAGAGCAGGCTCGAAGGGCCGAATGGCCTACTTCTGCTTCTATTTTTTTCTATGTTTCATAAATACTGTGGCGATAAGAGCAGGTCAGAGGCTGGGTATTTTGCGGCAGGTGTCTCCTCCTGACTCCCCAAAGCCTTTCCACCATCTACAAGGCACAAGTAAGGAGTGTGATGGAATACTCTCCACTTGCCTGGATGAGTGCAGCTCCAACAACACTCAAGAAGCTCAACACCATACAGGACAAAGCAGCCCGCTTGATTGGCACCCCATCCACCACCTTAAACATTCACTCCCTCCACCACCGGTGCACCATGGCTGCAGTGTGTACCCTCTACAAGATGCACTGCAGCAACTTGCCAAGGCTTCTTTGGAAGTATCTCCCAAACCCGCAACCTCTTCCACTTAGAAGGACAAGGGCAGCAGGGCGCATGGGAACTCCAAGTTCCCCTCCAAGTCACACAACATCCTGACTTAGAAGTATATCGCCGATCCTTCATTGTCACTGGGTCAAAATCCTGGCACTCCCTACCTAACAGCACTGTGGGTGTACCTTCACCACACGGACTGCAGCGATTCAAGAAGGTGGCTCACCACCACCTTCTTGAGGGCACTTAGGGATGGGCAATAAATGCTGGCCTTGCCAGTGACGCCCACATCCCATAAACAAATTTAAAAAAAACCTTTGCCTTGGTATTAGATTTTGTATGTAGTGAATGAGTTCTACATAGTCTATCTGAAAGCATTTGCACATCTGATGCATGCTGTAAGTATTATTTCCTCATCTCCCCTCTTTGCCTCACCCTCCTCTCTGGCAACTTGTTTGAGTGTCCAGTGTCAGATGATAAAATTGCTTTTTCTGGACTGGGTCACAGACTGCATGATTTCAAGACATATAAGTCACTTTTTAAAAAAAGGGTTACCCACATGTCCTTGTATGGGGTAAACCTATCATAACTATTTTCAAAAGAAATAGGAGCAGGAGTAGGCCATTCGGCCCCTCGAGCCTGCTCCGCCATTCAATAAATTCATGGCTGATCTGATCTTGGCCACAGCTCCACTTTCCCGCCTGCTCCCCATACCCCTTGACTCCCCTGTAGCTCAAATATATGTCCATCTCCGCCTTGAATATATTCAATGGCTCCGCCTCCACAGCTCTCTAGGGTAGAGAATTCCAAAGATTCATGACCCTCAGAAGAAATTCCTCCTCATCTCCATTTTAAATGGGCGACCCCTTCTCCTGGAAGTATGCCCCCTCGTTCTAGATTCCCCCACGAGGGGAACCATCCTCCCTGCATCTACCCTGTCAAGCTCCCTCAGGATCTTATGTTTCAATAAGATCACCTCTCATTCTTCTAAACTCCAATGAGTATAGGCTCAACCTTTCTTCATAAGACAACCACTTCATCTCGGGAATTAACCTAGTGGACCTTCTCTGAACTGCCTCCAATGCAAGTACATCCCTCCTTAAATAAGGAGACCGAAACTGCACGCAGTACTCCAGGTGTGGTCTCACCTGCGCCCTGTACAGTTGTAGCAAGACTTCCCTACTTTTATACTCCATCCCCCTTGCAATAAAGGCCAACATTGAATTTGCCTTCCTAATTATTTGCTGTACCTGCATGCTAACTTTTTGTGTTTCATGGACGAGGACCCCCCAGATTTCTGTACCGCAGCATTTTGTAGTCTCTCTCCATTTAAAAAATAATTTTTTTATTCTTCCTACCAAAGTGGATAACCTCACATTTTCCCACATTATACTCCATCTGCCAAATTTTTGCTCACTCACTTAACCTATCTATATCCCTTTGCAGACTCTTTGTGTCCTCCTCCCAACTTGCTTTCCCACCTATCTTTATATCATCAGCAAATTTGGTTACGGTACACTCGGTCCCTTCATCCAAGTCATTAATGTAGATTGTAAATAGTTAAGGCCCCAGCACTGATCCCTGTGGCACCCCACTAGTTACAGTTTGCCAACCTGAAAATGACCCATTTATCCCGACTTTGTTTTCTGTTAGCCAGCCAATCCTCTATCCATGCTAATATATTACCCTCAACCCTGTGAGCTCTTATGTTGTGCAGTAATCTTTTATGTGGCACCTTATCGAATGCCTTCTGGAAATCCAAATACTCTACATCTACTGGTTCCCCTTCATCCACCCTGCTCGTTACATCCTCAAAGAACTCGAGTAAATTTGTCAAACACGATTTCCCTTTCATACAATCAAGCAGAGTCAATATGGTTTATTATGATTTTCTAAATGTCCTGCTATTACTTCCTTAATAATGGATTCCAGCATTTTCCCAATGACGGATGTTAGGCTAACTGGCATATAGTTTCCTGCTTTCTGCCTCCCCCCTTTCTTGAATAGGGGCATTACATTTGCGGTTTTCCAGTCCGCTGGGACCTCTCCAGAATCCAGGGAATTTTGGTAGATTACAACCAACTCATCCACTATCTCTGCAGCCACTTCTTTTAAGACCTAGGATGTAGGCCATCAGGTCCAGGGGACTTGTCAGCCATTAGTCCCATTAGTTTGCCTTTTCTAAATTCGTTTTTAAGTGATGTGGTTGTCACTGGCAAGGCCAGCATTTACTGCCCATCCCTATTTGCCCTTGAGAAGGTGGTGGTGGGCCGCCTTCTTGAACTGCTGCCGTCCGTGTGGTGAAGGTACTCCCACAGTGCTGTTAGGGAGGGAGTTCCAGGATTTTGACCCAGCGACGATGAAGGATCAGCGATATACTTCTAAGTCAGGATGATGCTTGACTTGGAGGGGTGCTTGGAGGTGGTGATGTTCCCATGCGTCTGCTGCCCTTGTCCTTCTAAGTGAAAGAGGTCGCGGGTTTGGGAGATGCTGCCGAAGAAGCCTTGGCGAGTTGCTGCGGTGCATCTTGTAGATGGTACACACTGCAGCCACGGTACGCCGGTGGTGGAGGGAGTGGATGTTTAAGGTTGTAGAGGGGGTGCCAATCAAGCGGGCTGCCTTGTCCTGGATGGTGTCGAACTTCTTGAGTGTTGTTGGAGCTGCTCTCATCCAGGCAAGTGAAGAGTATTCCATCACACTCCTTACTTGTGCCTTGTAGATGGTAGAAAGGCTTTGGGGAGTCAGGAGGTGAGACACTCGCCGCAGAATACCTAGCCTTAGACCTGCTCTTGTTGCCACAGTATTTATGTGGCTGGTCCAGTTAAGTTTCTGGTCAATGGTGACCCCCCAGGATGTTGATGGTGGGGGATTCGGTGATGGTAATGCCATTGAATGTCAAGGGTTGGTGTATAGACTCTCACTTGTTGGAGATAGTCATTGCCTGGCACTTCTGTGGCGCGAATGTTACCTGCCACTTATCAGCCCAAGCCTGAACCTCATCCAGGTCTTGTTGCATGCAGGTATGGACTGCTTCATTATCTGAGGAGTTGTGAATGGCACTGAACACTGCAGTCATCAGCGAACATCCCCATTTCTGATCTTATGTTGGAGGGAAGGTCATTGATGAAGCAGCTGAAGATGGTCGGGCCTAAGACACTGCCCTGAGGAACTCCTGCAGCGATGTCCTGGGGCTGTGATGATTGACCTTCAATCACCACAACCATCTTCCTTTGTGCTAGGTATGACTCCAGCCAGTGGAGAGTTTCCCCCTCTATTCCCATTGACTTCAGTTTTACTAGGGCTCCTTCATGCCACAGTGTCAAATCTGCCTAGTACTTGTTCTCTAGTGATAGTGATTGTTTTAAGTTCCTCCTTCCCTATAGCCCCTTGATTATCAATTATTGGGATGCTTTTAGTGACTTCTACTGTGAAGACCGATACAAAATATTTGTTCAAAGTCTCTGCCATTTACCTGTTTCCCATTACTAATTCCCCAGTCTGATCCTCTAAGGGACCAACGTTTACTTAGCTACTCTTCCTTTTTATATACCTGTTTTAGCTCTTGCTGTCTGTTTTTATATTTTTGCTAGTTTACTTTCATAATCTATCTTCTCCCTATTATTTTTTTAGTCATCCTTTGCTGGTTTCTAAAAATTTCCCAATCCTCTGGCCTACCACTAATCTTTGTAACATTGTATGCCTTTTCTTTCAATTTGATATCCTTAACTTCCTTAGTTAGCCACGGATGGTTCATCCTTCTCGTCTTTCTTTCTCACTGGAATAAACCTTTGCTGAGAGTTATGAAATATCTCCTTAAATGCCTGCCACCGCTTATCTACCATCTAACCCTTTAATCTACTTTCCCAGTCTACTTTAGCCACATCTGTCTTCATACCTTTGTAATTGCCTTTATTTAAGTTTAGGACTCTAGTTTCAGACCCAAGTTTCTCACCCTCAAATTGAATTTGAAATTCCATCATGCTATGATCACTCTTCCCTAGGGGATCCTTTACTATGAGATCATTAATTAATCCTGTCTCATTACACATTACCAGATCTAAAATAGCCATCTCCCTGGTTGGTTCCATAACGTATTGTTCTAAGAAACCATCCCGAATACATTCTATGAACTCGTCCTCAAGGCTACCCTTGCCAATTTGATTTTCCAGTTACTGCAATAATTTAGTGTATTGTTGAGGCTTTCATTCTGCTGGATCCCATCTTATGATTTCTTGTAACTTGGTGCTTTATTTTCCTGTAGCATGTGCAAAATGCTGTAGCACACATTCATCCCAGTAGAATGTTTCCTTCCATCTTAAAAGCCCAATTATCTCATTTGGTTTCTAATGCTTACATAGTAATCTATAGTACTAGCATTAATTAGTATAATTTCTACAGTAACTACAGAAATCATTTCAATAAATTCTTTTTACACCATTTCTGCTCCTTCAATTCTTTTTTCATAAATATGTTCTTTAATAAGGCTTGATGATAAAAGATTTGTTAGCTTTAATCTGCTGGTTGTGCTGAAAACTCAGTCTCTTCGAATTTTATCTTTGATGCTGTGGTTATCCAGAGCATTCCAACTTGCTTTATGCTGCAACAGTAGCAGATAAGCAGCTCAAAGTCTTAATTCCAGCATGAAACATATCCGAATGTTCACTATCTATCTGGCAGGAAATTAAAGCCTGAACCTGTGGTAGTATTTGAAAGGCGTGCTATGAATGTTAAATACTTAACCCCAAAATGTTCAGTTTTTCAAAAAGAAACTTTGGATTAACAATAGCCACCTCCCTCCCCGCCCCCCCCACCGTCCCTCAACCCCAATCCCGAGCCTCCTGGATTACGTTCTGTTGACACTTTCTTTCCCTTCCTCCTGATTACCAAGCTCTGACCCCCACCATCCCCCCAATCTTTCCCTCCCTTCCAAATGCCGAGCTTCGATCCCTCCCCCTAAATATCGGGGCCGTTGTCTCAGACTTGTCCCCACAGAGCCCCGAAGATGAGTCATTTGCAGTAAGAAGCAATGGAAGTGTTGTTTTCCAGTGATCTTATCCAAAGGGATTTCCTATTGTGTATCAATTTTCTAATATTGATTAACTGTGTTGAGGCTGTTTCTAGACCAGTTAACAGCTATGTTGTTTTTTTAAATTCTGTCTCCTGAATTGAAATACTTGTTTGGTGGAGGGGGTGGCAGCGATTGGGGAAAGGAGAGAAATAATAAATGCATAGACTGCATGAATTTTGTTTATCTTCAAAAGCTTGCATGGCAACACCATATTTCAAAGAATGATCTATTAGGGGAGGAAAAAGTCTTCAAACTAGCCCTGAACAGATTGTTGCATTAACAGAAATGTACTGGTAACCAACGTGCTGTAAGGGAGTCCTGTCGGGTTGTATTATTTCAGCTTCTGTTGTAGTGAATGAGTTCTACATAGTCTACCTGAAAGCAGTTGCCCATCTCATGCATTTTTTAAAGTAATATTTCCCCATCTCCTCCATTTGCCACACCCTCTTTGGCAACCTGTTTGCAGAAAAAGAGATGAGGAGCAGTGACCAAACTCTTGATGAAAGAGGTGCATTTTAAGGAGGGCCTTAAAGGAAGAGGAGGAGTTGAAGAAGCAGAGGGATTTAGGAAGGAAATGGGTGAGTGGGACTTGGTGTGGGATAGGATATGGGCAGAAGAATTTTGGATAACAAGTTTATGGAGATGGGAGATCAGGTAGGGCAGCAGTCCTATGATCATGGTGATAGAGAATTTTGTTCATGATTTTGGATAGAGACATATAGTTCGAGAGCGGCGGAACCCTGATTAGAGGGATTCAAATGGAGTCGCAGAAGAGGTGTACCCAGATCTAGAACAGAATGTTCAAGGTCTTTGGAGAGGAAAAGGAGATGGGGCAATAGTTTGCGGTAAAGAAATGGCTAATTACATGGGGTTTTGTAATTAGGATTATTGAAGCAGATGGCAAACACAAAATCTATAAAAGCAAGTAATTATTTGTGGCAAATTGTAGTTTTTAATGCTTGTCCCTACTCTTAATTTGCCTTTTAATATTCTCAATTGGATTGTTCGATCATAGTTATATTGAAAGGATTTTTAACAAGGTTGTGAATATTTTTACACTGATGAAGTATCTGGTTGGATATGGATTGGAGGTTTGTACAGATAGGTCGAGATGGGGATGATGAAACAATGGGCTTCTGTGTTGCTGCGGTATAGTCTGTGTAGAGCCGTAGATCAACATCAAAGATGGTAGAACTGGATTGTGGAGTTTTGCTTGATCACCTTTGGAAATCGGGAAGTACTTATGCAGATCCTGTGGGTGGTGGGAATCAATGTTGCTGTAGATTATATATAGTCTGATGGGCCAGTTAGCATTTGCTCATTCCATGCTTTCTTGTATCTGATTCTATCTTGTTTGATATCAGTGATTTGTCTTTGTCTGTAACCTTTGACACGGTTGACCACTCCAACGCCTCTCTACCGTCGTCTAGCTGGGTGGAACTGCACTCGCCTGGTTCCATTCTTATCTATCTAATCGTAACCAGAGAATCACCTGCAACGGCTTCACTTCCCGCTCCCGCATCGTTACCTCTGGTGTCCCCTAAGGATCTATCCTTGGTCCCCTCCTATTTCTCATCTACATGTTGCCCCTTGGCGACATCATCCGAAAACACAGCCTCAGTTTCCACATGTACGCTAACACCAACCACACCTCACTACCTCTTCTCTTGACCCCTCCATGGTGTCTAAATTGTCAGATTGCTTGTCCTACATACAGTTCTGGATGAGCAAAGATTTTCTCCAATTAAATATTGGGAAGACCGAAGCCATTGTTTTCGGTCCCTGCCACAAACTCCGTTCCCTAGCCACTGACTCCATCCCTCTCCCTAACATCTGTCTGAGGCTGAACCACACTCTTCGCAACCTTGGTGTCATATTTGACCCTGAAATGAGCTTCCGACCACATATCTGCAGCATAACAAAGGCCGCCTACTTCCACCTCCGTAACATCGCCCGTCTCCGGCCTTGCCTCAGCTCATCCACTGCTGAAACCCTCATCCATGCCTCTGTTACCTCTCGACTTGACTATTCCAACGCACTCCTGGCTGGCCTCCCACATTCCACCCTACATAAACTTGAGGTCATCCAAAACTCGGCTGCCCGTGTCCTAACTCGCACCAAGTCCCATTCGCCCATCACCCCTGTGCTCGCTGACCTACATTGGCTCCCGGTTAAGCAGCGCCTCAATTTCAAAATTCTCATCCTTTTTTCAAATCCCTCCATGGCCTCGCCCCTCCCTATCTCTGTAATCTCCTTCAGCCCCACAGCCCCCCGAGATATCTGCGCTCCTCTAATTCTGCCCTCTTGAGCATCCCTGATTATAATCGCTCAACCTTTGGTGGCCGTTCCTTCTGTTGCCTGGGCCCTAAGCTCTGGAATTCCCTGCCTAAACCTGTCCGCCTCGCTACCTCTCTCCTCCTTTTAAGACGCTCCTTAAAACCTACCTCTTTGACCAAGCTTTTGGTCACCTGCCCTAATTTATCCTTAGGTGTCACATTTTTTTGTCTTAAAATACTCCTGTGCAGCCCCTTGGGACGCTTTACTACGTTAAAGGTGCTATATAAATACAAGTTGTTGTTGTTGTTGTATGGGACAAATGCAATTCAGTAAAATTGTCCCGAAAGCTATGTATGTAACTAGCGTGTCAAACCTGTTTTGAGCTCTTGCAGGTTGATAATTTGGAACTGAATGTTCAGTTTCAGGTTAAGTGAGCACAGCACAGGCTAGAATTTACAACAATACATGCTTAATTCAACTACAGAATAGTTAATTTGTTTAAAGTTAGAATTGGGAAAAGTAAAACCACACCTAATGAGGTTGAGAAATTCTGATATTTTGATCTTGTGATTCACAAAATGGAGAAAAACCACCTATTTGTACCAGCCCTTCAGTTTGTTGTTGCCTGCCTTGGGACATTGTTGGACATTGACTTTTCACAGAAACTCATAGTGCAGTTTGTGAAATGAGTTGGTCATGTTTGATGTTGGTTATAAGTTCCTCTAATTGTGGTACTCCATATTAAAGTGCAAGAACAGCACTTTTAAATGACCTTTCAAAGCTGTTGATTGCTGCATTCGCTTTGCCAATACCAGATTGTAGGATAAATGCATGTTGTGTTGTACAAAATGGATTTTCTCCAAAAAAAACGTTACACTGCCGTTTCTCAGTACTAGGGCAAGCTTTATTACCAACTTAAAGCCAAGATGAACGTAGCATTAAATTGTAGTGGGGACATTTAATATTATTCGAGACATATGCAGTACATTGGAGTTTATCATTGTTTGAATATAGTCAAATTTAAAGCCACATGGTTCTAGCGTTTACTGAAATCAGCAGTACTTGCCAGCTCAGGAAGAATTTACCTTTTTTAAATCCATTTACCTTTTTGAGATATTAAACTGAAAAGTTTGCTAAACTTATTTTGAAGTTTATTCCCCAGTATAAGGTCCTGCAAAGGTCTTCAATGGGGGTAAAACTACTCTTTATCAAGTAGGCAACAAGCCCTCTGATCAGGAGCACTGTCAAAAAAAACTGCTTTTGAGGCTCAGCTAAAATGAGTAGCAGGAGAGAGCCTAAACAAAGGAATGTGATGTTTCTCCCAAATCTTGCTCCTCAAGAATGCTGATTGGGAGGCCAGGTAGAGGTTTTATTTTTAAGAATTAGGGCATAAATGCAATGTATTTCTCATTCATGGTTAAATCCATTGAGGTCTGTTACCAATTTGGATCTGCTGTAGATACCTTCTTTGACTCCTTTACGTGATCTGAGCATATATTTTTATGGGAATTTATTCTAGCTGCCCTATATTCTTCTTGTACGATAGCATAACTCGGGGATGCAATAATAACATCCGCTTGTGATGTGGACCGGATACTCGTCTTTCATGTGTATTTCTTCAATCTTTCCAGTGGACTGAATTACCACTAGATGAGATGAGGTTCAGTGCAAGTCATTGAGCGGCTTTATTTCACAGTAAGGTGAACATATAGAACATTATATTAGGTTTCACATATTTACATCAGTACAACTTGACTTAAAAAAAAAAAATAATGAACCAAGTGTGCTGAACAATTTTTGAGTTGTCATGCTTGACAAAGCTGATTTTCTAACTACTCTCTCCCTGTATTCCATCCTTCTCACAAGTCTTTGCTGTCTGGTTGCATATCGATTTTGCAGCTGTCTCTCTTTTAAAGCCCGACTCCGGTGTAAATTTATATCAAAACTAACTTCTCCCACAAAAATGGAATTCAACAGCCTAGCTTATCGGTGGCCCCTGTTGAATAGTGTGGGCACACCAGCAATGAGAGTGAATCATCTCGGGAATGTCAGACTAATTTTCATTGTCTCCACACTAGTTGAGATATCTTATTTTTAAAAAAAACCTTACTTTACGTCTGCCAGCACTGGTGTCTTGTTCATAATTAAAAAGGCTGATGGAGCGTTGGCCTTTATCTCAAGGGGATAGTGGAAATCTGGAGCTCTCTTCTCGCCTCTCTCCCCCCCCCACCCAAAAAAAAAAGCTGTTGAGGCTAGCTCAATTAAAAATGTCAAAACTGAGAATAGATTTTGTTGGGCAAGGGTATTAAGGGTGATGGAATCAAGGTGGGTAGATGAAGTTAAGATGCAGGTCAGCCATGATGAAATTGAGTGGCAGAACAGGCTCGAGGGGCTGAATGGCCTACTCTTGTTCCTATCTTCCTAACCGCTTGGGAGCTAAGTTTGGCTTGATAGTAGCTTTGCTTTCATATTACACCAAGGGCCCCCTGTAGGAGCATAGTCTGAATCCCAAAATGTGACAGGGTCTCGTGCTAGAGTATTAATTTGGTTTTTACTTTTGGGATGCTGACATTTCAGTCTCCCAGAAAATCTGAACGAACAGCAACTCTCTTTTTGTCAAATTGGATCCAGGACACTTGTTCTGCAATGGCTGTGTCTGAAACTAAGTATCTTTGTGGCCACCTCAGTTTCCCCCAAGTTTTCATGAATGTTTTTTAATTGTTTGTTTGGCATATTTTGGAAATACTTATGTACTAATATTTGCTTAACTTTGTCACATTGATAGATGAAATGCTTCAGAAGTAAAATATATTCTCAGCCTTTTTAGGAGCATGCTGACCATTGCATCTCAAATTACATCCAAACATCAAGAGACTAGAGCATACTGAATTACTTGATGTGCAGTTAATTTGAGTCCAAATTTTAAAAAATATAACACACGCGGGTCACCCCTGTGCTGAAAATCCTGTTACTTAGTCATAGTGGAAATGTACAGCCCTTACTGCTCTACAGTCGTGATCGATGGAGACTAAAAGGAGAGTGAAGCAACTTTCAAAAGTTTTCTTTACATTATTTTTTAAATTCACATGGTGTTTATGTGCAGGTTTCTGAGCGCACGCGAGATCTGAATCAGACAGTAGACGGAAGCCTTCGTACCTTGGAGGATTTGTTCACAAAGGAACCACGGTACCTGGAGAGAGTGCAGAAGTCAAAGGCTCTGCTTGGTGAACTAGTTAGACAGCTAACTCAAATTCCATTTTGGGAGAAGAGCAGCGTGTCTTTGGAAGAGCTGGCTGTCCTCATCGAGTTGTATGACTATTACAGGTATGTATCTGTAAAACATGATTTCCCCCTGCCCATTTTTGTGCTCAAGGTGAAGAATGTTGGCCCTGGGGAATTGGATCACATTCCAATTCATCAGCATCAGGCATGCTTAGGTCGGGGTAGCATGGGTAGATGCAGAGTAAAGTGTTCAACCTCAAAAGTATTTCCAACTGCACCAGTGTGACATTTTCCCATTTCTTACACCAAACCACAAGCTTCATTTTATATTTGCTTTGGGACTGGAATGTCGATCGGTCACCTGCTTTGGAGGTTTTTGGCACCCTTTTGTCAAGAGTCTTCAGCTAGACAAAGCCCTATCAATATAGCCAGAGAACTAGAGCTCAGTTCGTAGGTCTAGAGCCTTAAAAAAAAAAAAACATCCACAACTCAAAATGAATCTGAGAAGCGTCAAATTGCTTGAAAAGAGCTTAACATTTTGACAGAGGTATGCTCAGTAAACTTTGCGATAAGGCAGTTCACTGTTGTAAAGAGATCTCGTGTCTTCTGGTTGTTTGCTTATTGATCAGTGGAAAGTTGAATCAAGAGTTTATCAACCTACACCTACAAACCTTTAAATGAAGTACCTCCAAAATGTTATTGACCTATTGTTCGCGCTGCTAATTTTTGTTCCAATAGTAACTAAAGCTTCCTACATAGTTATCACTCTGTGAATGAACACTGCGCAAACCAATAAACCTTCAAATATAATTGTTATATAAACGTTAACTCTGTTTCTCTCTCCACGGATGTTGCCTGGCCTGCTGAGTTTTTCCAGCGTTTTCTGTTGTTCCTTCAAATATAATTGTTGGCTCATGCTTTTTTCTTTATACTAGTTGATATCCCAATGCATTGTACACGGAGCCAAGACCAAGTGCAGTCTTCAGGTCACGCAGGGTTAGAGCCCAAGGAGATAATTGGACCAAGGCCAGGGGAGGACTGCAATGCTGGACAGAAAGGTAGAGTGGGATTAGAGGCTTTGGGGATAGGAAGGTAGAAGAGTAGGATTATGGGCTGGGGAGAGGAAGGGAATATGGAGCACACGACGAGGCCAGAGGAGAGTTTACGGGGGGGTGGGGGTGAACTTGTGGGGTTATGATTAAACATTTAGGCGAGATACCAAAAGGTTGCTGCTGTCTGGAACTGTAACCCAGTAAGAATCGGTGCCCTCGGGAGAGGAGGGGAGAAAATATAGGTGACCGAAAAAGGGAAAAAAAAGCTGAAGTGAATTATTTTGCAGTAGAGTATTACTACTTGAACACTGCTGAGTCTGTACTTCCTTTTGAAAGTTTCAGCATTATTATTCCTGGCGGTTTTAGATCCGTGTCTGAGTCTATAACAGAAGCACATCTATTTCGAATAGTTTTATGTTCACTTTTGTTTTCTTTCAGACTTGTTACTTTTTCCTCTGCTTCCATTCTTTTCTTTTTAAATTCCCCCATTATTCCCATGGATCGGTGCCCAGCTGGGAGGACAAACAGTTCAGAAATGGTTTTCTCCATAACTACTGTCAGTGCAGCCGTGCTTCAAACAGGGCAAGGAACATGGTGCCAATTCTTTTGTCTTCATTATCATTTCTGTGTCATCTGACAGGAGATTTGTTTCCTGCAGCAAAGGCGGCCTGAGTATCTTAGATTCTGCACGAGCAGGAGCGCTCACTATGCTGCTGTCCTATCGATTCATCTGCCTGTAAACTTGTACCTCTTCATATGAAATTAAGAACTTCAGTTTTTAACCAACCATTGTGAGGGAGTTTTAAATGATCGTGCTGGCAACCGTCCACCTGTTCCGCAAGTGCTAATGTTATTTCAGGAACTGTAAGCGCTGACGTATGATTTCTCGAGCATAAAAACGCCACTTTCATCAAATCTGTTGCCGATTATCCAACATTTGCGTACACTCAAAAATGGGCATGTGGTGAGCCAGTAGTGCATCTAGCCATGCATCTCAACAGGTTTTTTTTCTACAGTAGTTTGCCAGCTCAGTATTTTAATAATTTATTAGGATTTTGCTAACTTTTAATAAGTTGGCTCTTAACAGATACACAGCTGCTATCAAAATTTTCTTCAGTAGAAATAATCATCACTTCAGCAACTTGCACACTTTTCATGGTATTTTTATCATTTGACAAGTGACTTTCTATGGAGATGCTATTGGGTTCTTTTGAAATTTAGCACACTGTGCTCTTTGTGCCCTTTGAAGCTGAGGAAGTTTCATCCAATACTGTGCTTTAAGCATTACAGTTCTACTCCGAGGTTCAAGGAAAGGATAATGCAGCTTTTAACACTATTGGCTGGCTATCTTGCTGGTTTTGTTCTTTAGAATTGTAAGCGTTTGAATCCAAGGTCAAACTGAACTAGTTTCACTGAGTGGTCAAACAATATAGAATTTACAGCGGTAGTGAAAATGTTCCAGTGAATTGTAACGAACAGCCAAGCAGCTGCTGTTAATTATTAGTCTGGCTTGAAACTATTCCCCTTTGGGATTGTCCATAAAGTGTATCTGCTAAATATTTTAGTTTGACTGCCCCCCTCTCTTTCTCTTTTCCCCCCCCCATATTATTGCCAATCATATGTTTATGAAGCTAGTAGACTGTTACAAAAAGCAATCGAAAAGGCTAATGGATTGTTGGCCTTTATGTCAAGGGGACTGGAACACAAAGGGGGGAGGAAGTGATGCTTCAGTTGTATAGAGCTTGGAGTACTGCATTCAGTTTTGGGCACCACACCTCAGGAGGATATATTGGCCTTAGAGGAGGTGCAGTGCAGGTTCACCAAAATGATACCGGAGTTTAGAGGGTTAAATTATGAGGGCAGGTTGTATAAATTTGGCTTATATTCCCTGTGTATAGAAGATTGAGGGGTGATCTGATCGAAGTGTTTAAAACGTTGAAAGGTTTTGAAAGGGTAGATACAGGAAAAAACTCTCTCCTCAGGTGGGGAAATCAAGAATGAGAGGACATCATAAAAATTAGAGCTAGGCCATTTAGTAGGCCCAAGGACACCTTGAGGGGTCTGGGGGAACAGTCCTGTTCCTCCTGGCCCACAATGAATTAAAATAGAAGGATATTTCTTAAACTCACCATAGCCTCTTGTGGCCAGTCGGGTCCTCCTGCCCTGGTTCTGCTGCTGGGCAGCAGACTTGTGTGGGAGTTCCCCCTGGATTGACAATATTACATTGTGGTGCTTGAGGCCATAGTGATTTAGGAAGCAGTCCTGAATGCATTCTAAAAAGTGCTCCCCACTTTGGCCCCATGCCCCACTCTATCTTGAGATGGTTAAAATTACTCATTGTTATTGGTGGGTTGTTCTTGCACATCTCTCCCTGTAGCTCAACTCCTTGTTTAGTGGCCTGTAATTCACATCAAGAGTTGTACCATTTTCCTTCCCACTTAATTTATTTCAAATTGTTGAACTTCAATGTTTATACTGGACAGCTGCTGCCAACTCATTTCCTGTTATAATAACACTAATTAATTATATTTTTTTAAATCCTTCCAGTTTAGCTGCAGAGAATTTAAGGATTTTAATCTTTTGCTGAAGGTGGTGATCAGGATCCTGACCTCTAATTCTTTACTTCATCAAACGCTTACAATCCTAAAACACACTTTTTGTAAAGTAGCCTGAATCTGCAACTTTCTTTCAAAATATTAACTCGTATCTTTCTGAATTGTCTGTGATTCTCCACCCCTATCTCATCTCCACTGTAATGCACACCAAGAATTAGACCATTTTCCTTACTCTTTCTTAACTCTATACATATGGATTCTCTCTCTCAACGCAGCCCCCTAGGATATACATTCTTGTGCTCTGATAGAATCCTTTACCAATGTGCCACCCACCCCTTCTTCCCCCGCCCCCCCATCTCTCATTAAAAGCTTATGACCAATAATACTAAGCTCTTGGCCCTGTCCAAACCTAAGCCATGTCTTCCTCCACAGTAATTAATGCTTTCACTTCTCCAATTTTATTTGAAATGCATTGTGCAATCGAATACATACCACTCAATCCTGACTCCAGTTTTTCGAAATGTTGACCCTAATTCTGTTTCCTGGTTTGCTGATTTTATTAATATTCTGTATCCCTTCTACAGTAAAGTTTTTATCTTACTCCCTTGTGTCCTTTTTCTTTCCTTTTTCTGATATGTTTTTGGTATTTCAGTTAAGTCTTGTGCTTCTATTCCAACAGCTTTATTAATTATTAATCATCATCTCTTGCTGTCTCTCTAGTCTCAAACTTAGACCTTTCCTGTCCTCCTGTCATATTGCTTTAAATCCTCTCCCACTGCTCTGTTCACCCTCCCTGCAAGAACTTCGGTGTAAATTCAGTTCAGGTGAAGGCTGTCTATTCAGTATAGCTTTCCCTTGTTGCAGGACTCGCCACAATGCCCCATGAATGCAAATCCTTCCCTCCTGCGACAGCCATGTAGTGACGTTTCTAATCTTCATTTTCTTAACCTGTTCAGCACGTGGCACAGGAGGTAATCCAGAGATTACTACCTTATAAATGTAAATTGAAGCATTATATGAAAATAAGGACAGAATATATGACTTAAAATGGAGGCTGAATTATGTGTTTGCGCCCTAATTCCTTCGTCTATCCTCTGTCTGACTGACGAGATTTGTCTGAAGCAAGTCTGGACTCCTATATGCAATGCCATGGGAGATTAATTAGTGTATGATACGTATATAAAGCTTCTCACTTATGAGTATATGGAGAATCAATGTAGTAGCTTTAGTTTTCATGGAAAAATTAACAATCGTGGAATTCAATAATGAAAATAATTTAAAAATCCCCGAATACCATGCAACAAAAACGGTATGTGATTTAGTCACCCTAATTCAGCCTCTCTTCCAACCCATTGTGAACAATATCACGAGATCTGTATAGAAAAACAGTATTGTGTTGCGCACAAGCTACATCAGGCTTCCCCAGTGTAGCACCGTTCCTGCAGAAGGTCCTAAACTGATTAATCTTGTAAGAACTGAAATCATTTAAGTTCCTTTTAAAACACAGTTTTGTCCGTGTATACACACAGCTAAGGCAACAAACCAGGAAGTACTGTGCTTTACAAAATATCTCCACGTGAACGTTTGGAAAAATTAGTAACTTCTTGTGACTTCAAAAGTGACTGTCATTTTGCATATTAAATATGAAGCTAAAGATATATCTTCAAAGTCTAAATTAACACCATGAACTGAATCAACAGAGTCTTGTTACATTGGACAATACTGGTGAAAAACTCATGGATATTAAACAGTTATAATGCAATTTTGTTCTATTTATTCTGGATAAATAAAGATATGTTTTTTTGGGAACTGATGGAGTTATGCTTGCCTATTTTACACTGAGTAACTATTATGGAGTGGTAATATTCCTCATGTAGTGAGTTTCTGATCTCAGCCATGTCATATGAAAGAGATCCCAGAGGGAGCCAGAGCACACATCATCTAGAGCAGAACATTAAGTCTTATTTAGGTATTCTGAAATATTGACATTTTGCTAGCGATTCTATTACCAGATGCTGTAAGAGTGGGTCACCTGTCTGACACTAATGAAATCATTTTGCCTTTTTTTTTACTTAAGTGTACTGTTTTCTTTTAAAGGTGGCTGGGGTATCTTGGCTTGCTGCTTTTTGATGTTCTTATCTGTCTACTGGTGCTGTTCGGACTAATCCGCAACTCAAAGGGAATCCTTATTTGGTAAGTGATGCAGAGTGTTCAGTGTATTTTGCTGACAGCCAGATTTTATTGTATTTTTAAAAAAAATCTACCATTGGGAATCCGTTGCAGCAGCTCAGTAGTATTCCCCACATGGCAATTTCCCAATTTCATCTAGGTTATCAGGAAAAGGTGGCAAATGGAGACCAGGTAGTTTTCTGCAAGAATAAAAAGAAACTGAGTGAGTTGTTTTAGCCCCTCTTCCCCCCCCCCCCCCCCCCCCCTCCCCCATTCCCTTTCTGTAACCACTAGTTACAGCACTAAATTATTAGACTTCTGAGAGCCAGTTACTCCCTCTCATAGCCAGGGGTAAGAACCTACAGGATCGCTCACTTTTGGGGAATTTTGCTTCCCCTTTTTCCTCTTTCTCGACAATTTTCACTTCTTCCTTCCTCTTCCGAGGGCAATAACTTAGTGACTTCACTGAAGTGGCAACTTTTCATGTGAGTCTTGACGGTGAGTATTGGCAAGGAATTCAATTACTGCAACCAAGTCCGACCCTGTCCTTTCCCAGCATCTGCACAAGTGCTTCCAGCAGAGGTCACTGAACAGGAGTTGGAACTCTGGGCAATAAGTAAATAGCATGTTTTGCAAATAAATGAATACACAGGGTCCCTGATGGTTCAGTTAATAATTGCATTGTCCTTTATGGAACTGGCCCACACAGATCAGGAAGATCCTTGTTCTGTGCTGAGTTAACTGATCCCAGCTGGGCTGACAAATGGGGTTGCTGTAGGGTTCCCACTCGATCACTGTCCAATGACAACACCCATCACCTTCCCGTTGAAAACGGATATGTAAGGACTACATTTGGTTCTATAGTGATGTCCCCTATGGTTGATTAGCTGCTGGCAGTCACATGAAGAGTGATCACTTGAGCAGGGTACTGAAAGGAAATGGCCACTTGAGTGAAGTACTGGAAGGTGACCAGTGCCCAAGAGTATTTACCCCAGCATGGAGCAGCACCACCAGGAATGGATGGAAGAGAATAAGAAAAGGGTAAATTTTTAATGTGAAAAATCAGTTGTAGTACAATAAATGTATATTTTGTTCATTAGCTTATGGCAGATCAAGTGGAAACCACCAGCAGTAAACCTATATTTTGTCCAAGTGATTGGTTATTAACAATAGTAGTGTCAGTGTTTAGAAGTTCTATGTAGCATGAGATACCCAAAAGAAATTTCAGAAATTGAGAAGCTAAAACTCTTGCCATAAAAGATGTAAAAATGGGCACAAAATAGATTTTTTTTAAGGTGCATAAGATTTCTAACCAATGGACTTAACTGAACATGATTTGATTAGTGTCGAATAATGTAACTTTCTCCTGTTGTAAGACACAAATAGTTGGTTTGAAGTGGAAATTTAGGTATGGATGAATGTGTTGCCAGTGTGCAGGAAATACCACGGCAGTCTTATTTATTTCTCTTTTTAGAAATCATTTCAATGGGGATGTGTAGCTACTTTTTGCGTTTTGCAAGAGGGTTAAAAATTAATCAGAAAAAATATCTTATTGACCTCTGGATGCTCGAGTGTCCCAAGGCTTCATCATGCACAGGATGATGGACTGTCAGTACCAGTTTCCATATATGACTACAATCTAACAGCTGTTTATGCCCTACGGTGCACTGGATTACCGTTGATGCTGAACTCCGGTTATTCAGATGTTTTATTTCACACTCAAACTATCAGCCTTGGAGAAATATTAGCAATTTATTAGGGTATGATCGGCTTATTTTGGCATTTTTATGAGGGTTATGGTGTTGATATTAGAGGCTGATCGACAACGCTCTATATTATATTGTATCAAAAAAAGATTTTTCTGACATTTCAAAAAATTATATTACTTTAACCCTTAAAATGATTTCTTGACAGTAAAATAATAATTCTTCATCGTATATCACTGATCATCAAATTGCAAACATCATCAAATTTTTATCTTCTCTTACCCCTATTGAAATTGAAAGCTTCATGATTGAAGTTACTTTGTTAAAATCAGTAATCTGTGCCATGCTAAGTAAAGCTGTAGTTTTAATGTTAATCAGTTTCATTTCTGAGGTTGAAATGGAATATTTTTAAACTGAATTTAAATAAAATTTTTACTGTGAAACCTGGAGAGGATTAGTATAAAGGTGTGAACTCTTTTATATTTGTAAGATTCATTAACAAAACAAGCTTATAATTATTGCAGAGGTGTTTTACTATTAAATTACTTGCAGTATAGTTTTTTTTTTAACTACAATTGGTCCTCTTACACTCTGTCTTTTCTCTCTGCTCAGCGCGGCTCTCCTGGGAGTGCTGACCTTGATTATCAGCTGGAGTTCGCTCGGTCTGGAACTGGCAGTGTCAGTGGTGAGTTTTTCCACTTGCTTGCTGTAAATAATGGCACAGATAACTGGCAAGCCGGTCACTGGTTATAGTGTTTCTGCTGCAGTCAATGCATACTTAAAAATGACTGTGTGCCAAGGCGTTAGTACTGATTATTTTGCTAGCTCAGTCAGTGGCTTTCCCAAGACCACTCTGTTGATCTGTATGGCAGTGGGCTGCTGTGTAGAATGCTTTGCATTTTCACACATCAAAAAGGATAGGTATAAACTACATGGTGGTGTGTGCAACCTCTGATTCATGAGCTCTGTTTTGTTTATATTTAGTTTGTCATTGATTTGGAAGGTACTGAATATAAATGTGCTATTAGAGCAGCTCCTGAGCCTAACCATGCCATAACCTGAACCAGCTTGCACAGCTGAACTGATGGGATCAGTGAATACCTTGGGTTATTTGTTCTATCTGCAAATGCTAATTCAATTTTTTTTCACACTGTGAACCTTGGTAATATGCAACAGAGGATTATTTGTATTTTGTTTTTGTAGATTTTGTTCAGAAGCTCCAAATACTGATCTAGTGCAATGTTATCAAAATTTAGAATTTACATTACAGTGCATAACACTAGCTTGGTTTGGTCATGTAATAATTGTGGGTGGGGTTGGGGGGGTTCTTCAAAGTTAAGCATTCTTGACCACAAACCAATTAATACATACAACTTAACACATTGTCCGTTCAATTAGTTGTGATTTATGATCATCACGAGGAAGAAAATATTGATAGCTTGCTGTGGGATTTGTTTTAATACATTGAGATTGATAGCTGATTATAGTGAAGGCCTCATTATCGTAATGAGTCCGTCAGCCAAGTTTATAATATTATAAAATTAGGAAGTGTGGAAGCAACCAGAAATGAAAAGGTAAAGTGGAAATGAGAAGGCATAGCTACTGTTATGTGAAACAGTATGGAAAAGATTGTAGAATGTTGCATAATAGATTAGAATGGTTTGAAAGGTTAATTAAATAATATTCTGTTCTCAAGCTGATGTGTGAATGGAATTTTTAAGTTGCATACCAATTCACATGTGCCTGGGTGTGAAAAGATCAAGATTAGATTATTTTGGGTAAGCACTTAAGACATTAAATTGGCTTTATTATGGCTCAAAGGATGCATTACTTTGTATTGTGAATGAAGTTTTGTAATTTAGTGACACAAATTAACCCAGTAAACCTATTTGTTGCGGGTATAGTTGATATATAATTGTTAAATAAACTCTCGGTGAAAATAACCTCCAGGTTATCTAATATAATAACATGTAATGTCATGCAAGAGAAGAGGAAAGGGCAGATTAAGGATATAGGCCAGAATGTCCCAGCTTTTTGTTTCTGTGGACTGTATAGTTGCGTACCTTGGAGCCTGCATGTAAAGTTTACATTTATGTTTCATTTATGTATCTTAAGTTGCTGATACCAACAGATCTTGGTGTTCTGATTTAAGATTTATTCATCATTGAGGCAACATCACTTTACAAAAAAAAAACCCAGCCTTTTCCAAACCCCACTTCCTCAAATATACAAAAAGGACAAGCCAGCCAATAAGAAATATATACGCGCAGGTAGGATTGAGTTGCCTGGGCTTTGTGTGGGGAAAAACTGTATAAATGGTGCCTGGTAATTGTACAAAAGATGTTTAACAATGTGGAGATATTGCTCTGCAACTGACAGATCAAGCTAGTAATAATTAAGAATGCTTAAGTCATGTATAGTCAACAGCATTGAACACGTGAAAATTGGATAGTGAATGTTGACAGCAGAAGACTGGAGGCATTTGAGTTGTGATATTTTGAAAATAAGTTGGACAAGAATGATTAAAAAGATGGTCCTCAACATACACAAGAGAGAAGTGATGAGACTGATAATGCTGAAAAAAATGATGACAACTTGGTACAATATTCAGGAGTCACAAGGAAAGTTCTTGGGTTTGTTACTGTCTGGATAAGTTGAATAGGACATGAAAAGGAGGACATGAAAGCATGCATTAGATGATGTGATGGAATGGGCAAATGGAACACCAGAAATTGACACGATCCACTTTTTTTGGCAGCTGGGTGTCTGCCATGCATGGAAATCCAGTACAATGTTTAATATTCTCCAAATCAAGCGACTGAGAAATCCGCGCAAGTATTGTTTCTGTTTGTTGGATGGAGTGTGCATATTCTTCCTATAGGAGCACACCCCACTTTCTCATTGCAGTGTGCTTTGATGCAGGCTGGCAATAGCCAAAGCTTGGCGACCCTGGACCACGGGCACTGCTGGAGTTAAACCACTTAAGTACACAGCTTAGCAACGCAAAGCACTGTAGGTTTCCTACTACTTGTCCAGCTAGGACTACTCAATCTATTAGGACATGGACTTGCAGGGCTATCTGGAGCTGAGTGAGAAGAATGCCAGCTTTCAGTGATAAATCTACCCCTCCAGGCCCTATCAATAAGCCATGCTGGGTGGGTAATCATCAGTGTCATGGAGTACTGTAGACTTGCCTGACTCAGATATCTGATAACTGAGTCAACCTTCCTTGGCAGACTTGGTAATCAGATATCTGTTCGAATCTTCCATTACCAGATTTACCACCTCGGCTCCAATTTGACCCAAAGAGGTTCTACTCCTTTCCTCCCTCTCTTTTCCCTTCCCACCCCCGCCCCCCCTCCAAAAAAAAAGGATCGTCATTAGTTAGTTATTTAAAAAACAGAAATATGGGTTTGAGCCTTAGCCAGGCAGATAGCAGATACCAGAGATTTCTCTTGAGTGGCATGGTTGAGCAATTCAACTGATGTAAAATGTTTGAGTGCATTGCCTCCATCCTTCTGACGACAGCATTGCTGGATTTAAACCACCTAAACTACACACATTACCTGTGCAGAGCACTGGTAGATTTCCATTGAATTGTGGTTCCACCATTTGGAGCAGCTACTTGCCTCTCTGCAACCCAGTGCTGGTAGACTACAAGCTCTGGGCATATAAATGTATTGTCTTCTACCCAACCTCCTAGGTGACTCCTTCCAGCAGCTGTCGTGAAAGCCTCAATGTTTCCTCCTCATCTGCCTTCAGGTTTCCAGCAAAGTCTAACGATGCAATTGGAAAACCAAGAATGGGCCAAGCTATACTCAACCACATGGCCAATTGTTGTGCCACTGTAAACCCCATGTTGTGTCCACATGATTGATAAACCTTGAAAAGCAATCAGTAAGCACCCATGTTGCAGGGATTTGTATCACCTTTGAAGCTCCAGGATTGACACATTCTGATCTTGCATAAGGAGTGAAGAAGTCAGTAAACTCTTTTGCAATGTCATCCAGAAATTTACATACAGTTAAGGGTCCTTAGGCATTCAACATCTGCAGCTTTTGAAGAACATATACTGATTCTGTAACACTCAGATGTCATTGTTCAAATCATAAGCTATGAAATCTCCAGATGGCCTATTGAAATGGTGACCGTCAATCTCCATTGAATTTATAGCCATACCATTATATTATGACTCCCTGGTTCAGTGTTGTGGTATATTTGTGATCAGAGGTTTTTGTATCTGTATTTAAAAAATTTTGTATCTGTATTTCAAGCCAGTGGAAATCAGTCATCGACTTGGCCCCAACCCCAGTTAGTAGCAAGAAATGGGTTGACTCTTTCCAAATCTGCTCTTACACAGTTTTCATTGACTATTCTGTAATTGCACATTATTAACCTTGTGTTTTCATCTCTTGGCCAGGGATCTAGTGACTTCTGTGTGTCTCCTGATGCATATGTCTCCAAAATGGCAGATGAGCATGGCCTTATTGCTAAAGGTATGTTGTCCTTGAACAGAACTTGATAAGTAAGAGGTAAATTTCTCTGAATTTAACGTAACAGTACAGATATTGGGATAATGTTTTGCTGTTCCACCAACAAAATAAACTATACAATTAATAGGCTTGCAGTTAATAACTTGGCTAATGGTGT
Organism: Squalus acanthias; assembly: GCA_030390025.1. NCBI lineage: Eukaryota > Metazoa > Chordata > Chondrichthyes > Squaliformes > Squalidae > Squalus > Squalus acanthias. The sequence continues at coordinate 53,460,511 of CM059442.1, read as the reverse complement.
TTAATCTGAGGATTTCTTTTGCCGTGGTGACCAGTTGACCCAGAAATAGCTATATGTAATCTAGTCCAGGAGCTAACTAGGGTGAAATACCTCAATAAATGAAATTCTAGATTCCCTGCTTGGCAGATAATAAGTGCCTGTCTCTAAAGGTACAAGAAGTCTCAAGGTGTTCTTGAGGCTTGCTCTAGCACAAGGTCCAAACATTTCCTGTAGAGGATACTATTACTTTAAATTTATCCAGTCTTGGCTCCTGAACTGATATCTAACGTGCATTGTTTTGACATGTTGTTTTGATGAACATAAAAGAATAAAACTCCTGTCAAGTTTCTGACATCCTGGCTTATCTGTGTATATTGAAGATTCTGCTTGCAATTAGTAGACAGTTGAACTTCATTTTGAAGTTTATTTGTAAGTGACGGCTTCTATCTGAATTCCAATTATTTCTGAAACGTTTTTACCTTGCACATGTATGGTTATATAAAAAATACAATGCAGATGTTTCCCAAAACATTTACAAGCCCATAAAGACTAGCAATTATGAAAATACCAGCCCTCGCAGATAGGCTTTAGAGGCCAACTTGCCTATGGCCAGAGCCAAATTTAGAAGACTAAGTGCCAGTGTTAGCATGTTGATATTTTTTGCCAGAGATCAGTGGTACCAGGCAGAGTACCCGAACTACCTGAGGAGGTTTGGAAATTTGATGGAATTAATTTTGATTACTTTCAAGATTGCCTCTGGTGTTGTCATTGACAACAACCCTCTAAAGTAAGTGGGATATCAACAACTCGCATTTATATAGCATCTTTAACGTAGTAGAACGTCCCAAGGTGCTTCACAGGAGCATTATCAAACAACATTTGACACCGACCCACGAGATATTGGGACAGGTCAAAGAGGTATGCTTTGAGGAGTGTTTTAAAGGATTGGAGAGGCTTAGGGAGGGAATTCCAGAGCTTTGGGCCTTGGTAGCTGAAGGCATGGTCGCCAGTGGTGGAGAAATTAAATCGGGGATGCGCAAGAGACCAGAATTGGAGGAGTGCAGAGATCTTGGCGGGTTGTAGGGCTGGAGGAGGTTAGAGATGGGGAGGGATTTGAAAACAAATTTAAGAATTTTAAAATCGCGGCATTGCCAGACCAGGAATCAATGTAGGTCAGCAAGCACCAGGGTGATGTGTGATCGGAACTCGTAGGATATGGGCAACAGAGTTTTGGATGAGTTAAAGTTTATGGAGGGTGGAATATGGGAGGCTGGCCAGGTGAGCATTGGAATAGTCAAGTTTAGAGGTATCAAAAATGAAGTGGCTACGTATTTGCTTTCAACCATCATTCTTCACTGCACACATGCTTAATGGGTTGGTCAAGTTAGTAATTTTATTAAGTGTTTCTTAATTTGTTCATGGTCCTAACGTCTTATATTAATTATACAGTTACTAATGCAATTCAATCTGAATTATTTTAGCTGTTGATCTATGATGGATCCTAATCAGTGACCATATATTGTCAGATCATATTTTTAATTGATTTGTTATGCTTCAATCATCCAAAGACAGGAGTTCAGAAAGCTGCAGGCGTGTTCAACCATGACATCTTTTACATATTAATGAGTTTGTCACAACATTAATAATCTTATTAAAAACACTCAATTGTAAAAGCAGACCAGATGAAATTTGTTTTAGCCAGGGTATTGCGTGATTTTTAAATAGTAAAATTTAGGTATTTTAAAACATCTGATTCATGAGCACAATTTTCATCCTTTTTATTTCTGGATATAAAATGTCTTCAAAGTGCAAGATGTGTTCTTTGTGCAATAGTTTAAACCTACCCCACAGTTGAAGGTGACTTTGCCTCCCTTGTTGGAAGCTTGTACCATTAATTGCTCATTACTGAAATTAATTAGGTAAATTATGTTTTTCATGGACTGTTTTATAATCTAATGTCAGTCTGGTTTGTCCTCAAGAAGTGAGAATAATCCACTGTCAGTTTATTTATTTCAGGATTAGAGATTGCTTTGCCTATGTGTTAGAAATTTGACATTAGTTGTCCAAGATTTGGGATTTTGAAAATATTCTGGATTTTCACATATTACCACATACATTATTTGCATTCAAGCCAATTTGTACTAATGGCCTAGAATTTTCTGGAAAAGTAATGGTGAGTTCACGGCGCACGCCGTTATTGGTGCGTATAAAAGCCCAGCAATTTATGGCGAGTAAGAGATACGCCATGAGTTGCGAATTGCAGGACGATTTACGCTGCTCCGCCGTTGACCTCATAAAAATGTGAGCTCGCTGTCAATTTCTCCATGAGTGTCAAGAAATTGCTGGATTTGCACAGTAAATACGAATTAAACTCAGTGCAGAAACTTAGGGTTGCTATTTCACAGCATAAGGACTCTTAATAGGGTGATTTATGGTCCTGACATGCCACTCAACCTTGGAAGCCCAGTATGCAACAATTTAGACTGTGGAGTAGTAAATTGTTCCTAGAGATTTTCTTTTAAAAGAAAACCTTTCTTTTCTGGGGGTTTTTCCCCCTCTCTCTCTCTCTCAATCCACTCTTTCCCTCTCTATTTCTCTTAGTATCTAATTTGACTTTGATTCAACCTATTTCCTTTTCTGTCGTTCACTCCGTTTATTTCTCTATCCTTAAATCTCATTGGTTAAGGAGTTAGACTATTGGTCCCGTCATTCACCAAGGTCTCGGATACCCCGTTGACCTCGCCACCCCGTTATCAGTTCGCACCTCCAGCAATTTGTGGCGCAAAAACAATTGGAGCTGTAGGGTGAGGAAAAAAATCAAACTGACGGTGCATGCCACGAGATGCCCCACTCCAGCTAATTGTGGGCCAATAGCATAGAGCGCTCTGACTTTTATTGGGAGGCTCTACTAGTTCTTATGGGGCATCAGTTACATAGAATTACACAGAAATGCGGTGAATTTACAGCACAGAAACAGACCATTCGGCCCAATAGGTCTGTGCCGGTGTTTATGCTCCACACAAGCCTCACCCATTCTACTTCAATTAACCCTATCGGCTGTTGCGATTGAGACTTGATTGCTTCCTACCGTACTGCTTAATTAAACAGTAGCACTGTAAGCATCCTTGTCGCAACGGGAAACAATTGGTCAAGCAAACTTAGTTCAATGCAGCTCATTTCATGTGTAATGTTTTGTTTACCACACAAAAGGATGTCTGATTTGTATGGAATTAAGAGCCGATATCCATTTTGTAAAGTGCTCCTTTGAGATACATTATACTCCATCTCAATCCAGGGTATGAGATACATTATACTCCCTCTCAATCCAGGGTATGAGATACATTACACTCCCCCTCAATCCAGGGTATGAGATGCATTGCACTCCCTCTCAATCCAGGGTATGAGATACATTATACTCCCTCTCAATCCAGGGTATGAGATGCATTACACTCCCTTTCAATCCAGGGTATGAGATGCATTACACTCCCTTTCAATCCAGGGTATGAGATACATTACACTCCCTCTCAATCCAGGGTATGAGATACATTACACTCCCTCTCAATCCAGGGTATGAGATACATTACACTCCCCCTCAATCCAGGGTATGAGATACATTATACTCCCCCTCAATCCAGGGTATGAGATACATTACACTCCCCCTCAATCCAGGGTATGAGATGTGAACATACATGAAGAAAGCAATATGTGTGACTTAACTTCAGAACCTGGTGTGTTTTTTTTTAATGGATAAGTTGCTCAAAGCGTACGGAAAATGGCAGTATTACTTTTTCTTTCTTCATTTGGATTCTCCATTGGAGCAGGTAGTTTTGGGTGGAACTGCTACAGGAGGGCAAGAGCAATCAAGGGAAATAACGGGCATTTTTTTCCTACCTGTTGACTTGCGGAAAGTTTATTTTAAAAAATAACTTAAAAAAAAAAAATGTTCATGAGGTGCAATCAGAACTTTATCCTTTTTAGGTTACATTCCCACCATCTTTCCCAGCTGCTTGCATTTTTGCTACTCATTTTGTTTTCCCTAAGGTGAAATCATTGTTGGGCTCTTCAGTAGTTGTGATTAGAATCCTGACCTTTGTTGTATGTCACCGGATCGCCATATTCCCAACACTGCTTCTTTCTGCAACAAGAGATTTTTCTACAATAAAAACAGAAAATGCTGGAAATACTCAAACAGGTAAGGCAGCATCTGTGGAGAGAGAAGCAGTTAACGTTTCAGATCGATGACCTTTCATCAGAACTGGAAGAAGTTAAAGATTTAACAGTTTATAAGCAAATACACAGCCAGGGTTGGGCAGGTGGGGGGGGGGATGAAGAAACAAAGGGGAAGGTCTGTTAGGCTGGAGGGTACGAGTGATTAAATGACAAAAGGGTTAATGGTACAAGGCAAAAGGGGTTTGGTAATGGGACAATAAATAAATAAAGATGGGTCCAGAGAAGGTGTAAATGGCAACAGCAGAACCATTCCCAACGCCTGTTGTCTGAGAAAATGGGAGTAGTGGTTATGATCTGAAGTTGTTGGAACTCAGTTGAATCATGGGTTGATCCAAAACATGAAGGGTGGAATTTGAGTTGGAATCCACATGAGCCGTAGACCGTTGCTAAGGAAAGCGATGTGGCTATGAAAGCAAGCTTTAGTAGATACCTGATCAAACCCGAGAAGAGAAACCTTGAAGGCGAACAAGGTAGAAGAGACAACGGAAATCCCGGGAGAGAAGAACAGAACTACTTCAAGCTGCGCATTCCTGGAAAAGAAGTGACCGTGAATTAAACACTTAAAATAAAAGCAAAATATAGCGCCTGCTGCAAAGCTGAGATTTTTCTATACTCGTTATTTGATTGTATCTATGTAACAAAGAAAAAGCATAATTTGAATAATACTATCTAAATTAAAGCACCTGGCCTCCCTTTGGTTTGAAGGACCAGAACTCTAACTCAAATAAAGTACGGTACAGGTGAAATTATGGGGATTGACTCACTGGAAACACAACTGTAGAGAAATATAGTAGAGATATCCTTATGATAAGGTGATAGCATTTTGAGGTCTAAGTAAATGAATAAGTTTCAGTATCATGGGGGATACTTACATTTTTCTGTGTATCTCACAATCTTGGATTTGTGCTGTAGATTGTATGTTTATAACTGACATTTCAAACAGTACTGTTCTATAAATTGTCTGATAACTTCACAGTGTAGTACAGTTTCCCAGACAGCTTTGACAACCTTTGCAATTCATCAGAAAGAGAGACCCTTGGGTAATTGGTCTGTCTGCTCTCATCAGCTGTAAATTGGGCTGAATGTCTTCCCTTGTGGGCAGTGAGGCAGAAGCTCAGAAGCTGGATCTCCTACTGTGATTGAAATAGCACTGTTCGTTTTACCTAGTGTCTTATACGTGGTCCATTTTGGTATGAATAGGCTAGATAATTGGATTGTGGTTATTCATAAAACAATAATTTTGCTTGGTCTGGAATTTCTTCGTGTGTTGGGATGACATCTGAACGTAGTCAGTTCTCTTCTTCCCCACCTATACAATTAAGTCAATTGGATGTTAATTCTGTTTGCTAAATATTCTGCTTTAGTACATCTTGGTGTCATGTACGTGGTTTAATGTGATTGTACCCATGTTAAAGGAAATCTCTTCTGATTTTAATAGTCCCTGTGCGAGCTAAAAATAGTTAGTAAGAAAAGAGTGTTATGTCCCAAAGCTTTGCATGAAGTATTTACTCCACCGTGATCAAGATTACACAACAAACCTATCAAAACAGCAACAACTTGCATTTATATAGCACCTTTAACGGTGTAAAACATCCCAAAGTGCATCACAGGAGCGTGTCAAACAAATTTTGACAGCCACATGAGATATTAGGACAGATGACCAAAAGCTTGGTCAAAGAGGTAGATTTTAAGGAGCATTTTAAAGGAGGAGAGAGAAGTGGAGAAACTTAAGGAGAGAATTCCAGAGCTTAGGGCCGAGGGAGCTGACGGCGCGGCTGCTAATGGTGGAGTGATTAAAATCGGGGATGCGCAGGAGGCCAGAATTGGAGGAGCACAGAGATCTCTGAGGATTGTTGGGATGAAGGAGAATACAGAGATAGGGAGGGGCAAAGCTATTGAGGGATTTGAAAACAAGGATGAGAATTTTAAAGTTGAGGCGTTTCTGGACCAGGAGCCAATGTACGTCAGCGAGCACAGCGAAAACAAATAAATCTTTGAAACTTTCTCATATATAAAAGCCAATCATTTTAACTAATAGTGCCGAGCACCAGTATGTGGCACCAGAGTGGTGAGATGCTAATTAGCTCGGCCTCTTGAGTACCAGATTCTGACAGTGCTGTTGGTGAGGGGATATTGTAGGGATAGTTGCCTCAAACTGCTGTTGCACACTACCTCATCGTCTGTTCACAGCAGTTGTAACATTTTGTGACTTCCACTTTTATGGGTTGTAAGGGATGTTGTTTTAACTCGTGGTGATATTTTTATATTAAATTCAGTTTGCAAGGGTTTAACTACCGGGGGATAGCAACGTTTGATTTAACATTGAAACCTGCAGACTTCAATCCAGACTGCTGCCATAGCAATTGGGAATGTTAGTTAGGAATCAGTGGAAATTGTTGAGTACACTCTGTAGCAGATCACACCATCTTGATGATAAAATGGTTCTGATAGTTGATCCACCTGAAAAGTTAACTCTCTCTCTCTCTCTCTCTCTCTCTCCAAAGATGCTGCCTGATCTGAGTATTTCCAGCATTTTCTGTTTTTATTTTAGATTTCCAGCATCCGCATTTGTGATAAAATGGTTCCTGGGTTGGGAGCAGGAGTCCAACAGGCAGACCTGCTAGCCATGAGATTGTTTATTTTTGGATATTATTGTAACTTTAAGACAATGGGAAGACACCTGGATTAGTTAGCTAAAATGGTCATCCCATTGAGAAAATACTGTTGGCCATCAACATAGACGGTCTCCTTTGTTTTCAGTCAATGCTTTTGTACACGCACAGATTTAAGACAGGATACTGAGAACTCTTATCTGAGACACCAGACTGGGCATATGAACGCATGGAGATTGTAACAGAGGAAGACATGGCCAGTTAGATTCAAATGAACTATCTTGAAAGTGAGTTTTTGCCTAGGACAGTGGCAGAGTTGCTTTTATGTTGCCTTCATGTACACCACTATGGTGCAAATATCTGAATTTCTTATTCCCACCGAGAGGAAGTGGGAGGACAATACTCAACAAACACTGTCTGGAATGTGTAATTTGATCCAGTCATTGTCAGGCAGGCTACAGAGTTCAAACAAGGCACAGTGCTAACAGTAATACAAAGGCAAAATATTGCGGATGCTGGAAATCTGAAATATAAATAGAAAATGCTGGAACTACTCAGATCAGGCAGAATCTGTAGAGAGAAACCGAGTTAATGTTTCAGGTCGGTGACCTTTTGTCAGAACTGGAAAATGTTAGAGATGTAACCAGTTTTTCGCAAGTGCATCAACTGGTTCTTTCTCCACAGATGAGTATTTCCAGCATTTTCTGTTTATGGTGCTAACACTACTTATTTCAGAGAACAGACAGTAACCTGGAAAAGTTTCATAAACTTTGTTTTGTTTTAAAATTGTATCAAAATCTTGACTTGTTATTGGAATAATTTGACATGTAAATTATGCTACTCCAATTCTGAATTATTAATACAAAAGCAAAATATTTTTAATGTGCTTTTAACAATGTTGAAAGACGATGGTCATGAAATTTATTTCAATGGGTTGCCTAACTATATTGTGAAATATAGAAATTATCATTTAAGTTTTAAGTTAGCGTGATAGGATGCCTAGGTCTGGCTGCTAGTGCAGTTGGACTTCGATTAGGATCCAGTACAATGTTAATTATGACACTGTGCCACCATGGAAACTTCATTTAGCAGCAATGAGGCAGAATATTGTCTCTTGTCAAAACAATGTCAATTACCTATTTCTTGAAAATTGCCATTCCTTAACCACCTGACAGTATTAAATGAGTTTCTAATGAAGAGCTAACTAATGGACAGGCCTGTACTGTGCATTGATAGGAAACTCTTAAATATCTGCTGGGGTTAGGGGTAATATATTCGCGCGGATAGAGGATTGGTTAATAGACAGAAAGCAGAGAGTAGGGATAAACGGGGTTTTTCAGGTTGGCAGGCTGTAATTAGTGGGGTGCCGCAAGAATTGGTGCTTGGGCCTCGGCTATTTTCAATTTATGTTAATGACTTAGATGAAGGGACTGACTGTAATGTATCCAAGTTTGCTGATACAAAGCTAGGTGGGAAAGTAAGCTGTGAGGAGGACACAGACTGCAAAGGGATATAGACAGATTAAGTGAGTGGGCAAGAATGTGGCAGATGGCGTATGAAGGCAAATAGTGTTTAACTAACTTGAGTTTTTTGATGAGGCAACAGAGAAGATTGATGAGGGCAATGCGGCTAATGTGGTGTACATGGACTTCCAAAAGGGGTTTGATAAAGTGCCACATAATAGACTTGCCAGCAAAGTTGAAGCCCATGCAATAAAAGGGACAGTGGCAGCATGGATACGAAATTGGCTACGTGACAGGAAACAGAGAGTAGTGGTGAGCGGTTGTTTTTCGGACTGGAGGAAGGTATACAGTGGTGGTTCCCCAGGGGTCGGTGCTAGGACCACTGCTTTTCTTGATAAATATTAATGTCTTCGACTTTGGTGTACAGGGCACAATTTCAAAATTTGCAGATGAGACAAAACTTGGAAGTATAGTGAACAGTGAGGAGGATAGTGATAGACTTCAAGAAGACATAGACAGGCTGGTGGAATGGGCAGACACGTGGCAGATGAAATTTAACGCAGAAAAGTGCGAAGTGATACATTTTGGTAGGAAGAATGAGGAAAGGCCATATAAACTAAAGGGTGCAATTCCAAAGGGGGTGCATGAACAGAGACCTGGGGGTATATCTGCACAAATCATTGAAGGTGGCAGGGCAGGTTGAAAAAGAGGTTAAAAAAGCATACGGGATCCTGGACTTCATAAATAGAGGCATACAGTACAAAAGCAAGGAAGTTATGATAAACCTTTTATAAAACACTGGTTTGGCCTCAACTGGAGTATTCTGTCCAATTCTGGGCACCGCACTTTAGGAAGGATGTGAAGGCCTTAGAGTGGGTGCAGAAAAGATTTGCAAGAATGGCTCCAGGGATGAGGGACTTCAGTTACATGGATAGACCGGAGAAGTTGGGGTTGTTCTTCTTAGAGCAGAGAAGGTTGAGAGGAGATTTGATAGAGCTGTTCAAAATCATGAGGGGTCTAGACAGAGTAGATAGAGAGACTGTTCCCATTGGCGGAAGGGTCGAGAACCAGAGGACACAGATTTAAGGTGATGGGCAGAAGGATCAAAGGCGACACAAGGAAAAACCTTTTTGCGCAGCGAGTGGTTATGATCTGGAATTCACTGTCTGAAAGGATGGTGGAGGCAGATTCAATGGTGGCTTTAAAAAGGAAATTGGATAAGTATCTGAAAGAGAAAAAATTGCAGGGCTATGGGGAGAGGGCGAGGGAGTGGGACTAGCTGAAGTGCTCTTACAGAGAGCCGGCACGGGCTCGACGGGCCGAATAGCCTCCTTCTGTGCTGTAACCATTCTGTGATTCTATAATGTGAGGTTATTCACTTTGGTAGGAAGAATAGAAAAACAATACTTTTTTAAATGGTGAGCAGCTATTAAATGTTGATGTTCAGAGAGATTTAGTTGTCTTCATATAGGAAACACAGAGCATGTACAGCAAGCAATTAGGAAGGCAAATGGCATGTTGGCCTTTATTGCAAGGGGGTTGGAGTACAAGAGTAAGGAAATCTTGCTGCAATTGTACAGTGCTTTGGTGAAACCACACCTGGAGTACTGTGCACAGTTTTGGTGGTCTTATCTGAGGAAGGATGTACTTGCCTTAGCGGCGTTGCAAGGAAGGTTCACTAGATTGATTCCTGGGATGAGAGGGTTGTCCTATGAGAAGAGATTGAGTAGATTGGGCCTATACTCTCTGGAGTTTAGAAGAATGAGAGGCGATCTCTTTGAATCATACAAGATTCTGAGGGGGATTGACAGGGTAGATGCTGAGAGGTTGTTTCCCCTGGCTGGAGAGTCTAGAACTAGGGGGCATAGTCTCAGGATAAGGGGTAGGCCATTTAAGACTGAGATGAAGAGGAATTTCTTCACTCAGAGGGTTGTGAATCTTTGGAATTCTCTACCCCAAAGGGCTATGGATGCTGAATCGTTGAGTATATTCCAGGCTGGGTTAGATAGATTTTTGGACTCGAGGAATCAAGGGATATGGGGATGATATTGAATGGTGGAGCAGGCTCGAGGGGCTGTATGGCCTACTCCTGCTCCTAATTCTTATCTTGGTGTTCTGAGAGGGTCTGAAATGTGGTTACCATTATGCTGCATACATAGTGGTATTGTAAATCATTCAACGTATGAACTTTAAAAATTTGAAGGGGGTAATCTTTTGGAATTTATTAAAAGAATGTGATTTGTAACCCATTGAGTTACCTGATTTACGGCAACATTCAGGCAGCTAATTTTTTTTCGCAATATCTGTAGACTATTGCAAGTCTCTATTAGAAATATGTGCCAGCCACTGGAATATTTGCTGTAGTCCCTATAATGTACTTTTTATGTATTGTATATATTTTCTTGTATAATTAAATGATTAATATCAATTATGGACCCTCGGGGCAAGGCAGCAAGCACACAACACAAATTGGATTTTGTGGTGTTTTCTGCCTAGTCCTCAGGCACTATAATTAAGAATCTTTGGAAAAAGTGAATGTTTGTTTTAGGCCACTCCTGAGAATTGTAGTGAACTGTAAAGGAGCCTGCAAGTTGGAAGAATAAATTTGGTAACCTTGCTGCCCTTCAAGCACTAGCTTAATATGCACCATTCAGCGTAATCTGTGTCTGCTCAGCGCCTAAGGCATGGTGTTTAAACTGCCAAAAGCCACAATCATTACATGTCACTTTTTGTTGATGTGTTCGGCACTATATGCCACACAGCCTATCTAGAATCCTTCATTCACAACCAAGAAGGGAAGTAGTGGAGAAAATATACATCTTAATATTTTAAAGATAGCAGTTGCATTTGTCGATGAAGATTAAAAAACCAATTTATTTGGTAGAAAACTAGATATTTTTCTGATTCTACTCGAAATTGTTCAGCATTGGAACAAGAAAGAAAAATACCATTCCAGTGGTTAAATGATGAGAAATAGTTATGCTTTAAAAACTGCACAATGCATTGTAAATAGGATACTTTACATTGTTTTTTTTGTGAATAAATGGAAGGGTTGGTGGTGTTCCTTCCTTGGTGGGAGAAACTTTTTAAAACTAAGTATTCAGAGGCTGTATAATGTATTTATAAGGGAGAGAATCCTACGGAGTGAGATTATGTGTTTAAAAAAAAAAAATGCAGGCGCTGGAAAATACCAGAAATTCAGCACTATATACAGTATGTAGTATTTGACTAAAAACAAGGGCTTATAAGGTAGCCAAATCTAGTGGGAGGATAGAGGATTGGGAAAACTTTAAAAGACAGCAAAAAATAACAAAGATTGATTAAGAAAGGGAAGATAGATTATGAAAGTAAATTAGCAAAAAATATAAAAACAGATAGTAAGAGTTTTTATAGTTATATAAAAAGAAAAAGGGTGGCTAAAGTAAATGTTGGTCCCTCAGAGATTAGACCGGGAAATTATTGGTGGGAAATATGGAGATGGCAAATACACTGAATATTTTGTATCAGTCTTTACAGTAGAGGACACTAAGAATATCCCAACACTGGACAAACAGGGGGCTACAGGGGGAGAGGAGCTAAACACGATCAAAATCACTAAGGAAGTGGTACTCGGTAAAATAATGGGACTCGAGGCGGATAAATCACCTGGACCTGATGGCTTACATCCTAGGGTCTTGAGGGAAGTGGCGGTAGGGATTGTGGATGCATTGGTAATTTTCCAAAACTCCCTGGACTCAGCAAAGATCCCGGCAGACTGGAAAACTGCTAATGTAACACCCTTATTTAAAAAGGGCAGTAGACAGAAGGCTGGAAACTATAGACTGGTTAGCCTAACATCTGTGGTAGGTAAAATTTTGGAGTCCATTATTAAGGAGACAGTAATGGGACATTTGGATAATCATAATTTAATAGGACAAAGTCAGCATGGTTTTATGAAGGGGAAGTCATGTTTGACAAATTTGCTGGAGTTCTTTGAGGAAGTAACACACAGGGTGGATAAAGGGGAACCAGTGGATGTCGTGTATTTAGACGTCCAAAAGGCATTTGACAAGGTGCCACACAAGATTATTGCTTAAGATAAAAAATCACGGGATTGGGGGTAATATTCTGGCATGGATAGAGGATTGGCTATCTAACAGAAGGCAGAGAGTTGGGATAAATGGTTCATTCTCAGACTGGCAATCAGTAACTAGTGGTGTTCCGCAGGGGTCAGTGCTGGGTCCCCAACTCTTTACAATCTATATTAACGATTTGGAGGAGGGGACTGAGTGTAACATATCAAAGTTTGCAGATGATACTAAGATGGGAGGGAAAGTAGTGAGTGAGGAGGACATAAAAAATCTGCAAGGGGACATAGACAGGCTAAGTAAGTGGGCAGAGATTTGGCAGATGGAATACAATACTGGAAAGTGTGAGGTTATGCACTTTGGCAGGAAAAATAGTAGAGCAAGTTATTATCTAAATGGCAAGAAACTGGAAAGTACTGAAGTACAAAGGGATCTGGGGGTCCTGGTGCACGAAACTCAAAGGGTTAGTATGCAGGTGCAGCAAGTGATTAGGAAGGCCAATGGAATGTTGGCTTTCATTGCTAAGGGGGTAGAATATAAAAATAGGGAGGTATTGCTTCAGTTGTACAAGGTATTGGTGAGACCGCACTTGGAATACTGCATACAGTTTTGGTGTCCATACTTAAGAAAAGACATACTTGCTCTCGAGTCAGTACAAAGAAGGTTCACTCGGTTAATCCCGGGGATGAGGGGATGGACATATGAGGAGAGGTTGGGTAGATTGGGACTCTACTCATTGGAGTTCAGAAGAATGAGAGGCGATCTTATTGAAACATATAAGATTGTGAAGGGGTTGGATCGGGTGGATGCGGGGAGGATGTTCCCGATGATGGGTGAGACTGGAACTAGGGGGCATAGTCTTAGAATAAGGGGCTGCTCTTTCAAAACTGAGATGAGAAGGAACTACTTCACTCAGAGGGTGGTAGGTCCATGGAATATGCTGCCCCAAAAAGCTGTAGAAGCTATATCATTACATAAATTTAAAACAGAAATAGACAGTTTCCTAGAAGTAAAGGGAATTAAGGGTTACGGGGAGCGGGCAGGAATTTGGACATGAGTCTAGGTTCGGATCTGTCATGGCCCTGTGGGTAGCGTAGCGGGCCCAGGGGCCGTGTAGCCTGATCCTGCTCCTATTTCGTGTGTCCAATTCTGTTAGGTTCAGGAGATGGTTCTGTGATAGTAGATTGGCGGTTAGGATCAGATCAGCCATGATCTTATTGAATGGCGGAGCAGGCTCGAGGGGCCAAGTGGCCTACTCCTGCTCCTATTTCTTATGTTCTTATGAAATGCATAGCGGGTGTGTCGGCATCTTAAAAGAGAATGGACAGGTTAAGATTTCAGTGTAGGCCCTTCATTCAGGATCCTGAACTGTGTTGAGCAGCAAAAAATCTTCCCTTTTCTCAATTGCCTTTTCTCATGCCGGAATACTATTGTGTATTACAGTTACTGAAAATGGTGATGGTAATTTCATTACAAGGCTAACTTCGAAATAGCTTTCATTTTACGTATGCAGCTAATTTTTAACAATGAATGGACTGGCAGTGTTTCATCTCCAACTGTGGGCAACATTGAAGGCATTGGCTCTCTGTTTTCCAAATTGGCCTCCAAAGGGCTTGCAGCAGAGAGGAGGCACAAGATTTTTCATATTTAAACAAAACATTCCTCAATTTAAAAAAAAAAAAAAAAATTCAACCCTACAAACAGATGCTGACCCAGTTTGGTGCGTCATTGATGCTTGTGTGTCGTGACTCAATTTTACATCCCTACACAAGCACTCTTGACATGCTGAACTGACTCAACGAGTTTAGAAAGCTAAAGAGGGATATTGGATCTTTGACAACAGATTGGAAGACCGACAGAGCTCAGCAGCCATATATTCCGCTTGCTGTCATGTTAAATTTTAAGTGACTTGCCTGTTTTCACAATTTAAGACCGTGTGTGGATATATAATACAGCATGCCTCTGCCTCCCCTCTCCCCATGGTGGAAACAGAATATACTGTAGCAACAATGAAGCACTGAATTTTTCCAATTTGTGTAGAATAGCTTCAAAATTCACTTGTGTTTTATGTGGTTGTTGTAACTTTTCCTTATTCCCTCATTTATTATCCGTAAAAAGTCATCAGTACTGCTGCTACTTACGAATTACAAGGTTTGATCAAGTTTGCTGTTATCCCTTTCCAATTTTTCTTCAAGGGACACATTATTGCAAGTTTGTACCGTGAAACCATCTGGCTATGTTTATTTTCCACGTTGCTTACATCTGTTCAAAGCATTTATCGAATGACTATGAAATGTTCAAAGATTGTAATTTTTCAACTTACTTTTCTTCTCTTTCTGCAGAGGCTTTAAATTACTACCTGGTATGCAACATTGGATACCCGAACCCTTTTCAACAGGTGAGTCAGTGTCTGCATGCCTTACACTACCTTGTGATTTCTTGTATTTCTGTTGGATATGCCCTTCAAAAGGAAATTTAGATAGGGAATTAATTGTTGCCTGTTCTACTCCTTGCTCCCACTGCCCGAGGTTGTGAAGGTTGACGTCATTCCATAAATGCAACCAGATAAATATTTAACATTAAAAATTCACATCCAAACACACAATTGCTGCCACCGCCACAATGTAAATGAGTTGTTGAATTTTTCAGCACTACATCAATCGGTCAAGTAATGTTGCATTCAATACACGCCTGTGCCTATTGTGACAATATGTTACAGTGCTCTGGATAATATGTTCTACCTGTGACTGTGTTTTACTTGAAAACTTGTTTCAACTGAAATCGGGAAGTCAGTAGAAAGAAAACAATGTTTTACTTATGAAGTACAGCAATACAAGTTAGTTTGTCCAACATAGCTGCAAGCAGTTCAGAACACTCGGCAGAGGATTCCATTGGTGACAAAGCTTCTGAAATATATTTTTAAGCTTTGCTGAGCTTCCCTTTGACTTGTATTTTGCAAAGGGGATTTGTTCAAACTTATATACTGAATTAAAATAGTTACGAATAATTCCTAAAAGCATTTACGGAAGACCTATTTAATGATCATTGTAGAGATTATATCCACAGTAAACCAACAAAAATAGGTCTAAAGTTTAGAAAAAGTGTGTTGAATGTGGCTGATTACATTGACTCTGTAGCAGTAAGTGAACACAGATTGACTCTGATAGACAGCCCTGAGGCTATAAGATTTGGAAACTTGGAAGAACAAACATTTTGTTAACACAGCTGGAACATGTTGGGCCAGAATTTATTGGAGCCTGCGAACGAACGCTATCTGCCGTTCGTTAGACTTGCCCTTGCCTGTTTAATTTCAATGAGACTGGAAGCTGCTGTTACTTGAAACGGCGTGGCGCCCTCTACAGGGCATCTGGGACCTGTGTGAACAGGGCAAGCAATTATGTGTCTCCTTAACCAATCAGGTTGAAGAATTGTTAATGAAGTCTGAAGTAGGAAGTGTAAGTTGGAATAGCGAATTCAATGTCAAATCAGGTACAAAAAGTGAAATAAAGAGAGAAAGAAGAGATGGAATTTTCTTTTTAAATCTCCAACAATTAAAAGCTTTAAGGAATGAGACTCCACACTTGTAAAAAGTTAATTTAGAATTATCACTCCGTTAAAATGGATGCTTAGACTGGAATGGACAAGCCCTAACTTCCTGTGGCGTGTTTAGTCTGTATCTACTGTGTAAGTACAGGAACTTCACGCCATTCAATGGGGAGGCAGACAGTGAGATGCCGTTTTCACGCCGCTTATGGAGGAGATGCGCATCTTGGACATCAACTTCAGGATTTTCGCATCTAACTGCGCATCTGCGCTCGCCTAAAGTTGCTGTCTGATTTGTGCATAAATAATAGTGAGCACTGTTAGCCTCACTGTTATATTTACAGTATATTCTGTCCAATTTACAGAATCATGAATGACACCTTTTAATGGCAATTGTAGAGATTATATCCACAATAAAACAACAAAAAGGTTTAAAATTTAGAGAGTTGAATGTGGCTGATTACATTGACTCTGTAGCAGTAAGTGAACACAGACTGACTCTGATAGACAGCCCTGAGGCTATAAGATTTGGAAACTTGGAAGAACATACATTTTGTTAAGCATAGCATGTTCCAGCTGTATTGTGGTGTGGAGGAAAGATTCTTGGCAAAGACTTTTTGAGGGTTGTGGGGGGAGTCGATTACTTAGGTGCACTGTGTTTAGGAAAGTTTCTTATTGCAGTACCCTGGCCAATATTTATCCCTTCCATCAGCATCACTAAAAAACAGATTATCTGCTCATTATCACATTGCTGTTTGTGGGAGCTTGCTGTGTGCAAATTG
The DNA here is from genome assembly GCA_030390025.1 of Squalus acanthias. NCBI lineage: Eukaryota > Metazoa > Chordata > Chondrichthyes > Squaliformes > Squalidae > Squalus > Squalus acanthias. The sequence goes on along the minus strand of CM059442.1, from coordinate 53,443,835 downwards.
GCTGCCACATTTCCTACATTATTACAGTGACTACACTTCAAAAAGTACTTAATTGGCTGTAAAGCACTTTGGGACATCTGGTGGTCCAGATTCTTTTCTTTTACCCAAGCTCTGACTGATACAAAGTTATTTAAAACAGTACAGCACAGAAGGAGGCTTGATTTTGGCGTTTTTATTTCTTTTTTGGGGTATTAAAAAAAAAGTACATTCAGATCCAGATTGCAGTGTCTCTTGGTACTCCAGTGCCAGTGATTAGAGTTTGTAGAAGAAAAGTTAATTTTTTTTGTTACAAATGTTCAAATGCTGTACTTAAGCGATGCCATCAACTTTTGAGAAGTTGGATTTTTGGAGGTAACTTTGATTCTAATGTATCTGGTAGTATTGCAGTTAGAATACTCACTTCCATAGCTAACCGATGGTAGATAAACTTCCATATATAAAGTAAAGTAGTTATACAGTAACAGTTGGAACTGTATTTGCTGTTGTGTTGTCACAACAGTCATGTCAATATGTACCCACCTGTTTTGGTGAGCTTGCCCAGCACTGTTGACTGCATTAACACTGCTGGGAAATGAGAGGAAAGCTGGAACATGGCAAAAATAGCTGCCGGAGTTCAGGCGGGAAAATGAAATGGGCGCATAAATTATAACGAGGAAGAAATAACTTGAAATATAGTTGGGGGGGGGGGGAAACAAAGTGAAAGAGAATAAAACATGAAACAGTAATAAGTAGAAAGAAAGGCAACAAGATAGACTGAACAAGTAATGAAGGGAAAGGAGAAATACGTTAGAAATAGTTTTCCTACAGTGAATGTCATTAAAATTAGTGGAGATCTGCAGTGTTTTTGTGGACAGTTACACCAATGCACCATGTGCACTCCTTTAAACAACAGGCACAGAATAATAACTTAACCAAATGTGTCTATGCTTGTAAAAATTCTGAACAGTGGTTTATAATTGAGAAGAAAAGTGGGGATGGATGGGAGTGGTGTAAAGCCACATATCATTGGGCCCGCATCAATCCAATTTCTTTTAAGCTGCTTGTTCCTGCAGCCTGGGTGTCACACAGCCAGTGATTAGATGAACATGAAACTCCCAGTGTTTTAGACTGGTGCCCATGTTTTGTTTTACTGGGCCTGCCTTTCAGCGAGAAACTGTTTCCACTGGCAGGAGGGTCGGTAACCAGAGCACACAGATTTATGATAATTGGTAAAAGGTTCGGGGGAGATGAGAATTATTTTTAAGCAGCAAGTTGTTACAATCTGGAGTGCACGAGCTGAAAGGATGGTGGAAGCAGATTCAACAGTAACTTTCAAAAGGGATTTGGACATATACTTAAAAAGGACATATTTGCAGGACTATGGGGAAAGAGCAGGGGAGTGGGACTAATTGGATAGCTCTTTCAACGAACTGGTGCCGACACAATGGGCCGAATGACTACCTCCTGTGCTTCCTGATTGCTGCTAGTCATCCTGCAGCTAGTAAAAGCATTGCTTCAACAGCAGCAGCGTGTTTTAGTGGTATGATGACATTGCAAACGTGCGCCACTATTCTTTCTAGTGGCGCTATGATGTAATTGTGCCGCGCATGCACACTGGCCAAATTGTCACTGCTAATCTGCGGTTGCGAGGAATGGAGGAGCGTTGCCTGTTTATAGGAAGACCAGCTGCACTTTAAGGTAAATATGGAAGAGCAGCGCAGTTAGATCCAGGCTAAAATATAAAAGCAGCCTTAGTTTTTAAGTTTTAGTTATTGAACTGGATTGGATGTTGCGAGCTTCTGTTTTCAGACTTTGGCGGAAAGCAGCTTTTAAGAACTCTGGCTAAAGAGAAAAAGGTCGCTGTAAACTTTAATAAAACCACATTGATAGGAAATTTGGCATCTGCACATTTGAGTTAACTTCTGTGCTCAATTCTGTTTGTTGCAGTACTTTACAGGATCATTTTTTTTGCCTAATAATGAAACTTGTATAAAAGATGATGGTGAATCTTGTTTGGTTTCAAAACCTGCTCAACCGCAGTTTACTTTTCTCAAATGATCATATTCAACCTTGAAGTCCTGTATTTGCGGACTTGATAACGTGAGTTTTGGAAGAGAAGCTGGATGTTTGTGAAATTAGTGGCAGCAGGAGTGTCATAGCTGATCATGTTATTAACCGTGTCACTTTTCAGGATGGCGTCCTCAGAAATGTTCATCACACAGCTTCTAAGGCCCACATGTATTGTGTAGTAGATAGCCTCTAATCTCTCACAGCAATGGCAGAGGTAAAGCTGTAGCATAAATGACTTGCTGCTTTTACCATCACAGGTAGCCGTACTGTTACCTCCAGTTGAAACTGCCAGAGGCGGCAAATGAAAACCATTAGCTCTAGCAACATTTGGCATCAGTTCACGATTTTGGTTGTCAGCCTGATCCTGGCCAGGATAGCAAATTCTCAAAACCCAGCAAGTTATTTAAGCTAGATAGCCGAGGGATGATTAGGTGCATCATTACAAGTTACAAAAGCATAAGAGTTAGGTTAGATGTGAGGAAATACTACTTTTTGCAGAGACCATGTCCAGCTCTGGAAATGGTTGCTAATACGGGCAGTGAGTGGGGATTTGCTGTAGGCATTCAAAAGACAGCTAGGCAAGTGCCTGCAAAGGGAAGACATCTCAAGTTGTGGAAAGTTGGTGGGATAGCGGGGACTAGTGATATCAGTCACCATGGTTTGCTTGATTGTCTTCGGAGGTCAGAGAGGAAATTCCTGAGTTATTTTCCTACATTGGCCTAAGATTTGTTCTTTTTTTGCCTCTCCCAGAAGATTGTCTAACTGTGTGGGGGTGGAATGAGATTGATGGTGTAGGTAGGTTGCACCATGTTGGATAGGACTGGCTTGATGGACATTCCCTGACCTTTTTTGTATATTGTAATAATGCATATGCTGAGGCGGGGGGGTGGGGATATAAATGATGCACCTTTTAATTCTTTGGTTTTTTTTACCCTCCAGAAACTCTCTACTAGCCATAAAGCCCTGGTGGAGATGCAGGATCATGTATCAGAACTTCTAAAGTCAGCTGTACGCGAGTTCCCATCCTCTCGTGTAAGTAATAGTATAAAAGGGGTGGGATACATTTTCTTCCACTCATGGATTTTCCATATCGTTAGCCTGGTTTCCAAAGAAACTTTGTGTCTTTAGCAATGTAACAATGACATAAAATTGAAATTGTAATTACCTGCGAAGACTGGGTAGTGGAGAGGGAAATACTGACTTCTGAAACATCCCCCACTTTTGTGAATCGAGTAATGATTATGTGGTTCTCACCTCCTCCCTCAGTGTATGTTAGACATTTAACCAATAAATAATTTGTCCCTTGTTTAAAATTGTGCATTGTACTTTATGCTTCTCTTGGAGGTGCAAACCATTATAGCTGCCTTATTAGGGGTTGAATGCGCCAATATAATACATTTTTAGTACAAATCGAACAATATAATCATCAATACAAAAGCAAGATACTGCGGATATTGGAAATCTGAAATAAAAACAGAAAATGCTAGAAATACTCAGCAGGTCAGGCAACATCTGTGGCGAGAAAAACAGTTAACATTTCAGGTCGATGAACTTTCAGAATTGGAAAAGGTTAGAGATGTAACAGGTTTTGAGCAAGTGCAGGGGCAAGGAAAGGGGGGAGGGGAAGAAAGAACAAAAGGGAAGGTCTGTGAGGGTGAAAGGCAGCAGAGATTAAACGACAAAAGGGGTGATGGTGCAAGGCAAAAGGGGATGGTAGAACGATACAGCGCAGAGGAGGCCATTCAGCCCATCGTGCCAAAATTGGGAGGAATACAACAAGTAAACTAGACCTTTCAGACTGCATTGCCATTGTTACATATACAAGACTGTCTACATAAATATATCTCCTTAGAGCAGAGATGGTTAATGGGAGATTTGATAGAGGTGTTCAAAATCTTCAAGGATTTTTATAGAGTAAATAAGGAGAAATTGTTTCCAGTGGCAGGAGGGTCAGTAACAGAGAACACAGATTCAAGGTAATTGGCAAAAGAACCAGAGGCGACATGAGGGAAAAAAATTACGCAGTGAGTTGTTGTGATCTGGAATGCACTGCCTGAAAAGATGGTGGAAGCAGATTTAACAATAACTTACAAAAGGGAAGTGAATATATTCTTGAAAAGGAAAAATTTGCTAGACTATGGGGAAAGAGCGGAGGAGTGGGACTAATTGGATAGTTCTTTCAAAGAGCCGGCACAGGCACAATTAACCAAATGGCCTCCTGTTCTGTACAATTCCATGAACTCATGGTCATAACATCAGGAACTCATCATTTATGATAATGGCCCTGAAATTCGCCTCTCTGGCTTGCCGCGGGGGTAAGGATCGCGCGCGCACTTACCTACCGCGCCTGCCGTTGACCTCTGGGCCCACAGGAACTTCAGCTCCTGGGCCTGCTCCAAGTGCCGGCGCGCAGTGCTTGCGTGTCCCAGGGGCGTAGTTAGTGCGATGCATCCCCTGGGATCACATGGGCCATGGAGAGCCAATGGCAGCAGACCAATCTTTCATTCATAGATTTGACAGGAAGAGCTGTCAAATCTATGAATTGAAATCGGCCCCAAAAGAACAGCTAAACTTAAAATAAATTAAAAAAAAAACATCACATTTATAAAATAACTAAGTTAAATAAATTAACTACTTTAAACAAAAATTAAAATTTTTGAAAAAATTAAAATACTTTTTAACAGTGCTAAAAATAAACTTACCTTTCTTTAAAGTATCTAAAAAAGATAAACCTGCTGAGAATGTTTTTAAATTATAATTAATTAACCACTTACCTTGCTGAAAACGGGTCCTGCGCCTCCTTTTTAAAAGCGCAGGTTCTTCAATACTTACCCTCCCGTAGAAACCTGAAAAAAAAACCTAAGTTTGCTGCGTGCGCGCAGCCTCTACCGCGCACGCGGTTCACCGAGGAACCGCCCCCTTCACCAGACCGGAAGTTCCGGTTTCCCGCGCATGCGCAGTGCATGCAGGAAACCGGCACTTCAGGACGCCTTACGGGTGAGTACACAGTGCGTACTCACCCGACAAGGGCCGAATTTTTGGCCCATTGAGCCTAACCCCAGAAACCACAATATATTCAGCCCACTTGTCTGGTGGGTGCAAATCGCACTACCCTAATTTTTGCTTGTGATTTTTTTTCATAGAACAGGAACTCTAGGGTAGAGTGTACTTTATCCATGTTAAATAACTTCTGATTTATTTTGATTTTGATATCCGTTGTAAACAAAATAGAAAATAGTTAGCAAGGCAAACACTATGGCCCTGAATTCGCGGTCAGAGGCTTGCCGCAGGGAAATGCCCGTGTACCTGGTGGCCTGGGAGGTACGGAGACTTGCGGTCCTGGGCCTCTCTGCGCACCCGCTGGTAGAGGCCCAAATATCCCAGGGGCGCATGGGGTTCGCAAGCGCCCCTGGGATCACGTGGGCTGGCCCAACGAATGAAACAAGGGGATCCCCATTCATGCTTATGGGAATACCCCAAAAAATACATGTACACATGAAATAAATAAATAACATTACATATTTAAAATTAATTAAAATGCCATTTAATTAAATATTTAAAACAATTTATTTTTTGAAAATTAAATTTAAATGTTTTAAAGGGGCTAAAAATAACGACCTTTATTGTTTTTAAACTTACGCTGGTAAAAGCAGGCCTCGCACCTGCCTTTACCAGACGTAAGAGTTTCACCGGCATTCGCTGGGTAGAAGTTGGGTAAATAGCCCAACTCTGCCCACGAGTGCCCTTTTCCCAGTTATGCGTTGGATCTGTCGAGATACAACTTGCGTGGTCCTTACAGGTGCGTATTACCCATAGGGGCTGTAAATTACGGGCCCACATGATATCTCCTTTTTGAATCCTGGATGAGGTTGGCATTTTATAATTTGATTTATCTGATTCTATTATGTGCATTGAACTAACCACAAGTAGGTTAGGAGGAAACCAGAATGGACTAGTCATGTTGGCTTTGGTAATTTATATGCATGTATATGTACATTTATTTAGGCTATTGAAAAATTTAGAAATATTACAGAAGTTAGATTTTGTAGTTTGGAATTGCATTGGACATGGTGAAATCTGTAACTGTGACTACATTGCTAGTCCAGTATGGTGACGCAATACTGTATTGGTATCTGTTCAGTATTCACATCAGCCTCTCGCCAGTTTTAACAAGCTTTCCCCCTGCTCATAAACCAAAGCTCATGAGTGTTGTAAATGCACTATAAATTGTGTGAATGTCCTATGAAATAATCACTGCTTGCTTGTGTTGCTAACAGGAGTATCTGGATCGGACCCAAAAAGTATTGAACTCAACAGAGACCACCCTGCAGCAGTTGACAGCTCTGGTCGATTGTCGCAGTCTTCACATGGTGAGTGTTCGAGATCATGTGAAATTGCGCAGAGCAACTAAGTATTTGGTTCCCAAAATATATAATTGCTGTTCATATGTCTAATGACGTCATAGGTACTTGTCACTTGATTTTGCGCACTCAATATGTAATGTCACTTTCAACTTTTGAGATTCTAAGACAGACTTGTAGAAGGCTCTAGGCCCAGCTGTGTTCTATTTATAGTCACAGAGTAGTATAAAAACTAATGAACCTGCTGGCAAGCAACAAACTGGTCCAGTACAGTATTTATAATGCTGTTTGCCTTCCGATCAAACATTGTAGTGCAGTTGCCCTTTCTCATGCTGCCTCAACCTCTCAATAGTTCTATTTTAACGAAACAAATAATAACTTAAATCTGCTGTGAAATGCTTTTTAAAAATTTCTATGGTAGGTTATAGACTGTGCTGAAGTTTTTAAATTGCACATTTGCTAGTTTTCAGACCAATGGGAAAAAAATGATCTTATTAACAGATAACATGCGGTCATATGATCTCCTGGACTGGTTTCGATCGCCTGAGGGGATCGGAGAGGAATTTTATAGAGTATTTTTTTCCCCTCATTGGCACTGGGTTTTTCTCTTTTTTGCCTCTCCCAGGAGATTACATTGGGGGGACGGGTGCTGGTAGGAAGTGTCTAGCCATGATGTACCAGTCATCATGAGTGTGGGGCAGGCTTGATGGACCAGCTAGTCTTTTCCTGCCTGTCATTTTCGTCTGTTCATACACACGTGGAAATAACACAGCCATTACCGACTGCATGCTGCACTCTGCCCACTGCATTATTAACTCCCACGTGCAATTAGCTCACCTGAAAACTAGATATGCCTGTTCAAACTGATATCACAAGAACAAAAAATAGAATAGATCCAGATTATCGCCACAGACACCGATTTGTTTTAGGCACACACATTAAAAAATCGACTTGGGAAGAAAAGTGGTCCATTTTTAAAATGGCTTGTTGCTGCCTTTGTGAAAAATTGTACAAAATGGAAGTGCAACATGGAGAATTTTGTAATGTAAATTGCAAGTCTATTTGAATAATTAAAATTTCTTTTTAATTCAAGCAATTATATCTAAAATAAAATGAGCACTTTTCTGAAATTGCAGTTAATTACTATGTGTAGTTTTTGTATATCGTGGTTTTTAGAATAAATTCCAGGCTTAGAACTAATCCTATTTTTTGGCTGACGTGTTAGTTAGGGAAGCGGGGTGGGGGTGGAAGGAGAAAAGAACACAGCTTTTCCAACAGAAAAAATCCCAAGTCACATCAAGTAACTGTTTTTGTAAAATAGTTTTGCTTTTTATTAGAAACCTCGCACACAAGTGACAGATCTTATTATGAATCAGTTGTGTCTTTAGAATTGGGTGAAGCTGAATCTTGGTAACTGCATTGCTGTTTTGCTTGGATCAGCATCTCTGTACAGAACTTTAGATTACTAATCCTTTACCTAATGGAATACAATTGAATAAAAATCTCGAGTGGTGTGTTCAGAACCAAACATTATATAATTGATGCTATATTAATAAATGTTAAATTAAAAAAAAAAAGTGTTGCTAGACATCTAGAATTTTCATATGGGTGTTGGCTTGGCTCAGTTAATACATTCTGCTTGTGTGTTAGGAGGTTGGGTTCAAGCTGCACTTCTGTAGTTAAGTACACATTCTGGCCTAACACTCCAATGCAGTACTGAGGGAGTGCTATATTATTGGAAATTAAGCAGTCTGCCTGTTCTACTGGTTCAAATGGATGTTAAAGATTCTATTTTTTTTTTGAAGAACAGGAATAGATAAAATTCTACCTGGACAACAATCTTTCATCAGCCACTAACAGATTAACTCATCATTCATCTCATTGCCATTTGTGGGATCTTGCTCTGTGTAAAATGGCTGCTGCATCTGCCTACATAACATTCATTCTAGTACAAAGTGACTCATTGGTACATTAAGCACTTTGAGATGTTTGAAAGATATCATGAGGCAAAAAACCTTTGTTCCCTTTCATAATGTATGTATCGTGGGGGGGAGGGAGGGAAGAGAATAAACTCTACTTTCTAGTGCAGTGGACTCACTTATACGCCATAATGAATGCCCACCCCTTCTTCCCCCATCCTTCCAGAGGAGGAGGATCCAATGGAAATTGCCAGATAATTGAAGTTTCATTCTTTTTGTTTGTGTTTTTCATTAATTCACTTTGTAATACCTTTACTTGTAGTTATCCCACATTATTACAGTAGTTTATCAGTAATACAAGGATTCAGAATTTTACACACATTTAATCATCAACAACAGCATCTTGCATTTATATAGCGCCTTCAACGTAGTAAAAGGTGCCATGGTGCTTCATAGGAGTGTAATCGGACAAAATTTGACACCGAGCCAAAGAAGACATTGGGACAGGTGACCAAAAGCTTGGTCAAAGAGGTGGGTTTTAAGGAGGAGAGAGGGAGATATAGAGGAAATTCCAGAGCTTGGGGTCTAGATAGCTGAAGGTACGGCCACCAATGGTGGGACAAAGAAAGTCGGGCATGCACAAGAGGCCAGAGTTGTCTGAGGACTGTGGGGTTTGAGGATGTTACAGGATAGGGAAAATTAACAGTTTCTCTTTCAGGGTTAGGACATTCAACAATGAATTGTAGTGTTCCTTTCTAATTTTAGCTACAACGTTTGAAACACTTGCCTGCTTTAAAAAAAAAAATGGAAGTAAGTAGAACAGTAAAAGTAACCCAGATGCTGCCATTTTCCCTGACCCTCTCTGTCCCAGCCCTGACTCCTGAAAATGTTTTGTGGATAACTGGGTACTCCGTAATGGGCGAGTACTGTATTTTTAAAAGATGCCGTTTGTGTTTTCCCTCTAGTTTTCGTGCCGCTTCTCCTGATGGTGGTGATGAATTCTTTGAGTGTGGTTCCTTGAGTGTCTACACACGCCAGTATCTCATCCAAGTGACTCTTCATGTGTGAGCCTTGGAGGGGTCAGTAGGCAATTTAATGTCTGGGGCATCACAGCTGACCTTGATGGTCATGTTCTCTCCCAATGACCACATGAATACTTGACAACAGGAGGTACTAGACAGAAATTAAGAGTGGGAACTCCGGCCAATGATTTCCATTCTGTATTTCGATGTTACTTTCTCCCTTCTTGTTCTCTACAGGATTATGTGCAGGCTCTGACGGGACTGTGCTATGATGGCGTGGAGGGTCTAATTTATTTGGTCTTGTTCTCCTTCGTAACTGCACTGATGTTGAGTTCGATTGTCTGCAGTGTTCCTCATACTTGGAAGCAGAGCAAGAGGTACAGTAATAACATTATTATGCATTTGAATTTTATAAACTACTTTTTTTTCATCTTAAGCAGCATGGATGCTAGTACCAAATAATTAATCCCAATCTTTTTATGCCTGTATCGGGTTTAGGGCAGAAGTATGTAAAGAACTGTGTCTGTGACATAACCTACGGCGTCCAAAAAAAACTCTGTTAAAAGTAGAAATCTAAAATAAAACTCTTCATTATATGAACAGAAAACAATGTGAATGTAGAATTTCAAATCATTGCATAATCAAATGTAATTCCTTAGTTGTAATGAAGCATTGAAAAGAAAATGAAATGTGAATGACTCAAAAGACTTGCATTGCTGTAACTGCTGACTTTGGCTTTACAAATAGTTAGCACCAAGCACATTTAACAGTACATTTTAGGTTTGAATTGAAATTAAATGACAAAACTGTTTCTGGAAACAGGACGTGTTTTAGATGCAATTGTTTTGCCACTAAATGTTTTACGCTGTAATTATCTGCACAAACTTCTTTGCGGCCTTCTGCGCATGCACACCGGTATCCCCTTTCTGCGCATGTGTACTGTTTACTGAAGCCGCGCATGCACAGTACCCAACAGTTGCGGTCTGCACCGTGGGCCACGCTTTCCTCTGCTCCATAAGGAGAAGGTCACTGGATCCGTTGGTTGGGGGGGGTGGAGGGAGAAAAAGGGGAGAGGGGGATGGGAGGGGGGGTGGAGAGAGGGAGGAAATCGGAATGGGGGGGGGGGGTGGAGAGTCGGAGGATGGGGGGAGTCGGAGGGGGGGGAAAGAGAGCGGAGGCCGAACCTGGGCAGGGGGAGGTCAGGAACTCGGGTGGTGGGGGGGCGACTGGGGTGAGGGAGACAGTCAGGAGCATGAGGGGGGAGATCAGGAACTTGGGCAGGCAAGAAGGTCAGGAACTCGGTGGTGGGGGATGGAAAGGTCAGAAACTCGGGTGGTGGGAGGAAGGTTCGGAACTTGGTGGAGGGGGGGGGGGTGCTGCAGGAACTTGTTTGGGGGGTGGGAGAAGGTCTTAACCTGTGAGGGTGAGCCTTATCTGTTCTATGTGTGCTCCGTTCTGTCTGGAGCCTGGCAGTCTGGAATGACTCGAATTACACTTTGCAAAGTATTTGATTACTTAGGCAGGCAGGCTTTAATTATACATTCCAGAAAAACTGCTGGGTGTGTCTTGTTTTCCAAGGTGACCAATCAGAAATCTGGTGTTGGAAATAAACGCGACCTTTTTATAACCATATAGCTAAACAAATGAAGATGCACCTTTTTTTGTAGAATAGTTAAGATATGGGGCGGCATGAGGAGAGAAATTGGGCTCAATTGCGCCCGTTTCTTTGGATGCTATGAGGCCTCTTAAACTACAAAAATTGCGTCCGCAATGTGCATGCACACTTCCGAGGGCAAGTGCACCGGATGCCTTATTTGTAAAAGGTGTGCGCGCACAAACCCCAACGACCGCTGGCAGCATGCAGAGCAGGCAGATTATGACGTCAATCAGCCTGTAACGCTGATTTGACGCCAGCGCTGCTATTTTGGAGCTCCACGCGCCAGCCTACGCCCTCACTTAACCTCGCACAGCTGAACACGTGTTAAATGGCATGAAGGACCCTCCACCAGCGCTATTTAAAGGCATCACTTACAGGTTAGTTGCTGAATTATTTCTTCTGCCTGTTGCTGCAATTCTGTGTGTTTTGGGTGCTTTTCCATACTTTTTAAAAGTTTCAGTAGTCTACAGGGAATGGTCTGGCTGGTGCTGAAGTACTTTTTTGGTGACTTAATGGTTTGTGTACAAACCAGTTGCTTCGAGACATGGATGGCCTAGTAGGGCTTCCTCTTGGCATTGAGCATGACTGGGAGAATGAGCAGAGGCCACACAGATCAGGGGAAAAGGAGGGGGAGAAGGGCTCTCTGCTCTCTTTAGGGAGTAATTCTCGTACCTGAAATTCAGCGACGACCAATGCTTGAGACGTCTGCGCTTCACTAAAGGGGACGTGACTGAAATCTGTGACCCTGCTGCAGCCACAAGTCCAACCTCAGAGCAGGGCAAGAAACGCATTGCCTGTGGCTGTGAAGCTGACCGTGGCTCTGAACATTTACGAATCTGGCATAAGCAACAGCTCTGATTGCAGTGCACTGCTGCATAAGGGAGGTCACTGAAGCTCGCTATGCTAAGAGAGACAACTTCATCTTATTCCCTCTTGCCAGAGATAAGCAGGCAGAGCGAGCACAGGGGTTTGCAAGGATTGCAGGCTTCTCCATGGTGCAGGATGCCATTGACTGCATGCACATTGCTTGTGTGCGCCTCATGTTTACTCTATGTACCTGAACCGAAAGGGCTTCCACTTCCTCAATGCACAGCTGGCTCGTGACCACAGGCAGTGCATCATGCAGGTCAATGCATGCATCCTTGCAGCAGTCACGATGCATTAATTCTGTGGCAGTGCTCTGTCCCAGCTGTACTTCAACCACAACTGCAAACCAAAGGGTGGCTACTGGGCGACGAGGGTTATGTGCTGATGACATGGCTCATGGCTCTGGTTTGGAACCCACGCACACGTGCACAGCAGGCATATGAGAGCCATCAGGAATCTTATAGAGCAGACCATTGGCATCCTCAAGCAACGCATCTGCTGCCTGGACCGCTCTGGAGGAGCCCTGCAGTACTCGGCTGAGTGCGTCTCAAGATGTGTCGTGGTATGTTGCATGCTGCACAACTTTGCCATCATGAGGGAACAGCCCTTGCCATCAACTATCGGACAGAGAAGGAGGAGGAGGCGGAAGAGGAAGGGAAGCTGCAACCTAGACCGCTCCTTTCTGCCCAGATTCTACATGAACAAATAATCTGAGCGATGCCATTAACCTCAACCCCAATTCCTCATTCACCAACAGTCCCACACTCCTTACCTTTCCTCTATCACGGACTATCACATCGTCCTCTTTCCCACAATACAAAAATAAAAGCCAACACAAAATACACATTCCAATCCAAATTTATAAATTAAATCATGCCATAGCTGCATACAAAAATAAACTAATCACCCTTGTCTCTTCCGTGTGCCTTTGCCTGTCCTAGTCCTCCTATGAGGTGTTTCTCCAGTGGCTACAACGCGGCTAGTGGAAGGCTGCTGACATTTAGTGGAGGAGAGTGCAGATGGCCTTGGAGGGCGACCTCGAGCAGATCTGAGCCGAGAAGGCCCGGCTGCAGACTGCATCATCTCGGTCTGGGCTGCCTGGCTGATAGGCAACAGCAAGGGCACTGGTGGAGTGGCAGGGGTGGGAGCAGGAATGCTGTTATCCTGAGAGAGGACAGCAGGTTCATACTCCATGGAGCCACTGCCACTCTCCTGGGGCTTCAGCAATCCTAGTACTCTGTTGGAGAACAGATTGCTGGAGTTCTGAGAGTCCTGTTGTGCACTGGTATCCAAAGCAATGATGGCAGCAGTCTGAGCTTCCACTACAGCACTTGGACATTGGGTGGATACTGCTTGTGCTGTAATGGAAGCTGAGGCATCGACCATCAGACACTGCATCATGGTTGGCTCCACAGGTGTGTTGATTGAGGTGGCCACCCGTTCCATGTTGGAAAGTATGGGCTCCAAGCTCTGTGCAAAGCGCTGTGCCATGTTGGTGCTGGTCTCCTCCATTCTCCTTGACATTGAACGCAGGCTTCCCAGTACACCAAGAATTTGGGTGTGTATACCCATCAGCCGCCTTCTGTAGCCTGACCCATCGAAGTCCTCCTGTGAGTCCTCTGCAGCAGAACTAGTGTGCGACCTTGTCCTCCGGCGAACTGGCACCTACGCTATCCTTTCCCCCCAGCCCTGGCTCCAGTGCACGTGTCTCAACACATGCAGATCCCGCCTCTATGTTATCCTCTAAATTACATGCAGTGTCAGTATCTGAGCTGGTGGCTGCGACAGAAATCGAGTGATGGTGTCCCTTCTTCTCATTCTTCTTGCTCTTCCTCCACTGCCTCGGCAGCTTCCAGTTCTTGAGTATCTGCAATGAAAAAAGGGCAAGAGTTGGGTTGTGGTGAGGGGAGAGGAGAAAGTAAGAAGTGCATGCTTACACCATCTATAGCTTGTAAGTCAGAATAGATTGAGGGATGAGAGAAGGAGGATTAGGTATGAGGGTAGCCTCATCAATGGCTTCAGCCCTGCCGGTGGCCACGGCGAGCAATGGCCCTTCCCATAATGGCCAACACTGTCTCCTCCATGGGGGTTAAACCATGCAGACGCCTCGCCCCCCCTCCCATTAATTTCTGTTGTGTGCCACCTTCTTCTGCAAGAAAGAGGGAAGTGGGTCAGTGAGTGCTGTGCAAAATGTTTGGATGATGTGGCTATCATGGTTGAATAGCTGGCAGTGTGCGCAAGCTGTGAGATGTGGGTGTGAGGCTTGCAACAGTGCTAAGTGTGTGAGGGTGAGGTATAGCATACAAATGTTAGGTCTGAGTTCTGATTGATAGAGATTGTTGGTAGGTAAGTGAATGGGTGTGTAGTGAATTGAGCAATGGATGAGGCTAGTGCTGCAGTTGGTAGGATATGGCATTTGAAGATTCACTCATTGATTTTGACAACTCGTGAGATATCATTAAACTTCTTCCTGCACTCCTTGGGGCTGCACTCCTGGCATTGACTTCCACCACTATTTCATGCCACTGCCTTCTGAGCATGTCAGGAGGGCCTCCTGCCCCCTGAGGTTACAGGATATCTTTCCTTCTTTCCACCTCTTCCAAAACCTCCAGTGCAGCATCCGAAAACCTGTGTGCAAGCGCTCTCATGGTCAGCCATTGTTGATTCTTGCACAGCTCAATATTCAGAATGATCTCTGCACCACCAGTAGCCACAATGCACCTCCCCTTTAAGAGGTGCAGGCTAGCTTTAAGTAGTGCTAGGCATTAATGACATTGGCTGCACACATCAGCAGGGGGCCCAATGAACAGTGCGGGGAGCGCTGGCTGCACGCCGAAATCGTGGAAATGAGCAGGCAGCACGAGATCCCTGCGCTCGTTTAGGGGGTTATCCAATTTAACCCCAGTAATATTTTGAAGTCAGAAGGTATGCAATATAGTAAATAGCATGTTAGTTGTTCCTTATATCAAAGTTGGGTACATCAGAAGTTCACTGGTGACTTAAGAGCCCACCGGTCCTCTTGCACTGGTCACTGTGAAGAATAGTTCTGTTGGAGTCAGACAGTTACGTCAACTACTGTGCAGTTGAGGTTTTCTCACTGTGTTTAAGCACACAGGTGTTTGTTTTTAAAATGACAGATACCAGCACTGAGGACAGTGCAGCATCATGGCCGCTCCATTGTCCTGACCTTCTAATTGTCAGTGGAATGTTATGACTTGAGTGTTTTTCAAGGCATTTTAAAAAAAAATCATTTCTGCCCACCACAGGAGCATATTGATATTTTCTATCTCCCCAGTAGAACACTTGCTTCTGAAACAGAAGTAAAATACTGCAGATGCTGGAAATACTCCTGCAGGTCAGGCGGCATCTGTGGAGAGAGAGAAACCGAGTTAGTGGCCCTGAATTTGTGGTTGGAGGCGTACCTCCGGAGTACACTTCCGACCCTTGAAATATTTCCAAACTTACCTCCTGGCTCCACAGCCACGGTGAGTTCGGGTCTTGGGCCTCCAGGCGTACGCCTGCGTAAAGGCCCACGGATCCCAGGGATGCAGGCGATTCGGAAACGTCCCTGGGATCATGTGGGCCAGGTCCTCCAATGAGTAAGGAGGATTCCATTGCAGTAATTTCCGAACGGAATCCTCTAATGACATGCAATGGAATCCCCAAATAATTAAAGAATTTAGACAACTCTAATAAAAATAAATGTTCTCATTTTCAAATTTCATTAATAGTCCCTTCAAGACAGCAAATATGTAAAAAAAAAAATTAAAAGTGTTTAAACATTTTAATCTGGGACAAAATTTGCATAATTTTAAGTGCATTTTTCATTTTTAAATTTTAAATTTAAGATTTATATTAACCCTTTCACTGGTGAAAGCAGACCCTATGCCTGCTTTTTACCAGCTGTAATATTTTCGTGGGCAGTAGTTGGGCAAATAGCCCAACTCTGCGCCAGCGATACTGATTTTACTTTTGGTTCGGTAAATCTGTCAAGGCGCATGTGTAGCGCATGCGGAAACCCAGAACTTGCAGGGCCTTTCAGAAGGCTTACAACGGCGTACGCTCAGCCATCATCAGGAGCGCAAATTCCGGGCCATTGTTTCAGGTTGTTTCTAAAGTTCGCTGTCTGGCATTCAAACAACTGGGCCCATCCCTTTGTTAAATTTTGCTTTAGTACTGTGATTCTGCCATGCTGTCTGATGCAGGTTATCAGGCTCAGGTGGTGTTTGTGGAATTTGTTGAGATCCTTCCTTCATGTGATACTTTTAGCTATACAAGAGAGTGGAGAGCATTAATGCATTTTTTGATCTTTTAGCTTGGTATTTAAAGTGATGCCATGCTGACTCCACATGTATCCACGTAGATGTCCAGATGGCAATTTTACTTTCTTGATGTACAATCGTATATCCTGATCAATGACTACGTCATTGGATAGCACACTTTGCACATCAGTGAACTGGGTCTCAGCGATCAGTTCTATTCAGTTAGCATAATATAACCTGATAGTAGTTTGATCAAAAAAGTAAAAATGCATGTGCTCTGCAAGCTGTCGAATATTGATTCACCTTAATGGTCCCAATGTCCATGTGTACAGTAAATGTTTTGAGGACCAACAGTTATGTCATGTTAAGTCAACTAAATTGGACAGAAAACGCATTCTTTAAAAAAAAAATCAAACTAATAATTAAACATTTTGTGATAAACAGACTGGTGATTCATGGAATCAAGGGACGAGATGGTACCAGTCTGATGTAATGCAGTGGTATCGAAATTGCAGCCTGTGGGCCATATGCGGACCATAAACTCTGGCAGCTCAGTTCCTTTGGCATTTATATTCTCATTTGTTGGTTTGTTCTGTTTAAAATTTGTAGGCCCAGAGATTTGCACAAGGCTGTTCTTAGTACTGTTGCCTGATGGGATATAAGATGTTGGCAAATTGGTGGGAACACTCAGCTATTTTCTATGTGGCCTGCAAGATTCCATGGCAACCATCTAACCAGCCCACCAAGACACAAAGCTTGCATACTGCTGCAGTGACACAGATTGTGGCATGAGGCACCAGCAGTGCTGTTCCGCCCTCTAGTGGTCAGAATTGGTTCCATGCGCCTGTTATTTCCCCATAGCCCAGCAAATTTTTCCTTTTCATGTATTTTTCCAATTCCCTTTTGAAAGTTATTATTGAAACAGCTTCCACCACCCTTTCAGGGAATGCATTCCAGATCATCGTCATTTGCTGCGTTAAAAACATGTTTCTGCTTGTCGCCTATGGTTTTTATGCCAATCACCTTAAACCTGCGTCCTCTGATTACCGACCCTTCTGCCACTGGAAACAGTTTTCTTTATCAAAACCCTTCAAGACTTTGAACATGTCTATCAAATTCCCCCCCCCTTAACCTTCTCTGCTCTGAGGAGAATAACCCCAGTTTCTCTCGTCTCTCCACGTAACAAGTCTTTCATCCTTGGTACCATTCTATTAAATCTCCTCTGCATCCTCTCTCAGGCATTCTTCCATAAGTGTGGTGCCCAGAATTGGCCACAATACTCCAGCTGGGGCCTCACCAGTGCTTTATAAAGGTTTAGCATAACTTCCTTGCTTTTGTACTCTGTGCTTCTATTAATAAAGCCAAGGATTCCATATGCCTTTTTAACAACCTTTTCAACTTGTCCTGCCACTTTCAAAGACTTGTGTATGTACACTCCCAGGTCTCTCTGTTCCTGCCCCCCCCCCCCCCCTTTAAAATTGTAGCATTTAGTTTATATTGCTGCATCTCATTCTTCCTACCAAAATGAATCACTTCACACTTCTCTGCATTAAATTTCATCTGCTATGTCTCTGCTCATTTTGCCAGTCTGTCCACTTGAAGTCGGTTATTATCCTCCTCACTGTTCTACATTTCCGAGTTTCATGTTATTTGCAAACTTTGAAATTATCCCCTGTATACCCAAGTCCAGGTCATTACTACATATCAAAAAGAGCAGTAGTCCCAACACTCACCCCTGGGGGGCACCACAGCACACTTCCCTCCAGTCTGGAAAAACGACCGCTCTGCTTTCGGTCCCTTAACCAAGTTCATATCCACACAGTCACCCTATTTGCATCTGCTCTTTCCACCGTAGAGCGGAGCATATTGTGAGCAACCGACGAGGTATTTTAGATTAGAGGAAGTACAAGTGAATTGCTGTCTCACATTGAAAGTACATTTGGGGCCCTGAACAATGAGAAGAGGTAAATGACCACGTACAACTGCAGTGGATGCAACACGGGAAAGTACCAAGCGAAGGGCCTCTGGAAGCTGAGGTGGTGGAAAAATGAATCCAAAAAATAAAGCAACACGAACGGCAGGGGAGGAGGAAACTGGGAGAAAGACATGGAGTCTTTACAGGAAACGGGATAGGGGAAAGCATAATCCAGGTCATTGTAGAAGTCTTTGGGTTTATATGTGGAAAGTCTATTGCCAGAGAGAGTACATAAAGAGAACAGTCCGAGTTGAACCAAGTGAAGGTGAAGAATGGATAGAAATAAGAAGCACAGTTAATGACATTTTCATAATTATAGTGAAAGTCAGAATTGATGTGAGTTGTGCAAGGTATGAAATACCTGAGAATTAACCAGCTGCATATCTATTGGATTGAAAGATTGGCATCGCTACATACCATTCCAACTCTCAATACCAGGCATGGTTCCAATACAGTTAATGAGGAAAAATAGCAGGGGAGAAATTGCATGGCAACAGAATCATGGAGCACTAGGAACCCTGGCTGTAGTTTAATCAAATGCAATATATTAACTATGGAGTAGAATTCATAAAGTGCATGTGTCCTGGAAAATCCAGCTCCCTGCCTCTCCTAGCTGACGATTGATGAAGCCGTAGCCCCACTTAGGGATGTAAATTTCTGCTGCTTTTGTAAACAGAGGTCCCACACCGATGTGATTCGAGCTGCTGCAATTGTGCCGTGTATTTATAGTGGGGCAACTGCCGTTCCAGATACGTACATTATGATAAAATAGAGCAATTTTGTCTGAGGTATGGGTCCGTATTTTCCGATCCCTACGGGTGTACGTGCAGTGTACACACCCGTAGGAACATCAGAAATGCCGGTTTCAGCCATGCTCTGCGCATGCGCTGGAAACCGGCATTTCCGATTTGTCAAGAATGCTCTTGACCGATCCTCCGCCAGCCCTGGAGAAGGGCCTCTGCGGGTGGAGAGTTCCGCTTTCTGCAGAACCTCCGCCCGCTGAAAACACTTAAAAAATCTTACGCCTGGTAAAAGCAGGTGTAAGGCCTGCTTTTACCAGCAAAAAAAAATTTTTTTCATTCATTTATCATTTAAAAATACTTTTTTAAAAAAAAAGTAAGTTTATTTTTAGCCCTGACAAAAAACTTTATTTTTTTCAAAAAATTAAATTTTTGTTTAAAATATTTAATTTAATGTAATTTTAACTCATTATAAAAAGTGATGGTTTTTTAAAAATGTATTTAATGTTTTAGTGTCTTTTTTCAGTGATCCCCATTCATAGGGTGGTGAACCTGTGGAACTCATTGCCACAGAGGGCAGTGTACGCCAGCTCATTAAATATATTTAAGAGGGAATTAGATATATTTCTACAGGCAAAAGGGGTTAAGGGTTACGGAGAGAAGGCGGGGACGGGATACTGAATTGGAGGATCAGCCATGATCTCATTAAATGGCGGAGCAGGCTCGAAGGGCCGGATGGCCTACTCCTGCTCCTATCTTCTATGTATCTATGTATGTATACTTTTGACAGGTCTATCTGTCAAAAGTATGAAGGGGGATTCCCTTCTCCCATTGGCTCCCCATGGCCCACGTGATCCCAGGGACACTTGCGAACTGCCTGGGATACCTGGGCCCTGCGCATTTCGTCGTGGAGAGGCCCAGGATCGGAAATAGCCGGACCTCTGGAGCCCTCTGGTAAGGGCGTAGATTTTTCCCCCGATAGGAGGCATCCGCACGCAGGAAGCCTCCTATCGGAAATTACGGGCCAAGGCTTCTCTACATTTATGGTGTATTTGGACTTGAAACCAGATTCAACTGAAGAAATGAACACTTGCTGGCAAATGTGTCAAGATCCAGATCCCCATGATGGGGCTACAAGTTGCTGCTAGGTGGCTTGATTATATATTGATTGATCAAGGAGTTCAGTTCAGTTTGAATCTACTGATCAACAGAAGGTCTGGTTCACAAGGATTGACTGTGAACCTTGTGAATCACCGAATGTCTAATGTAGTTATGAGAGATGCAGATTTTTTTTAAAAAGTCTGTCATTTCAGTATATCAAGATTTTGAGTAATATTTCAGTGGCTGCCTATCACAGTGAGCAGTCAGTTTGAAGCTAACAAGTGACTGGGCTAAATCTGAAGCTCGTGATTGTGTTCTGCCGCTTAAGAAGTGAGCAACCATGTTTTAAGGATCAATTTTATGTTGAGACTTGGCACAGGATAGGCACGTGTAATGACATTTTGGGGAGAACAGTAAAGTTTGTAAACGCACTGTTCATTTAATGTTAAATAATTTCACTGCATGGGACGTATTCCAATAACCTGGAGTACCGTGACAAAGGCTCTCTGTTTGATCCCTGGGTCTTGCTACATTTATCTAGATATTGGGCAGTTAAGGGCACACTCTTAACGGGATGTGAAGCCAACTTATGGAAGTGGCTGGTGATGCTAAACACGGAGAATATCTAGCATAAACACGTAACATACATCATAACATCAAGTCTGCACTGAGCTATTTTATTTTTTTAAAAAGCACAAATTCTGTTGTGATACTAATGGTGTTTAACCAAAAATTCAGCATTTACACCAAAAACGGTGGGTTAAAAAAGCTACTAAAATGCAAACAATAAAAAAAAATTACATTCTTTTATAACTGCAACATGTTATGGTGCAAAGTTTAGTCCAAAATTAATATGCTAAATCCAGGAAATCCGTACGGAAGAATCATGTATTAGTTTAAAAGAGTTCCATGCTTGATCCTGATATTGTCTGTTTTTCCCCATTCCTGAAGGAGTCATGTTGATGAAGATGGAGATGAGGATATTGTGAACCCGCAAGGGAACCGCCAACAGCACGACAATCTGTACAGAGTTCATATGCCCAGTCTGTACAGCTGTGGGAGCAGTTTTGGCAGTGAGACCAGTATTCCTGCTGCAGCACATACTGTCAGCAATGCCCCTGTCACGGAATACATGTAAGCGACCGAATCATCTTCTGTTCTTTTAGTTCCTGCTGTCCGGTTTGCTGCTTTTTTTTCCTTCTGCTTAAAATTAAATGAATATTTGAAAACTGAAGTCCAGAAGGGTTTTAAAACCTTGAGAAATGTTAAATTACATATTTATTTTATTATCGATTTTATACCGGGTTCATACAGTAATACACGCTAAATTATAATCATTGTAGATGAGCGGAGGTGGGAACCAATGTTCCCTCTAATTTTTGTTCCCCTGCGCGGGCCCTTTAAATTTGCTGCGCCGTATCTCTTCCAGTGGCAGGGCTGGTGAGCGGCCTGCGCGGGACCTCGTGATCGGTGCGCGGCCTAGGGGGAACAGAGGTGGGAACCCAATTTAGTCATCTGAGCAGCATTTTTATTTACTGTTACTGATCTGCCAGTTTATCTGAGGGAAGTGATCACTTTACCAGGTGACTTCCAAAGCAGGTTGGAATCCCAGTCGTTCCCACCCTAATTCTTTTTTTCCCAGTATGAAACGCAGTGATCCATTTTTGAAAAGGTATTTGTAAAAGCAGAAAAATCCAAGGCATTTTTTCTTGATATTTATGGAATGTAAATTTTGGTTGTCATGCTTGGGTTCAGAACTAAAAAAAAATGTTTTTTCCTGTAGCCATTTTAAAGTTTTCTCAGTACCAGTGCCTCTTTTGATAGCAATTGTTACTAAAAAAAAAAAATCATTGGCCTTGAGAATTCAAACCTAAAAATACTCACTTCATTGTGTCTCTGTTTTATCCCAGATATTCTGATGTAAAATGTTTTATTTAAAGGGTGGGGGACGTCAAGGAGGAGTACTTTTTTTGAATGTGTAACTTGAGTGTCCCCAGGCTGGTTTGAAGTTGCACCCCCTGCTGGTTACAATTCAGATTCTCTCTGTAATTGATGTGATTGGAGTGGCTAAGGAGGGAGGGAGACCTTTCTCAAAGGCTTCCAAGCCAGCAGCAGAAGCAGATGTTTTCCAAAAAAGGTCAAATTTTAGGCAAGTTTATTATTTTATTGTATAAAGTGGGAGAGTGCTATGCATAAAATGACTGCTCCTAAACATCACTTCCCTTTATGTATCCCATAAAAAATGCAAATAAACTGAGGTGTAGGCATCTTACACATTTCCCATTAAGATCAATTTTCTTATGTCCGGTGCAGTACAAACCAGAACGTAACTGATCCTTTTTTTCTCTCTGTAATTGAACAGGAGCCAGAACACAACCTATCAGAATCCCCGCTGTGAGAACACACCTCTGATTGGCAGAGAGTCTCCTCCTCCTTCTGTAAGTTGATGAGATTTATTTAGTTTAGGGTTTTTCTTTGTTTTCACAATGTAAAACTAGTCCAAAGTTTTTTTTAAAAAAAACTACAATTTGCTATGTCAATAGGCTTGATCAAAGAAAGAATTACATTTTTGAAAGGGAATGTTGGTCAACTAGAATTTTTAAATAAAGCTAATACAATCAGTTTGTGTTTGTGTAGTATGCTGGTGCTGGGAAATGAATGCATACCACACAGATTTTTGAAGAGTATGGTGCAATAGAATTGGTGGTATCTTCTGATGAAGGATTTTCGTGTTGCATAGATTTCCTATATTAGAACAGGAACAAAAATGAGGCACCATTCGTCAAAAATTTGTCCCAGTTTTTAGACATGGTAGGATAAAACAAAAAAGTAACTACACTAGCCCCTTGCTATAACATTGGCTAGTATGCCACGACCTCTCATAACACGTATTCCTTATGGCTCCCTTTCTATAGGGGAACCATATAAAAGACTGTCTACAACACACTCGTCAGTATAGCGAGCTTTTTGTGTGACTGCAAAAGACAGCTTTATAGAGAGGGTCTAGTGTGTACTGGTAAGTGGTGTTTTATCTCGCCCAGTTTAATTCAGATTGTTTTCTACTTTAAGTTTGTTGTATATTAATGGTATGCATATAGCTTAAATTTAATCCTTTGAGTACATTGTAGTATTTTGCACCATTCAAGTGCTTAAAATTCAATCTAAATGTCCATATTCAAACCAATTTGCATTTTTTGGATCACGTTTGATAGGATCTTAACTATTGGCCCAATTGTAGCATGTAGTATTGGAAGATTATTGTCCGGGATATTTTAAAGGTGCAGAATAGATAAAGGTCTTAAAGGATTGAAATGTCTAAAGTAATAATTAGTATGAGAAATAATGCCCAGATGATGAGAATCAAACCTTAACACCTCATCAACAGTCCACTTTCCTTTTTATAAAAATGTACTTTTGTTGTAAGTAAGTGAAAGTGAACTGTTAAACTAATTTCTTTGTATTCATCAAACTGCTGTATAAAGGTTGAGTTGTATTTTATAACAGGCCAGCCTGACAATGTGGGAATCAACATTTGTCTAATTCTGTTTTACACACTTTAAAATGATATGGTGGTGACATCTTTAGAAATAAGAAATATTTTCAGTTTGCATTGATGCAGTATTGGAATACTTTGCTAACTTAAAATATATTTTAACACGTTTTCCTATTTAACTTTATTTATTTCTGTTTCAGTCTTTGTTCTGACTTTTGTCTCTGTTGCTTTTACCATCTCTCTACAATTTCTCTACTCTTTCATTTTACATAGCTTTATGGCCTCCATTCATATTCTACTTGATCTCTTAAGAGTCTTGGGTAGCATCTGGTAAATAAAGACTACCCAGGCTTCTCGAGGTGGCTTTAGAGCTTTTTCTATATTGATCATAATTGATTTGGGAACAGCAGGCAATCTGGTTCAGCAGCTTATTTATTGTATGCAGGGGTTCAAGGCCATTTTTAGAATCACTTTTTTGGTATTTGCTAAAATTGAACACTCTGATTTGGTATTTATCAAATCAAATAACTGGAGTTTGCTTCCCACACTGTGAAGTTGCCCTATTATAAAGCTAAAAGTGTGTGACCAGAACTGGTTAATGATCTGACGGTAAAGGTAAATATTGCAAATAGTGATCATAATATGATTTAATTTGATATTAGGTTTGAGAGGCAGAAGGGAGAGTCACAAACCAGGGTTTTAAATATACGTAAGGCAGACTTAGAAGGGATGAGAAATGACCTGGGCTTGAACTGTTAATGGGTAAATCTATAGACAAACAGTAGGAAGTATTAAAAAAAAAAGTATTCGGTACAATAGAAAACTAGTACATACCCCTAAAAGGCAAAATCTCTACTTGTGTAGTGACGCAACAATGGTCAACAAATGAGGTAAGAGACTGTATCAAGTTAAAAGAAAAGGATTACGCAAATACAAGAAAAGGTTGAAAACCAGCAGACTGGGAGAGCTATAAAAATCAACAAAGGGATACTAATAAAGTGCAAAAAGAGAATATATCAAAGCTAACAGCAATTTTTTTCTAAATATAAATATATTGAGAAAGAGAGTGGTAATGGAGGAATGTGGACCCATTAAAGACAGACGCAGGTGGACAATAAGGAAATGGCAGACTTGTTAAATGAGTACTTTGTATCCATTTTCACAGTGGAAGAAGAGGACAAAATACCATTGGTAGAAAGGAACCTAAAAAGAAGTCATAAGGAGGAACTTAGTGGATTTAGCATAAAGTAAAAAATGGTAATAGAGAAAATAATGGGACTTAAGATAGACAAAACTCCAGGAGCTAGGTTTCAACCCCGGGGTATTAAAAGAAATAGGTGAGGAAATTGCAGATGCGTTACAATTATCCAGAGTTCTCCAGATTTGGGAATTGTACCTTTTGGATTGGGGAATTGCAAACGCTGCTTCATTATTTGAGATGGGAGAGAGGGAGGAACCATGTAACTACAGACCTGTCCATTTAACATCAGTTGTGGGGAAGTTACTGGAATTTGTCATCGGGGACAGAGTGACTGAGCACTTGGACAAGTATGAACTGACCAAAGAGAGTCAGCATAGATCTCTGAAGGGTAGGTAATGTCTGATTAATCTAGTTGAATTTTTTGAGGAGGTCATCACTAGCATGGTGGATAGAGGCATGTCTATGAATGTTGTCCATGTGGATTTCCAGAAAGCGTTTGATTCCGCACAAGAGTTTATTAGCATAAATAAAGCGCATGGAATTGGAGGTAATCTTGTGACATTGGTTGGTAATTGCTGGGGAGGTATGAGATATAGAATAGGCAGAAAGGGAATGTTCTCTGATTGGTGGGATGTGACAAGTGATGATCCCCAGAGGTCTGTACTGGGGTCTCAGCTTTTCACCATATATAAATGGCTTTGATGAAGGAATAGAGTTGTATATGCAAGTTTGCAGATGATAAGTTAGAAGGCACAGTAAATTGTCTGAATGGGAGCAGGAAGTTAAAAAGAGATATTGATAGACTAGTTGAGTGGGCAGAATTGTGGCAGATGGCGTTCATTATGAGATCATCCACTTCGGATTTGAGAAAGAAAAATCTGAATATTTTCTTTAGAGTGGGAGACTCGGAGCTGTGGAGGAGCAAAGGGATTTAGGTGTCTGTACACACATCACTAAAAGCTAGTGCACAGGTACAAAAATGATGAAAAAGGCTAATGGAATGTTGGCCTTTATCTCAAGGGGGTTGGAATACAAAAGTGAGGAAGTTATGCATCAGTTCTGCAGAGCCTTGGTCAGACCCCAACTGGAGTAATATGTTCAGGTTTAGGCACGACATCTCAAAAGATATATCTTGGAGAGGGGGGTACAACATATCTTCACCAGAATTATACTGTGTGTTAAAGGGTTAAACTATGAGGACAGGTTACATAACCTTGGCTTGTATTCTCGAGTTTAGAAGGTTGAGGGATGATCTAATAATAAAGGTTTCAATAGGGTGGATACAGAGAAACAATTTCTGTGCCGGGGGAATCTAGAACATGGGAGTATTATCTTAAAATTAGAGCTAGGCCATTTAGGAGTGAAATCCGGAAGCACTTTTTCCACATAAAGGGTAGTGAAAATCTGGAACACTTTTTTTATCTCTCCTTCCCCCCACACCCACCATCCCTCCCCCCAAAAAAGGCTGTGGATGCTGGATCAATTGAAATTTTCAAGACTTGAGATTGATAGATTTTTATTGGGTATGGGTTTCAAGCCATATGGAGAAAAGGTAGGTAAATGTAATTGAGGTACAGGTCAGCCATGATCTTATTGAATGGCAGAACAAGCTCGAGGGGCTGAATGGCCACTCCTGTACCTATGTGTGTGAATCATGAACCTACCAAGGCCTTGCATATGCATATGGATCCCAGTAGGAATATAAATTTACTCACTGGTGGAATTAGAGGTTCTCTAGAAAAGAAAACCAATGCCTGTCTCCAGTAAGCACCCATACCTGGGCCAAATTGAGTATTGCGTCTCCTTGCTTTCTAAAGATTGCAGTTTCATTGTTATAGCAGTCTTTTTTAATGGTACGGTAATGCAAGACATTGCGATGCTTTCAGAATGATCACAAAAACTATTAAGTGTTTTACTGAGGATTTCCTTTTTAATACCAATACTGTCTTTGTGGACTAAGTGACTACTTTGAGAAGCAAAACCTGTTTTCTGCCATTTTTTCAAAAGTCACATTCTTGAAAAACAAAGTTGAATGAAGATAAAACAAAGCGACACATTCAAGATTTCTGAGTTGTATCAAACTGAATATTCCAGTTGTGAACTGTTTTTGGCTATGGTGCATAATTCTACAGTCCTCAAAAGGTTAAAATGTGCTTGGTTCAAAATTAGCATGGAATATTACCTTAAGTTAAGAGAAAATATAGTCATATATATAGGAGTGGGTTTAGTTTAATGGGTTTTTCATGCTGTTAAGTTGACACGTGTTCATATATGAAAAGGTTTTTATAAGTTGTGTTGCTCCCAATTGTTCCTGTGTTCCCTCCCCATGTCCTGGGAATGTTCCTGGGTGTTTTGTGGGTTTGTTCTCCCCTTTACACTTGCTTCCACTGGATTTCTCTTTTGAGGCTGCACTCTATTTCTCTCTCTTGCAATGCCACAGCTGTATTTGGCTGCTCTGGACAGTGGCAGCCATCTGAGCTGGCAGCCAAAGAACTGCGACAGTGCGAGAACGAACTCTTACTGGTAAAGAAGGCAGCAAACCAGAACAGGTACTGAAATATGGCTTTATATCCCATTCCCTATTGCTTTCAGTTCCTTAAGTATTCACCCTTGCTGAATAACATTATTTTGAATGGGCAACCCTTTCCCCACTGTCTGATTCCCTGAAATAGCACCCTTTAGACAGCACAGCATTTTGAATGGACACTGGAACATTGCTTTGTTGCTCCATTCCATGCTGCTTCTGATTCTCTTTAAAATATACATTCTGCTAAATAGCACCGAAGAATAAATACAATACAGCTTTTATCCTAGTTCCCTGTTGCTTTTAGCTCTCTTTAAAAATTACACCTTGCTGAATAGTATGGATAAGCATTGGAGCATGGCTCTAGATCTCACTCACTAGTAGGGATGTCACAACATCACATTGATATACAAAACTTATCAATGCATCATCTTATCTTTGCCCTTTCCAAAAATCACGGTTAATATCCTTCACAGGGCTATAACATTTTATTAAGACTTATTATTTTTTCACCCAGACCACTTGGACTAGTGCAAGTACTGTCTTTGTGCAGTTTGTTTCAGGATATCCAATGTTTTAACAGTTCAGTTGTGCCAGTAGTTCTTCAGAAATTTAAAATATTTCTGAACAACATTTGTCTTACAAATAACCCAAAAATGTTAAAATAACCTTCTATGGCTTGAGAGAGCTGGATTTTCAGTAAAGGTAAGATGATGGTATGAGGCCACTATTCATGCAAGTTCTAATTTTAAAAAAATCATTAATTTGTGATGCTTATCATGTGACATCCCTGTTATATGCTTGTATGCACTCACTTGATACACAGAATTTAGGTGGCCACTGAAGCATAACACTTTGAGCACTGTAATAGCCTTTTTGCACCAAAATTATTTTAATTTTATAATTTTTATTAGCTTGCTCAGAGAATGCTATAAAATGTTGTTTCCATGTTTTTCTAATTGTGATTTGTGGAAATGCAATATTTACACTTGCAGAAACATAATTTTTGTCGCTGTTATTTCAGTCACACTTACAAAGTCTGACCCTCTTGAGGGTTCATTTTCCATTAGCAGTGATTCTGATTTCCTAAAATAAATGCTGTGCTGCACATGGTAGTGTTCCAAATGGAAACTGAAATACGCTTTTAGTCACCGGTTGCCTTCTTTCCTAATACTAAAATGTACACCTTTATATAATTGATATTGCATTGGTGCAATATCTTCGTATTTCAATGAGAAAAGAAATGGTGATAAAGTAGGCATGATTTATGCATCAACTAGATCATAGTGCTCGCTGGGATACATTGCTGCTGTCTTCTGATTAGCATGTCCGAGGAAAAGGTTTATGAAATTAGACAATTAATAAACATTACTACTTCCATTGTACTTTCTTTACAATGCCTAGTTGCTTATTCAACCTAAAAAGTCAAAGGGATGTAGAATGTTTGAGAAAGTATTAGTAAATAATTGAAGGGAAGGATTTTTTTCATTGCTGATTTTTCTTCCTTTTCCTAGAATTAACACGGGGGATTTGAAAAGGATTTAAAATTGATTCATTCTATTGAATATCAAGAAAGTATGGAAAAGCAATTTTAAGTAAAGCAAATATAATGTTGCGGTTCACAGCCAGAATTGTTGGGTACAAGTCTCGAGAGGTTATGCTGAGGCACTGGTCAGACCACACTTGGAAGTACTGTACAGTTTTGGTTACCACACATGCATTGAAGATTAAGAGGCTGCAGAAAAGAGTAACAAGAATCATCTCCAGTAAAAACTGGGATGAGTTGCAGGGAAAGTTGAGAGGCGTAAGCCATACAATCCAGAGAGAAAAAACAATTAAGTGGGCGCTCATTGAGGTATATTGAATAACAGACAAGTTGAATCTAGTAACATCAACTTGCATTTATAATAGAGCCTTTAACGTAGAAAAACGTCTCAAGACGTTTCAGAGGAGTGTAATCAGACAAAAATTGACAGAGTTAAAGGAGGAGTTATTACAAGAGGTAACTAAAATCTTGATTGAAGAGGTGGGTTTTAAGAAGGTTTGTAAAGGAGGAGAGGGAGGTGGAGAGCCGAACAGGTTTAGGGAGGTCATTCTAAAGCTTGGGGTCTAGACTGAATGCTACTTCAGGCCAGTAAAACTAGAGGGTACACTTGAAACGTTGGCACACCTATTCTCTCCACAGTTGCTGCCTGTCCTGTTGAGTGTTTACAGCATTTTCCGTATTTCTTTTCCGGCATCTGCAGCTTCTTGACTTTGGTCTTTTATTTATGTCACGAAAAATATTTAAAATATTTCCGTTTATAAAAAAAAAAGCTGTTCATGTTGCAAAGTCAGTTATACGTAGCAGGATTTTCAGTACATGAGTATAGGGGACTTAGTCCAGCAGCTTTATATTGATATGGCGGATGGTAAGATGTCCAAATAATTTACATAGAGCCATTTTACTATCATATAGCAGGTTGAGACCTTTTTTACTGACTTGAGAAGGTTAAGCCGTGACTTAATAGGTGTCTTTAAGATTATAAAGGAGTTTTATAGGGTAGCCGTAGAGAAGATGTTTCCACTTGTGGGGGAATCCAAAACTTGGGGCCATAAATATAAGATAGTTACTGATAAATCCAATAAAGAATTCAGGAGAAACTTCTTTACCCAGAGAGTGGTTAGAATGTGGAACTTGCTACCACCTGGAGTAGTTGAAGCGAATAGCCTTTTACGATGAAGCTAGATAAGTACATGTAGGAGAAAGGAAAAGAAGGATATGCAGATTAAGTTCGATGAAGTAGGGTGGGGGCTTGTGTGGCGGATAAACACCAGCAGCGACCAGTTGGGCCGAATGGCCCGTTTCTGTGCTGTAAACTCTCTAATGTTTAATTGGCCCAGATTTTGCTAGAGCGGGGCATCTTGTGGCGTGCCCTATTGGTTAGACTAGTCAGTGCACGTTTAGGTTTTAACATTTTTTGCCCACAAAGTTGCTAGAGGTGCGAGCTGATAACGGCGCAGCGAGGGCAACAGGGACCTGAGTGAACAACGGGACAAACAGTGTATCTCCTTAAGCAATCAGATTCCAGATTGAGCAATAAACAAAGAAAGGACTGAGCGAATTCAAAGTCCTATCAGGTACAGAAAGAACAACAAAGAGAGGAAAAGAAAGATTGGATTAAGAGAGAGAGGAAAAAAGACAGGAAAAGTAAGAATTATTTTTTAAAATTTGACTTTTAAAAAAAATCTCTAAACAATTCACAGCCTGAAGGAATGAGACTCCACACTTTTTAATGTTCACTTTCTGGGCAAGAGAGGTTGATTGGCAGTCATTAACAATTACCATGGCTTTAAAAGGGTACTTGTGCTGTTACTTACTAGACTTAACTTTCTGTGGTGTGTTTAATGGGCAATTAATGTGAAAATGCAGAACTTCATGAAAATCATGGGCCGGTTAAGAGCAAGATGCCGTTTTCATGAAGCTAACGGCGGAGTGGCGCAAATTGGCAGGCAACTTGTGATTCGCAATTCACGGGGCATCTCTTTCTTGTTGGCTGATTTACGCATTAATAACGGCAGCATTGTTCAGCCAAATCTGGGCCATTATTGTAGACTGCTGTGTTGAAGTGGTAGAAGTGCAAGTTTATGGGAGGACACAGCTGAGCAAATGAGTCTTGCGTTGAATACCTTGCAGCTTTTTGAGCGCTAAGTGTTGATTAACCAGTGAATCATAGCACTCCAAATAAATGTAAAACTGGAACTGAGTAAATTCTTTCATCTTCATGACCTACTGAAATTGTCACTACTAAATACTTGACTGAATACATTTGATGTTTGTGTCCACTATTCCAAGGTACAAACCACAACCAGCCACTGATTCATGTATTAAATCTTCAGGATGCCATTATCTTGTATTTACTCTCACATCTCCGTGAAGACTAGAATAAATCTTCAGTTTTGTTCTCTGCTTCTTACAAATCTTATTGTACTATTTTAGTAAGTATTGTAAGTTCAAGCTGTATGTTTTTTTTCTAAAGTTGGCAGGGATCACTCACTGATTCAAACCTATTATCATTTGTAGCGTTACCATTTACGTACATACCAGTTCCTAGCCAATTGGTATCACTTATCCACTTGTAATCAATGCATTTCTGATTGTGTGCTTTAGAAAAAGGAAAAGTCCATCATTCCCAACAAGTCTGTCCTTTTTTGATTGATTTCAACCCCATTTTTTCCCCACTCGTTTCTCTCTCCAGTTTACCGCATTAGCTGTTGAGCCCATTTATAATATCTGCTTCATCTCTTTCCCTTTGCATAAAGTTCTTTCTGACTGCTCGCATCTTTCCTTTTCACTTCCTAATTTTTCGTTCGTGTTACCTAATATTTGAACCAGAATCAACTTCATAAATTCCCCCCTCACAATCATAAACATTTAGTTAGACCATCTTGATTCTGCTACTACCAAAGGAAACTAGCTTGAGTTCCTTTATCTGTCCTCATAACTAAGATTCCTGAGATTGTCCTGGTCTCTTACTCTTGTGCCGTCTTAAGGTCAGTAATTTGTGTGTGTGTGTGTATATATATTTATGTATGTATGTGTGTATTGCCTTTCATGACCTTGGAAGGTCCCAAAGCGCTTCACAGCCAATTAAGTACTTTTGAAGTGTAGTCACTTTTGTAATGTAGGGAAATACTGCAGCCAATTTACACACAGCAGGATCCCACAAACAGAAATTAGACAAATGATTGGATAATCTGTTTTGGTGGTGTTGGTTGAGACATAAATGTTGGAAACTGGGAGAACTCCCCTATTCTTCAAATAGTTCCATTTGATTTATTTTACATATACCTGAGAACGTATATGAGGCCTCAGTTTAACATATCATCTGAAAGATATAAAAACAGTATAAAAGCTTCTTTAGGTATGTAAAAAGGAAGAGATTAGCAAAAGTAAACGTGGGTCCCTTGTAGGTGGAGACAGGAGAAATTATAATGGGGGATAAGGAAATGGCAGAGACATTAAACAAATACTTTGTATCTGTTTTCACGGTAGAAGAAACAAACAACATTCTGGAAATAGTGGGGAACCAAGGGTCTAATGCAAATAAGGAACTTAAAGAAATTAGTATTAGTAAAGAAATAGTACTGGAGAAATTAATGAGACTAAAAGCTGACAAATCCCCTGGAGCTGATGGCCTACATCCTAGGGTTTTAAAAGAGGTGGCTATAAAGATAGTGGATGCATTGCTTTTGGTCTTCCAGAATTCCCTAGATTTTAGAATGGTCCCCATGGATTGGAAGGTAGCAAATGTAACTCCGCTATTCAAAAAAGGAGGATGAGAGAAAACACTGAACTATAGGCCAGATAGCCTGACATCCGTAGTAGGGAAAATGCTAGAATATATTATTAGGAACGTGGTAACTGGGCACTTAGAAAATCATTATATGATTGGTCAGAGTCAACATGGATTTATGAAAGGGAAATCATGTTTAACAAATCTATTGGAGTTTTTTGAGGTTGTTACTAGCAGGGTAGATAAGGGGGAACCAGTGGATGTAGTGTATTTAGATTTTCAAAAAGCATTCAATAAGGTGCCACACAAGAGGTTGTTACATAAAATGAGGGTTCATTATATTGGGGGTAATATATTAGCTTGCATTGAGGATTGAATAACGGAAAGAAAACAGAGTAGGAATAAATGGGTAATTTTCAGGTTGGCAGGCTGTATCTAATGGGGTACCGCAAGGAACAGTGCTTGGGCCTCAGCTATTTACAATCTATATCAATGACTTAGATGAGGGGACTGAGTGTAATGTATCCAAGTTCGCTGATGATACAAAGCTAGGTGCGAAAGTAAGCTGTGAGGAGGAAACAAAGGCTGCAAAGGGATATCAGCAGATTAAGTGAGTGGGCAAGAACGTGGCAGATGGAATATAATGTGGAGAAATGTGAAGATACCAAATTTGCTAGGAAAAATGGATAGGCAGAATATTTTTTTAAAAGGTGAGAGACTACAATTCAGAGGGACCTGGGTATCCTTGTACACAAATCACAGAAATTACAGCCAACAATTAGGAAAGCAAATGGTATGTTGGCCTTTATTACAAAGGGATTGGAGTATAAGAGTAAAGAAGTCTTGCTGCAATTATACAGGGCCTTAGTGAGACAACACCAGGAGTACTGTGTACAGTTTTGGTCTCCTTACTGAAGGAAGGATATACTTGCCTTAGAGGGAGTGCAACGAGGCGAGACTGAGTAGACTAGGCCTATATTCCCGAGAGTTTAGGAGAATGAGAGATGATCGCATTGAAACATATAAAATTCTTAAGGGGCTTGACAGGGTAGATGCACGGGAGGAAGTTTCCCCTGGCTGGGAAATCTAGAACTAGGGGTCACTGTCTCAGAATAAAGGGTCGGCCATTTTAGGAGTGAGATGAGACATTTTTTCACTTGGTTATGAATCTTTGGAGTTCTCTAGCCCAGAGGGCTGTGGATGCTCACTGAGTATATTCAGGACAGAGATCGATGGATTTTTGGATACAAAAGGGAATCCAGGGATATGGAGATAGGGCGGGAAAGTGGAGTTGTAGTAGATGATCAGCCATGATCTTATTGAATGGTGGAGCAGGCTTGAAAGGCCGAATGGCCTGCTCCTATTATGTTCTCATGAAAGATAGCATCTCCAACAGTGCAACACTCCCTAGTACATCACTGAACTGTCAGTCTAGATTATATGTTCACGTCTCTGGAGTGGGGCTTGAACCCACAACATTGACTCAGAGGCTACCACTGAGCCAAGGCTGACACCTTTTTCGTGATTATATACTTTTTTAGGCTGCAGAGGAGAATGGTACCAGGGATGCAGGACTTCAGTTAGCTGGAGAGACTAGGGAAGCTGGGGTTGTTCTCCTGAGAGCAGAAAAAGTTAAGGGAGGATTTAATAGGGGCATTCAAAATTACTAAGGGTTTTGATAGAGTAAATAAGGAGAAACTTGCCAGTGACAGAAGGGTCTGTAACCAGAGGACACAAATGCAAGGTAATTGGTGAAAGAACCAGAGGCGAGATGAGAATTTTTTTTTAAGCTGAGAGTTATGATTTGGAATGCACTGCCTGAAACGGTGGTGGAAGCAGATTCAATGATGACTTTCAAAAGGGAATTGGATAAATACTTGAAGGGGAAAAATTTGCCAGGCCATGGGGAAAGGGCAGGGGTGGGACTAATTGAATAGCTCTTTCAAAGTGCCAGCACAGACACGATGGGCTGAATGGCCTCCTTCTATGCTGTATCATTCTATGATTCATGATTACTTTACTAAAATTGCTTCGATATAGCAAAAGCTATTCCCATTTTGATTTGTCTTTCGGATGAGACGTTAAACAAATGCCTTGCCTGCCCCCTCCAGTGGGCACTTTTCGAAGAGCAGGGGAATTCTCCCGGTGTCCTAGCCAACATTAATCCTTCAAACAAAGTCACCAAAACATTATCTGATTGTTTACCTCGGTGCTGTTTGTGCACACCTTGCTGTGCACAAATTGGCTGCTGCGTTTATCTAGGTTATAACAGTGACTACACATTAATAAGTACTTAATTGCCTGTAAAGTGCTTTGGGACATCCTGAGGTTGTGTAAGGTGCTATATAAATACAAGTCCTTCCTCCCGCAGCCCAGTACCTTATTTGCTGTTTTTACTGCAGCATGAGCTGCCAGATTTGTAGATTTATCCACAATATATCGTAGAGCTCTTCTGATGAATACTTAACAGTACTGCTCCATTTAATACGCATTCCCTCTTTTGGTTCCTTGATCTCATACTAAATTTACACTTAATCTTAAGTGAACAGCATTTGCCACCTGTTGGCACAGTTACTCAAAACATCGAAATCTTTCTGAACCTACTTGTTTCATTACTTACATTTTCACTGCCAAGCATTTTGTTGTTATCTACAAACTAGGAGATACTTGTGTTAACCATTATCCTCATCTAAAACATATTTAAAAAAAATAGCAAAACACTAATCTCGGGGGCACCCTGCCTATAATCTCTTTCTAGCTCAAAGTTTCCATTTATGGCTATCCTTTGTTTCTTGATATTGAGCTGGTTATGTATCCAACATCATACTTTACCTATCTATTCCTTACAATTAATTGCCAATGTGAACCCTCGTCAAACGCTACATGTTGCATTTTCTTTGTCTGCCATGTGAGAAATATTTTCTAAATCCTCAGCATATTATGTTAAATGTGATCTCCCCTTCCTGAATCCATGCTGACTGTCCTTTATC
Organism: Squalus acanthias; assembly: GCA_030390025.1. NCBI lineage: Eukaryota > Metazoa > Chordata > Chondrichthyes > Squaliformes > Squalidae > Squalus > Squalus acanthias. The sequence goes on along the minus strand of CM059442.1, from coordinate 53,408,398 downwards.
AAGATAGGATTTTTTCATGTGTTCATCCACTGGATAGTTTGAAAGATTTTTCCCCCACAATGAAACTTACTGGTCTGTAGTTTCCAGTAATGTTAATTTGGCTCATTTTAAGTAATGTTTAACATGAATGTGTCTTTTAAAAAAAAAAAATAACTGCTAAATATAATATTTCACATCTGTGTTGGAATCTCTGAATTAATAGAAATAAATCTGGCACAGTTTGAGCTATTCATTTTAAATGGAGTATATTGGATTATCCATAGGTGTACTAGAACAAAGTTGAGGCCTCCACCTCGATATGGTGAATGATTGTGTAGATGATTAGAGAATTGCGCTTTTCCCGGTGAATGTGGACAAAAGAAGCCAACCGATTTCTGCAAAAGTAATGTAAATGCGTATTGTCTATTTTTATATATGATTTTACTTGTATAAAGAATCTCCTACAAACATGCATTTATTTTTTGAAAGTGTTTTGCATTTGATCATCTGAACCGGGGATTTAAAAAAAAAAAATTTAGCCCGTTATCTTGTCATGTTTGCTGAAACTCGTTTGATTTGTGGTCATTGAGAAGTTTACTTTTGTAGTATAACTTGTAACTGATTATTTTCATTAAAATCCTTTATTGGAGGGATTTTATGTGATTCATTAGATAAGCTGGCTGTTTAAATAACCTCCTCTGCCTTTCTACTCTCTTTCCCCCTACCTTCTTTTCCCCCTCACCTTCTCTCCTTCCCCCCTCACCTTCTCTCCTTCCCCCCCTCACCTTCTCTCCTTTCCCCCCCTCACCTTCTCTCCTTTCCCCCCTCACCTTCTCTCCTTCCCCCCTCACCTTCACTCCTTTCCCCCTCACCTTCTCTCCTTTCCCCCCCCTCACCTTCTCTCCTTCCCCCCCCCCTCACCTTCTCTCCTTTTCCCCCCCTCACCTTCTCTCCTTTTCCCCCCCTCACCTTCTCTCTTTTCCCCCCCCTCACCTTCTCTCCTTTCCCCCCCCTCACCTTCTCTCCTTTCCCCCCTCACCTTCTCTCCTTTCCCCCCTCACCTTCTCTCCTTTCCCCCCCTCACCTTCTCTCCTTTCCCCCCTCACCTTCTCTCCTTTCCCCCCTCACCTTCTCTCCTTTCCCCCCTCACCTTCTCTCCTTTCCCCCCTCACCTTCTCTCCTTTCCCCCCTCACCTTCTCTCCTTTCCCCCCTCACCTTCTCTCCTTTCCCCCCTCACCTTCTCTCCTTTCCCCCCTCACCTTCTCTCCTTTCCCCCCTCACCTTCTCTCCTTTCCCCCCTCACCTTCTCTCCTTTCCCCCCTCACCTTCTCTCCTTTCCCCCCTCACCTTCTCTCCTTTCCCCCCTCACCTTCTCTCCTTTCCCCCCTCACCTTCTCTCCTTTCCCCCCTCACCTTCTCTCCTTTCCCCCCTCACCTTCTCTCCTTTCCCCCCTCACCACCTCTCCTTTCCCCCCTCACCACCTCTCCTTTCCCCCCTCACCACCTCTCCTTTCCCCCCTCACCACCTCTCCTTTCCCCCCTCACCACCTCTCCTTCCCCCCTCACCTTCTCTCCTTTTTCCCCCCTCACCTTCTCTCCTTTTTCCCCCCTCACCACCTTCTCTCCTTTTTCCCCCCTCACCACCTTCTCTCCTTTTCCCCCTCACCTTCTCTCCTTTTCCCCCTCACCTTCTCTCCTTTTCCCCCTCACCTTCTCTCCTTTTCCCCCTCACCTTCTTCTCTCCTTTTCTCCCCTCGCCACCTTCTCTCCTCCCCCCTCGCCACCTTCTCTCCTCCCCCCTCGCCACCTTCTCTCCTCCCCCCTCGCCTTCTCTCCTTTCCCCCCCTCACCTTCTCTCCTTTCCCCCCTCACCTTCTCTCCTTCCCCCTCACCTTCACTCCTTCCCCCCCTCACCTTCTCTCCTTTCCCCCCCTCACCTTCTCTCCTTCCCCCCCCCCTCACCTTCTCTCCTTTCCCCCCCCTCACCTTCTCTCCTTTTCCCCCCCCTCACCTTCTCTCTTTCCCCCCCTCACCTTCTCTCCTTTCCCCCCCTCACCTTCTCTCCTTTCCCCCCTCACCTTCTCTCCTTTCCCCACTCACCTTCTCTCCTTTCCCCCCTCACCTTCTCTCCTTTCCCCCCTCACCTTCTCTCCTTTCCCCCCTCACCTTCTCTCCTTTCCCCCCTCACCTTCTCTCCTTTCCCCCCTCACCTTCTCTCCTTTCCCCCCTCACCTTCTCTCCTTTCCCCCCTCACCTTCTCTCCTTTCCCCCCTCACCTTCTCTCCTTTCCCCCCTCACCTTCTCTCCTTTCCCCCCTCACCTTCTCTCCTTTCCCCCCTCACCACCTCTCCTTTCCCCCCTCACCACCTCTCCTTTCCCCCCTCACCACCTCTCCTTTCCCCCCCTCACCACCTCTCCTTTCCCCCCTCACCACCTCTCCTTCCCCCCCTCACCTTCTCTCCTTTTTCCCCCCTCACCTTCTCTCCTTTTTCCCCCCTCACCACCTTCTCTCCTTTTTCCCCCCTCACCACCTTCTCTCCTTTTCCCCCTCACCTTCTCTCCTTTTCCCCCTCACCTTCTCTCCTTTTTCCCCCTCACCTTCTTCTCTCCTTTTCTCCCCTCGCCACCTTCTCTCCTCCCCCCTCGCCACCTTCTCTCCTCCCCCCCTCGCCTTCTCTCCTCCCCCCTCGCCTTCTCTCTCTCCCCCCCTCGCCTTCTCTCTCTCCCCCCCTCGCCTTCTCTCCTCCCCCCCCTCGCCTTCTCTCCTTCCCCCCCTCGCCTTCTCTCCTTCCCCCCCTCGTCTACTCTCCTTCCCCCCCCTCGTCTACTCTCCTTCCCCCCCTCGTCTACTCTCCTTCCCCCCCTCGTCTACTCTCCTTCCCCCCCTCGCCTTCTCTCCTTCCCCCCCTCGCCTTCTCTCCTTCCCCCCCTCGCCTTCTCTCCTTCCCCCCCCTCGCCTTCTCTCCTTCCCCCCCCTCGCCTTCTCTCCTTCCCCCCCCTCGCCTTCTCTCCTTCCCCCCCTCGCCTTCTCTCCCTTCCCCCCCCTCGCCTTCTCTCCCTTCCCCCCCCTCGCCTTCTCTCCCTTCCCCCCCCTCGCCTTCTCTCCCTTCCCCCCCCCTCGCCTTCTCTCCCTTCCCCCCCCCTCGCCTTCTCTCCCTTCCCCCCCCTCGCCTTCTCTCCCTTCCCCCCCCTCGCCTTCTCTCCCTTCCCCCCCCCTCGCCTTCTCTCCCTTCCCCCCCCCTCGCCTTCTCTCCCTTCCCCCCCCCCTCGCCTTCTCTCCCTTCCCCCCCCCCTCGCCTTCTCTCCCTTCCCCCCCCTCGCCTTCTCTCCTTTTTCTCCCCCCCCTCCCTCCCCTTCTCTGAAAACCAAGACAATGTACTGATTTAGTATCGCTAGCTCATTGGATGACAAAATGCAGGCCATCATTGTAATGACCCTCCAGCTGGTCCTATGGAAAGTACTGGGGTGGGCTCTGCCAAAATTTTTTTTAAAGCGAGCAGCTTGTCCCTTGGACATCACGCTGTCACATTTTAAGCTTCAAGATAATTAAGTGTTTTGTTTTCTTAATACAAGAATGTATGATGTTGCAAATGATTTGTTTTGGGGCTGTAGAATTTGCTGGACTGTGCTAAATGGTTCTCCCATCGCCACTTGTAACACAATTGAAGTTTCAGTAGTAATGGAATACCAATCAGTAGATGCTGGTCTGGAAACAGGTAACCCATGTGATACATTGAATTCAACAGACGTGACCCACTACATTAGTGTTACTCTAAGTCTTTTCATAAGCCACTGCTTGTTGGCAGGGTCTTTGATTTATGATGACTGAATAAGTCAAAGTTCATTTGTACTACATGTGTTTCTGGGATTTTTGTCAGTATTTTGGGGGCCGGGTACCATAATTGGTGCTATTTCCAGGGATCTTGCTGGTATTTATTGGCTAGTTTTACTTCTACAGTCTACTCTTGATAATTCAAACTTGAATTACACTGAAAAAACCTCCAGTTCTGTTTCATTCCAATTGTATAATTCAAATGTTTAATTGTGTTTTTGTGCATTGAATTATCAGGAATAAACTGATTTCTATAGCTTGAAGCATTTTCCCCTAACTACAGTTTCTGTGCCAAGTTCTTTACTTCCAATCATTGTCAATGTTATTGTAAATTATGTAAATTTAATGGAGCAACAGTTTTTCAATTAGGATCTCACTTGTACATTGTTTTTATATTGTACAGCATTCCATGTTGGCTCTTTTCAATTCATCCCTTCCAAAACCAGGTGATCCAAATAAGGGAAAATGTTTAAAGGCGTAAAAGATTGTTGATTTCAAACCAATTTTGGTTTGAACATATATACATGCAGCTTCCCCATGCATGCACTAATTGTGCTACCAAGGTACCCCTACCCCTCTATAGCATTGGTATTTGAAGGCTTAACACCAAGTTGAGAGGCAGGTCATCAGTGCAAGCAACCCACCAAGGTAATCTGCGCTCATTCTAGTGCTTCTGTGGGGGAAATTGATCACAAACTTGTTCTACCTCCTCTCCAAAGCAGACGTTTAATATCCCCTCCCCACCATTACTGCATTTCAGATTTAATGTTCTCCCCCATTTTAATAAGCATGGTGACATTTTTGCAGGGGGGGTACAATAAGTACAATTTCACGTTGCTGAAGGCTTTTGTTTCACAAACCTTTTTAACGTGTTTTTTATATGAAAACCTCCTGGTTGTATAAATTAATCGCTTCCAACATTTGCAAAGGTTAAAAAGCCTCACCCAGGGTTATTCCTGACAAGTGTAATGAGTTGAACTTGGATATTATGGCCACCACATCACTGTTGGGGTCGAGGGGGATTTAGGAAGAATGCTTTGCTGAAGCTGGGTAATTATTTCTTTGAATCACACCATTTGCACAAGTGTGAAATGGAGAATTGGGGGAAATTGTCTTTTTAGTAAAGATGATGTAGCTTATTCAATATTGGTGTGCAAATGTAATATATTTTGCTAACCTGATCTCTCCTATTTTCCCACAGTACTCGAACAGTATGAGAGCCAAATACCTCGCCACAAACAGGCCTGAAACCAACAGCGTCCACTAAGACTACAGGAGGAGAGGAAAAAACTGCAACTTCTGCATGTCCAATGTCACTAATACAGTTTTACTAACTTAATGAGAGCAGCACTATTCTATCAGTTGTACAGCTGTACAGTAATAGGTAGATTAGTGATCACTAGGAATGAACAAATTCTGCCAAAGTAAATTGTGGTATGAATGCTTAGGGGATGTGGATCGTCAAATCTGTAGACCCTGCACAACCTTATCTGTACCGATATCACATTTTACATCATTCCAGTTTGCTTCAATTTAAGGTTCTCTCATTTCTCGATTTGCAACAGGGATGTCAGGATATATAGGTGCGCCAGTCTATCACCATATGAACAAAACCACGATAATTGTATCGGCTGGTTTTTCACATGTTGTAATAATTGTAAAGTGCACCAATCATTGTAGATCAATAAACAATAGTTCAGATCAAAACAAAGTTTGTATTTATCTGGACAAGTTCACAAAGATGGGGTGCCAAAATATTCGAGTGCAGTGATACTGTTAATTGTTGATGATTGTCACAAGATCAGAAAGAAGTATCGTGGCATCCCTAAGACTTGAGTTAGAAATGTGGAGACATTTTAGGGTATTACTGAGTTCATAGTGAAGCCTGTGGTCTTTTAAGTTTGCTATGGTTGTAATATCACTTTTAACCACTTAAGTTGAATATAAAGGAGGTGTTTTATCTGTGATAAGGGTATATATTGCCACAGAAATGTTGTGTAAATATTGGGAAAGTGCACTAAATCAGCTCTGAAAGCCAGCCAACTTAGGTAGCAAACCAATAACCAACATGGTTAATACGATTCTAGTTATCACTGGAAATACTTGTGTCTTAACTTCTGGATTAGAAACTGCTCTAAAGCTAAAAAAATCGTATCTGAAAATGTCCAGTCCTGACAGGTGCATGTTTTCAGTATTGCTTGGCAAACGTTTTAATGTGTTGCACTTAAGAACCTTTCAGTCCTCTTTTTGTATTTTTTTTAAAGATATGTATCGCAGTATGACACAGTTCCTGTGGTTTTGCTACCGTTTTGTTTTAATTTTATTTAAGGTGCAATTTCTTGTCCTGAAATTAGGATACAGTGGCTTTTCTTGTGTTTGACCTGCGCAGGCATTTTTATACATCAGTTTATCTGATTTTAGCAAGTTTAATTGGCTCAAAGTTGTACATTACTGGAAACATATCAATGCATCTAACCACTTGAGGATAAAGCATCCTTGCAGATTTTAGAATAGCTGCATTTTCCTGTAAGACTCAGTTTTGTGGAATATTACAAGGCTTAAGTAGTATGATAAGAATGGAATCATTTACTTATTGTATTAGTTGGATAAATTAAAAGCTTCAGAACTTTTCTTCCCCATTAATTATTGCAGTCTTGAAAAAAATGTAACCTCAAGCCTGAATCGTGACAATCCACAGTTCATTGTGTGTGCTGATGTTTAACGATGGTGCTGTTTAACAATCTAATCCGCTGCTTATAGAACACATTATGGCAGTTTTGTCGTTCAGATTCAGAAAGAAACATTCCAGCTTTGTTCGAATTTGAGGGATTTTGTTTAGTGTCAAAAGGAAGTTTGGAATTAAAGTGCTCAAATTTTAGGCAATGACCTCTAATCTCTGGAAGATTCTTAATAAAACTTTTAATCTGTTGACTTTCTACTTTACTGTATTTGACAGCTGAGCAATAACCTGCCACAGATTCTATTTAAACCTGAATGAAACATTCCAAGTCAATGTTTAATATGTTCTTGTGAAAAATATTCAATGTGAATTAATTCTAATGCTACTCCGCCATAAATGCAAGAAAATTTGGCTTTTTATTCCTAACATCTTGCTAATGCATCTCAATAACAATCTCTATACTTGGAAACCATAGTGCTGTTGATACTTTTCCAACAGTCTTGTGGATTGAGCTTTGATTTATATCAAATTGGGAATGGTTGTTCCATATGCTGGCAAGAATAAAATAAATACTGAAATTTCTAGAATTTACTTAGGAAGAATTGTTCCAATAACTGACGGTAAATTAAACCATTGTTAACCACTTCATGCCTAGGTCTATAACTGTTATGTTTTGCAGTCTCTGTAGTGCTGAGCACAGTGGAATATTTCTATGATAGTTGGAGTATTTTATTGATGAATAAAACCATTACACCCCAAAGTGAAATCTGGAATTGAAACTCCCAAAACAAAAAGCATACATTATCCAGCTTATTGAAGTACAGTAATTTGTGGAAACTAGTTTTCACTGATCCACAACCCCATGTTCTACATTTTCATGTTGACATAATCTTTCTTTAGTTTAGGCACATTTCACTCCAATCAACTCCAAATGGCTTTACCCAACATACCACTAACCAACGTAGTTCCAAATAGGTATCCACATTGTAGTAGTTTGATTCAGCTTTTCTAAAGCTGAATGGTTACGTACATATATTCCCTAAAACACTGATCCTTGTCCTCAAGCACAGTGACATACACTCAAATTGTGCTTCAAAAAGAAACTGAGCCACATCCTGCAGCAGCCAGACACCGGTTCTTCACCACAAAAACAGACATCTAAATTTACTATACGTCAAAATAAAAAAAACACTGATCTGTTTTACGATTCACCCCATGAAATATATTCGTTCTACATTACTTGGAAGTTGGGGAGGGGAATTATGGTGGTTGGACTTGAATTCAGTGTGCACCAAGTGTGTTGCTGACATGCTTTATAAAGTGTTAGATTTTTGGAAGCTCTGTCCATCTAGCAACAAACAGGACCCGTTCTCCATTTCATTCAGGTGTCGCTGAGCCTGACTTGTTCTCTGCAGGATAATCAAAAGAAGACTGTGGTGTGTTCAGCTGCAAGTATGCACTTACTCTTGATCGTTTTCAGAAGCACAATCTAGTTTTAATTCTGCAACCTGTGGGTTTCCACAATTTATCTTTTTACACCTTGGAAAGCACACATCAACCATGCAACCTTGAAAATGTGAATACTGGAGACACTTGGGTGTAAAATTGACCATCGACCTGGACCTTGTGGTGATTGTAAGATATTTGCTGTGAATTTCCTAAGCATTGCAGGTTTAACCTTGTAGTGCCATACTCTTTATGTAGTACTTAATGTATTCTCTTGCTAGCATGGGGACTCGAGTGCTGATAGATGTTTGAATTTCCAACCAGCATTTTTGCCAAAAATCCATTTCAAATGAACACGTGTTGCTTTATGACCAGGGTCAGTGGAAATTTGCAAAGGCAAAAGTTCATAAAATCTGTAGCTGTTTGCCCTATGTTTAGATGTATTTTCTCATCAACTAACTTGTTCAGAATAATAGATACTTTTATTAAACATACCTATTTTCAGAAGGCCTCAAGTTTAACTGCTGATCGAAGATTGGAATTGGTGTAGCAAAAGAAGGCTCAGGTTTGCGGGTAGTTGTGCTCTTTGGTTTTATGAGGTTGCACAATGACGTGATCGGCTTTTATTGGGTGACATTTTGGTCAGTAGCCACATTGAATGTGATATCTGCCATTACAGCAGATGGGTGGAATTGAACCATTTAGTACAAAGTGATTATTACACAGCCTATTTACATAGTATTGCTTATTAAGCTTAATCCCAAAAGCTTTGTCCCAAATGCAGCCACGTTTCACACTGACCCTGTTCCGACCCTTTCTTGCCTTTCCTCTAAGCAGCAAAACTCATTTTTGCTTGCATTAAACCCCCTTTTTAAAAAAAAAGTGATTTTTTAAATTAAAATGTTTAGTTTTATTCAACAGGTTAAATGATTGCAGTTTTAACAAAATTGATCTGGAACTTAGTTTTTAAATATTACTGAAGTACATCTGAAATTATTGGAAAATGCTGGCAGGTGAAAATTTTAAAATGTAAAAATTGAGTCCTGTATAATCTATTTAGTTACATTGTGAACCAGAGTTATTCTGTTGTATTAGTGAGACAATCCTCAAGTGTTTTAATAGAAATGTTATCATTTGTAGAAAGCTATATCCACAAATGAATATCTCTTGCACGAACAATAGGCATTGATTGGTGAAATGTAATTTGCCTCTTAATGCACTTTTTTTAACCATTTCAAACAATTTATTGTGTAACATAACTGCTTCAATTTTTACTTACATAATATGTAACTTAAAACTGGTAATTGTAGTATATAGTAGTAGTGTAGGTTTGTGAAGCCTGTTTTTAAAACAGCAATTTTTATTTTTTTTTGATTAAAAGAAATGAAGAATGATCCCGTGTACTATTGCTCCTTTTATTATTTTTGCTAAAATTGCTGTAGCTCTTAATAGATTTATAACATTTCAAAACAAAATCTTTTTTTCCAATGAGTAAAATGTTGTAAATGTCAAACCTGTGGTTTTCATGAGCTTGAACTCAGTGTTTTCAAAATGAAACTAATAAAGTTTGTTGGACTTGCCCAACTGTACTTCTGTCATTTTTTTTCTGGCCCCAGCGCATTGTATCCATCACTGAAGTGGGGTCCGTGCACAAGACAAGTTACAGACTGGAGGCTAGATTTTCCTCGACACAATTCCTGCCTGAATGGCTGTTAGAGGTTTTAGGTAGACTGAAATGGAAGTGGGCCTTTTGCCTTCAGTTTTCCTCTAAAGAAATTTAAAAAAAGAACTTGCACTTCCACATAGCGCCTTTCAGGACCTCAGGACACCCCAAAGCTGTGTCACGATAGGACGACAAAATTTAAGACGGCATCAGAGCCACTAGCAGCCTTTACTGATACTGAAGCTCAGGACTACGGCAGGCAAAAGTAAAGGGAAAGGAAACCTCAAGTGCTGCGATGAGTCTTCAGACAAGTGATTGAGCAACCAAACACCTGATTTGCTGTTGGGCTGCTGCAATTAAGAGAGTGCTGCATGAGGTGCTTGGGAGGAGGGTTGCTCTCTGTCCCATTCGACAGTACCACCTCCATAGGTCAACTTAACAGCTCGCCTGAAAGTAGGTGCAGCCAAGTTTCAGGCTACAACTGACTATTGCTACCTCTGCATCACCAATCTTATGCTGCATGGTCATCGCAGGTGTCCTTGCAGCAGATGGTACACTCTGCATCTGCCTTCCTGAGAAGACCATTTGCTGTGGCCATTACCAATATGCAGAAGTGGTTGGTGGCATCTTGCGTATAGCCACTCAAACAATGCCAGCTGTCGGTCATTCTGGCATGCCTGCTTTCATGCAGTGCCAATGAAAACATGACATGCTGTTACTGTTGCACTGAGGAAGCATCCAACATGGTTAATCCGGTATTTACATATCTTAATGATGCTATTGGAGGGATGCAGAGCAGCATCTTTGGGAGCAAGAGCCTTCACCAGTATTACACCTGCCAAAGCAAGATCATTTCACCTTGGACTGCAGCTGTGGGTACCAGCAGGTGGGCAGAACATCTCTTGTGCAGCTTGAACTGCCTGCCATCCCTCATGCAGTGCCAATGAAAGCATAATGTGCTGTGATTGGTATGATTCTGAGGAAGTACCTGACATAGCTAATGTGGTATTCACACATCAGATTGTGGGATTCCCATTGGTGCCAATAGTGGTGCTGAGAGAAGTACATACAGTACATCGATTGGCACAAAGGTTCACGAGAACCGAAGTGCCAAGCGGAAAAACAAATGGTTAAAAAATACCAAAAAGACATTTATTTTTATATTGCTGTGCTCTTTCTATGATTTGATTTGCTTACAGCCACCTGGCAACCCTGAACGCCCATTTAACACTGCTGCCCTTAACATCAGGCGCCCTGAACTGTGAAAACTGCCATGCAGGCGTGACATCCTCAAACTAGTAAAATGAAGGCCCACCTGATTTAGGCAGGCACCCCTCATGGAAAATGTAGCAGGATGCAAGCTTGCTTCGACAGCACCTCCCAAACCCGCGACCTCCACCACCTAGAAGGACAAGGGCAGCAGCTGCAGGAGAACACCATCAGCTCCAGGTTCTCCTCCAAATCACACACCATCTTGACTTGGACATTTATCGCCATTCCTTCCAGGGTCGCTGGGTCAAAATCCTTGAACTCCTTACCTAACCACCGTGGGAGTACCTTCAACACATGGACTGCAGCAGTTCAAGAAGGTGGCTCACCACTACCTTCTCAAGGGTAGCTAGGAATGGCCAATAAACGCTGGCCTTGCTAGCGGCGCTCATATACCCAGAATTGGTTTTTTTTTAAATCCAACCCAATACTGCTCGATGGGAGGAATATCCTGCCTTAGACATCATTTACTTCAATCAATATTTGCGCATGAACAAGTCAAGAACTAAAGTGATGCAAGTTCATGTTGATTGAGCTGGTCTCAAACCTAACTGGAGTGGAAGTGTGTTAAAGGATGAAATGCTGGAAGAAGAGATTCTTAACAGTGAAATTAACACGAGGAGCAGCAGCCCGTGCAACACATTACGTTTTATTTTCTATATTCCAGCTTGGATCCCGTTAAATTAAAACCCAATCCAGTTTGATTCCAGCTTTATCAACTTAATCCAATAAAGATTAACGTAATGCTGCAAAACAATTTTTGCTTGTACCCTTTGTTGGTGTAAGCGGAGAGAAGGTATGGTTTTCCTCCGTTTTGGAGATCAAAGCTATGTGTAAATAAATGTAAAGAAGCCGTCACCAAGATGATTGCAAGGAAATAGAGGGGAGAACTCAGGAAGTGTATAGGAATTTGGCAAAATAAGTTAGGATATTAGAGGTGCAGAAGTGGTGCTAAAAGCAGCAAAATAAAATAGCAAAAATATTAGATGAGTATTTCCGAGAAGTATTCACCAAATAGAACTTGCTATCCATTCTTGTGTTATCCATTCTCGCAGTGGGTTTTAAAGTCAGTGTTGCAGAGGTACTTAGTAAGTTAAAGGGATATATGACTAACAAATCTACAGGGCCACTGAGTTCTGGAGGACAATTGCCGGACATTGACCATTGTTGTGAAGGAATCATTCAACACTGGGAAGTTTCCTCAGGACAAGCAAATATAGCACCTATTATTTATAAAGGGTGACCAATCTGACCCAGGCAAAAACAGGGGCCGTTAACCGAACATCAATACAGATAAATTAGTATCATAGAATGATACAGCACAGAAGGAGGCCATTCGGCCCATCGTGCCTGTGCTGACTCTTTGGAAGCGCTATCCAATTAGTCCCACTCCCCTGCTCTTTCCCCATAGCCCTGTAAATTGTTCCGGTTCCCTTTTAAAAGTTACTATTGAATCTGCTTTCACCAAGCTTTCAGGCAGTGCATTCCAGATCACAACAACTCGCTGCGTAAAAAAAAAATCCTTATTTCGCCTCTGGTTCTTTTGCCAATCACCTTAAATCGGTGTCTTCTGGTTACCGACCCATCTGTCACTGGAAACAGTTTCTCCTAATTTACTCTTCTCAAAACTGTTCATGATTTTGATCACCTCCATCAAATCTCCTCTTAGCTTTCTCTGAACAACATCTGCTTCTCCAGTCTCTCCACATAACTGAAGTCCCTCATCCCTGGTACCATTCTAGTAAATCTCTGTCCGACTGCAGCAGGACATAGAAAAGCTAGCAGAATGGGCAGACAAGTGGCAGATGGAATTTAATACAGAGAAGTGTGAGGTGATGCATTTTGGCAGAAGGAACAGGAAGAGGCAATATACACTTAATGGCACAGTTTTAAAGAGTGTGCAGGGACAGAGGGACCTGGGAGTTAATGTGCATAGGTCCCTGAAGGTGGCAGGACATATTGAGAGAGTGGTTAGCAAAGCATATGGGATCTTGGGTTTCATAAGTAGAGGTATTGAGTACAAAAGTAGAGAAGTTATGCTGAATCTTTATAAAGCGCTGGTTAGGCCACAACTGGAATATTGCATCCAGTTCAGGTCACCACACTTTAGGAAGGATGTGAAGGCCCTTGAGAGGGTGCAGAGGAGATTTACCAGAATGGTTCCGGGGATGGGGGATCTTAGCTACAAGGACAGGTTGGAGAAGCTGGATTTGTTTTCATTAGAGCAAAGGAGGTTGAGGGGTGATTTGACAGAGGTGTACAAGATTATAACGGGTTTGGATAGGCGAGACGGGGAAAGGCTGTTCCCACTAGTTGATGGTACAAGGACTAGGGGACACAGATTTAAGGTTTTGGGCAAGAGATACAGGGGAGATGTGAGGAAAAACTTTTTTACGCAGCAAGTGGTGAGGACCTGGAACTCGCTGCTGACGGAAGTGGTGGAAGTGGAGACACTCAATGTTTTCAAGGAAAGACTGGATAGGCACTTGAGGGAAATAAACTTGCAGGGCTACGGGGATAGAGCGGGGGAATAGGACTGACTCAATTGCTCTGCAGAGAGCCGGCACGGACTCGATGGGCCGAATGGCCTCCTTCTGTGCCGTTATTACTAAGACTCTATGGGGGAAAAATTCGGTTGCTTTGCACCTCCCGTAAGAGGGCGCTAATGGGGCGCAAAACAACTAGCGCCCGGGCGCGGCGATGTTTGCGCCGCTTGCGAAATTGACCAGACATTTTGCGGCGGCGCTAAACACTACCGCCACGATCTCCTTCGCCCGCAAATCGTGATGTCAGTCGAGCATGCAACGCCCCGGTAGCGCCCCAGACCGGATATTGAGTGGCGCCCCCTGCCTTACCGCCTGCCACTAGCAATGACAGGTTGAGGGGAGCGTTTTGCAGTCGGGAAGGGACTGGGGGAGCGCTATTAAAAGCGACCGCTGCCTGCCTTTTTTGTCGGCGACATTTTTGCACCACACATTCTGAGAGAGAGAGAGAGACTTCTGGAGAGATTCAATGCTGTGTGAAGGAGTTTTGGGTACTGAGCAGCACTTTGCAGGTTCATTTTGATTTGACCTTCCTTTCATTGATTTAGAAGAGACTTTGGGGGCTGCACTCTGAGCTCGTTCCCTGGGCCTCTCCATTGTTCTTTCCAGCAGATTTGATGTGCAGATCTATCCAGGCCAAGATTCAAGGCTGCAATGAGCAGGGTGTGGATGGGGAGCAAGATCGACCCTCCCCTTTAAGAACTGGCCAGCGCCAGTGTGTCTGTGTTCCATTGCTCACTGACATCACGTGAGCTTCGCCAGCGCTCTGAGGTAGCGCCTCGCTCCTTGGCGTTAGCGCCTTAAGAGAGGTGTGTAGCGCCTGATTTAGCGCTCCAATCACCTCCAGAGGCGATAGAAGCCAAGTTTGCAGTCGGAGGCAATAATTAGCGCCAGGCGCTAAACTTTGCGCCCGGCCGATAATTGCGCCCCAAACGGGGCGATACCGAATTTCTCCCCCTATGACTCTTCTGTACCCTTTCTAAGGCCTTGATGTGCATCCTAAAGTGTGGTGCCCAGAATTGAACACAGTACTCCAGCTGAGGCCTAACCAGTGTTTTATAAAGGTTTAATATAACTTCTTTGCTTTTGTACTCTATATGCCTCTAATAATAAAACCAAGGATTCCATGTACTTTTTTTTAATCAGCCTTCTCAACGTGTCCTGCTACCTTCAAAGATTTGTGTATGTACACCTCCAGGTCTTTCTGTTCCTGCAACCCCTTTAAAATTGACCATTTAGTTTATATTGCCTCTTCTCATTCTTCCTACCAAAATGTATCACTTCACACTTCTCTGCTTTAAATTTCATCTGCCATATATCTGTCCATTTCACCAGTCTGTCTATGTCCTTCTGAAGTCTGTTACCATCCTCCTCATTGTTTACTACATTTCCAAGTTTCGTGTCATCTGCAAACTTTGAAATTATGCCCTGTATTCCCAAGTCCAGGTGCATAATATATATGAAAAAGAGCAGTGGTCCTAATCCCGACCCCTGGGGAACACCACTGCACACTTCCCTCCAGTCTAAAAAACATCCGTTCACCACTACTCTCTGCTTTCTGTCCCTTTGCCAATTTCATATCCACACTGCCACTGTCCCTTTAATTCCATGGGTTTTAATTTTGCTTACAAGTCTGTTATGTGGTACTTTGTCGACATCTTTTGAAAGTCCATATTCACAACATCAACTGCACTACCTTCATCAACCCTCTACTATTACTTCATCAAGGAACTCAATCAAGTTACTCAAACACGATTTGCCTTTAACAAATCCGTGCTGATTTTTATTTATTAGCCCATACTTTTCCAAGTGGCAATTCATTTTGTCCCGGATTATTGTCTCTAAAAGTTTCCCCACCACTGACGTTATCCCTCCCCCCTTTTGAACAGGGTTGTAATATTTGGAAATCCTCCAGTCCTCTGGCACCACCCCCATATCTAAGGAGGATTGGAAGATTGTGGCCAGAGCCCCCACAATTTCCACCCTTACTTCCCTCGGTAACCTAGGATGCATCCCATCCGGACCGGGTGACTTTTCTACTTTGAGGACTGACAATCTTTTAAATACCTCCTCTTTATCCATTTTTATCCTATCCAATGTCGCTCCTATCTCCTCCTTTACTGCTACATTGGCAGCATCCTTTTCTCTGGTGAAGACAGATGCAAAGTATTCATTTAGTACCTCAGCCATGCCCTCTGCCTCCACAAAAAAGATCTCCTTTTTTACTTAATAGAAACTATTTCAATGGCTAGGCTGGAGAGTATAATAATAGAAATTATCAGCATGAATTTAGAAAGGGAAGTCCGTACCTGATGAACACCCTTCACCTTGAGAACATTACAGATGAAATAGGTTTACTCTCTGGAGTTTAGAAAAATGAGAGGTGATCTCATTGAAACATACAAGATTCTGAAGGGGGTCGACAGGGTAGATGCCGAGAGGTTGTTTCCCCTGGCTGGAGAGTCTAGAACTAGGGGGCATAGTCTCAGGATAAGGGGTCGGTCATTTAAGACTGAGATGAGGAGGAATTTCTTCACTCAGAGGATTGTGAATCTTTGGAATTCTCTACCCCAGAGAGCTGTGAATGCTGAGTCTTTGAGTATATTCAAGGCTGGGATTGATAGATTTTTGGATTCTAGGGGAATCAAGGGATATGGGGATCGGGCAGGAAAGTGGAGTTGAGGTCGATGATCAGCCATGATCTTATTGAATGGCGGAGCAGGCTCGAGGGGCCGTATGGCCGACTCCTGCTCCTAATTCTTATGTTCTTATGTAGGTAGTATATCTCCCTAAGATATTGTTTACTCAGACTTCAGAAAGCTTTTGACAAAGATCCACATGAATCAATTATAATTAAACCAAAAGCTACAGAAATCCAGGATAAAGCATGGGATTGGATAGAGCGCTGGTTTTAAAAATAGGGAACAGAGTCCCGGTGGGAAGAGTGGTGTCTCTCCTCTGTACTCCACCTCTGTAACACCATCCGCTCCCGATTCCAAACCTGCCTGTCACAATGTAACCAGCTCATCTTGAATGGCTTCTCCTCCAGAGCCTTCTCACCTCCAGTATGGCCTAAAGCTCCATCCTTGGTCCTCTGCCATTTCTTATCTGTACGCTGCTTTTCGGCAACATCATCTGTAAACATGGGGCCAGCCTTGCCTTGTACTCTGGAATTCTCTTCCTAAATCTTTGCCTTCCCATCTCTCTTTATTCATTCAAACTTACCTTTCTGGCCGTGCCTTCAATCACCTTCCCTCCTACTTCCTGCTTGGTGTCCACCGCTTCCTGCTGTAAAACACCTTGGTGCACTTCATTGGAAAGAAAGACTTGCATTTCTATAGCGCCTTTCACGACCACTGGACATCTCAAATCGCTTTACAGCCAACTTTTGAAGTGGAGTCACTGTTGTAATGTGGGAAACGCGGCAGCCAGTTTGCACACAGCAAGCTCCCACAAACAGCAATGTGATAATGACCAGATCATCTGTTTTTGTTATGTTGGTTGAGGGATAAATATTGGCCAGGACACAGGTGATAACTCCCCTGCTCTTCTTCGAAATAGTGCCATGGGATCTTTTACGTCCACCTGAGAGAGCAGACGGGGCCTCGGTTTAACGTCTCATCCGAAAGACGGCACCTCCGACAGTGCAGCGCTCCCTCAGCTTGTTCAAGTTGCTGTATGGAGGGAGGGTATTGAGTGGACTGTCGCAGGTGTCAGTACTTGAACCACTCTCAATCCCCTGTTGTTTCTTGTCAACAGAAGAATCTTGCACCGTCAGTCTGGCCATGAATGAGACTCACGGTCAAAAGCCCACGGTTTGCACAAATACTTTGTTATATTACAGCAAGCCAAAAGTTGAGAAGCGCGCTGAATTTATTAGCATCTATTTATACGGACCAGTTTCATGTATATTCAACAAGAACGCCTGTTGGTGAAGCATCTTGGTGCTTCAGAGTTTTGCGAAGTTTTGAATAGAACTGCTTCTAGGTCCATTTCTCCAAACTGACAGCAGAGGGCAGCAGACACAATAAATCTTGGAAATTATTTCCCAGTGAACAGACAATTCATTCTGCTGAGGTTTAGTGTGATTGCCCGCCCTTTACTGTAAACACCAATTTGCCAGAGTCCACCAAAAAAAGCTGAATAATGTTCACAAACATCCATCAGCAAAATTTTTGAAAGCTGTGGAAAACATTTAAAATAAATTGAATTAAACAACTTAAATTTGAAAAGAAAGAACTTGCATTTATATAGTGCCTTTCATGACTTCAGAACGTCCCGAAGTGCTTTATAGCCAATGAAATATAAACTTGCATTTATATAGTACCTTTAGCATAGTAAAACATCCCAAGGCGCTTCACAGGAGCATAATCAGACAAAAATTGACAATGAGACAAAGAAGGAGACATTAGGACAGGTGACTAAAAGCTTGGTTAAAGAATTAGGTTTTAAGAAGCATCTTAAAGGAGGACAGAGGGGTGGAGCGGTTTAGGGAGGAAATTCCAGCGCTTAGGGCCTACACAGCTGAAGGCACGGCTGCCAGTGGTGGGGCGAAGGAAGTCGGGGATGCACAAGAGGCCAGAATTGGAGGAACGCAGAGTTCTCGGAGGGCTGAAGGAGGTTACAGGGATAGGGAAGGACGAGGCCGTGGAGGGATTTGAAATTCGAGGCGTTGGTGGAGCAGGAGCCAATGTAGGTCAGCGAGCACAGGAGTGATGGGTGATCGGGGCTTGGTGCGAGTGAATACACAATAATATGCACTTGCCCTTGTCAATTTAACTTAATCAGTGAAACATGTTGAAGGAATGCACATTTTTCTTATCATGAGAGTCAGGTGACTTCTTCTCCCCAAATGTCTTGATTCTACCATAACTGCTGCAAAAAACCTGGGAGAAAAATCATAGGGGCATTAAAAAAAATGTTTTTTTTTGCATTTCCTTTGAATAATTTATTAGTTATAACAATATTGAAGATGGGCCAAAAGGCTGTTTGACTGACAGTCAAGAATTATCCAATAGGGTAAGGAAGAGTATGCTCACCTACCAATTAGCGTGGGAAGGCGGGGCATCCTGAAGATTGACATGTCGGACAGCCAATGGCGGAGTCGTGGGGGCGGGGCAGTTGGAGGCGCGAGGTCATGTGATGAAATCTCCAGGAATGCATCCAACCAGAGTTGGCAACCCTAGAATTATCCCGGGCCACCTCTTGCATATCTTCAGGTCGCTGGCTCAGGCCTGACAGCGGGGAGATCCTTTGAAGCAGGTTGGCTGCCTGCCACTTAGCTAGGGAGTGGGGCACGATACCCGGGGGCTGAGAGGGGACAGAGTATTTGCGAAATATTTTTAACTGAAGGTTACAAAGGCATGTGCCTGTTGTTGGTAAATATAAAGCTGGCTACTGTGGAACACATTCCCTCTGCGCTTCGGAGGGAATAATAAATAACAGTTCATTTACAGAAGCACAAACTTACTTTTCTATTGAACTTGATCCTTCCCCAACTCTCCTGAAAACATTGCTCAGGTTCCACAGGCTCTGGTCCCACAGGCAAAGGGCGCCTTCTGGCACCTTGGCTAAGGGGCCAATAATTATGTGTGAGCCTTGTCAATGAATACTGGCAGGCTATTCGACTGCAGGGGCATTACAGGGAAGTCCGATCCTGTCTTCACCGGACATCCACGCACATGCAGTATCCAGGAGAGATCACTGGATAGCAATCAGGTGCATGAACCCTTTTTATTGAAACAGAAAATGCTGGAAATACTCAGCAGGCCAGGCAGCATGCTGAGTATTTCCAGCACTTTCTGATATATATTTCAGATTTCCAGCGTCCGCAGTATTTTGCCTTTTGCATGAACCCTTTCCACTGAGGCCAACTGTGGTGTCCCTACCACTGCCAGGTTGAGATCAACCAATGCACCACAGAGGATTCAATCTGGGGCAGTCTTGCTCTTATAGCCACTGAAAAACCCATTGAACCATTGGTGGAGAAACGCGATTGTTAAATTGACCCCTAGGCAGCTGAAAACCCATTTGTATACAGAGTAGAAATCCATGAGTTACAGGCTGATGATTAATGCCTTTAGATTAGCCACAAAAAAGTAATTCAAACTGTTTTTCATTCAGCTGGTTCAGATGTTACATCTCTCTTACCGTATAGAACATTTATATTTATAGACTTTAGATTTTATCTGAAGCAAGGTCATTAGGTTGTGTTTGTTCTTTGTCTTGCTTGTTTCCCATCCTTGAGTAGATGGTAAAGTTTATGGTTTTTAAACAATGTCCAAGCCACAAATTTTTATTTCAACACTTATTCAAATCATAAGGTTTTAAAGAAAATAAATATTTTGGAGACAAGATTATTTTCGATTTACTGATCAGCTCAGGAATTGTGTAGCCCGTCAGAGTGCGATGGTGTGTAGTGTTAGGATCTGGGTTCCTGCTCCTGGCTCTCCATACAGTACGGTCCACGGCTCAGAATGCCAACAGGGGAAGCATCAAGTGGAGATCATGTGCTTTTCCCAAAGGACAGAAAAGAAGATCAGGACGTTGGCCAATCTGTGCTGGAGTCTCTATCTCGGGTCATTCTGGGCAACTCCGAACAGGTGGCTATAGAACAATACTGGGAGATGGTCTCCAGCCTCAGGTTTGGTTTGTGGTGCAGAGATGCTCAGTAAAGAGAGAGAGGAGAAAAGTCAATTAAATTATTAAGTGGTGAGTTAATATTAATAATGAAATATTGGTCAATTGATTTTGTCTACTGTAGCCATAAGTAACTTTGCAACATGTACATGGATAAGTAGGGTGCCTGTTTTTGTCTGTATGTATTGAAGGTTTTGACTTCATAAACATTTAAATACAAAATTAAGAGACTAAAGTGTCTGAGAGCATGATGGCTAATGATGTACCTGAACTAACGTCTCATCTTCACCCATCCTGGTGTCAGTAAGACAGTAATTAATTACTAAAACAGTTTCCAGTTTTCCGGCCCCAACCGCCTCCTTTTCACTATGGACGTACAATCCCTCTACACCTCCATCCCCCACCAGGATGGCCTGAGGGCGCTCCGCTTCTTCCTTGAACAGAGGCCCAACCAGTCCCCATCCACCACCACCCTCCTCCGCCTGGCTGAACTTGTTCTCACATTGAACAACTTCTCCTTTGACTCCTCCCACTTCCTCCAAATTAAAGGTGTTGCTATGGGTACCCGCATGGGTCCTAGCTATGCCTGCCTTTTCGTGGGATATGTGGAACACTCTTTGTTCCAGTCCTACTCGGGTCCCCTCCCTCACCTTTTTTTCCGGTACATTGATGACTGTATCGGTGCTGTCTCCTGCTCTCGCCCTGAACTAGAACATTTCATTCACTATGCTTCCAATTTCCACCCTTCCCTCACCTTCACATGGTCCATCTCCGACTCTTCCCTTCCCTTCCCTTCCTCGACTTCTCCGTCTCCATCTCTGGGGATAGGTTATTGACTAACATTTACTACAAGCCCACTGACTCCCACAGCTACCTGGACTACACTTCCTCCCACCCCGCCTCCTGTAAGGACTCTATTCCATTCTCCCAGTTTCTCCATCTCCGCTGCATCTGCTCTAACGATGCCACCTTCCATACCAGTGCTTCCGACATGTCTTTCTTTTTCCTCAACCGAGGATTCCCCTCTACTGTGGTCGACACGGCCCTCGACCATGTCCGTTCTATCTCCCGCACTTCTACCCTCACCCCTGCCCCTCCCTCCCGGAACCACGATAGAGTTCCCCTTGTCCTCACCTTTCACCCCACCAGCCTCCACATTCAACGGATCATCCTCCGCCATTTCCGCCACCTCCAGCGTGATCCCACCACCAAACGCATCTTCCCCTCACCTCCCCTTTCAGCATTCCACAGGGACCGCTCCCCCCGCGACACCCTGGTCCACTCCTCTACCACCCCCAGCACCACTTCCCCTTCGCCCGGCACCTTCCCGTGCAAGCGCAGGAGATGCAACACATGCCCTTATACCTCCTCCCTTCCCACTGTCCAGGGCCCCAAACACCCCTTCCAGGTGAAACAGCGACTTACTTGTACTTCCTGCAATTTAGTATACTGTATTCGCTGCTCACGATGTGGTCTCCTCTACATTGGGGAGACCAAATGCAGATTGGGTGACCGCTTTGCGGAACACCTCCGTTCAGTCCGTAAGGGGGACCCCGAGCTCCCGGTCGCCTGTCACTTTAATTCACCGCTTCACTCCCACTCTGACCTCACCGTCCTCGGCCTATTACACTGTTCCACGGAAGCGCAGCATAAGCTCGAGGAACAGCACCTCATCTTTCGTTTAGGCACGCTACAGCCCTCTGGACTCAATATCGAGTTCAACAATTTTAGATCATAATCTCAGCCCCAATCACATTTATATTTTATTTTTTCATCCACCCTTTTGTTGGCCCCCCCTCCCTTTTTTTTCCCTCCTAGAAGCTGGCAGCTGTCCTTCATTCTGCCAGTGCATTTCACACTTCTTTCAGCCTTAACCTGTCATATTAACACCACCTCTTGCCTTGAATATCTCTTAATGTCTCTTAATCTTTCCTTTTGTTCTTTCATCCCCTCCCCCTTTTCCCAGCTTTATCCTTGCCTTAAATCTATTCCATTTCCTGCTATTTCCAGTTCTGATGAAAGGTCTTCGACCTGAAACGTTAACTCTGTTTCTCTCTCCACGGATGCTGCCTGGCCTGCTGAGTTTTTCCAGCGTTTTCTGTTGTTATTTCGGATTTCCAGCATCTGCAGTATTTTGCTATCGAATTAATTATTAACCTCTGGTATCATTTAAATCTGTTAATCGAGGGATGAAATCAATAGATAATTGTTTAATTAAGATTACTTCAGCCTCACTTCGCAGTTATTTTTCTGCTCTTTTGCTGGAAACTTCGAGAAGAAGAAATTGAAAAAGGCAGCAATAATTGACAATGGCAAATTGATACTGGATAATGCAGCTGAAATGGCAATAACTTTTTCATTGAACAAGCACGAACATTTTGGTTAACTAGAGCAGTACTTGAATAAAGAACCAAGGTGGGCTGAATACCAGAATGAAAACACAACTTTGAGTTGAATAACCATAAAATATAGACAAATATTTAGATACTTTTATCGTCGGATTGCGCTGTGCAGAGGGGTTGTAACATCAGGCGTGCAATCACGTACAAAATTATAAGCTTTTATTAAAAACTGCAGCCAGATTCACATACATCTTCATATATTCATATTTAATCTGATATGAACAAATACAAGCCATGTGAATGCATGCTCCAATATGGAAACAATTAGACTACATCACCACAGCAGAGCAATCTACCTAAGACTATCCCGTGGGAGTCTGAAATACAGAAACTATTTCAAAATTAAACTCAATGATATAATCTACAAGTAATGTCACTGCTAAAGAGTATTCAGGCTCATTACAAATGGAATCATTATTGAAATGAACTCCAGCTAGATAATTTATGCACTCTATGCATTGGTGCATTTAATTTTCTAATGCCATTAAAAGAATCAGATTTTTGTTTTTAAAAATTCTACGTGGAGACATATTGTGAGCTGACCTGACGAGAGACAGGTCCCCTGGTGGGTGTTGTGTTAGCTCAGTGCCCATCAGGAAAGAGTGTGCGGTTTGGAGCAATTGGTTAACTGGCCAGGAAGTATGCTGCATGGGTTAAGAGACGGAGAAATGGGCTGCACGCAACACAAACAGTTTGCCTGAGATTGAAGAAATAAATGACACTAAGGAAAATTTGCTGCTTGGACTGTCGCATGAGAAGCCATTTAATATACTCAAGAAGACACTGAACGCTCTCTGAAGCACCCCTGATATCCATGTTTTAAATCTATCTCTAATACAAATAATGGTCCCTCTTTAACGCCTGTTTGGACTGAGTTACTGTATCATAGGAGTAGCTTTTACAGGAATTAGCACGATTAAGAAGAGGTAAAATAATGGGCCGGATTTTCCGACCCCCACGGGTGTGGACGAGGTGTGCGCACACCCGCAGGGGCCTCGCAAGTGCCGGTTTCAGGCGTGCGAAGCGCATGCACTAAAACCCGGCACTTGCGATCTGTCAACAATCCTCTTGACAGATCCTCCACCTGCCCGGGAGAAGGGCCTCTGCGGGCAGAGAATTCCGCTTTCTGCACAACCTCCGCCCGCTGAAAACCTTTAAAAATCTTGCGCCTGGTAAAAGCATGCGTAAGGCCTGCTTTTACCAGCATAAGGGTTTAAAAAAAAATTTCCACTCATTTATCATTTTAAAATACTTTTAAAAAAGGTAAGTTTATTTTTAGCCCCGTAAAAAACTTCAATTATTTTTTTCAAAAAATTAAATTTTTGTTTAAAATATTGAATTTAATGTCATTTTAACTAATTTTAAATACGTGATTTAAAAAAAATGCATTTAATGTTTAACTGTTTTTTAAGTGATCCCCCATTCATACTGTTGACAGATCTAGGCAGAGAGACCTGTCAAAAGTGTGAAGGGGGTTTCCCCTTCTTTGATTGGTTCCCCATGGCCCACGTGATCCCAGAGACGCTTGCGAACCGCCTGCGCCCCGGGGATACCTGGGCCTCTGTGCGCACGGACCAGGAGAGGCCCAGGATCGCAAGTCTCGGGACCTACGGAGCCAGCAGGTAAGTGCGTAGATTTTTCCAGATCGGAGGCATCCGCACGCAGGAAGCCTCCGATCGGAAAATCCGGCCCGATAAATAGATTCCATTTACTAAAGACACTCTATTACTTCTCAGGAAAGTAACAGTGAACTGCAGCATCTCAATCTATTCATTCCAATTGCGCTTCAAAGTATACTGTACGCATGACGAAAGGTCATCGACCTGAAACGTTAACTCTGTTTCTCCCTCTCTCTGCACAGATACTGCCTGGGCTGTTGAGCGTTTCCAGCATTTTCTGGTTTTGTTTTATACTGTATACTATGCTGGTTGAAAACCGTCCAGTTATGTGGAATTTAACAAGAGGCGTTAAACGGCAACTGCCAAATTCAAACCTGCTGATTCTTACGGTTGAGGTTCGGTTTTGTTGCTGTCGATGGTGTGGCCGTAATGGATTTCATGGGCCAGAGGTTTGACTTCAGCACCTGGTTTGTTAAGGTCCAGTACCTTGGCTGAGTTCCGCAAACACGCCCAATTAAAACGCAGTGAGGCACTGTACTTCTGAACTGGCGATCAATTAACCCGTTGAGTGCTGAACTCCCTTCACCGTTTCCAACGGCAACATTTTTCCGTCACCTACCTGCAGGAATATTTTCAATAAATTCCCCATGTTAATTATAAAGCAGCGAGTGTACATGGGGCAAATGCCAATTCGCAATATTCTGTCAATAATCCCAAGCACTGCGATTTCCTAATTTCTTTCATTTTGGTGTACTAATCCTACTGTATCCCACAAGCAAAAAAGGTACTTGTGCCTTTTTAAGCATATTTTGTCTGTCTGTCCAGCTATCTATTTTATTAACAGGTCTGTGGGCTAATGATACCGGGGGGTGAGTTAGAGGCCCCAGGCCAGTGGAGATAGGCAGGATGGATACCAGGAAAAATGCTCCACCGCCATCACAGTATGCCTTCCGACAGGAAGAATCTACAGGACTAGCAGCCAACAGTTCCAGACAGCAGGGTATTAAACTTCAATAAGGAGTTATAGGATCAAATGCCTAACATTGAGGTCAGTGAGATTTTAAGATAAAATCCTGTTCGAACAGCCTGAGCCGTCTGAAAGGCCTACCCTTAGAGAAAGTTTACCCTTGATTTATAACTAGATCCTTAAAAGTCAGCTACAGATGTGTACTCAATTACAAAGTCATTCTTTTAATACCGCAATGGCATGGGAAGAAATACATTTTAAATGGCTTATTGATAATGTCTTAATCCTAGGTGGGCAGAAGGCAGTTGATAGCATCTCAGAACATAAGAACATAAGAATTAGGAGCAGGAGTCGGCCATACGGCCCCTTGAGCCTGCTCCGCCATTCAATAAGATCACGGCTGATCATCGACCTCAACTCCACTTTCCCGCCCGATCTCCATATCCATTGATTCCCCTAGAGTCCAAAAATCTATCTATCTCAGCCTTGAATATACTCAAAGACTCAGCATCCACAGCCCTCTGGGGTAGAGAATTCCAAAGATTCACAACCATCTGAGTAAGGAAATTCCTCCTCATCTCAGTCTTAAATGGCCGACCCCTTATCCTGAGACTATGCCCCCTAGTTATAAACACTCCAGCCAGGGGAAACAACCTCATCAACAACAACAACTTGCATTTATATAGCACCTTTAACACAGTGAAACATCCCAAGGCGTTTCACAGGAGCGATTATCAAACAGAATTTGACACCGAGCCACATAAGGAGATATTAGGATAAAAAGCTTGGTCAAAGAAGTAGGTTTTAAGGAGTGTCTTAAAGGAGGAAAGAAAGGCAGAGAGGTTTATGGAGGGAATTCCAGAGCTTAGAATGTTCTAGACTGTGTCAGAGGGAAAGCAGAATCTTTTCTTCCTCAAAAAGTAGCAGAAAACAGACAATAGGACTGATCTAAAGTGCGCTCTGCCTAACGTGACCTGAACCTGTCCGTATCTACAGGTTCAGGTCTGTCTGAGAGGTCCCTGGTGCACGGCTGCCCCTTGTCAATGGTTCGCACCCAGAAACGGGAACAGTGGTAATAGCCAGTGGCTTTATGGTCTTCTGGCTACTGCCCAAAAATAGTGGCCGGGATTTTACGAACCTCGGTGGGTCCGTGGCGGGCGATGTTGGTGGCGGGTCCCGACCCCGCTGCTGGCTCCAGCCCGCTCTGTAGAATGAATTTCTGTTGATTGGGCTTGTTAAGCCCGCCCAGTGAGTTTCCCAGCCAATTAGTGGAAGTGGATCTGGTGACGTCATTTGTTGACGCGTCGTCAGCCGGTATCCTTAAAGGGACCATGTCCAACTTTATTTTGACATTTGTGCTATCAGTGTTCTACAACATTGAGGTGCTGCAAACACTGACAATGACTGCATAAAGGCACAGGGCTGCATCCAGGCTCTCCCATGACTCCTGAGGGAGTCGCAGCACGCAGGGAGGTCCTCTTCCCTTTCCATGGGCGGAAGAGACCTCCCCAGGGGATCAATGCAGCCTGGTTGCACATTGCAGAGGAGGGCGAGAGCAGGGATGTTGTCAGGAGGACCAGGCTGCAGTGACGCAAACCTTTCAATGATCTCAGTAGATAACGAAACGTTACTGCAAAGCCACACTCATCACATCCCCATCACTCTGCCTTCCCTACCCTACTCCTGCACATCCTTACTCACACCAGCTTACCTTGGACCTCCACCCATCATTCTCGATCTCCATCATCACATCCCCATCTCACTAGTCACCCCTCACACTCACCCTCATCCGAGTGCAATTATACCAACTAACAACACACAAGGGTAGGCACTTGGCTGTTTTATGCAATGTTCATGTAAAGTTTCTGTTAATGTGCTGTCAAACTTTGAAACCTTTATTTTCAACACTTTGCGTTCTTGACAGATTTGTGTGATCCTTTGGAAGTGTCAAAGTGAGTTGCAGTGAATGGTGAGACATAACGGTTCCCTCCCCCCCGAAAGGAATGGCTTGGGCATTGTAGGGATGCTTTATGGTGCTGGTGTGGGGTGGTGCCAACCTGGCGCATCATGTGGCAGCCAGGGTGTACAGTGTTAAGTGAAGTAAATCTGGCCATGGTGAGGCCATCCCTGGCGTCCCGGGCAGCAATGTGGTCAGGTGCTGATGCCCTCTGTCCTGTGCGGCATCAGTTGATTGCGGAGAAGGTTGGTGGTGTTGTTGTTGGTGCTGCTGGTGTGCCTGGTGCTGCGGGTGTTGAGGCTGATCGTGTTGGGATTCTGAGGACCAAGGTGAGAGAGCTTCAAGGGCACCCATGCTGATGGAATAGATGGCAGGTGAAGTAGAGATGACAGAAGCGATCTGTCAATGGTGAGAGTGGTAATGAGGTCAGACTGGATGGAGACTTCTGTAAAGACTTGCAGCATGGTGAATCTGTTGTGGAAATGCAGTGAGGAAGAGCTTGTGGCTGAGGGAAGATATCTCTGTAAGGTGGGAGCTTTTACTGTACATTTGAAGCTGTCGACTCATCAGCTGATTCAATGGCCACTGACCTCCCGCCTCAGCTTCACAGACGTGGTCTAGCAACAGCGTGAAACCCGTGGGCGAGCTGTCAAATTCAAAAGGTAAGTTTAAAACCATTGTTAAATGGCTGTAAAAAAATCCACTAATTATTTAAATTGACTCCCCCGCCGCTGCCTGTCAGGTCTGCTCAGCGCTGGCAGACCCGACATCAGGAAAGGCAAGTGTGCGCGATTTAACGGTGGGTTCCCAACCTGTTGTCAATCAATTCACATTTAACTGCCGACGCACCACCGATCCCGTCCGCTGAGCACCGACCGGTATCATTCCGGCCAGTAGGTCTCCAGCCTTGAAGTTCCTATAGTATACCTAGTAAAAAGGGTCACTTATCTTTTTGGGCTCTCCATGACTTTTCTGTCTGCGCCTCTCAGACCCTCTGATCTGAAGGTGTGGGTGAACGTACTAATCCCCAATAATTGTGGGCACTTTTTCCACTCGGCCTCTGCAAAGCAGAGACTCAGGAAAATGAGGTGGCAGGTGTGCTGATGTTACTCCCGCTTCATCTGCATGACCTTTGAATGTTTGCCCCTGGATCAGATACAAGCACTCAGACCTCCCTCCGTGGAACCTCATAAGTACGAGGGCAACACAAAGAGGCCAGAGAATGGCTTAATAGATCTGTGCTCCTTACTTCTGTGCTTTGCACCCAGGAAATAAGCGTTCCTCAAGTGCAAAGCACTGGAATATCAGCCCTAGCAAGCCTTCCTCTTCAATGGGTGGTCCCATAGGGTGAAGTTGATATAGAAGCATTGAGAATGCAAGGCATGAGGTGCAGCTTATTAGCTCAAGCTGTTCTTATCCAAGTCCAACATGGAACCCTCATTAATGCTAAAGGTTGAATCTCCATTTGATTTTAATATTGGCATTAACTCCTGGTTAATATTTGTCAACGCAGAAGGTAAGAAACCTGTCCTTGTTGACTGTCTGATGCCCTCCATTGTTGGACTGACTTTGTATGACAGAGGGGATTACAAACTCCAACTCAAAAGGTCTCCTCAGTACTAGTATACCTTATTCAAGGTTTTACTACATTAATTCACAAAATAATGACTGCAATTTTAAGCCTTTTAGATAATCACAGTTCCTTCTCTATTGAGTTTACGTTTCCAAGTGTTTCCCAATCAATGAGGTTTGAACCGCAGCCCCTATTGTTATACAGGCCAATGCAACAGCCAGTAGCATACTGCAAAGCTCCATAACAGCAACTGAGATGAGTGACAGCTGATTTGTTTTGATGGTGTTTGTTGAGGGGAGGAATGTTGGCCAGGACTCTGGGAGACAACTCCCCTTGCTCTTCTTCCAAAACTGCATGGGTTCTTTTACATCCAACTTGACAGGCAGGCGGGGCCTCGGTTTAACGTCTTGTCCAGAAGAAAACAGCTCTAACAAGGCAGCACTCTCTCCGACACCTCCTCCTACCTCCACCTGGACCATGACCCCACTACCGAACATCAAGCCACCGTTTCCAAGACTGTCACTGACCTCATCTCCTCTGGAGATCTTCCCCCCACGGCCGCCAACCTCATAGTTCCCCAACCCCACACAGCCCGATTCAACCTCCTTCCCAAGATCCACAAACAAGACTGCCCTGGTAGACCCAACGTTACAGCCTGTTCTTGCCCCACGGAACTTATCTCTTCCTATCTCGACTCTATTTTTTCTCCCCTTGTACAGTCTCTTCCCACCTACATCCGCGACTCTTCCGACGCCCTCCGCCATTTTAACAGTTTCCAGTTTCCTGGCCGCAACCGCCTCCTTTTCACTATGGACGTCCAATCCCTCTACACCTCCATCCCCCACCAGGATGGCTTGAGGGCGCTCCGCTTCTTCCTTGAGCAGAGGCCCGATCAGTCCCCATCCACCACCACCCTCCTCCGCCTGACTGAACTTGTTCTCACATTGAACAACTTCTCCTTTGACTCCACTCACTTCCTCCAAATCAAAGGTGTTGCTATGGGAACCTGCATGGGTCCTAGCTATGCCTGCCTTTTCGTGGGATATGTGGAACACTCTTTGTTCCAGTCCTACTCTGGTCCCCTCCCTCACCTCTTTTTCCAGGTACATTGATGACTGTATCGGCGCCGTTTCCTGCTCTCGCCCTGAACTAGATAATTTCATTCACTTTGCTTCCAATTTCCACCCTTCCCTCACCTTCACATGGTCCATCTCCGATTCTTCCCTTCCTCGACTTCTCCGTCTCCATCTCTGGGGATAGGTTATTAACAAACATTCACTACAAGCCCGCTGACTCCCACAGCTACCTGGACTACACTTTCTCCCACCCCACTTCTCTATTCCATTCTCCCAGTTTCTCCGTCTCCGCCGCATCTGCTCTGACGATGCCACCTTCCATACCTGTGCTTCCTTTTTCCTCAACTGAGGATTCCCCTCTACTGTGGTTGACACGGCCCTTGACCGTGTCCATTCTATCTCCCGCACTTCTGCCCTCACCCCTGCCCCTCCCTCCCGGAACCACGATAGAGTTCCCCTTGTCCTCACCTTTCACCCCACCAGCCTCCACATTCAACGGATCATCCTCCGCCATTTCCGCCACCTCCAGCGTGATCCCACCACCAAACACATCTTCCCCTCACCTCCTCTTTCAGCATTCCGAAGGGACCGCTCCCTCCGCGACACTCTGGTCCACTCCTCTATCACCCCCAACACCCCTTCCCCTTCGCCCGGCACCTTTTCCGTGCAAGCGCAGGAGATGCAACACATGCCCTTATACCTCCACCCTTCCCACTGTCCAGGGCCCCAAACACCCCTTCTAGGTGAAGCAGCAATTTACTTGTACTTCCTGCAATTTAGTATACTGTATTCGCTGCTCATGATGCGGTCTCCTCTACATTGGGGAGACCAAACGCAGATTGGGTGACCGCTTTGCGGAACACCTCCGTTCAGTCCGTAAGGTGGACCCCGAGCTTCCGGTCGCCTGTCACTTTAATTCTTCGCACCACTCCCACTCTGACCTCACCGTCCTCGGCCTCTTGCATTGTTCCACTGAAGCTCAGCGGAAGCTCGAGGAACAGCACCTCATCTTTCGATTAGGCACTTTACAGCCTTCTGGACTCAACATAGAGTTCAACAATTTCAGATCATAACCTCGGCCCCTATCATATATATATTTTTAATCCACACTTTTTGTCTGTGTCTTTTTTTCTTCTCTCCCACATGGCAGCTGTCTTTCATTCTGCCAGCGCAATTCACACTTCATCTAGAGCCATCCTTTGTTTCTTAACCTGTCCCATTACCATCTCCTTTTGCCTTTGAATATCTCTTAATGTCTCTTAACCTCTCCTGCCTTCTATCCTATCACAGGCCTTCCCTTTTGTTCTTTCATCCCCTCCCCCCTTTCCCAGCCCCTGCACTTGCTTAAAAATCTATTCCATTTCCTGCTTTTTTTCCAGTTCTGACGAAAGGTCATCGACCTGAAACGTTAACTCTGTTTCTCTCTTCACAGATGCTGCCTGACCTGCTGAGTATCTCCAGCATTTTCTGTTTTTATTTAAGGCAGCACTCCTTCAGTACTGTGTCGAAAAAATGGGAGCAGTGGCTATGATCTGAAATTGTTGAACTCGATGTTGAGTCTGGAATGTTGTAAAGTGTCTAATTGAAAGATGAGGTGCTGTTCCTCGAGCTTACATTGAGCTTCATTGGAACAGTGCAAGAGGCCGAGGACGGAGAGGTCAGAGTGGGAGTGGGGCGTAGAATTAAAGTGACAGGCGACCGGAAGTTCAGGGTCACGCTTGCGGACTGAAAGGAGGTGTTCAGCAAAGCGATCAGCCAATCTGTATTTGGTCTCCCCAATGTAGAGGAGACCGCATCGTGAGCAGTGAATACAATATACTCAATTGAAAGAAGTACAAGTAAATCGCTGTTTCACCTGAAAGTATCAGCTGTGGCTCGGTGGGTAGCACTCTCGCCTCTGAGTCAAGCAATGGTTGTGGGTTCAAGTCCCACTCCAGAGACTTGAGCACAAAAATCTAGGCTGATGCTCCATGGGAGTGCTGCACAGTCGGAGGTGCCGTCTTTTGGATGAGACGTTAAACTGAGGCCCCCGTCTGCCCTCTGAGGTGGATGTAAAAGATCCTATTGCACTATTTCGAAGAAGAGAAGGGGAGTTATCCCCAGTGTCCTGGCCAATATTTATCCCTCAATCAGCATCACTAAAACAGCTTATCTGGTCATTATCACCTTGCTGTTTGTGGGAGCTTGCTGTGTGCAAATTGGCAGCCGTGTTTCCCACATTACAACAGTGACTCCACTTCAAAAATACTTCATTGGCTGTAAAGCGCTTTGGGACGTCCGGTGGTCGTGAAAGGCGCTATATAAATGCAAGTCTTTCTTTCTTTCTGGAAGGTGTGTTTGGGGACCTGTGCAGTGGCAGGGGTGGAGGTAAAAGAGCAGGTGTTGCATCTCTTGTGCTTGCATGGCAAGGTGCCGGGGAAGGGGAGTGGGTGTTGGGGGTGATTGAAGAGTGAACCAGAGTGCCGCGGAGGGAACGGTCCCGTCGGATTGCTGAAAATGGAGAAGACGTGTTTGTTGGTGTCATCGTGCTGGAGGTGGCAGAAATGGTGAGAATTAATGACACAGTTGTCCGATTGTATTTTTTTGAAAAGCTGTATCTCTGTTGTTCGAATAATCAAGTTCTTAACAGAAGCTGCATCCAACTCTACAGGCTGGGAATTTCCTCGGAACTGTTCCCACTCTGCTGCCAAACTTCTGCCGAAGTGACGGGAGGGGAGCGGGAGAACCTCCAAGGAAATTTCCGGCCAGTGATTAAAGTGATAAAATGCTTTGGAAGAAGTGAAAGAAAGATCATCTGTAAATTTTGCACAATCAAGGGGCGTGATCACTTGAATGCCAAGTTGGCTCTAAGCTTCTATTGGTAAGAGCTGAGGAATCAGTTGGAGAGGGGGCGCTGCTTAAGACCGGGAAGAATAACGACATTGAAATTACGCCACGCAATAACTCCTTTATCTGCTTAACACATTGCTATGACGTTCAGGTGTCAGCTGTGGCTCAGTGGTAGCACGCTTTCCTCGGAGTCAGATGGTCGTGAGTTCAAGCCCCACTCCTGGTACTTGGGCACAAAATTTAGGCTGACACTCCAAAGCAGTCCTGAGAGAGTGCTGCACTGTCAGAGGTGCCATCTTTTGGATGAGACGTTAAACGTCTGCCCTCTCCTGGGTGGATGTAAAAGATCCCACGGTACTATTTCAAAGAAGAGCAGGAGGTTCTCCCTGGTGTCTTGGCCAATACTTAGCCCTCAACCAACACCTAAAACAGATTACAATAGCAAAATACTGCGGATGCTGGAAATCTGAAATAACAACAGAAAACGCTGGAAACACTCAGCAGGCCAGGCAGCATCCGTGGAGAGAGAAACAGAGTTAACGTTTCAGGTCTGGGACCCTTCATCAGAACTGGAAAAAGCTGGAGATGTAACAGATATTAAGCAGGTGCAGAGACAGGGGAGGGGAGGAATGAATTGAAGGAACATACTGTGCTTAGGTAAGAGGCAGGAAAGATAAAATGTTGCGAATGGGAATGGCAAAATCATACAGCATGAAAAATGGGGGCAGGGATTATTGTCTGAAATTGTTGAGCTCAATGTTGAGTCCAGAAGGCTGTAAAGTGCCTAATCGAAAGATGAGGTGCTGTTCCTCGAGCTTACGTTGAGCTTCATTGGAACAATGCAAGAGGCCGAGGACAGAGAGATCAGAGTGGGAGTGAAGCGAAGAATTAAAGTGACAGGCGACCGGAAGCTCGGGGTCACCCTTACGGACTGAACGGAGGTGTTCCGCAAAGCGGTCGCCCAATCTGCGTTTGGTCTCCCCAATGTAGAGGAGACCGCATCGTGAGCAGCGATTAAAACAGATTACCTGGGCATTGTCACATTGCTGTTTGGTGGGACCTTGCTGTGCGCAAATTGGCTGCTGTGTTTCCTACTGTTACAACAGTGACTACACTTCAAAAGTTCATCATTGGCTGTAAAGCCCTTTGGGACATGCTGAGCTCATGAACAGCGCTATATAAATGCAAGTCTTTATTTTGTCTCCTATTTTAGGAGTGACATGAATCCAAAGGGGTTAACCCTTCTGCTACAATAGTGGGCAACTGCAAGCAGTGTTACCAGCCGGAGCAATTCCAAGACCAGGGAGGTAGTTTCTAATCAGGACAAAGTCAAAGGGACTTCACTATCTTGGAGAGAAACGTTGAAAAATAGAAACTGACATCTGTGAACTCATTCAGTTCAAAGATAACCATCATATAATATACATGGAACAGTGAAGTGCACAGCAACATTTATTATTATATTTTGGGACATTAATGTGGTTTGCACCTTTGCAGTCGAATTCGGCTGGTGGCAGCCATGTTTTAAAAAAATTCTTAGGGCTGGATTTTCATTGACCCGTGGAGGCGGGTTTGGAGGCGTGTGGGGGGTTAAAATTGCGAAAACTGGCGGGCGGGCACAAGTCCGCCTCCATCCCGCCTCCACGCAATTTTCATTAAATCGTGTCTGCTGGTCCCGACTCCGTCCCGCCTTTAAGAGGCGGGATAGGCTGTTAAGGCCCTTAACAAGCACTAAATTGGCTCTATAATGCCATTTTGAAAGGCCTGTGTGATTTTAACCCTTGATCTACGTGAAGCACGCCTGTTCTGAACCACGATTGTGAAACCTGGCGGGAGCACATTTGGATAGCTGACTATCAGCTGCAGGTCCACTATTACAACAGAGATGTGATGAAGGTAGTAGTAGTATTAGGTCTGAAAGTCGCCTCTGATGCTGCTGCATTGAAGGTCTTCAGAGACTGCCTGGCCTTTGCTGTGAGAGGACCTGGATGCAAAATTCTCTCTCTCTCTCTCCTTAGAACTGCTGCT
This sequence comes from Squalus acanthias, assembly GCA_030390025.1. NCBI lineage: Eukaryota > Metazoa > Chordata > Chondrichthyes > Squaliformes > Squalidae > Squalus > Squalus acanthias. Next base: position 53,373,895 of record CM059442.1, on the reverse strand, counting down.
CATTTTGCATCCAGGTCCTCTCACAGCAAAGGCCAGACAGTCTCTGACCTGCAATGCAGCAGCAATGATGACATCATCAGAGGCGACTTTCAGACCGAAACCACTAATTGGTTCATGGGTTCCCACATGCTGGAACTCAATTGCCCAATTAGGTGAAAATTGCATCAATCTCCCACATCCAATTGCAGTCGGGTGGATAACACGAAATGCGGATGACACGACCCCAACCCGCCCCAGTATCAAAATCCAGCCCTTAGTTTTGCCCTTGAGCTGGTGAAATACCTCCCTCTACAAGTGAGACACTTTCAGCAGCAGGAAGTCAAAACCCAAAAAGCCCAGAGCTACTTTCAAAAACAGGTGAATGCTATGAAGTGGCCATTAAAGCGGGCAGATTATTGCACTGAAAACTCATATCCTGTAGCTACCTTGCAATATGACAGTGGATCACCAGTAGCAGAAGTTTTATCTCGGTCTGATGCACAAGTGAACATAACCTGCCCTATGATTAGAGACGGGGTTTGTTGTTTGATTGCTCCAGTGACTGCACACAACACCTGGCGGTTGACATTCGTCATGTGCCTTCCACCTCCCTGCAGCACTGTGCATGGCAACCATGACAAGGTGACGTGACAGGCCATTTGCTTTGCACCTCAGTGATCAGGTACCACTGGGCACAAGTGGAGCCACTCTTATCTGGGGACAACATGAGCGGTAAATGCAATTATATCATAAACAGTCATCTCAAAGTTAATGAACAGTAGTTCATGTCCAGCATTCAAATCTGTTCTGTTTTTCAGTCTCTGTGGACTTATCATTAGAAGCTCCTGGAAAACTAATGAATGTTGTTCTATTCAGAAGAAAAATTGTAAAAATATGGAGATTAAACACCACTTTCGATAAACAGTGGAACTGAATCACAGCAGTCACTTCCTTTTGGAAATTTCCATTTTAAGCAACAGTACTTCAGTAAAGGTTTATTTTTTTTCCACATAAAGGGATATTGATATTAAATCGATAAATTAAAATATTTGCAAAAGTAAGATTACTTCTCACATTTTTATAAAAGCCTGTGCGGGAAAAAAGCCATAGGAAGTAAATTAAAGAGAGTAGAGAGTAACAGACAGCACTTTAAATAGAGAAACAGGTATTTCTCTCTCATAAATACACTTTGTCCAGTCCAGTGTCTTCTATACATTCATTGGTATTGTTTTTAACCTGAGAAAATATTAATGATTTTAAGGAGGGGGAAGGGTGAGGAAAAGAAATAGGGTGAGTTTAAAAATGCCAATTAAAGGGAAATGGTGGTGCATGGTAGAGCAATGGGAGTTGCATGTTAAATTTCCCTAAATCTTATACAGAGTTAGTGAGTGGCGGGTGAGGGGAACAGTCACCACCAGGGTGCTTTCATTTATCTCCTAGTCGTCTTCAGAGCAGCATTGGAGGAACCTGAAGGAAGCTCATCTCCTGCCCACCTTCTCACCCACTTGAAGTGCATGGCTGGGAGACCATGGCCAGTGGGGGAGGAAATAGGGGGGCTTCATAACCCGGGCAAAATGCACATGGTTAATGTCTAGTGGTTGGGAAAGTTGTTTTCAAACAGATGAGAACATGAGATCACATTGCAAAATTGTCATTAAGTCGCGTGTGTGTGATATCTGGTCATGATGAAAATGACTCAAGCTCTTACACTCTTTGCCCAGCTACAAATTGGCAACGTTTAAATTACAGCCAACTTCAGAACCTGTGGTGCAGACAGGTACTGACGTGTTAATTCTCTCTCGGTATACTGTACTCGGATTTGGACACTGAAAGGTCAGGGCCAGCAACGTGACTCCTTACATCTCAAAACAGCTGAAAGTGAGTGGTGGGTTGGGGCGACGACAACACAATTTGAAATCCATCATCCCCTGCTCCTGAGACTGCAGTGTCCTTGTCGGTTTTTATTTCCTTTAAGCAAATGAATATAAAACTGAATATACAGTACAGGGCAATCATTTCTTCCATGAAAGTCTACTTAGCGTGGCAAATCTTGTTTTCACAATAAATCAGAAATACACATATCACACAGCGTTAAAGGTCAGGCGCATCACTCATACTATGGTTTGGCCTGATTGGATTCATTAATTTTTTTAATACAAATTGTGTAAACAAACAAACAGGAGGTCTTTTTTTTTTGCTCCTGAAAAGGACAACGGAAAATTATTGTAAACATAAAGGCCCCAAAAAGCCCTGGGTTGGGAGAGGACGGAAGTTGGCATTAGCGCCTGTGTGGGGCCAAGCATTTGGGGCGGGTCCCAGATCTACCGCACCTCCACCAAAAACGCCATGTCACAAATTGCGGCAGGTTTCAGGGTGGGCTGCAGAAGCGCCCGCCGTCTCAGCGGCAGCCATTAATGTAAATGGCGGAGTTCAGGACATCATCCATCCTAAATTCCATGACTTCTACCTTCCCATGCGCCCTCCCGATTGGCCGCCACGCTGCAGCAGCTGCAGTTGCCTGGACCTGCTCATCAAGGTCATCAATAGTGACTAAACGGAAGCCGCTGAAGGTGAGATTGCTATTCCAGACTTTGGTTCCTTTCTTGGGATTATCTACAGGTATCTGCCAAATTCTTGCATCATTTTATTTAGGCGGCCTTCACTTCATTTTTTCACTGCCCATGGAGAAGCTTGTGCTGGAGGGGAATTAGAGAGTGATATCTGAAGGCTGCAAAATGGGCTTCTCAATGGGAATCCCTCTTCACATTATATATATATATATTAGAGGAAGAGTAGCAGTGAGAAGCTGTATGGGAGATCAGATTAAGAACATAAGAAATAGGAGCAGCAGTAGACCATTTGGCCCCTTGAGCCTGCTCCGCCATTTAATGAGATCATGGCTGATCTGATCTTGGGCTCAGCTCCATTTCCCTGTCCGTTCCCCATAACCCTTGACTCCCTTATTGTTCAAAAATCTGTCTATCTTCACCTTAAATATATTCAATGACCCAGCCTCCACAGCTCTCTGGGGCAGAGAATTCCACAGATTTACGACCCTCTGAGAGAAGAAATTCCTCCTCATCTCAGTTTTAAATGGGTTATTCTGAAACTATGCCCCCTAGTTCTAGATTCCCCCATGAGGGGAAACATCTTCTCTGCATCTACCTTGTCGAGCCCCCTCAGTATCTTATATGTTTCAATAAGGGAAGTCCTGTTACAACTGTACAGGGCGTTGGTGAGACCACACCTGGAGTACTGCGTACAGTTTTGGTCTCCTTATTTAAGGAAGGATATACTTGCATTGGAGGCAGTTCAGAGAAGGTTCATGAAGTTGTTTCCGGAGATGAAGGGGTTGTCTTATGAAGAAAGGTTGAGCCGGTTGGGCCTATACTCATTGGAGTTTAGAAGAATGAGAGGGGATCTTATTGAAACATAAGATTCTGAAGGGGCTTGACAGGGTAGATGCAGAGAGGATGTTTCCCCTCGTGGGGGAATCTAGAACTAGGGGGCATCATTTCAGAATAAGGGGAAACCCTTTTAAATCGGAAATGAGGAGGAATTTCTTCTCTCAGAGGGTCGTGAATCTTTGGAATTCTCTTCCCCAGAGAGCTGTGGAGGCTGGGTCATTGAATATATTTAAGGTGGAGAGAGACAGATTTTTGAACGATAAGGGAGTCAAGGGTTATGGGGAGTGGGCAGGGAAGTGGAGTTGAGGCCAAGTTCAGATCAGCCATGATCTTATTGAATGGCGGAGCAGGCTCGAGGGGCCGAATGACCTACTCCTGCTCCTACGTCTTATGTTCTTATGTAAGATCACCTCTCATTCTTCTAAACTCCAATGACTATAGGCCCAACCTGCTCAAACTTTCTTCATAAGTCAACCCCTTCATCTCAGGAATCAACCTCGTGAACCTTCTCTGAACTGCCTCCAATGCAAGTATATCCCTCCTTAAATAAGGAGACCAAAACTGTACGCAGTACTCCAGGTGTGGTCTCACCAATACCCTGTACAGTTGTAGCAGGACTTCCCTGCTTTTATACTCCAACCCCCTTGCAATAAAGGCCAATCAGGCAGCACCAGAGGAGAGGCAGTCCCTCCCAACTTGAGTAGCTCGTGAGTAGTGGGGCTACAGATGGTGCAGAGCTCAGGGGAGAATAATACGAGATTTGATGAAAGAGTCATACCTTGGCAATCCTGGTGAGATCATTAAGCTTCTTTTGACATTGCAGCCAAGTCTTGAGTGCAATTCTCCTGGCATTGACCACCTCTGCCATGTCTTGCCATTACTGCCTGACGTCTTGAGACCCTTCGGCCCCAGCGGGAACAACATCTAACTCCTTCTGTGGACCACCTCCACCACAACCCCCAGTGCCTTTTCTCAGATACTGCACTAACAGGACTAAGTTTGAGACCCAGGGTATTTTAACCCCCGCACCTCACTTGCATGCCGCTAGTCCCCCCGCCCACGTGAAATGAGTGGAAAGTGGCATCTGGCTGCCGGGAGGGAGCGAACGTTTGGGCAGCCACAGGCTGACAGCTGGCACTAAAGGGAGGCACGCTGGCAAGGCGGGTGAGTCACGGTGAAGAGGTTTTGGATGGGTCTCGCGGGAGTGAAGGGGGGCTGGGGAATCTGGGACAGGGGAGGCCACAACTTCCCTTGTGGGGCCCAGAGGAGCACTCCTGCTCCTCCTGGCCCCCCCACCATGGAGCGACTTCCACTTACCTTGGAGGGCTTCCTCATCCTCTTGACACCCGCTGAGCTGCCTTCACCCGGTGGGAGAGCCAGGGCGGCCTCCCCGCTCTGGCCTGGGGTTAAAATGCAAACAGGGTCTCACTGACACCCCAATTTGTATAAATTTATCAGGCTCCCAGCTGCTTCCGGTCGGCGTCTCAGCCACCGAACTGCAGCGAGCCGTTAAAATGGTGACCAGCGGGAACGGGCGGTACGGCGGAACGCTCCATTTTAAAGGCCCCAGTCTCATCTGGCCGGATGGGCCTTAAAATCCCTCCCCTCCTCCCACAGCGTTTGTACCATCTGAGAAAATTACATGTGCAGCTGAACAGATCATTATTCACATCAAAAGAACTAGCTGCCACGTATTACCTCAGCAGTCTGGAAATGTCAAGGATGACTGACTTGACATGTCGAGAGCAATAAGAGAATCGCTCCAATTCTGAAAGATTCAGACTGTCACAAGTTAACCAGTTTGCTCTGTGGCCAAATTGTTCAAAGGTTCTGTGTCTGGGTCGGGAGTGCATGTGGCATTTTGATAAAATGATAAATAAACTCAGCATTTAGCTTCGCTGGCTGGTTTTTGGTGAGACTATGAAATCACGAGCACAATAATTCATGCTGACACACAGTAATTAAATGACATCAATCGTTATTGAGCAACTATTTGTTCAGTTCTTGAAGTTCTCTTTGTTGATGCTCCATCACCTTTCTTCAGAGACACACGGCCGTTCAAGACATTAAGAGCCGCCAGCACGTATGCCACAAAGAGAAATAAGGGCGCCAAACCGTAACTTGCTTTATTGATTCGAGCATTAAAGGCCGAGCTTCCGAGGGAGATATAGAAACATGGAACGGATGGCCCGGAATAAAACGGGAGAAAGGGGGAAATAAATAGAAGGATGACGGTAGGAGGGAGGAAGAGGAGAATCAATGAATGAACTCAATTGCTAAGTGAAGCAAAATGAAAAAATAAGGAAGAGCGGACAAATTGAATCAAGGCAGTGGGAGGTTAGATAGGTTGAAGCCTATCAAACTACAGAGATGGAGAGTGAGAGTTATGACAGTTTGGGCTCTCTATTGGTGTTTGCAGCAAAAGGCAGTTTCTGTAACTAGACCTGTATCTCTGATCTGACACTTACAACTTTCTATGTGCCATGAATGAGACATTGTGCCACAGGACTATCAATTAGCCTTTTACCACCACATCAGTGTGGAAAACAGAATTCAAAATAAAGCAAAGCCAACAACGTTCATACCATTGGAAAGCAAACTTCAACACACCAGGTAAATGAGGTCCTTCCTCACTAACAGGCGATCTACGAATCACTTCCACTATCAAACTAGATAGGGTGCGAGCAGCAGAACTCCAGCCCTTTGCTTCTGCTTTTTCAGTTGCCTTTGACAGCTGCATTACATATCAAATATTAGGTTTGCTTTCATGCGAGCCGCTGCTTCCAGAACAATCTCTGAGCATCCGACAGGCATCTGCAAGTTCATATTCTTTTAACTTTTCAAAGACAGGAGATCCTTTATGCCGCACTTGAGTACAATAAATGACATTGCTGGGGAAAATCAGCTGGGCTAGATGGAGACGTGATTGGCTCTGCACAGTCTAACATGGTGCTTAGCCCAGGTGCCAATACAAACGCTAATGGAAGTTTATTTTAAAATTTATTTGATGGAGCTTGCTTCTGACATAAAACTATAACCACCCCCCCTCCCCCCCAAAAAAATACTGTGCTGAAGTGAATAAAATGAAGAAAAAGAAATGAACTTTTAAGGCATCAATTGCATCACTTGCTGTGTTGATGAGGTGCAGTCAGAATCAGAAAATGCAAAGTATAAACTCTCACAAAGTTTGAACCCAGTTATTGCTATTTGTCTCTGGTATACAGTGCAAGTATTAAAGGGCAGGAAAATCCACGAGTCGTGATCCTGGCAGTAATCAGCGTTAATCCTGCCGGAGTTAGTGGGGTCAGTGGGCAGGACCCTCACTTGCATGGGGTCAGAGGATGCCCACACTACCGCAGGTGCATCTGGAGTGCCCACCAGCCCTACACTGCTGGAGACTCGGGCAAAGTGCCCAGACGCTTTTAGAAAAACCTCTTCTCTGCCCCCCGAACAAGAAGGGCGATGCAGCGTTGAAAGAAAAATTCTTCTCTTCTTCAAACATCCATGCTGCTTCCCTGGCCTGAACTCCCTCCCGAGTGGAGCCTTCTTGTGCTCTTCTGGAGGTTGACATTCCTCATCTCATTGGGCATTGTGGCCTCCAGACTGATGCTGGATCTCATACGGGCCAGGGAAGTGGAAATTCCCAGCAGAGGGAGTCCTTGCGCCCTCCACTTCAGTGGCCTTGTAAGGGGTGGTGGAGGCTGAGCAGGAAATCGCAGATTAGGCTGGGACCCAGCATAAGCAAGTCCTGGCCTATTTGCGAGCCACCCCACCGCACTCCCACCAGAGTTATGCCAAGAGTCTGTCAGAACAACAAGGAAAATGCGGCCTCAAAGTATCGAAAAAGAGAAAGCCAGTTATTTCCTGCTAGTTCCTTCTGACCTCAGGTGGAGCCAAGAGAAGCTTCCTTAACAATTAAACTCTAATTGGTCTCAGAATGTTCCTATTGACAGCATTTGACCTGCTGACCTGAAAGGGACATGTCAGATAACTTAGTAGTAGAATAATAAATTGAGTGTTATATAATATAATGCTCCTGGCTTTATAAAACAGTATCTTCTCTGAGTTGCCGCCGCAGATCCATTAGTAACTTAAGAACTTTTAGTAGCTAGCAAAGTTTATTTTTGTTTCATGATCACACAGCATTCCATTTTCATATAGGCCGGTTAACCTAGGTGTGACCAAACCTATTGGCTTAGCGGTGAAGTGATACTTGAGTAGCAATGACATTTAGCAGACAGGAGGCCCTCGTCATTCCTTGGGTATCTTGCGGCTGTTTCTCAATTGGCACTCTTCCCACGAGGCCTATCAGCCATTAACTCTCCGCTATCTTAATTATCATGTTGAAATATTCATTTCATTTTCTCTGATTGTTTCCCCCCCCCCCCACCTCCCTGAAAGCACTGACTGGGGGTGTACAGTTCCACCGGTGCCATCTTCTCTCCAATACGTGGCCATTCTTCATGTGCGAACCTGAACAGTAAATGTAAACAGGCTATTTGACTGTAAAGGGCATCACAGCCAAACCCGATCCTGCCCTCACCAGGGGGGCGATTTTGCCAGCCCTGGGGAGGCGGGTTTGGAGGCGGGACTGCCGTGAAAATGGCAGAATTTGGGGCCGGGTGCCCAACCCACCCCCATGCTATCTTGCCAGGAGGCAGGTAGCCGACCCGCGCCGGGTCCCATCTCCTGGAGGCGGGAAGGGATTAAAGCCACTTAACTGCCTGTTAACAGGTAGTTAACAGGCAGAAAATAGGCTTATCACCATTTTGCTCACACAAGTGCGGGCTTCCCGAAGGCTCCGAAACCTGCCAGGGTCACCGAGGTGAGTAGTGGGTCTGCGGGGGTCGGAGGGGTCCAAAAGTGTGCTGTGGAGGTGAGTGATGGGTGCAAGTGTGGAGAGGTGAGTATCTGAGGTAAGTGCAAAGTGTTAGAAAAAGTGTACTTCCCTTTGTTTCTTCCTGCAGGCTTCAATCGTTGGGTATGCGGAGAGTCTCGCACCTCCGCGGCAGAGATGACAGATGGCCATTGCATTCTCCAATGCAACAACCATCTCATTTCTACAAAAGAAAGAGGTTTGATGAGGTTTGACAGATGAAACGTCATACGTTGACGTTCTCTGTAACCGGCTTCCCCTTAATTGGCTTGCTAAGCCTGCTGGGCGGGCTTAACAAGGTCAATCAAGGGAAAATAGCGTGGGTTGGCCAGACGTTGATGGAGGCGGAACTGAAACCCGACAAGTGGGAGTCCCGCCTCCAAAAGCTCCCCATTGGCAAAATCCAGCCCCAGATGTCCACAAAAGTTGTGCCACCTCAAAATAAAATTATTGCTCGAAGCGTAGGTTCAAGTCCGATTTTTTGATCCCACCTCCAGCCCCCATTATGGCCCCGATTTTATCGCAGGGCGGGATCAATCTGTGCAAGCAACAAGCTCGAATGTCAAGGCCTGGAGAGATTTTAACTCACGGGACTCGTATCCATATCCAGGCCCTGACTCCCGCCCAACCCTGGAAAGATATCCCGCCTGGCCGACAGGCAGGAGCAACATTACCATCACTGGAGCCCAATCTGCATATTTAAAGAGGACCCCACCGGCTTGTGGCAGGTATCCTTGCTGCCTGCCTTTTCCAGCGGGAGTCATTGGATAGGGATCAGGAGTGGAATCCTGGCAGATGTTTGCCTTTCCTAAACCAGGGCACTGAGGTTAATTCTGTCACCTTAACTGCTGCCTCAGCCAAGAGAAGCTCGCTCAGCCCATAGCGGAAGTTGGAGCATGGGGCTTCTCTTCAGTATCGCTGAGTGCTACACTGAGAAGTGTCTTTACGGGTATTGAAGAAACCTTAATTAACATACTGATACAATTTTGAGAATCTCCTAAATAAATTAACATTCAAAAAAATCACTTTCTTCCTGCAAACCAAATATGTGCAAATTATTTAATCTCAGATAGAATAACAACCATTTTATAAACTATTTCACAATCTAATCCATAAAATCTCATGTTATTGCTCATGCTCAAAATAAAAAAGAAATTGAAATTGAGTAAACGCAAACAACTTGTGGCTCTGAGTCCTCACACGGATAGGCCTCGATTTTAACTCCCTCCCCCCCCCACCCCCCCACCTCGCTATGTGGGGAGGAGCAGTCTACGCCATATTATATCTTATAGACTTCTAGAAGCTCGACACCATCCAAGACAAAGCAGCCCGTTTGATTGGCACCCCATCCACCACCTTAAACATTCACTCCCTCCACCACCGGCACAACGTGGCTGCAGTGTGTACCATCTACAAGATGCACTGCAGCAACTCGCCAAGGCTTCTTCGACAGCATCTCCCAAACCCGCGACCTCTTCCACCTAGAAGGACAAGGGCAGCAGGCGCATGGGAACACCACCACCTCCAAGTTCCCCTCCAAGTCACACACCATCCTGACTTAGAAGTATATTGCCGATCCTTCATCGTCGCTGGGTCAAAATCCTGGAACTCCCTCCCTCACAGCACTGTGGGAGTACCTTCACCACACGGACTGCAGCGGTTCAAGAAGGCGGCTCACCACCACCTTCTCGAGGGCAATTAGGGATGGGCAATAAATGCTGGCCTTGCCAGTGACACTCACATCCCATGAACGAATAAAAAAAAATACTTCTATATGGTCCCCTCTCACTCATCTCCTTTAGAGGGGAAAGAGCCTTTCCTTATTACTCAATCCTTTGACACTAGGGTTAGGTTTTGTAGCTCTTCTCTGCATTGCCTGTAGGGCTTGGAACTTTCCTCTTATGTCTTCGTAATGAAAACTGAAAACAATCCTTGAGGTGCGTTAAGTCAGGATGGTGTGTGACTTGGAGGGGAACTTGGAGGTGGTGGTGTTCGCATGCGCCTGCTGCTCTAGTCCTTCTAGGTGGAAGAGGTCACGGGTTTGGGAAGTGCTGCTGTTAGCATGACTTCCTCAACTGACCTAACAGTAGAAGTCTCATTAGTCTGGGCTGGATATGGTATTGAATTATACAGTAGATGGTACTCTGCCCTTTCACCTCAACTTCGCTGATAGCGGCTGCTTTTTTTTGTGTTTGACAATATTTTTCTTTGTCAGACTGCCTTGCCTCTTCAGCAGTTAAATGGATTGCTATGATTAGGAAACAGCGCAGTAATGTTAGAGAACGCTGGGGGGGGGGGGTAGAGATTTGACCTATTAGCGACCTATTAGTCCCTGTTACATTACCGAGGGGGGCCCTGAGAGCTGCAATCATACTGAGCCTGCAACAGCAGAGTGCAATAAAACAAATTGAGACTAATGGATCCTCAGGAGTGATTATAAGACTGCAAACAAACCAATGAGTTCAATGCCATCATAAACCACAATGGGATAGCTCAAGTAGTTTGTAACTATAATCTGAAACTAGAGCTTTAGATATTGCCTTAAATCACTCCCTGGTGTGTGTTTTTTCATATATTCTCTAACTATTTAAATTTCACGAAGGGTTTTATTTTTGGTTTAGTCAGTTTTAATACTGTTAACAGCTGTCAGCACAGATGCTGTCTGGCAGTGTGCTGCTTCGCTACATGGTCTTGGTTTCACAGCGGGATTATTAACTGTGATGACATTACCACAGGTTTGCTGAAGTGACGCGTGATTGATTCTAGGTAAGTCAACGGAGCCAGTGCAGGACACTCCCACAGCCAGAGTCATCAGTCTGTCTCCGGGTGTGAGAGAAGATTCAAAATTGCTCGACTCTGCGAGGGGGAAAATGACTGATTAAACTGCAGCTCTCCTGGTTTTTTTCATTATCTAACAGTCAGGGGAATGAGCCTGTCCTTTAAAAAGGATAAATTACGAATAACAGAGAGAAAAATCACGAATGAATAAGTTTCATCGTTCGTTATCATAGAATCATAGAATGGTTACAGCACAGAAGGAGACCATTCGGTCTGTCGAGCCCGTGCCGGCTCTCTGCAAGAGCACCTCAGCTAGTCCCACTCCCCCGCCCTTTCCCTGTAGCCCTGCAAATTTTTTTCCTTCAGGTACTTATCCAATTCCCTTTTGAAAGCCACGATTGAATCTGCCTCCACCACCCTTTCAGGCAGTGAATTCCAGATCATAACCACTCGCTGCGTAAAAAAGGTTTTCCTCATGTCGCCTTTGGTTCTTCTGCCAATCACCTTAAATCTGTGTCCTCTGGTTCTCGACCCTTCTGCCAATGGGAACAGTTTCTTTCTATCTACTCTGTCCAGACCCCTCATGATTTTGAGCACCTCTATCAAATCTCCTCTCAACCTTCTCTGCTCTAAGGAGAACAACCCCAGCTTCTCCAGTCTATTCACGTAACTGAAGTCCCTCACCCTGGAACCATTCTTGTAAATCTTTTCTGCACTCTCTCTAAGGCCTTCATATCCTTCCTAAAGTTATTTGAATATATAGGTCACGAATATTGATAAAGGCAGCAAACTAAAGAACCAATCAGCAGAGAAAATATGGAACGAATTGAAAACTAATTAACTGAGCTGTAATGTTAAATTCAGTTCTTAATTGAATTGTAGTCGCTGAGAGCAATGCTTCATGATTAGTAGGACAGACACAAAGCATGCAACATTAGACAAAGAAACAGAAGTGATTTGGTAATTAAATTGTACAACAAGAAGTAACATGGAAACTGTATGTTGTAAATTATTAAATTACATCAATTTTAAGCTAGGGATATTTTACTAGTATTCTTGTTAGTCCCAAATGTTCAAGCACTCTGAGCAACACCAACTGCCAGCAAAACTGATCAAAAACAATTTCTAATTAATAATAATTGCAAATCACGTTGACGTCTAAGTCCAGAAATGTTTATTTAAATTATTTGAAGCTAGAGTTTTTAAGTGTTACATGTTAAATCTGGAATCAGCTGTAAAAAGGTCATAATCTAAATCTGGCATATCTGTATTATCGCGCAATAAGGTAATTCAGTAATGCTAGCATTAGAATCAGTGTTAATTAATAATGAGGGAGATAGATCCGTGCAGAGAAACCATTGCTGTTAGAACAGACTATCTTAATCTTTTCTGTGAGCTCTAGAGAAGGTAATAGCTATAACTTTATAAAATAAATGTCATTTTTAGTTTACTCTCTGTCTTTTTCGCTCGCTCGCACACCTGGAGGGATAGACGGGCAGCTATTATATCTGGGAGAAGTACTTTTAAGCTTTGGATGCCAGAGTGGCCTGGCTGTGAGAACAGGATAGGGGTGTGGTCTCGCCATAATTGTGTAATAAGATAAAGACCTAGGAGGAGAACTAGAAATTACTAAAGAATAGCCCAGCTGCAGAAAGGAGGGAAAGAGGAGGGAGGAGAGAGAAGCAACAAAAAAAATGAACAAACATCTGCCTTTAATGTAAATCTTTAGTTAATAAATTCTGCCATATAATTTCTAATGTGATGGGTGCTCATATTATTTCCAACTGAAGTTGCTTGAATAATAGAGTTATTATGTACTGTAACAGAAATCATATGATGACAGTTTAACAGAACACAATTATTACAGCTAATCTACAACAACAACTTGCATTTATATACCGCCTTTAATGTAGAAAAACATCGCAAGGCGCTTCATGAGGCAAAAAAAGGACCCAGAGTCAAAGAAGGAGATATTAGAGGGGTGACTAAAAGCTTGGTCAAAAAGGTGGGCTTTAAGGAAGATCTTAAAGGAGGCGAGGGTGTTGGAGAGGCAGAAGAGAGAGATGTGGGGCTTAGATGGTTGACATCACGGCCGCCATGGTGGGGTGAAGGCAGGAGGGATGCACAAGAGGCCAGAGTCGGAGGAATGGAGTTCTGGGAAGGGTTATAGGGCTGGAGAAAGTTACAGATATAGAGCGGGGCAAGATCCTAAAGGGATTTAAACACCAGGATGAGAATTTAAAATTCAAGCCCTTGGGGGATCAGGAACCATTGTAGGTTAGCAAGCGCAGGAGTGATGAGTGAGCAGAGGTATAATAGAAGCAGCAGGTTTTGAAGCTATATATATAGTATATATACACACACACATATACACGAGTTGGGTTATCAATGAGTTGGTTACAATCTAATTGGTTTGCACCACCTAACAGAACAATCAGAGCTCAGAATTGCTGCAGATGGACCAATCAGCATTAAAATCAAACTAACACCAGGTACAATCAACACAAGCTCCAGAGAAATGTTGAAAAGTTTGAAAAAGAAAAGTGAGAAATAACCGATTTACTTCTCAAATGGACTGTCCCACCCTCTTCTCACATGTCCATCGGTCAGTGCAGGGTGGAGTGGGGTTCAGTCTGTGGGGTCCGAACAGAAGTTTCAGGGTGGGATCGCGGGTCAAGTGAGAAGAAGCACCATAAGCTGCTACAGGAGCTGAGTGTTGGGACCCCCACAACAGACAGTGCTTCCAGTATAAGCAGCAGAACCCAACCGACCCCAGCACAATGGATGGAGAATCATGGGTGGTACAACTGACTTCCTGATATTTGTAAGATTACCCCCTATATCCAATTGAGTGCACCACAGAGGAGATTTCAGGGGTAGTATTGCATGGAGCTTCGGCCTATGCAAGGGTAGGTTGCAGAACTGGGCTGTCGTGTTGAAACCCTACCTCTGACCCATGCTCATACCTAGAAAAGCTCCACAGCATCAGTGAAGCCTGACAACATTAACTCTTATATTTTCCGAATATATTCTACAACATTCAAAAGTAAGTAAAAGCTGTTAGTCACCTTCAACTTGAGGTCAGTGTTCTTTAATTCATCAACTCAACTGCATACTTCAAATAGTCCGGATCAATCAAATCACACACTCCGTGTCTTCTCTGACTGGACTGTCTCTGGCATTATTGAACTATTATTGTCATTTCCTGACAACTTGACAACACGCAGACATCAATTTAGCAAACCCCATAATTTGTAATTAGTTAGTCTTGAATACAGGTTCAGGATAGTGTCATGCCCCCTTATCATTAATTGCCCTGTGTCTACAAGAACTGTAATAAATGCGTCCTTCAGTTTAAACCGTGAACTGGTAATTGCTGATGCATTCTAAAAGTCAACCAGTTCAGTTTCAGGGATAAAAAGACTGTCTTCATATGACAAACTAAGCTTCGAGACTTGAATCAAGTTACTGTTAACATTCCTGAGTGCCCAGTATATGGGATGGGGAGGGGGGTCATTTTATGAATTCGTACACAGAGTTTGCCTGCTGGGAGTGGATATTGGGATTCAGAAATTCCCCAATTTTCCAACCATGGAAAGTTGTGATGTGGCCATTCAGTCCAACTGATTTGTTATATTATTTAGAACCATGAATGAAATATTTCCGTCTCCCTCCCACTTTGACACTAGTGACAGTGTCTGAACTATATTGTTTGCATTGACAATCAGTGTGGTGGAGAGGCTGGTCCATAGAAAGACTTCCATTTCTATAGCACTTTTCACAAACCTCAGGATGTCCCAAAGTACTTTACAGCCAAAGTCACTGTTGTAATGTAGGAAACGCGGCACCCAAATTGCGCACAGCAAGGTCCCACAAACAGCAATGTGATAAATGAGCAGATGATCTGTTTCAGTGACGTTGGTTGAAGGATAAATATTGACCAGGACACCAGGAGAACTCTCCTATAACAATAGAAAATGCTGGAAACACTCAGCAGGTCAGGCAGCATCGTGGCGAGAGAAACAGAGTTAACATTTCGGGTCGATGACCCTTCGTCAGAACTGGAAAAAGTTAGAGATGTAACAGATTTTTAAGCAAGGGTAGGGGCAGGGAAAGGGAGGAGGGGAGGAAAGAACAAAGGGAAGGTCTCTGATAGGCTGGAAGGCAGGAGAGATTAAAAGACAAAAGGGATGATGGTGCAAGGCAAATGGAGATGGTAAAGGGGCAAGTTAAGAAACAAAAGATGAGTCGAGATGAGGTGTAAATGGTGGTGGCAGGATCATCAACAGCTGCCATGTGAGAGAAAAAAAAGAAAAGAATATAGGGGCTGAGGTTATAGTTTGAAATTGTTGAACTTGCTTAGAAATCTGTTACTTCTCTAACCTTTTCCAGTTCTGACGAAGGGTCATCGACCCGAAACGTTGACTCTGTTTCTCTCTCTCCCCACGATGCTGCCTGACCTGCTGAGTGTTTCCAGCATTTTCTGTTGTTATTTCAGATTTCCAGCATCCGCAGTATTTTGCTATTATAGAAGAACTCTCCTGCTCTTCTTCGAATATTGCCACGCGATCATTCACATCCGCCTGACAGGGCAGGCAGATGTCTCATGAAAACGATGTCACCTTCAGTGGTGCAGCACTTCCTCAGTACTGAATTGAAGGGGACAATTTTAACCTGACGCACCCGTCAGGAAACTGATGGTTCCGGGGGGGGTGGGGGGAGGGGGGGGGGGAGGTCGTACCTCTCGCACACTCCTCAACCATCTCGTACACCAGCTCTACAGCAAACGCCACAACCTCGAAACCAAGATAGAGTCCATGCTCTCAGCCTGTGCTCAGGACACAGCAGACCAGTTACGAGACACCGCCAAACAGACGAGGCAATGGAACTACGCTGCCTACATGCGCATCAAGAACAGGAAGCTTGAGAAACTCGGCATCACCACCAGCAGCAACCAAGCCTCCCCCGGTACCACGGCTGCAACCACAGGGAAGTCCATCGTCAACTTGTCCGACCATACCCTTCAACCAGACGAAATCGAAGTTCTCGCCCTAGGGCTCAAGTTCTGCCCAACCACCAAAATGGACCCCATCGGTCTCGCGGCAGACACGGAGGAATTCATCAGGAGAATGAGGCTCCGGGAATACTTCCACAAATCCCAAGATGTCAGCAACAAACCCAATGAGACAATCAATGATCCAGAACAGCAGACAGAGGGACTCGCAGTGCAGCAACCGAAGAAAAAAGAGTCAAACTGGACCCCTCCGGAGGGTCGCTGCCCCAAGCTTGACATGTATGCTCAAGCTGTCAGGAGATGCATCAACGCCAGATTCATCAGCCGCACTCACAAGACAGTCCAGAATGTCACCCGAGCACAACGCAACGCCATCCACGCTCTCAAGACCAACCGCAACATCGTCATCAAACCAGCGGACAAAGGAGGAGCCATCGTCATACAGAACAGAACGGACTATTGTAAAGAAGCATACCGACAACTGGACAACCAGGAACACTACAGACAGCTACCCGCAGATCCGACCAAAGAACACACCCGCCAACTCAATAGACTGATCAAGACCTTCGATCCAGACCTTCAAAACATCCTACGCGCTCTCATCCTACGTACTCCCCCGTGGGAGACTTCTACTGCCTCCCAAAGATACAGAAAGCCAACACACCCGGACGTCATATCGTATCAGGCAATGGAACCCTGTGTGAGAACCTCTCTGGATACGTCGAGGGCATTCTGAAACCCATCGTACAGGGAACCCCCAGCTTCTGTCGCGACACTACAGACTTCTTACAGAAACTCAGCACCCACGGACCAGTTGAACCAGGAACACTCCTCGCCACGATGGACGTATCGGCACTCTACACCAGTATCCCCCACGATGACGGCATCGCTGCGACAGCCTCAGTACTCAACACCAACAACAGCCAATCTCCAGACGCCATCCTACAACTCATCCGCTTCATCCTTGACCACAATGTCTTCACCTTCGACAACCATTTTTTTACCCAAACACACGGAACAGCCATGGGGACCAAATTCGCACCCCAATACGCCAACATCTTCATGCACAAGTTCGAGCAAGACTTCTTCGCTGCACAGGACCTCCAGCCAACGCTGTACACCAGATACATCGACGACATTTTCTTCCTTTGGACCCATGGCGAAGGATCACTGAAAAGACTACACGATAACATAAACAAGTTCCATCCCACCATCAAACTCACCATGGACTACTCCTCAGAATTGGTTTCATTCCTGGACACACGAATCTCCATCAAAGACGGACACCTCAGCACTTCACTCTACCGCAAGCCCACGGACAACCTCACGATGCTCCACTTCTCCAGCTTCCACCCTAACCGCGTTAAAGAAGCCATCCCCTATGGACAAGCCCTGCGAATACACAGGATCTGCTCAGACGAGGAGGAACGCGATGGACACCTACGGACGCTGAAAAACGCCCTCGTAAGAATGGGATATGACGCTCGACTCATCGATCGACAGTTCCGACGGGCCACAGCGAAAAATCGCATAGACCTCCTCAGAAGGCAAACACGGGACACAACCAACAGGGTACCCTACGTCGTCCAGTACTTCCCCGGAGCGGAGAAACTACACCATGTTCTTCGCAGCCTTCAACATGTCATCGATGGTGACAAACACCTTGCTAAGGCCATCCCCACGCCTCCACTACTTGCCTTCAAACAGCCGCCTAACCTCAGAAGTACCATCGTTCGCAGCAAATTACCCAGCTTTCAGGATAACAGCGACCACGACACCACACAACCCTGCCACGGCAAACTCTGCAAGACATGCCAGATCATCAACACAGATACCACCATCACACGTGAGGACACTACCCACCAGGCACATGGTACATACTCATGTGACTCGGCCAACGTTGTCTACCTCATACGTTGCAGGAAAGAATGCACTGCGGCATGGTACATCGGCGAGACCATGCAGACACTGAGACAACGTATGAACGAGCACCGCGCAACAATCGCCAGGCAGGATTGTTACCTCCCAGCCGCGGAACACTTCAGCAGTCAAGGACATTCAGCCTCGGATCTGCGGGTAAGCGTTCTCCAAGGCAACCTTAGGAACACACGACAACGCAAAATCATCGAGCAGAAACTGATAGCCAAGTTCCGCACTCATGAAGACGGTCTCAACCGGGATCTTGGGTTTATGTCACGATACATGACGTGATCCGGACTCGAGTCGTCATTGGCTTGTTCACAGATGTGATTCCCAGTAAAAAAGTAAAAATTTTCCCAGTAAAAAAGTAAAAATTTTAAAGCTTATCGTTTTACATACAGACGGCAGCTTTTGACACGTTAGACCCCCTGCGACTCCACCTCATTGTCTCAGTTGTATCTTGCTATGTCTTTGATGTGGTACCTTCCTGGCTGACCTGATTAACTTTATCACACCTTGGCAGATAGTCAGGATGATT
This sequence comes from Squalus acanthias, assembly GCA_030390025.1. Lineage (NCBI taxonomy): Eukaryota > Metazoa > Chordata > Chondrichthyes > Squaliformes > Squalidae > Squalus > Squalus acanthias. Next base: position 53,355,383 of record CM059442.1, on the reverse strand, counting down.
TAATTTAGTTGTCTGCAATTGTAAGGTACACATGCATTGTTCTCTATCTATATATGCTTTGGCGATTCTGTATCTTTTTACTTCACCCGACGAAGGAGTAGTAAGCTCCGAAAGCTTGTGATTTCAAATAAAACTGTTGGACTATAACCTGGTGTTGTGCGACCTCTCAATTTTGTCCACCCCAGTCCAACACCGGCATCTCCGCATCCTGATTTTACTCTCCATTGAAGTCATGGGGGTTGAAACGTTAGGCGAGGTGCAAAACCCAGTGTTCCATCCGGTCCTGTGGGATCTCACACCCCCCCCCCCCCCCCCCCCCTGTGAGTTAGGTTAAAATGACCCCCGAAGTGTCAGCCTGACTTATGTGCTGGAGTGGAGCTTGAAGCCAGAATATGCTAACTGAATGAGAGGGAGCTACAACTGAGCCAAGGCTGACACTAATATATTTGCAGCTTTCCGGAGTGCATAGCTTTTATATTGCTCTTTGGCCGTGTAGCACAGGATTCCCACAGCCAGTGGGCTGTGCATCAATGTAAGCCAGCTGGGATTTCTCAGACTAACAATAAAATGTCATTCCAGCCTCTGCACGTGTGGAATGTTGGGTCTCCACAGTGCAGCCAGCTTACAGGAAGGGCATTAGCACAGTACAAGACTAAATGTGGGAGAGCGGCCTGCTTAGCTTGGGCTGCAATGTAAAAGCAGATATATGTACCAACATTTTCCACGCAGGTATAAACTAGGTCTTGAGAAAGCAGCCTAAGAGTACCCGGCCCCGGATTGCTCTCTAAATTATCATTTGTTTTGTTGTGGTAAATGGAATAAACTGGGTTCTTAAGCTCCGCTTTTAACTCGGGGCGAGGGTGGGGTGGGTGGAGCCAGCATCAAGTTCGCCCCGGCTCGCCGACATTTTAACTCCCGGGCCCCATTTAAATAGACCAGCCCTGACAACCGTCCGAACCCGACGTCAATGATGCTGGCCGGCAGGTGGGAGTTGGGCAAGCGCAGCAGGAGGCCTCCGTGGGAGCAGTCCCGAAAAAGGTAAGTGAAGTGGGGTGAAGAGGGTCCGATGCATCCTGAGAGGCCTGAAGTGACTCTGCTCTCAGGGAAGCAGCTGTCCCAGAGGGGTGCTAGGCCTGTGTCTGCAGCTCTCTCTTGTGTAATCACTGGAGGGGGCCTTAAGGCAACAAGTTCAATGCCACTCTCCAGAAAGACAGTGGCATCTGCACCCTCTCCTTGGAGCCCACTGGTGCTGGGCACAGGCACAGAGGAGCTACTGCTCGGTGTCAGTACAGACCAAATAGTCCCAACTAGGCCTTGGAAACCCTGTGCAAGTGTGACATTCAGGCTGAGCCTCAAAGCGTCTATTGAAGCAGTAGTAGCTGCCATCCCAGAAGCCACCGATGTCCTTAGAAGCTATTCCTGGTGTCTTGATGTACACAGAACTCTCCTGGGCTGTCACATGACGCCAACGGCAATGAAAATGGGGAGAGATGTAAAAGGGGCTGCCGGTTCGCTATCATCCGTTTTACCCTATCGCACAAAGTCAAAGGCCGGAATTTTCTTTACCTGGCCGCGTCAGGTGTGGGCAGTCGGCGTGGCGGGTCGCGACCCCGTTGCTGCTTCCATCCCACTCCACAGAACGACTTTCCGACAATGGGCTCTATTAAGCACGCCCTGCGTGCTACCTGGCCCAATTAAATGGTGCGGGTCTGATGATGTCATCCATGACGCGTTTTCAGCCGGTTTATTTAAAGGGGCCATGGCCACATTGCATTTGAAGGTTCATCTAGGAGTGTGCAGTCACTGCACTAGAGGTTTTCATTGCTCCAAACAGTTGGAGAGATGACTGCACAGAGGCAGAGGGCTGCACCCAGGTTCTCAGATGACTCCCTCCATATCCTTGTGATGGGAGTCAGAGCATGCAAGGAGGTCCTCTTCCCCTCCAATGGGTGGTAGGGACATCCCCAGGAGACAAAAAGAGCCTGGTTCTAAATTGCAGAGGAGGTCAACAGCAGGGACCTGGGTGCAGTGCCGCAAACGTTTCAATGATCTCATTAGATCAGGAAACGTGAGTGCAAAGCCACACTCATCTTCATCCTGCTGTGCCTCTCATCACATCCCCATCACTCTGCCTTCCCAACCCTACTCCTGCACATCCTTACTCACACCAACATACCTTGCACGTCCACCCATCCCTCTCTCTCCATCTACATTATCACATCCCCTTCTTAATAGCCAGCCCTCACACTCACCCTCATCCTAATGAAATCATACCAACTAACAACATGCAAGGAGCCCACTTGACGTTGCCACCCCACTCTGTCATAGTCTCCCACTACAGATGTAACTCATCCATTCCTTACACTCATTCCATCACTCTCATTCAACCTTCTCTTCTTTCCCTCCTTGCAGGAGAAGAGAGCACACAATAAGAGGGAGAGGGAGAGAACTAGAGGTGGGTCTCTATCATTTGCGACCCTCACAACAGCAGAGGAGGCTGCGTTGGAAATTTCGGGAGTGGCCGAGCAGCTGGAGGTGGGAGATGGAGAGAGGGGGACATCTCGGCAACATGGTGACAGAATTACATATCATACAGCTACATGACATACAGCAGTCACTGAATGGTTATCATGTGCATAATGGTATGTGCACCCATTCTTCATATGGCATATCTAACTCATCTCTTTACTTTTCCACAGGTCCATCAAGTGCCCTCCCTCCCCCACAAAGTCCAGGAGGAAGAGCAAGTCGACTCCTCAGAGGAACCTCCAGCCTCTGAGAGTGCAGCGTCACCAGACACGAGCGCACCCAGCACCAGCGCAGAGACGCACACCTCGGTGGGTCCCACGCGAGATAGAGTAGTGTTGTCACCGGGTCCGTCACAAGTCACACGGAAGAGAAAGATGACACACAATCTATATCAATGATTTGGATGAGGGGACCAAATGTAATATATTCAAGTTTGCTGATGATACAAAGCTGGGTGAGAATGTAAGTTGTGAGGAGGATGCAAAGAGGCTTCAAGGGGATATAGACAGGCTAAGTGAGTGGGCAAGAACATGGCAAATGGAATATAATGTGGAGGAATGTGAAGTTATCCAGTTTGGTAGGAAAAATAGAAAAGCTGAGTATTTTTTAAATGGTGAGAGATTGGGAAATGCTGGTGTTCAGAGGGACCTGGGTGTCCTTGTACACAAATCACTGAAAGTTAACATGCAGGTACAGCAAGCAATTAGGAAAGCAAATGGTATGTTGGCCTTTATTACAAGAGATTTGAGTAGAAGAGTAAAGACGTCTTACTGTAATTATACAGGGCCCTGGTGAGACCACACCTGGAGTATTGTGTACAGTTTTGGTCTCCTTACCTAAGGAAGGATATACTTGCCATAGAGGGAGTGCAACAAAGATTCACCAGACTGATTCTTGGGATGGGGGGATTGTCTGATGAGGACAGATTGAGTAGACTAGGCCTATATTCTCTGGAGTTTAGAAGAATGAGAGGTGATCTCATTGAAACATACTAAATTCTTACAGGGCTGGACAGGGTAGATGCAGGGAGGATGTTTCCAATGGCTGAAGAGTCTAGAACCAGGGGTCACAGTCTCAGAATAAGGGGTCATCCATTTAAGACTGAGATGAGGAGAAATTTCTTCACTCAGAGGGTGGTGAATCTTTGGAATTCTCTACCCCAGAGAGCTGTGGAGGCTCAGCTGTTGAGTATATTCAAGATAGAGATCGATAGATTTTTGGATACTAAGGGAATCAAGGGATATGGGGATATTGCGGGAAGGTGGAATTGAGGTAGAAGATCAGCCATGATCTTATTGAATGGCGGAGCTGGCTCGAGGGGCTGAATGGTCTACTCCTGCTTCTATTTCTTATGTTCTTAAGTAGATTCACAAGGGTAGCCACTTGGGTGTTTTAGTCAATGTGAATGGTATGATTCCATTAATGTATTGTCAACAATTAAAATCTTTATTTTCACCACTTTGCCACCTTGGACAGATTTGTGTGCACCTTTGGAAGTGGCTTAGTGAATTGCAGTGACTGGTGAAACATAATGGAACCTCCAGCAATGGTGGTGAGTGTGAAAGGAATGGCTTGGTTAATGTAGGGATCCTTTATGGTGTTGGTATGGGGTGGTGCCAACCTGGCGCAGCATGTGGCAGCCATATGGGTATACAGCGTAAAGTTAAGTAAATCTAGACATGATGAGGCCATCCCTAACTTCCCGGCGTCAATGTGGTCGGATGCTGATGCCCTGTGTCCTGTGCAGCCTCAGGTGATTGCGGAGAAGGTTGGTGGTGGTGTTAGTGCTGCTGGTGTGCCTGGTGCTGCTGGTGTTGGGGCTCATCATGGTCAGATTCTGAGGACCAAGGTGAGACTGTATAAGCGGCACCGATGCTGATGTAATAGATGGCAGGTGAAGTAGAGATGGCAGAAGCAATCTGTCAATGGTGAGAGAGGTATTTCCAATGAGGTGACACTGGATGGAGACTTTGCTGGAAAAACTTGCAGAAAGTTAAATCTGTGCTGGCAATGTAGTCAGCAACAGCTTCTGCCTGAGGAAAGTGATCAGCTGTGAGGTCAGAGCTTTTAAACTACATTTGATGCTATCAAGTAATCAGCTGGAGCAATGGCCACTCAACTCCCGCCTCAGGTTGACAGATGCGGTTCCTGAGCTGCGTGAATCCTGTGGCCATGCAGGGAAATTTAAAATGTAGCGGGGAAAAGGCTCTTAAGTGTCTGACAACAAGCTGTTAATGATTTCAATTAGGTCACCCGCCTCTGCCGGTCGGGTCGCTGCCGCACCGGCAAACGCGCCCGAGGGAACGGCGCCTGGGGGGCGGGATGACAGCGGGTTCCCGAGAAAAGTCGGTGCGGGTCGGGAACCCGCTGTCATCCCGCCCTGACTTTTCTCAAATTTCCCACCTGACCTGCCTCCGATCGCGCCCGCACGGACCCCAGAAAATTCCGGCCAAAGTCTACCAGTGAGTTCCTAACCTCAGCCGTACTATTCTGGGCCGAGATCATTTGGAGGCTGCAAAGTTCCACGGAGGAAAACCAGACTGAGATCAGCACTGACTCTAGTCTAACAGCTGGCTATGAAGCAGAATGAAAAGGGGCCTGGGAGCAGGTCATCTCTTTGCACCCTCCGAGTCTACTAAAAACAAATTCAGCTCCAAAAAACGAGTTATAACAGTTTTTTCATCAAACAATGTAATTCTGAATCTGAGCTCAGCAAAGGTTATCTCTGTCCCAACCCAACGGAACTCTCCCATTTCACATTAGCTGATGTTTTGGCTCCGATTTGTGCTGATCCCTAATGACTATATTTTATATTGTGGCATTCTCTTTCACGCAAAATAATATGTGCACATAGCGACAATTACTTCATCGTGAACTGCAGACAGATGTTTCCACTAATTACAGATGGTTTTATTATGGACAGTTTTATTTCCAGTGCAAATAAAGGTCCTTAAAATTACAAACAAAGAGGTAATAAATCTAAAGCCTTTTATAAGTTACAATGTGGAATGTATGTTTTTAATTTAACAGCCACATAAACCTATTATTCTTTCAGTGAAACTCATTAAAGTAACAAGCTCGTGGAAAAAGTATTAGAAGAATTGGTGCAGTTTTAAAGCATATGAGATTTTAACATGCACAATTACATGTTATACAGTGTTCAGCTAATCAAGCCTGTAGCAGCCATATGTTAGAAAGCCCAGTGTTACATCAGTGATAACAAGTTCAAGTCATAGATAGCAGCCATGCACCGATTTCCCAGCATGATGGTGAGAAAATCTGGGCTCGATTGTGGTGTGGAGCGCAGACTGGGCGAGGAGCGGGCAGAGCATCAGCTCAATGATGTCGGTGGGAGGCCGATCCATTTTCATGGTCGGGCCTCATTTCAATGTAATCAGTAATCTGCTCGCATTAATGGGGCTCCCTTTAGGCAGCTCACCATTTGGGAAGGTTGGAAATCTTGCAGGGCTACCACTACTTAGAGGCAGTCTGCATCTCTTAAAGGGGAGGTCCTCTTCTCCTCTGATGGGTGCCTGGTACCCAGATACAATGTTGCCAACAACAATGAAGAGAGGTGGCAGAGCACGCCAATGCCAGCAGCATTGAACCCAGAACCTGGCAACAGTGCAAAAAGAAATTTAATGATCTCACCAGGACCGCCAAGGTAAGACTCCCCTTCACATCTCTCTTACTCTCTTCGCAGTCCTGATCCACCCTACTTTAGCCCCAGCACTGGCAATCCTTCCCTCCCCACTTCTCATGCCTCTCCTTCAATCACAACGGGACACTTCACTGCTTGTACTCGTGCACTCAGGAACTGCTACTGCTGTCGCAACTCCTTCTCCCTCTTCCACACACTTGCTGCTTCTTCCTGTCATCACGCACACTATGCTAAGCTGCCTTACACATCTTCACAACCCTTCAACAGGGCACACACTAACCCACTTTCACGATTCTTGGAGGAGAAGCTTGCAGACAACGGAAGGGAGAGTGCAAGAGCAGGAGAGGTCCTGCCCTCTTCATATGCTCACATCAATGGAGGATGCAGCAATCAACGTCATTGGCAGAGGAAGTACTGCTCTACGCTGGTGATGGCTGGAGCATCATGACTGGACATTTCCTACCCTGCCTGCACCCATGTAATCTCCTGGGAGAGGCAAAAGAAACAGAAAAACTCAGGGCCAATAAGGGAAAAAATACTCTGGAAAATGTCTTCTCCGATCCCCTCAGGTGATCGAAACCAGTCGAGGAGATCATGCCTTATTAAGAATTGCAACATTCGAGCAGGTGAACAGCAGATTTAGTTGTGAAGCTTTTCAATGAAGGCCATGGTGCAGAAAGAGATTAGTGTTCCTCTGAGGGCATAAAGGAATTCAACAATGTAAAATTGTGGTGAAATGGGATTGCATCCCTATGCAAGGAATATTCAAAAACACACGGATGACCGGGGGATATGATTCTGAAATCTGGGAGCAAAGATGGAGCTGAATATGACATTTTAGACTGCAGTATCTTGGCAGTGCAGCTAGTATAGTAATACCAATCTTGTTTTACTGTGCGTGACATCAGAGGCACTCTCTGGTATGCATGCATTGTCAGTCCAATTCACCACCTTAAACCACCCACACTGTCCTCCTCTCATACAAAGCTAATATTCAATCGCCAGGACAAGATGCAGACAGATGGAGGGATCATTTAGGCTAGAGAGCTTTCACCCTTTGAGATGTCCATGGTGGAGATCTAAGAACAAGAGAACCTGGAGGACAAGGGGGCGTGGAAAAGAATGAGGAGATGTCTAAGGTCAAGGGTTGTAGGATAATACTTGGTTTATGTAACATTCCCAATAAGTGGAAACATTATCTAGAGCACACACAGCTTTAGAACAATACCACAGACTAATGCCTGTCCAGTCAGTGCAGTTGCAACAAGGATCACCGAAGCTACAATCTCAAAATGTAGATCTGCAGGGAGATTCTAAACCTGAACCAACCCCCGATGGCTCAGGAAGGTTCCCGAACTCAGCATCTTTCACAGTGCCACTGCCACTTGAAGCCGGCACCAGTTCAGGGAGACACCCACTGATGGGTCTAAGATCTAGGACAGAACGCAGGGTGAGACATGGAGCAGGAGCGAGGAACGGCAAATGCTGTTAGCAATAGAACCACGAGTTGTTTCTAAAACTCGAACCTGCTGATTTAACCGACTGCAAAAGGCAAGCAGACTGACAGCTGGCAACGAGCCTGCCTGACCAAGGCAAGGGCTGAGTCATTGCACGAGAGACTTCAACAACTGCAATGCAGCTACTGGGTCCAATCATCAGCAATCAGGTGAATAGAGGTAGGCAGAGCATCAGGAGTCAGATTAGAAAGTGGATGGATGCACTGCTCGCACAATATTGCATCCAATTCAGCATCTGTGCTCAGTGCACCCTCAGGGGTCTTTCCAAAATCCCAGGAAGTTTCTTTGCTGCATGCATTGCAAGACATTCTGTACATCAGCCCATTCAGATCAACTTTTCTTTTAAAAGGAACATTGGCAAATTTATTTAAAATGGTTTAATTCAGGTCACTTGGGGTGATGAATTAAGGTTGGATTGACTCCTCGTGACAGTATAATGTATAAGTGAGGAATAGCACTAACAGAGTTCTTGTTACATTGCCCTGAGAATTTGCCTTAATCCAAGAGTCAGAGCCAGTTTCATGCACTGATATGACAGTTCCAGTTTCCCACATTCTATCCATATGGCCTCTCTAGCAAAAGTCCTGAATTAGCAGCAACAGTGCTGAATTCATGTCCCTTGTCCCATGTGATTGATCGGATCAGCTAAAGGTTCCACAATGGTTTGTGTAATATCTGTCACTGGCATTTAATACTCTCTGTAGATAGGATTAAATTTTTTTGGATACTTTCTAAACTATTTAAAAAGGCAACAACATTTAAAATAAATTGAGATATGAGCTCGAAAATGTTGAAGCTTTAAGGCTAAAAAATTGCCAGTGCATCCCTTCCTCTCCTGAAGGAAGTACTCATGTTATTGGCAGAACCTCCAGTACTTGGCCCAAGTGGCCAAGTACAGGCTGAGCTGATGAATGTCAGGAAGGTATTCGACTGGGGAGGCATTACAGCTGAAGCTGGTTTTGTCCTGATCTGCTTTCCACGCATGTGCAGTTTCTAGCAGGGGTTACAGGATACACAGTTATCAGGTGTAAGAGCTGAGGCTGATTTTTCACTACCTTAGCCCGGGGGCACGAGGATAGATTTCGCAATTATTCATGCACGATTAACAGACGTAAGAGATTGGAAAAGTGGATGAAGAACCGTAACGCCAAATATCCGTCCACTTAACACCCCATCCAATTTTCCAGTTGGGCCGTCTACTGGTGCCAAAAAACATTTGCCAGTTTGCAGTTAATTATATTAAAATTAGGTGCCAGTTATGTCATTTAGACACCCACTAAATTTCCCAGTGTTTAAGACTTACATTTATATAGCTCCTTTCACAACCACCAGACATCTCAAAGCGCTTTACAGTACTTTTGAAGTGTAGTCACTGTTGTAATGTGGGAAACACGGCAGCCAATTTGCACACAGCAAGCTCCCAGAAACAGCAATGTGATAATGACCAGATAAACTGTTTTTGTTATGTTAATTGAGGGATAAATATTGGCCAGGACACCAGGGATAACTCCCCTACTCTTCTTCGAAATAGTGCCATGGGATCTTTTACACCAACCTGAGAGAGCAGACAGGGCCTCGGTTTAACGTTTCATCCAAAAGACGGCACCTCCGACAGTGCAGCACTCCCTCAGAGTGTCAGCCTAGATTTATATGCTCAAGTCCCTGGAGTGGAACTTGAACCCACAACCTGCTACCCACTGAGCCACAGCTGACACTCTATAGTGCTCAGTCATCTACCCACCCATATAAAATGGGTATCCAGGGTTGCTAGGGTAAGCTATTTATGGAAGTGCACTAAAAAAGCCCCTATTGTCAGATTTGTAACAAGAAGTTTGAGGCTATTTCTTGCTTCTTTTTGTTTCTTTACTGTTCCCACTTAGTTGGTCAGGAGGCTTTGTGCCAGGTGTTCTGGAGCTTCCAATCTTTTTGTATATCAACAATATTGGGACAACGTGTTTCCCAATGGGAATTCTCCTTTACTCATGGCTATTTCTGTAGGAAAATGAGGAGCAATGGAGGGATGCCGAGAAGGTAGGGCGTCCCAAAGGCAGACTATGCCCAGCCAAGGGTACGCGCCCACGCACTTTTACAGGCGCACGAACATACCCGGCAATGATCATGCAGAGTTGGCTGCACAAGCTCTGGGTCAGCAAAAGGCAAGATTCAAAGCTTGTCAGCTGCTGCAAGGACACCTGTGGTGAACATACTCTGTAAGGTTAGCCTTGTCATTGGCAGTAAGAGACAACAGCTGCCTCAAGTCCTCTTCCTCTGTCTCTTTCATGGCATGCTGCAATACTATCCAATGGGAAGCGTGCCGTGGGGTGCCAAGCTGTTTTCACGGCACCCCGCTCCCCAGTGGTTCAGGAAAGCCATTAACATCTCATTTTGCACCATCTCCAATCCCCCTAGCCATCAAATTGGAATGTTAAGTTGCTCCAGCACTTGGCCATAAACTTGGTCTCCTACCTTCACATTTATTGTACTGGCCACCAGGTTTTGCCAGGTGTTTTTTGTTGCCTAAGCAGCTTTTGCAAAGTTTGGGGCGCTACCATCACCAAAACGCTAATTTTAGCGCCCCGAAAAAGTTAGCGCCCTTCCACCGTAAATTCAGTAGTAGCGCCCCAAACAGGAGGTGGGGCGCTACTGGAAAACACTCCACCTCCTGCCTGGGGCGCTACTACCGAATTTCACGGTGCTATGTGCTGCCGTGTCATTGCAGGCCTCCTCTACTGATTAAAGGGGAGGGGCCTAGTGCTGCACGCACCAGGGTCCTCCTGGACCACCGGGGAGTGGGGTGCCGGGAAAACAGCCCAGCACTCAAGAGGAGGACTGGGCTGAGCGATCGCGGCTGGCACCCCAAAGAAAAAGGTGAAAGAGGGCAGGTGCTGGCAGTCGGCCAAAATAAAAATGGCCGCCTGACACCTGCCAGTCAAGTAGCGCCGCCGCTGCTGCAAAACCGCCCCCAATCCTGTCGGACATATTGTCTGGCGATAGGTCAGGGGGCGCAAGGGAAGTTTGCGGCCGGGGCGCAAGCGGGGCGCTAACGAGAGGCGCACACCAACTCAATTTTTCCCCCTTAAGAATATTAGCAGTCTTTGTAAAAGTTAATGATGTGTATGGCTTCCTGATGTGTATGGCTCAGTACCTCAGCATATGGAGAATTTACCATCTGAACATTAATGCTTTTAACTGCATGCTTGATGCAGCAAGGCATACTATTCTAGATCAACAAAATGTGAGATTCACACAGAAATATTCTGACGAACAACACGTGGCAGGGCATTCTTTTTAATTGCGGATAATTAATTTCGTAGCTGTTTGTCAAGGCTAGCGGGAGGATACTTGTTAAATGTCCCATTTCAATAAGGAGATCGCAAGCTTATAAGCCAGCAAGCTGAACTGTTTTGTTCGGTCGACAAAACAACCTGCTCTCGCCTCAAGCACTGACCTGAATGTCATCCTTTCAGCTCACTGCAGGTCGAGAGGTATGAGTGGGAATTCAGAGGATATTTGTGAGCCAGTTATACACGTGAGATTGGATCGCTTATAAAATCATTGAATCATACAACACAGAAGGAGGTCATTCGGTCCATCGCGCCTGTCCTGGCTCTTTCAAAGAGTAATCCAATTAATCCCACTTCCCTGCTCTTTCCCCGTAGCCCTGCAACTTTTCCCCCCATTTAAGTATTTAAAGCACATATGAAAAGGAGAATATGATAAAGGCATAAAAAGTACAGCATTTATAAATGCCTTCTACTTTTCATCTCATGCTTCCTTCGCCCAACAAACATTTTCAGAAATTTCCAACCAACATGACCCTAAAATAAATACATTCAGGTTCTCACCCAGCTCATGTTATCTAAAATGTACTGTCCATTTAAAAAGAAAAAATGAGCAGAGATAAAATTCACTTTACAAAAGTAGTCCCTTCATAGCTGCCCTCGACTCTCCACAAATTATACCTCATTAAGAATGCTGCAGTCCTCACACAAAGTCGCATATTACCATCCTCTAGTTCTGGACATGTTCCACTAGCTACCCGCACCCTAGTGAATTAAGAGCAAGATCCACGCCCTCATTTTTCAGACCACTCTATTGCCTCGCCAACCATAGCTCAGCGGTTCGCTCCAGCTGTATGTCCCCACGTGCCCCTTCCACTCCTCCGATACCCAGTTACTCCTCGTTCTTTTCTCCCTCCACTCCACCATCAGTGACTGCTCTGTGCTCTTGCCCCCTGGAACTATCGCCTTAAATCTCTTCACCATGCCCATTTCCCCTCTTCTTTGGAAAGCCTTTTTTTCGACCCCATCCTAACTTTTCTCTTTTCACTCCTTAACGTGCATTGTATTTCTCCACCCTGTGAAGCATTTTGTGATGCTTTTCACAAGTTAAGTACGGATGAAGAAGGCCATTTCACCCATCTTAATTCATCCACTATGTAATATGTAATTCAATATGTAAACCGTCAGGTAAATGACTTAAAACCTATAAGCGGATTTACAAACCAGAGATAGCCAGCCGATGATGAGAGCAGCAATTTGTCCCACATCCCAAAATAAAGAGACCACACAGATACGCACCACAATTGGTTCCTAACAATCCACCCCTCCCAACTGTAGCATCCAGTTGTTTCTTAAACAATTCCAGCATTTTTGCCTCCACTAATCTATCTGAAAATTTATTCCATATTTTGATCACTCTTTGTGTGAAGAGGAAGTTCCTGATATCAGTCCTAAAATTACCTTTTACTAGTTTGAACCTGTGTCTTCTTGTTCCACTTCCACAATTTAAAGTAATATTCTGGGTTAACTTTTCTATACTCTTAACAGTCTTATATACCTGAGCCCTGGGCAGCCCACTCAGTACTCTCCATCCAACCCCACCCCCTCCCTCCCACTCCAACTTAACTCCTCTAACAGGTACTTGTTGTTTTCTGCCCTTCAATCAGTTCATTATCCATTCACAGGGTCTACCCTGAATCCCCACAGGTTTGTGTTTGATTAATAGCCGTTCATGTGAAACTTCATCAAAAGCCTTTTGGAAGTCAAGGCACACCACATCATCAGGGTTACCACAGTGCACTTGGGTTGTCACTTCCTCAGAGAAGTCAAGGAGGTTAGTCAGGCAAGTGCTTCCCATTCTGAATCCACGCTGACTGCTGTTAACTGTATTATTGTTGTATGAATGATTCTTGAAATGTAATAATTTATTTAATTATTTTACATGGAATGGAAGTAAGACTGATGGTCCTGTAGTTGCCTGTTTGTGTTTTGTCACCCCTTTTGAAGATGGGCATCACATTAGCATGTTTTCAATATACTGGAACCTCACTATCGGCCAGTGACTCCCTCATGTCAGTGCTTTGCAAACCTCAGCCCTAGTCTCTCTCGAATAAATGCAATCTATCCCTGGGGATCTATTTGTTTTGAGTCCGATGAGCTTGTCTCGGATTTCTATCTCATTTATAGTGAAGTCATTGATTTTACTTGGGATGTCTTTGTTTGGAGAGAACGTGTTGCTCATGTCTCCCTTTGTGAATATTCAGAGGAAGTAGTCATTCAGAATATTTACTATTTTGTGCTCATCCTCAGTTTCAAGCATCAGTTGTGGTTTTCACATCTTCTCTGACTGCCCTCTTCATATTGTGGTACTGGTTTTTATTTTACTGTTGTGCTTAGCGTCTGTTGCTGTGCCTTTTTCCAGGTCTCTCTAAGCCCCTTTGATCACCCATTTAACATATTTCTGCATTATCTTATATTCACTCTTTTCTTCCTGTCGGATTTGTACAGGCCATTTCTCATCTTCATCTCACTTCTAATTTGTTTCTCAATTCATTGTGGGTCACATTTGCTTAGTCGGAGCTTGTTTTGGGAATGTATTTATTCTGCATGCTCAGCATTATGCCAGTGTCAGCTGTGGCTCAGTGGGTAGCCCACTCGCCTCTGGTCAGTAGGTTCACGTCCCGCTCCAGGGACTTGAGCACATAAAGCTAGGCTGACACTCCAGTGCAGTGCTGAGGGAGTGCTGCACTGTCGGAGATGCCGTCTTTCGTTAAACCGAGGCCCCGTCAGCTCTCTCAGGTGGACGTAAAAGATCCCATGGCACTATTTCGAAGAAGAGCAGGGGAGGTGTCCTGGGCCAATATTTATCCCTCAACCAACATAACAAAAACAAACAGATTATCTGGTCATTATCACATTGCTGTTTGTGGGAGCTTGCTGTGTGCAAATTGGCTGCTGCATTTCCCACATTACAACAGTGACTACGCTTCAAAAGTGCTTCATTGGCTGTAAAGCGCTTTGAGATGTCCGGTGGTCGTGAAAGGCGCTATATAAATGCAAGTCTTTCTTTCTTTAAAGATGCCCCACTTATCTTCTACTGAAGTGTTGTTGAACAATCTTCCTGATTTGTTTTGTTTAAGTCCCTCATTTCCTCACATTTAGCTCTTTTATAGATACCTAGCTCCTGGCCTTGGGTGTTCCTGACTCCCAAATCATGTTAATCGTTATCATTCTGTACATGACGAGCTCTGTCGAAATGTAAGTTGCTCGTATAAGCTGGCACATGATAGAATTGTCAGTGCATGTTTCAGGCAAGGGGTTAGGGCTGTCTGAAATGCAACATTTCTGTCCAGGGGTGCAGCTCTTAGTCTTGTACCCATTTTAATAATGTGGGTAATTTTGGAGGTGATCATAGACCCTAGATAGCTATGAAGAAATGGCGTATAATTTTTGTTAGATTTTATTTTAATTTGCAACTATTAACTCGATATAAAACAAAGGAATGCGCAAACTCTCAGGGCAACAGATTTCTAACCAGCAGCTGCAAGACATCCTTGATTAGGCACCAATCAGGGTCTCATTAAAATATGGTTGTTGAATAAAACATGTCCTTTGACCCTCTGGCACTTTTATTATCAAGAATAAAATTTTGGCAGATGTGGAATGATAATAAGATGTTTCAATTTCCTGCGCTGAATAATGTAACCCCGAATTACAATACGAGGAACCATGGAAACTAATTCTTGATCTATTCTATTTTCTGGGTACTCTAAAATAAATTATCCTTTTTCTTAAAATGTGTTCTTACAGAACTGTATTTCAGTATGTATTTCTAGGGTGAATCTTCCCCTTATGCACTCACACTGCACGCTGGCAGAGCATATCATGAAACAACCCATAACTTTTTCCCTATTACCATTAATAGAAGTGAGACCATAGGCCAGACTGGGCTGCAGGATGTCATGACATGCTCCTCATGTGCACCGGGAGTGCAGAATGAAAAAATTCACCCTAATTAGTCTGCATCTGTGGCAAGTATTATTATCGTATATATTTACATCTATATGTACAATTAGAGGATTCTATTGCTGAACAGTCAGGGTTTAAAAAAAAAATGTCCAAATGTATTAACCAGTGGACTATAGATAGCACACAGAGGAAATCAAACAGCTCAGTAAAAGGTTTTGCTCAGAGGAGATTGAGTGCTAAACATCGGATTGCATAAATAACGAAAATCATGCAAATACATACAGAATTTCCAACTCCTCCCCATGAAACATTGGCCCGGAATTTGCGGTCCTGATTACGGCGAACTGGCAGCGTTCGCAGTCATTTCGCCCTTGAAACAGACCGCAACGTCAGGATTTAGTGCGTGCACAGCCGAATGCGGAAATCCGGGCTGGCAATCGGTGAAATCAGCGGAACTGACGAAAACTTGAGCTTTTCTGCAGGTAATATCGCTTTTAAATACTCAGTTAAATGTTAAGCCTTGTTGGAATAGGTGTAACTGGGGTTTTAACAGCGTTTTGGCTGCTAAACAACCGCTCTGGCCCTGAAAAACTAATTTCTATATTTGTGGCATGTCAAATTTCTCCATGATGATAAAAATTACATATTTAAAAAAAAATCCATTTAAAAAAAAAGTTTGTTCATGATAGTTCAGCTTCTACCTTAACCCCATGTGCATGTCCCAATCTTTATTTCGATATCTGTAACATTTTTAAAAAGTGCAGTTAATCAGAGCTGTTTAATTTCCTGGTCTGTGACAATCCTTCAATGTGATTGGCTGCACTATGTTCGGAATCCCCTATGCACAGCGCTACAGTCAATTACACGTCGAGAAACCTAAAGTTTTCGGCACAGAGATCGCGTCGAGGTCAGTGGCGAGCGCCTTAGCTTTGTTGCTGGCAGCAAATTACGGGCCGATTATCTTTACTTCCCTGAAGCTGGAATGGACAACTCAGGAGTAATGGAATCAAAAATGAATTATAATTTGCCTCTTTATCACACAACCTGCTGCCTTCCAAATTTTCCAACATTAATTTTGTATGAATTTGTTTTGATTTTTTTTAAATTTGGAGAGCATTGATATAACAACAGGTTTTATCTTGCTTCCTTGTAGCTCTGTGAGATGATGTTATGGCATGGCCATTGATGCAAATTGCAATTAGTGTTCTCCGCGAGTCTCTTTACCAATGGATTGTGTTGCTGTGGCTCACTTGGTAGCACACTCGCCTCTGAGTCAGAAGGTTGTGGGTTCAAGTCCCACTCCAGAGACTTGAGCACATAAAGCTAGGCTGACGCTCCAGTGCAGTGCTCAGGGAGTGCTGCACTGTTGGAGGTGCCGTCTTTTGGATGAGACGTTAAACCGAGGCCCTGTCTGCTCACTCAGGTGGACGTAAAGGATCCCATGGCACTATTTCGAAGAAGAGCAGGGGAGTTATCTCCGGTGTCCTGGGCCAATATTTATCCCTCAACCAACATAACAAAAACAAACAGATTATCTGGTCATTATCACATTGCTGTTTGTGGGAGCTTGCTGTGTGCAAATTGGCTGCCGCGTTTCCCACATTACAACAGTGACTACACTTCAAAAAGTACTTCATTGGCTGTAAAGCGCTTTGAGACGTCCGGTGGTCGTGAAAGGCGCTATATAAATGTAAGTCTTTCTTTCCTTAGGTATTAAAAACTCACTGTTCATTCCAAACCCTCAGTGAAAGTCTTCATTATGCCAATGGGAATGAGACGTTGCTTGTCATTGGCATTTACTCAAGCTCATTAATTTCTATTCCTTTGCAAACTAATGAGTCAAAGGTAATAACATATTGAACGTACACACTTGTGAAAAAATAATGGACCCTATTGCTTAACACTTGTCTGAATATTCTTTGGAAGACTGATTGTGTTATTGTCTGCTAAATGGAATGTAGCAATTATCTTTAACCTTGCGACTTAAGACAACTAATTATCTTTTTTTTCAAATGACTGGCTTCGGCTGGTATTGTCCATGGGCATAGGGATTCTCAATGAGGGAATTGTCATCTCATGCTGCCTTTGACACCAGTATCTGCCTTAGAGTGGTGCAAGCTGATATTACCAAGCTATATTGTTGGCTCCGCACTGCTCTCAAGTCAATGAAAGAAGAGATCTGCCCACGAGTACTTATCAGGAATAATATATGATCTCTGTGTGTGGTGCGGCCCAAATTATTTTAAATATTCAATCCAAAAAAATAAGATTTCAATTAAAACCTAAGGAAATATCTTGCCATTTATTGAGGCAATCAGTGACATTTCTGAAATTCTGAGGTAAAATCATTGTGTTCCCCATATGCAAAGATTGTCACTGGATGAAATTTATTGAATTCAAAATTTGTTTAATTTCTATTTTGATTATTTCAGCTCAAATAATTCATGGATGAAAAGCAATTTAAATGCAGCCACATGTGAAAAACAAAACTCAATACTACTTCCAGCCTACTTGAAATGCATGATCTGAATTCATGTGCAAGGAGGATGCGGTGATTGTTCATCTTCCGAGGTCCAGATAACAATACCGTAGAGTGATCCTCGGCTGTAAATGACGCAAGGTCTCCCGCTAGCTGGGACTGAAATATGAACACCAACTGATTCCTTTAGTGAACATTTTCTCAGGAGGACAAATTAATTTCCATCCAGACACCCTACGCCCTCCCCCCACCACCTACCTGGGCTTGATCAGTCAAACCTCGATTGGCTCATTTCTGTGACACAGATCCACGCTGCGAGAGAATATTTGCTCACGGTGTCAGCTGCTGCTTGTACTGGGAGGTGAGAAGGTGAGAAGCAATGTAACTGGATTCAGGCTGTGAATTTTAAATGGGCTGGAAGCTGTATTGCCACTTCTACTCAAAGCGGCTCTACGATATAAAGGAGGCACAATCATTTTACAACAGGGCTTTATTATTTGAAACAGAAAACCACACCAAATGAAAATATCTCCATGTCAGCAGGCCATCATTTCCCTCAAACGCTGCTCCTATCTGTGCCAACAGCACCTTTGGTGTTTAAAGCTCTTTCTCTCCTACCTTTCAGCTGATTTCCTTCTTGATGTCACATGTTCATTGATAGCGATGATTCCAAAACACATTGGAAACTCCAAATAATCATTCTTCTGCATATCCTCCTGCTTTTCAAGATAACAATAGCATTTGAAATCTATAATTCTCAGTGCCGTGTAACCTGCCATTGAATTACATAACATTTCCAAAGCTTATCATTCTGTTGTCCTTTCATACACAAAAAACAATTTGGTGGTTCAAAATGTTTACAGTTTGCATCAGTCAGAACAGTTATTGATTGCTTCAATCAAATCACTCCAGAGTCTGTGGACCAACATTGCAGATTCATCCGTGACTCTAGCCTAAGCAAAATCTCGTACTCTCATTTGCAAATAAGACCTCAGATCAATTTGGGGTGAAGTGAATTTTTGAACTCACACTGTAACCAGGCCATATGCAGGTATTGGAGTGAGTCAAGATGGTGACGTATGTTTGCAGCTTCTTGCCTGAGTCGCCACTGATTGTATCAGTTCTTCATTCGTTCATGATGTTTCCAATTGCGTTTTTCATTGGCTGTTGGATCACGCAAGTGCTATGTCCAATAAACACTCAAGTTGGTGTGGTAATGTAATGGCTACTCCCGTTTCAGACTCTCTGGAATATTCTCTCTGCGTATAACTTCCAGTAGAAGTGGGAGACCCTGGAGTGCAACTGCTACAGTCTGTGCACCCGCCATGGAGCCCTCTAGTTTTCAATTAACAATATGCAAGTACAATACACAAGCGCTTTTCCCCCTCAGCATTTCAAGATGACAACAGCCATCTCTAAGAATAAGCCACACTAACAGTCAATAAACTATCAGCAAAGGAATTCAGCAATTACATCATACAATAAAAAGTGATTAAAAAAAACGTAGCACTCTCTTGGTAATACGCAGGAAAGATGGGTTATGCCAACACTAGAACCATAATGAAAACCACAGCACTCATAACTATCTACAAGTCCAAATGATTCGGAGTTTTCCTTGACCTTTGAGGTCTAATACCGGGCCCAGTAGGTGGTAACATCTCCGGTTCGGTTTCAACACCGCTGGGTTGGACAACTTTCTTTGGAGACCGTCCTGGAGAATTCACAGCAGAATCAGGAGCATGAACAACGTCCTGGGAAGGTGGTTGATTCATTACACATGGGAATGGGTGAATCATCGGATGTTTTCTGAGGAGTGGTGACAGTTACTTCATTAGGTAGAAGAGGCATTGGTGCTAGGTCACACACATTACATTTGCTACCTCAGAGGCAGTCGATCGATCCAGTTCTCGTAATTAATGCCTTTGACACTTCCACAGCAAACCATCCACTGAAGCTAAAAGTGTAAACGCTCCAATCTTCTGTTCAATAACACTGACACTATTTTTTCACATTCCCACTGAAATCAAGACATGATACAGACCTGGATATTAACGGGGGCAGGTTACGCAGGTGGGTGGGGGTGGGGGGGGAGGGTGGCGGGCGGCTGGATTTTCTGAAGGCCCGCGTGTTGTGGAGTTTTAACTGATTGGTCGGTTTGGTTTCCAGAAAAAAAGAAACTTACATTTATATAGCGCCTTTCACAACCACCGGACGTCTCAAAGCGCTTTACAGCCAATGAAATACTTTTGAAGTGGAGTCACTGTTGTAATGTGGCAGCCAATTTGCGCACAGCAAGGTCCCACAAACAACAATGTGATAATGACCAGATCATCTGTTTTTGTTATGTTGGTGGAGGGATAAATATTGGCCAAGGACACCAGGGAGAACTCCCCTGCTCTTCTTTGAAATAGTGCCATGGGATCTTTTACATCCACCTGAGAGAGCAGACAGGGCTTCGGTTTAACGTCTCATCCAAAAGACGGCACCTCTGACAGTGCAACACTCCCTCAGCACTGCACTGGAGTGTCAGCCTAGCTTTATGTGCTCAAGTCCCTGGAGTGGGACTTGGACCTACAACTTTCTGACTCAGAGGCGAGTGTGCTACCCACTGAGCCACAGCTGACGGGCAGGGAGGACACCGCAGGCTGCAGGACCAGGTAGGTCCGATCCCTGATTCCAGGTGGGGGCTGATCCCCGACTCTGGGGGCCTTTGTATGGGGGGGGGGGTGGTCTGATGGGGCTGACAGGAAGCACTCCTGCTCCTCCTGGCCCACAAGCAGTGGGTGTAAAGGCACTTACCTTCTCCCCAAAGCTGCCCTCACCTCACTTCAGCTGCCAGGTTTCCCCGAGGCCTGGGAAACCCTGCTGCCCGCTGTAAAACCTGCCAAGCAGGTTAAATCAGAGGCTGCCAGCCTCATTAAAATATTTAAATTGCCAACCCGCCTCCTGGGAGCGGTTTGGCTGCCCGCCCCTTGTCCCACCTCCGTAAAGCCTGGAAGTGGTCGGATTGGAGGCGGGTTGGGGTCGGGGTTCAGATTTAAAACATTTTTAACATCTGACCCGAACCCAACCCACCCGTTCCTATGCGCTAAAATTCAGCCCACTCTTTCTCCAAAGTGATATTGCTTTGCAGTTGGCAGTCGAGCATTACAAAGTTTTCTTCTCAACACGTTTCCAAGTCAAGTTTCAAAATATCAAAACGAGTATGTAACTTCCTTCCAGTGAATAACTCAGAAGGTGTCATACCAGTAACAGTGTGAGGTGTCGTACAATAACTCAAGAGAAATACAGCTAATTTCCCATGCATGGTGTCAGGATCTTGTAACACCTTCTTTAGAAATGTTTTTAAATGTATGTACAAGCCTCTCAATTTCCCCTTTTGACTGCAGGTGTCGGAGTTGAGAAGTAATATGAGGCATGCCATTCTTATTCAAAAATTGAACCCAGCTGTTGAGCCTCTCTCTTGGATGTTGGGAACCTGCATTTCTGAGCCCCCGGGGGTAGGCTCCTACTCAACCATCAAACCTTTCAAGTACATGGAGGAAGTCTAGAACACGCACATTGCACAGCCCAAGCTGAACTCTGCATTTAATGGTGTCAATCCTGAAACCAACAAACTGATAAATCAGAATTACTGAAATTGAAAGTTGAAAAATAGTGTGAGAGTGAAAGGTTGCCCATTGTCAGATACCAGCTCTACAGGAAGCCCATATCGGGCAAACAACTACCGTAATACATCAGTCATCGCCATCGCAACTGTTGGTGACATCAGAACCACTTCAAGCCATTTAGAGTGAGAAATCAAATTAAATAACACGTTCCATGACCTCAGCTCGGCAAAATCAACATGAATACATGAATCAACATTATTTTTGGCCATTGCCAAGAATTAGTTTTACAGGCTTGACACTCATGAGCAGCATCTTCTATGTTGCTATCTAGGGAAGGCCACCGCATGTGCATTGTAGCTAATCTTTTCACTCTAACTACACCGGGATGTAACTTCTTAGTCATACGGCTTCGTAATTTAGATGGGAAAACAACACAAAGTCCGCAAAGTAAGCACCCGTCTTCAGTCGACCTGTCCAGGCATTGGTCTTTGCCGAGGCCTACTAACCTGCAGCTCCCTTCCGTCATCAGGGTGCCTCTGCTCTTTTACTTCCAACCCCGTCCCTTTGGGTGATGCTGACATGATGCCACTGAAGCACTGGAGCTGATGTTGGGCTCCCTCTTGGTGGTGGGAATCTTGACAGGACCACAGTGTGCCTATGCGATGAGTTAAACCAAGGAAAACGATTAGACACTGGGGCAAAATCCACCCTGCTGGAACTCTACGCCAGAGGGGAGAATCCTGGTCCATAAATCTCGTACAATGCACCCCCTTACAACCAAAGGTCAAATCCTGGGTCCTGCAACTACCAGGGTGTGAGTCCTTAATTTGCTTAAGTAATGGGACCACGGGAGCCTCTCTCCAATCCATGGGAACTAAGCCTGACCTCAATGAGCTCCTGAATATATGAACCGTGCTATCATCACCGGTAGCTCTGACAGTGGTCGGGGTGCAGCAATGTACGTGAGGTGGGGCTGCTACCACGGAGAAGCTAGCATGACCGCTGCTGGTGTTAAACGTCATTGGCAGCCACTGGTAACGCACGCCATCAATGTTTTCCGGCACTCACCCAATCCGCGCGGGCCGTATGGACCTTTCCCCAGGCAGAAAGGTCCAGCGAACAGAAGTAACAGCAGCAGCTTGAAGAGGTTCTGTACACACAAACTGCCTGGAACACCGTGCAATTGGCCATCACTAATGATGAATAGCGGGGCTAGGTATTCCTTCACGCATTATTAACAAGGGCCTGGCGATAAATAGTGAAAGTGGGAAGCTATGACAAGCCCTCGCTCTTGGATAAACTGATTTAATATCAGTATCTAGGACTGAGCACACGATTGACTGCTGTACTCGATGAGTTTTATACTGAGTCTCATGCTGGAAGGAACACCCATGCAGAACAGCATGGTTACCACTAATGATAATAATACCACTAATAAGCACTTCAGGAACCATAATTCCTCCCATAATTCCAGTGTGTTTGCAATGTAAGTGAAAGTGACAATATTTATTATTTGGTTAATCATCTAAAATAATATTTTCATCTCGCCTGCTAGAATTGGTACATTCCACAGTCATTTTTGCAGCCAGATTAAAGCGATTGAGCGAGGTCGCCTGGGAGTTTCTGCCGTGAGTTTGCACCGATGAGGCCCTTTTACTTTTAAAGTAGTGCTGTGTTGCCGGTCCATGCACGATATGCCCGCCATGGTGCCACTCTCTGCCACAGCAACCGCTCTCCACAAAGTGCGCGCCACTTTCTTTTTGGTGGATCTCGAATCCTGGCCTCCGAACAGATCAGCCCTCCAGCTCTGCATCTGCAATGTTTGCCATTTTTGTATTTTCGATTTTGGCGGCCATCCTTGTTGCTCAGGTTGCCTACTTTTCCAACGCCCCTTTAAGCAGCAGCAGGTTTTATATTCTGACGCTGCGCCAGGTCTCTGCTCTCCTCCAGGCTGTGTGTAATACGGTTATACAATGATCTGTTTGTTCAGACAGGTATCGGAGGCCTGTCGGTTATAATGAGGATGGATTCTAATAATGATACCCCTGTAGCAGCTGATGAATTGCGTTTTACCTGTATGAGCCTCAACTAACTGGGCTTATTGATCATGACTAACAAAGTCAAAAGAACAAAGTGGAGAAGATGGATCAGTCATTTCCTCCACATATATACTTAATTGTTGATGACTAATTTTGTTATCTGCTGAAGGGACCAGTTCAACTCTTTACAGTGCTTCCTCTCTGTAACCCCTCCCATTTAAAAATATATCTTGCTCCCTCTTTTAGGTCTCACAGCATCATGTACAATTCCCCCACATATCAGCTAAATTACCTCTTTGAAAGCTGTTCCATTACAGCACAGAAAGCTACTTTAAATTTCCTGACCAAAAATTGAGAAATTGACAGCTCTCCACAGAAGTTTAAAAATAGCTATGCCATTATAAAATTAACAGAGCTTTGCATCAAGTAACGTCTGAATAGCTGAGCTCGGTGCTTTTGCCAGTTGATACTTAATGTATAATTTAGTGATCGATTGATTCTTCATAATTTTTTAAAATAAAATTGCTATAAACTTATTGGAGTAGATCTTGACTTTGTGCGATGGTGTAAAATGGGTAGTAAAATCGCCTGATTTGTATTTCCATTGAAGCCAACTGAAATAAAAATGGGCAGAGATGTAAAACCAGCTGCCGATTCGCTCTCACCCGTTTTACATTATTGCACAAAGTCAAGATCTACCACATTGAAATGTTGTGGTGATCTATATTTATCAGACTGAAATATAAATAGAGATCTGCCCCCACATATCTTTCACAGTGTTCTTTGTTAGTCAGGATTACAGTTTTTTTAATGTTAGGATAAATATGTAGTGCAATCCTGTTTGTTTCTTACAAACTAACCAGTTCCAAGTTTTAAGCACAATTCAGGTCTGAAGAGGCAGGAAATTGACTGATTGATGGGCACTTCCATTATTTTTAGCTTGAGAAGATAATGCAGACTCCAGCCTTCATTCACCTTAAGGTAAATATTGTTTATTTGAAGGTGGGATTATTATGGAAATCATCTGCAGTTTTTTTGGGGATCTTAAACAGATCATGAAGGCTTTTACTGTGCTAGATCCTAAATCAAATCCATTGTCCCACCCTAAAACACTGTACAGCACAGCACAGTAAACTGCAGGACATCAGCAACAACTGATCAAAAATCCAAGCACCGTTTCCAACACAGAACAGAAGATAAGCGTGCAGAGTAAAAGATACATCAGGATCTCACACAGTTATACGCAGGTTATTGGTTACGATGAAGTGTTTTAGTGGAAAATGGTGAGTTGAGGTATGGGGTACTGGAAGTGTAAGAGAATTCAGCTAACACTGCTGGTTAGATTCGAAACAATCAATCAAGATGACAGTCAGATAAAGATTCCAATTGACTTTGATATCAATAAAAGCACCTTAACTGACATCAAGAAAAGCTTTGTCATTAAACCTGCTGACAAAGGTGGTGCTGTTGTTGTTTGGCGAACTGACCTCTACCTAGCGGAGGCTGAATGCCAACTCTCTGACACCTCCTCCTACCTCCGCCTGGACCATGACCCCACTACCGAACATCAAGCCACCGTTTCCAAGACCGTCACTGACCTCATCTCCTCTGAAGATCTTCCCTCCATGGCCGCCAACCTCATAGTTCCCCAACCCCGCACAGCCCGCTTCTACCTCCTTCCCAAGATCCACAAACAGGATTGCCCTGGTAGACACATCGTTTCAGCCTGTTCTTGCCCCACGGAATTTATCTTTTCCTATCTCGACTCTATTTTTTCTCCCCTTGTACAGTCTCTTCCCACTTACATCCGCGACTCTTCCGACATCCTCCGCCACTTTAACAGTTTCCTGGCCCCAACTATTTCCTTTTCACAATGGAGGTCCAATCCCTCTACACCTCCATTCCCCACCAGGATGGCCTGAGGGCGCTCCACTTCTTCCTTGAACAGAGGTCCAACCAGTCCCCATCCACCAGCACCCTCCTCCGCCTGGCTGAACCTGTTCTCACATTGAACAACTTCTCCTTTGACTCCACTCACTTCCTCCAAATTAAAGGTGTTGCTATGGGAACCCGCATGGGTCCTAGCTATGCCTGCCTTTTCGTGGGACATGTGGAACATTCTTTGTTCCAGTCCTACTCAGGTCACTATATATATTAATGATCTAGACGAGAGAACTAGATGTAATATCTCCAAGTTTGCAGATGACACAAAGCTGGGTGGGTGTGTGTGCTGCGAGGAGGATGCCGAGAAACTCCAGTATGATTTGGACAGGTTGGGTGATTGGGCAGATGCATGGCAGATGCAGTATAATGTGGATAAATGCGAGGTTATCCACTTTGGTGGCAAAAACAGAAAGGCAGATTATTATCTGAACGGCAATAGATTGCGAGAAGGGGAAGTGCAACGAGACCTGGGTGTCCTTGTGCACCAGTCGCTGAAGGTAAGCATGCAGGTACAGCAGGCGGTTAAGAAGGCAAATGGTATGTTGGTCTTCGTAGCGAGAGGGTTTGAGTACAGGAACAAGGATGTCTTGCTGCAGCTGTACAGGGCCTTGGTGAGACCACACCTTGAGTATAGTGTGCAGTTTTGGTCACCTTATCTGAAGAAGGATGTTTTTGCCATGGAGGGTGTGCAGCGAAGATTCACCAGACTGATACCTGGGATGGCAAGAATGACGTACGAGGAGAGATTGGGTCGATTGGGCTTATACTCGCTGGAGTTTAGAAGAATGAGAGGAGATCTCATTGAAACTTATAAAATTCTAACAGGGCTAGACAGACTGGATGCAGGAAGGATGTTCCCGATGGCGGGTGAGTCCAGAACAAGAGGTCACAGTCTAAAGATAAGGGGTAAGCCATTTAGGACAGAGATGAGGAGGAATTTCTTCACCTAGAGAGTGGTGAACCTGTGGAATTCTCTACCACAGAAGGCAGTTGAGGCCAAGTCAGTAAATATATTCAAGAAGGAGTTAGATATATTTCTTAAGGCTAAAGGTATCAAGGGATATGGGGAGAAGGCAGGGACAGGGTACTGAGTTTGGATGATCAGCCATGATCTCATCGAATGGCGGAGCAGGCTCAAGGGACCTACTCCTGCTCCTATCTTCTATGTTTCTATGTCCCCTCCCTCACCTCTTTTTCTGGTACATTGATGACTGTATCGGTGCTGTTTCCTGCTCCCGCCCTGAACGAGAAAATTTCATTCACTTTGCTTCCAATTTCCACCCTTCCCTCACCTTCACATGGTCCATCTTCGACTCTTCCCTTCCTCGACTTCTCTGTCTCCATCTCTGGGGATAGGCTATTGACAAACATTCACTATAAGCCCACTGACTCCCACAGCTACCTGGACTGCACTTCCTCCCACCCCGCTTCCTGTAAGGACTCTATTCCATTCTCCCAGTTTCTCCGTCTCCGCCGCATCTGCTCTGATGATGCCACCTTCCATACCAGTGCTTCCGATATGTCTTCCTTTTTCCTCAACCGAGTATTCCCCTCTACTGTGGTTGACACGGCCCTCGACCGTGTCCATTCTATTTCCTGCACTTCTGCTCTCACCCCTTCCCCTCCCACCCGGAACCACGATAGGGTTCCCCTTGTCCTCACCTTTCACCCCACCAGCCTCCACATTCAATGGATCATCCTCCGCCATTTCTGCCACCTCCAGCGTGATCCCACCATCAAACACATCTTCCCCTCACCTCCCCTTTCGGCATTCCAAAGGGACTGCTCCCTCCGCGACACCCTAGTCCACTCCTCTATCACCCCCAGCACCCCTTCCCCTTCACCCGGCACCTTTCCGTGCAAGCGCAGGAGATGCAACACATGCCCTTTTACCTCCTCCCTTCCCACTGTCCAGGGCCCCAAACACTCCTTCCAGGTGAAACAGCGATTTACTTTTACTTCTTGCAATTTGGTATACTGTATTCGCTGCTCACAATGCGGTCTCCTCTACACTGGGGAGACCAAACGCAGATTGGGTAACCGCTTTGCGGAACACCTCCGTTCAGTCCATAAGGGTGACCCCGAGCTTCCGGTCGCCTGTCACTTTGATTCTCTGCTCCACTCCCACTCAGACCTCACTGTCCTCGGCCTATTACACTGTTCCAGTGAAGCTCAACATAAGCTCGAGGAACAGCACCTCATCTTTCGATTAGGCACTTTACAGCCTTCTGGACTCAACATCGAGTTCAACAATTTCAGACCATAACCTCTGCCCCTATCTTTTTTTTCCATTTTTTTTTCTCTCTCTCACCCTGGTCTTTCATCCTGTCATCGCCATTTACACTTCATCGAGAGCCATCTTTTGTTGCTTAACTTGTCCCATTACCATCTCCTTTTGCCTTGCACCATCATCTCTTTTGTCTCTTAATCTCTCCTGCCTTCTATCCTATCACAGACCTTCCCTTTTGTTCTTTCCTCCCCTATCCCCTTTCCCTGCCCCTGCACTTGCTTAAAAACCTGTTCCATCTCCAGCTTTTTCCAGTTCTGACAAAGGGTCATCGACCTGAAACGTTAACTCTCTTTCTCTCTCCACAGATGCTGCCTGACCTGCTGAGTATTTCCAGCATTTTCTGTATTTATTTCAAGAAAAGCTTTACTCATTTATCGCCAGCTTGGATTCCATTAATTAAGTGAAATTCAGATCAGTGAAGACAGCTGAGGGTATATATGGCTCTCAAGGGACTCATTGAAAGAAAAGAAGGAACTTGCATTGATATACACAGCTGCAGGGTGTCCCAGAGTACTTCACATGCAATAAATTACTTTGGAACTGCAATCACTGTTGTTTTGCAGGCAAATACAGCAACATAGCAGGTGCCACAAACAGCAATTCTCTCAACTTTATCATCTAACTGGGGCCAACAAGCATGAA
This sequence comes from Squalus acanthias, assembly GCA_030390025.1. Classification (NCBI taxonomy): domain Eukaryota; kingdom Metazoa; phylum Chordata; class Chondrichthyes; order Squaliformes; family Squalidae; genus Squalus; species Squalus acanthias. Next base: position 53,327,421 of record CM059442.1, on the reverse strand, counting down.
CATCATGATTGGGAATTTTCTCGGACTTGCTCCCACTCTGCCGCCATACATGTGTAAATCGGGTTTATGCCGTACTTACGGCTTGGTTGCGGTGGCGGAGCGGGTGCAGCTCCGTTGAAATTCGTGTAACGTGTGCGCCAAGATCATAAAAATAAAGGGGTGGATTTTGCGTGCCTCGGACCCCATTTATACCTAAAAACTTGGCGATAGCGGGACCAAAACCACAAGTGTAATTGAAGCCCCGACTCACCACTTATTGTCTGCCTGTTCTGATTTTTTTGGGCTCGATCTTAGCGACTGGACGTCCCACCAGAAACAGGCAGGAGCCTCACGACTAACTGGAAATGACGTTGTCACGACTCCAAAGGCCATTTTTGTCCTTGCCCGTGTTGCTATAACCAGTTGTTGAGACTGATCACCAAACATGGGTGTGGTAACACAATACAGCTTCCTGTGACTCGAACTTTATTGCATCACTTCCTGTGATTAGTCCAGGATAAATACTGGACTGATCAGTTGGATCCTGGAGAGGCATAGAGTAAGACCTCTTTTGTATGTAGCACCTTTTTAGTTGATTAAAGCTTACTTTAAGTTCACCACGCGTAAGGCTCATTCTTACGACAATGGGCATGTGGAAAAATGGGAGGGCAGCTGTTTTAAGAGTACTTTAAAGGGGCCCTTAGCTGCAGCCAGAGAAAGCTGGAAGCAGGTCTGGCATTCATTTTTGTTGCAGTCGCTGTGGATTTTGAGCTTGAAGGGCTTCTCGTATTATAACCTTCTTAGTGCTGTAGATGCTGCAAAAGATTTTCCCAGCCAATATAAACCCCTGCTCCCTTTCACTCGTAGTGTTCTGACGAAGGGTCATCGACCTGAAACGTTGGGCGCGATCTTGCCAGCCCTGGGGAGGCGGGTATGGAGGTGGGACGACCGGGAAAATGGCAGAATCTGGGGGCGGTTGCCCAACCCGCCCCCCAACCCGCCTCCGTGCCATCTTGCCAGGAGGCGGGTAGCAGACCCGCGCCGGGTCCCTGTCACCTTGGAGGCGGGAAGGGGATTAGTGCCACTTAACTGCCTGTTAACAGGTAGTTAACAGGCAGATAAGTGGATTGTCCCCATTTTGCCCACACAAGTGCGGGCTTCCCGACGGCTCCAAACCCCGCCAGGGTCACCGAGGCGAGTAGTGGGTCTGCGGGGGTCGGAGGGGTGCAAAAGTGGGCTGTGAAGGTAAGTGATGGGTGCAAGTGTGGAGAGGTGAGTATGTGAGGTAAGTGGAAAGTGTTAGAAAAAGTTTACTTACCTTTGTTTCTTCCTGCAGGCTTCAATCGGTGGGTATGTGGAGAGTCTCGCAACTCACCGGCAGAGATGACAGATGGCTGCTGCATTCTCCAATGCAACAACCATCTAATTTCTGCAAAAGAAAGAGGTTTGATGAGGTCTTGATATCAAAAACTCATCAAACTACAGAGAATGTCAGTGTTTGACAGCTTCACAGAGCTATCAAAAAATGACAATTCATCTGTCAAAAATTTTTGACAGGTGAAACGTCATATGTTGACATTCTCTGTAACCGGCTTTCCTTTAATTGGCCTGCTAAGCCCGCTGGGCGGGCTTAACAAGGTCAATCAAGGGAAAATAGCGTGGGTTGGCCAGAAGTTGATGGAGGCGGGACTGAAACCCGACAAGTGGGAGTCCCGCCTCCAAAAGCTCCCCATTGGCAAAATCCAGCCCATTAACTCTGTTTCTCTCTCCACAGATGCTGCCTGATCTGCTGAGTATTTCCAGCATTTTCTGTTTGTATTTCAGATTTCCAGCCTCCGCAGTATTTTGCTTTTGTAACACTATCTTTACTTCCGTTCTTACTGGAGATGAGGAGGCTCACATGAATATTTTCTTTGCCCAAAATAAGCCTTACTAAAAAGCTGTGAAAATATGGTCATAAAAACTATTTTGCATGCATAGAGAAACTCTTGGAACAGATAATGCATAAATATAGCAAACTGCACCAAGTCAAGCAACTACACTGATCTGCCAAAAACCTCATCTGACATTTTCTGGGAGAAAATAATGACAAATATAATGTGTAAATGGCCGACTTTAACCAATAATATGCAGGATATACCTGGAGGGGAGGGGGGGAATAATCATCATCATAATAATAAGCACGATACGCCTGTTGTGAGCATGTGAAAAGCTCTGCATGCACTGATGCCTTTTCAAAGCAGGGACAGCATCACAATAATTGTAGTTATTGTGTTGATCTCCCCCATCGCAGGGCACAGCACTAAAAATATGCGAGGAAACACTAGGTGCATGCAACATGCTATCATAAAGATAATTTGTGATGTTCTTCAAGATTTGATCACAGTTATTAGTAACTCTCGTGCACTGAGGTTTAGTATTGGGAAAAATAAGGCTTGACGTTGAATGCTGTACTTTCCGTCTTTTGGATGAAATGTTAAACCAAGGCCCTGTCATCCCTTTCGGGTGGATGTAAAAGAGCCCAAGGCACTATTTTGAAGAAGAGCTGGTGTCCTGGCCAATCTTTATCCCTCAATCAACATCACTAAAACAGATTATCTAGTCATTTATCACATTGCTCAACCAGAACACCTCCCCTACCCTTCTTCAAATAGATGCTGTATGTCTCTCTGAGCAGGGAAACAGGACCTTTGTTTAACATCTCATCCAAAAGACAGCACCTCTGACAGTGCAGCACTCCCTCAGTACTGCACTGAAGTGTCGCCCCAGACTATGAGCTGAGGGGATTGAACCCATAACCTTCTGACAGAGGCAATAATGCCACCACTGAGCCAAGGCTAACACCAACATAGCAATAAAGCAAACTTCTTGAGACACTGTGCTCGCTATGTGTGCTATGCTCACCCTCATATACTCAAGGATCCCTAGGGGTCCACTCAATGGCTCCGTTGGTTCTCGGCTTCCAGTTTGAAAACCTACTGCTTTTTGGTTGCTTTCTCCTCTCTGTTAGGTCCTGATCCTATGCCACCAACAATATTGTTCTGTACCTGGTCGCTAGGCGGCATACAAGAATGTCTGTGATGATTTGCCTTCTGTTTGTTCCCTCCTCTGCGGAAGGGTCTACCCTTGACTACAGGACACCCCTGATGGCTAGAATGAAATAATGCTGCCATTCAAAGAGTATCAGCCTTGGCTCAGTGGTAGCACTTTTGCCAGTGGGGTCAGAAGGTTGTCGGTTCAAGCCTCACTTCAGAGACTGGAGTACATAATCCAACAGTGCTGCACTCTTGCAGGTGCTGCTTTTAGGATGAGACGTTAAACCGAGGCCCTGTCTGCCCTCTCAAGTGGAGGTAAAAGATCCAATTACACTCTTGGAAGAAGAGCAAGGGAGTCCTGGCAAATATTTCTCCCTCAGCCAACGTCACTGATACAGGTTATCTGGTCATTTATCTGATTGCTGTTAGTGGGACCTTATTGCGTGTAAATTGGCTGCTGCGTTTCCTACATTATAACAGTGACTACACTTCGGAAGTACTTCATTGGCTGTGAAGCGCTTTGGGATGTTCTGAGGTCGTGAAAGTGCTATAGAAATAAAGTTCTTACTTTATTGACAATCTAGAATTACTCAGGAAGTTCCTCAAATCTGTGAAAGCTTGTTTCCTATTTGCCCATTTACAGTAAATAAATGGATTAATGAGAATAGGGGAAGACTGGTCTTGCAAATAACTAGAATAGATTAAGGTAAGTGGGTCATAGATACATAGAAGATAGGAGCAGGAGTAGGCCATCCGGCCCTTCGAGCCTGCTCCGCCATTTAATGAGATCATGGCTGATCCTCCAATTCAGTATCCCGTCCCCGCCTTCTCTCCGTAACCCTTAACCCCTTTTGCCTGTAGAAATATATCTAATTCCCTCTTAAATATATTTAATGAGCTGGCGTACACTGCCCTCTGTGGCAATGAGTTCCACAGGTTCACCACCCTCTGAGTGAAGAAATTCCCCCTCATTTCTGTCCTAAATGGTTTAGCCCTTATCCTTAAATTATGTCCTCTAGTTCTGTTCTCACCCGCCAAGGGAAACATTCCTTCTGCATCTAGTCTGTCTAGACCTGTCAGAATTTTATACACTTCTATGAGGTCCCCTCTCAATCTTCTAAACTCCAGTGTGTACATCCCTAAACTACATAGTCTCTCCTCATAGGTCAATCCCGCCATTCCTGGTATCAGCCTGGTGAATCGCCGCTGCACCCCCTCCATGGCAAGAACATCTTTCCTCAGATGAGGCGACCAAAACTGTACACAGTACTCGAGGTGTGGTCTCACCAGTGCCCTGTACAGCTGCAGCAAGGTATCCCTGTTCCTGTATTCCAACCCTTTTGCTATGAAGGCCAGCATACTGTTTGCCTTCTTGACCGCCTGTTGCACCTGCATGCTCGCCTTCAGTGACTGGTGTACAAGAACACCCAGGTCTCTCTGTACTTCCCCCTCTCCCAATTTATTGCCATTTAAATAATAATTTGCCCTCCCGTTCCTGCACCCAAGGTGGATAACTTCGCACTTGTCCACATTATAGTGCATCTGCCATTTATCCGCCCAATCACCCAGTCTGTCCAAATCGCTCTGGAGCTTCCTGGTCTCCTCCTCTGAGCCCACCCCCCCTCCTAGTTTAGTGTCGTCTGCAAATTTGGAAATGCTGCATCCGACTCCCTGATCCAGGTCATTAATGTAAATTGTGAACAGCTGGGGACCCAGGACAGATCCCTGTGGTACCCCACTTGTTACTGCCTGCCATTCAGAAAATGAGCCGTTTATTCCAACTCTCTGTTTTCTATCCGACAGCCAGTTCTCTATCCACGTCAATACTTTCCCCTTTATCCCATGAGCTTCAATTTTCCATGCTAATCTTTTATGTGGGACCTTATCGAAGGCCTTTTGGAAGTCCAGGTACACCACATCTACTGGCTCTCCCCCATCTATTTTACCAGTTACTCCCTCAAAAAATTCCAATAGATTAGTCAAGCACGATTTACCCTTTGTAAATCCATGTTGACTCTGTCCTATCCTGTCCCCATTTGCTAAGTGCTCCGCTATTTCATCCTTAATGATGGACTCCAGCATTTTGCCCACAACTGATGTAAGGCTTACAGGTCTGTAATTACCTGCTTTTTCCCTACCCCCCTTTTTGAATAGTGGGGTAACATTAGCTACCCTCCAATCCATGGGCACTGTTCCCGAGTCTAATGAATTCTGAAAAATCATACTTAGTGCATCCGCTATCTCTAGGGCCACCTCCTTCAGTACCCTAGGATGCATGTTATCAGGCCCTGGGGATTTGTCCTCCTTCAATCCCTTTAGCTTCCTTAACACCATATCCTTAGAGATATTGATTTGCGTCAGTTCCTCCTTTGCCAATGTCCCTATTTTTCCCGATATCCCAGGGAGGTTTGTTGTGTCTTCCTTCGTAAAGACTGACCCAAAGTATGCATTTAGTTGGTCTGCCATTTCCTTATTTCCCGTTATATATTCCCCCGTATCTGACTGCAATGGGCCAACTTTGGTTTTCACCAGTCTTTTCCTCTTGATATACTTATAAAAGCTTTTGGAGTTAGTTTTTATATTTTCCGCCAGCTTGCTTTCGTAAGCTATTTTGCCCCTCTTGATTAAGCCCTTTGTCCTCCTTTGCTCTATCTTAAACTGTTCCCAATCTTCCGCTCTGGCGCTTTTTTTGGCTATTTTATACGCCCTATCTTTGGATTTTATGCTGTCTCTAATTTCCCCTGTTATCCACGGTTGAGTCACCTTTTTAGATTTCCTTTTATGCCAGATTGGTATAAACAATTTTTGCAATTTTGTCATTCTATCTTTAAATGCTTGCCATTGTTTATCTACCTCCAGTCCTCCCAGGAACGTTGTCCAATCAGACCTACTCAGTTCCCGTCTAATGGCATCATAATTCCCCTTGTTTAAATTCAGGACCTTAGTCTCTGAGTCAATTTCTTCGCTCTCCATTTCGAGTGAGAAATCGATCATGTTATGATCGCTCTGACCCAAGGGTCCCCGTACAACAAGATTACTAATTAGTCCCTTCTCATTGCACAGTACCCAGTCCAATATAGCCTGTTCCCGAGTTGGTTCCTCGACATATTGATCCAGATAACCATCCCTTAAACACTCAAGGAATTCCTCCTCCTCATTATTTTTACTGATTAGGCTATTCCAATCTATATGTAAGTTAAAGTCACCTATGATGACAGCTGTGCTCTTATTGCACGCTTCTCTAATTTCCCTCGTGATGCCCTCCCCAACCTCTATTTTACTATTTGGAGGCCTATATACCACTCCTATTAATGTTTTTCGCCCCTCGCTATTTCTTAGCTCCACCCATATAGATTCTGTATTACTGAGTTAATATCCTTCCTTTCAATTGCATTTATCCCCTCTTTTACCAGCAATGCTACCCCTCCTCCCTTTCTTTTTTGTTGATCCTTCCTAAATACTGAATACCCCTGTATGTTAAGCTCCCAGCCCTGCTCACCCTGCAACCATGTTTCCGTAATCCCAATTAGATCATAATTATTAACCTCTATTTCCACAGCTAATTCATCTACCTTGTTCCTGATGCTTCTCGCATTAAGGTATAAAACCCTCAGGCTTTTTTTATGCTCACATTTTTTATGAATTAGTTTGGCCCTTTGTTTTTTGTTCCTCACCCTTTTACCATTTATTTCTGTCTGCCTTTCACTTTCCTCTATTTCACTACATAGGTTTCTAGCCCCCTGCCATACTAGTTTAAATGCTCCCGAACTGCTTTATCAAAAATTACCCCGAGAACATCAGTTCCATCTTTGCACAGGTGTAGACCGTCCCTTTTGTATAGGTCACACCTACCACAAAACTGGTTCCAATGCCTCAAAAATTTAAAACCCTCCCTCTTACACCACTGCTCAAGCCACGTATTTAGCCTAACTATCCTGTTCTCTGTACTCTTACTAGCACGTGGCACTGGTAGTAATCCAGAGATTACTACCTTCGAGGTCCTACTTTTTAGCTTGGCTCCTAACTCCCTAAATTCTACTTGTAGGACCTCTTCCCTTTTTTTAGCTACGTCGTTGGTACCAACATGTATCACGACAACTGGCTGTTCCCCCTCCCCCTCCAGAATGTTCTGCACCCGCGCCGAGACATCCTTGACCCTTGCACCAGGGAGGCAACATACCATCCTGGAGTCTCGGTCGCGACCACAGAAACCCCTATCTATTCCCCTTACAATCGAATCCCCTATTACTATAGCCCTGCCACTCTTTTTCCCTCCCTTCTTTGCAACAGAGCCAGTCATGGTGCCATGAGCCTGGCTGCTGGTGCCTTCCCCCGATGAGTCATCCCCCCCGACAACAGCACCTAAGGCGGTGAACCTGTTGCTAAGGGAGACAACCCCAGGGGATTTCTGCACTACCTTCCTGCCCTTGCTCTGCCTTTTGGTCACCCATGTACTATCTACGCTGGCCTTAACCTGCGGTGTGACCAACTCACTAAATGTGCTATCCACAACCCTCTCAGAATCGTGGATGCTCCAAAGTGAGTCCATCCGCAGCTCAAGGGCCGTCATGCGGTCCCACATGAGCTGCAGCTGGACACACTTCCCGCACACATGGTTGTCAGGGACACAGGAAGCGTCCCTGATTTCCCACATGTTACAGGAGGAGCATGACACAGGTCCGAGCTCTACTGCCATGACTTAACCCTTATATTACTTTTTAATTTTCTAGTTTTAGTTTATTTATTGACTTTTGTTTTCCCGAAGCTTACTTAGACCAATGTATACTGTACTCCTCTTATTCCTTTTTAAACTAACCAAATCCCACTAGTTTTAGTTTTACTTTCTAGGAAGGTTTGAGGAAAGTACTTACCAGTTAGTCTTACCTCCCTGGTCTTTCGCTGACTTCCCGGTCTTGTGTCCCCTTGGTCCTACGCCGACTTTCCGCTCCTCCCGGTTCCTGCCCTGCTGAAAAGAAACTGAGTCCAAAAAATTTGTGACCTGTTTTTAGACTGCTAAAAGACTAGTAGGTTAGAGGAGGAGGGCGGGTGGGGGTTCCTACTCTGTAGGAACTCGGGTTTAAGCCACCACCCTCCTTAAATGCCGTTCACCTGGGTGCTTCCCACCTGGTCCGCTTCCGGTCTCGTCGCTCCCGACACTGGCCTCTGCAAAAAAGCCCGCGAAAGTGAGTTTAACTACTCACTGTGCTGCTGCTCTCTCCGCTCCCGACACTGGCCTCTGCAAAAAAGCCCGCGAAAGTGAGTTTAACTACTCACTGTGCTGCTGCTCTCTCCGCTCCCGACATTATAATAGTGACTACACTTCAGAAGTACTTCATTGGCTGTGAAGCGCTTTGGGATGTTCTGAGGTCGTGAAAGTGCTATAGAAATAAAGTTCTTACTTTATTGACAATCTAGAATTACTCAGGAAGTTCCTCAAATCTGTGAAAGCTTGTTTCCTATTTGCCCATTTACAGTAAATAAATGGATTAATGAGAATAGGGGAAGACTGGTCTTGCAAATAACTAGAATAGATTAAGGTAAGTGGGTCAGGCAGCATCTGTGGATAGAGAAACAGTTAACATTTCAGGTCAATGACCTTTCGTCAGAACTGGAAAAAGTTAAACTTTTTTCAGTTCTCTAAGTTTTTCCAGTTCTGATGCAAGGTCCTCGATCTGAAACGTTAACTCTGTTTCTCTCTCTCTCCACAGATGCTGCCTGACCTGCTGAGTATTTCCAGCATTTTCTGTTTTTATTTCAGATTTCCAGCATCCACAGTATTGTGCTTTTGTATTAAGGTAAGTGGGGTTGCAGTTAAGTAAAGGATTAAGAATAAGCCATATCTGCAGGAAGGAATTAGCATAGAATATGCTAATTGGGTGCAGCACCCACATATTATAAGTATTTGCGCTGGCTTAGCAATGAGAGCATTAGCATATCATTGGGGTTATTGGTGACTGTTCATATTGTGGATTTTGTTCTCATTAGTGCTGCACCTATTCCAATAGGCAATCTTAGAATAAGCCAACTCGAGCAAAATTGTGTTCTTAGTGATTGTTTCATAGAGAAGAATCCCACTCACTTGCCTTTGATTGGACGATGAACTGTGTTTTACTTAATTTTAAACTAGTTATCCTTATGTGACATTGTTCACAGGTGGTCAGGATTCCGGACCATAGTTGTGACATTTAAGGAAAGAAAGACTTGCTATTATACAGGGCCTTGCATGACCTTAGGACAACCCAAAATGCTTTACAGCCAATTAAGTACTTTTTGAAGTGTAGTAACTGTTGCAATGTAGGAAATGCGGCAGCCATTTTGCAGACAGCAAGATCCCACAAATAGTAATGTGATAATGACCAGATAATCTGTTTTTGTTATGTTGGTTGAGGGATAAATATTGGCCAGGATAACTCCCCTGCTCTTCTTCAAAATAGTACCATGGGATCTTTTACATCCACCTGAGATGGCAGATGGGGCCTTGTTTTAACATCTCATATGAAAGGCGGCACCTCTGACAGTGCAGCACCCCCTCACTGGAGTGCTAGCTGTGAATATGTACTCAAGTCTCTGGAGTAGGACTTGAACCCATAACCTTCTGACTCAGGTGAGAATGCAACCACTGAGCCAAGGCTTACACCTTGGAAGTGATGTTTCGTTGTTAAGGTAGATCTGCATTTAACATGGCCTGTCCCTTTAAGGGAATTGTTCATTGGTGAAGTGGTCTAAATAGGCACACACTGAGGTCAATTAGAAGCTAATTGTTGTTGGTGAGATAAGTTTGTCTCTAGTTTGGATAACTGGCAAACTAATGTAAACCCCCATCTCTTCCCCTTGGGGTGAGGCCAGGTTATGAGGTCAGGAGCAACCAGCAGGAAATTATTGGCTTTCTTTTTACATCAGTTTTTAAGATTATTCTGTTGTGATTTGTCGCTGTTTTAGGAATATGACATTTTAGCCAATCTGGTGCAAATGTGATGCCTAATTGGCACGTGTGACAAAGGACAATGGTTTCAAGCGTGACACTTTGAGGTGCGATGGATCTGAATTAGACACAAGACGTTTGTAACTCTTTTGAGTCAACATAAAACGACTGTAAATTAACAAAACTTCAAATGAAACTTATCTCATTAAACTAAAATAACGTTGTCCGGGGAGACGATGCACTCCAGTCCCTGCGGCGCCCACCGGTCTCGGAAAGCTTCAAGCGTGCCGGCGGACACCGCGTGCTCCATCTCCAGGGCCACCCGGGCGCGAACATAGCCGCGGAAGAGAGGCAGGCAATTGGGCCGAACGACCCCCTCGACCGCCCGCTGCCTGGACCTGTTAATGGCCACTTTGGCCAGGCCCAGGAGCAGTCCTACGAGGAGGTCCTCCGACCTGCCCTCTCCCCTCCGCACCGGGTGACCGTAGATCAGGAGCGTGGAACTGAAGTGCAACCAAAAAGCGAGGAGCAGCCCCTTCAAATATTCAAAGAGGGGCTGCAACCTCTCACATTGTCCGTAAACATGGAACACGGACTCCTCAAGTCCGCAAAAAAGACAGGCGGCCTGGGAGTCCGTGAACCTACTTAAAAACTGATTGCACGGGACTGCTCCGTGCAACACCCTCCAGGCCAAGTACCCAATAGAAAAGGGGAGGACTCCCGTGTAGAGAGCCCTCCATTGGGGACCTTCGCCTCCGCCGGACGGCAAGATGGCACGCCAAGGTGTGTCCGGACGGCAGGCGAAGATGACAAAGTGGAAAGTGTGCAGGAGCAGCCCGTACAGGAAACCCCTCTGTGCAGAACTGAAGGGCACGGAGGGCATTTCCCCGAGACGGCTCAAGTTGTGAGGCGCCGGTTCCCGAGAGGGGTTTCGGGGCCGCGCGCCGATGAGGAATTCCGTCCGAACGGAGGTCAGTTCGGACGGGATCGCCCCACGTGCTTGAGCCTCCTCGATACACCTAGTGGAGTCCGGGCCCAGTGCCACTTTCAGCGACTCGATTGCTTTGGCCGTGCGCCAGACGTCGACCCAGGAGAGGCGCCGCGCCAACTCCTCCGGCGCCATCCAGCCCGCTCCTCCGCCATCGAGCAGGTCCCTGACTCTGGTCACCTTACCAGGCACAGCCCTGCCCTCCGCCATCCACCCGATCCGTCGGACGTGGAGGTGCGGATTCCTGAGCAGCAGCTCCCGAAGGAGAGCTGCCACTCCTGACGGGGGAGAACTCCGCCTGGAGGTGACGCTGGTCCAGACCCATAGCAGTTCCTGGTAGAAGACAGGCAGCTCCCACAGGTAGGCACGCGTGCGGCCCAATTCCACAAACAGGAGCTGCGTGTCGTAGTTGAGGCCGTGCATCTGGCGGAAGAAATACATCGCCAGCGCACACCATCTGGGAGGATTCTCGACGTAAAGGTACCTCTGCAGCGTCTGAAGACGGAAAGTCGCCGCCTGGGTGCGAAGGCACACCAGCGCCTGACCGCCCTCCCTAAGCGGGAGACACAGAACCGCGGCAGAGACCCAGTGCTTCCTTTTGTCCCAGAAGAAGTCGATGAGCATCTTCTGTATCTTGGCGACAAACGCAGGGGGAGCGACCAAAGTGACCAACCGGTACCACAACATGGCGGCCACCAGCTGGTTTATGACCAGCGCTCGACCCCTGTAGGACAACACTCGGAGCAACCCCGTCCAGCGTCCTAGGCGAGCGGTGACTTTGGCCTCCAGCTCTTGCCAGTTCGCCGGCCAAGTGTCCTGGTAGGGCCGAGGTAGACTCACAAGTAGAGGAGGTGCGTTTTGCTCCAGGCGAAGGGCCTGAACTCCTCCGGCAGGGAGTCCACCCGCCACTGGCCCACCAGGAGTCCAGAACATTTCTCCATGTTGATCCTGGCGGAGGATGCGTCCGAGTAAATCTGCTGGCATTCTCGCATCCTCCGCAGGTCGACGGGATCCGTGACCATGAGGAGCACGTCATCGGCGTAAGCCGAGAGGACACAAGACGTTTGTATACAAATACGGCTCTGCCGATGGCTCTGTGGGTAAATGCGGGGGTGGTGTGGTACGGAACCTACATTTATTATAAGAGGATTTGAATATAAGAGTAAAGACGTCTTCCTGCAATTATATAGGGCTCTGGTAAGACCATACCTGGAGTATTGTGTACAGTTTTGGTCTCCTTACCTAAGGAAGGATATACTTGCCATACAGGGAGTGCAACGAAGGTTCACCAGACTGATTCCTGGGATGGGGGGATTGTCCTATGAGGAGAGATTGAGTAGACTAGGCCTATATTCTCTAGAGTTTAGAAGAATGAGAGGTATATAAAAAGAAAGAGAGTAGCTAAAGTAAATGTTGGTCCCTTAGAGGATGAGAATGGGGAATTAATAATGGGGAACGGGGAAATGACAGAGTCTCTGAACAAAAATTTTGTATCTGTCTTCACAGTAGAAGACACTAACAACATCCCAATAATGGATAATCAAGGGGCCACAGGGAGGGGAAACTAAAGACAATCACTATCACTAAGGAAAAACTACTTGGTAAAATAATGGGACTAAAAGACGACAAGTCCCCTGGACCAGATGGCCTGCATCCCAGGGTCTTAAAAGAAGTGGCTGCAGAGATAGCGGATGCATTGGTTGCAATATACCAAAATTCCCTGGACTCTGGAGAGGTCCCAGCAGATTGGAAAACCGCAAATGTAACACCCCTATTTAAGAAAGGAGGGAGACAGAAAGCAGGAAACTATAGACCAGTTAGCCTAACATCTGTCGTTGGGAAAATGCTGGAGTCCTTCATTAAGGAAGCAGTAGCAGGACATTTGGAAAATCATAATGCAGTCAAGCAGAGTCAGCATGGTTTTATGAAAGGGAAATCATGTTTAACAAATTTGCTGGAGTTCTTTGAGGGTGTAACGAGCAGGTTGGATAAGGGTGAGCCAGTGGATGTGGTGTATTTGGATTTCCAGAAGACATTCGATAAGGTGCCACATAAAAGGTTACTGCATAAGATAAGATCTCACGGCATTGGGGGTAATATATTAGCATGGATAGAGAATTGGCTAACTAACAGAAAGCAGAGAGTCGGGATAAATGGGTCATTTTACGGTTGGCAAACGGTAACTAGTGGAGGGCCACAGGGATCGGTGCTGGGGCCTCAACTATTTACAATCTACGTTAATGACTTGGATGAAGGGACCGAGTGTAATGTAGCCAAGTTTGTGGATGATACAAAGATGGGTGGGAAAGCAAGTTGTGCAGAGGACTCAAAGAATCTGCAAAGGGATATAGACAGGCTAAGTGAGTGGGCAAACATTTGGCAGATGGAGTATAATGTGGGAAAGTGCGAGGTTATCCACTTTGGCAGGAAAAATAAAAAAGCTAATTATTATTTAAATGGAGAGAGATTATAAAATGCTACAGTTCAGAGCGACCTGGGGGTCCTTGTGCATGAAACACAAAAAGTTAGCATGCAGGTACAGCAAGTAATCAAAAAGGCAAATGGAATGTTGGCCTTTATTGCAAAGGGGTTGGAGTATAAAAGCAGGGAAGTCCTGCTACAACTGTACAGGGTATTGGTGAGACCACAGCTTGAGTACTGCGACAGGTTTGGTCTCCTTATTTAAGGAAGGATATACTTGCATTGGAGGCAGTTCAGAGACGATTCACTTGGTTGATTCCTGAGGGGGTTGACTTATGAAGAAAGGTTGAGCAGGTTGGGCCTATACTCATTGGAATTTAGAAGAATGAGAGGTGATCTTATTGAAACATATAAGATACTGAGGGGGCTCGACAAGGTAGATGCAGAGAGGATGTTTCCCCTCGTGTAGAAATCTAGAACTCGGGGGCATAGTTTCAGAATAAAGGGTCGCCCTTTTAGAACTGAGATGAGCAGGAATTTCTTCTCAAGAGGGTCGTAAATCTGTGGTATTCTCTGCCCCAGAGAGCCGTGGAGGCTGGGTCATTAAATACATTTAAGGTGGAGATAGACAGATTTTTGCAAGATAAGGGAGTGAAGGGTTATGGGGAGCGGGCGGGGAAGTGGCTTTAAGCCCAAGATCAGCCATGATCTTATTGAACGGTGGAGCAGGCTCGAGGGGCCAAGTGGCCTATTCCTGCTCCTATTTCTTATGTTCTTATGTGATCTCATTGAAACATACAAAGCTCTTACAGGACTTGACAGGGTAGATGCAGGGAGGATATTTCCCCTGGCTGGAGAGTCTAGAACCTGGGGTCACAGTCTCAGAATAAGGGGTCGGCCATTTAGGACTGAGATGAGGAGAAATTTCTTCACTCAGAGGGTGGTGAATCTTTGGAATTCTCTATCCCAGAGGGCTGTGGAGGCTCAGTTGTTGAGTATATTCAAAAATGAGAAGTCGCACAACACCAGGTTATAGTCCAACAGATTTATTTAAAATTACAAGCTTTCGGAGCTATCGCCCCTTCTTCAGGTAAAGTTACAATGAGTGAATCTACAAAAGTTCACAGAATATAAACACAGAAACTGCAGAGACACCAGGGGGACACATCTCATTGTCTTGGCTGTGCTCTTGGTGTGTCTTTGATGTAAGGAAAGATTGTATCTCTGCAGTTTCTGTGTTTATATTCTGTGAACTTTTGTAGATTCACTCATTGTAACTTTACCTGAAGAAGGGGCGATAGCTCCTGAAAGCTTGTAATTTTAAATAAATCTGTTGGACTATAACCTGGTGTTGTGCGACTTCTCATTTTTGTCCACCCCAGTCCAACGCCGGCATCTCCGCATCATGAGTATATTCAAGACAGAGATCAATAGATTTTTGGGTATTAAGGGAATCAAGGATATGGGGATAGTGCAGAAAAGTGGAGTTGAGGTTGAAGATCAGCCATGATCTTATTGAATGGCGGAGCAGGCTCGAGCGGCCGAATGGCCTAACCCTGCTCCTATTTCTTATGTTCTTATGTTCTAATGTTCTACACGCCAGGAAGGTCCAAGTTTCAGCCTTTGGTTTCTATGAGGCCCTTTACAGCTGGGGTAGTGGGAGTGTTACAATTAGCCTGAATGTATTCTGTGTTAGGGAGGCAAAATGATATCCACGTTTTACGCTCCTGATCACTTTCCAGTGAACTCTGCTGGAAAGCGCTCATGTGTGAATGTCTGGTGAGGGCAGCATTGGGCTTAGCTGTGAAGTCCTTTATGGTTGGACAAACGGTTAACCCAGCACTGTCAAGTTTTGCACACCACAGAAGGGCTTTCAGGAGAGGAGAAAAGGGGGGGGAAAAAACCAAAAAAGTATGTAATAAATGGGATTTTAAAAAATTCATTCCAGGGATGTGGGCGTCACTGGCAAGGCTAGCATTTATTGCCCATCCCTAATTGCCCTTGCGAAGGTGGTGGTGAGCCGCCTTCTTGAACCGCTGCAGTCCATGTGGTGAAGATACTCCCAGAGTGCTGTTAGGGAGGGAGTTCCAGGATTTTCACCCAGCGATGATGAAGGAATGGCGATATATTTCCAAGCCAGGATGGTGTGTAACTTGGAGGGGGACTTGCAGGTGATAATGTTCCCATGCGCCTCCTACCCTTGTCCTTCTAGGTGGTAGAGATCATGGGTTTGAGAGGTGCTGCCGAAGAAGCCTTGGTGAGTTGCTGCAGTGCATCTTGTAGATGGTACACACTGCAGGCACGGTGCGCTGGTGGAGGGAATGAATGTTTAAGGTGGTGGATGGGGTGCCAATCAAGCAGGCTGCTTTGTCCTGGATGGTGTCGAGCTTCTTGAGTGTTGTTGGTGCCTTGTAGATGGTGGAAAGGCTTTGGGGAGTCAGGAGGTGAGACACTCGCTGCAGAATACCCAGCCTCTGACCCGCTCTTGTTGCCACAGTATTTATGTGGCTGGCCCAGTTAAGTTTCTGGTCAATGGTGACTCCCAGGATGTTGATGGTGGGGGATTCAGCGATGGTAATGACGTTGAATGCCATGGGGCGGTGGTTAGACTCTCGCTTGTTGGAGATAGTCATTGCCTGGTACGAATGTTACTTGCCACTTATCAGCCCAAGCCTGAATGTCGTCCGGGTCTAGCTGCATGCGGGCATGGACTGCTTCATTATCTGAGGAGTTGCGAATGGAACTGAACACTGTCTGGCAGCTATGTCCTTCAGAACTCGGCCAGCTCGGTCAGTAGTGGTGCTACCAAGCCATCTTGGTGATGGACATTGAAGTCCCCCACCCAAAGAACATTCTGTGCCCTGGCTACCCTCAGTGCTTCTTCCAAGTGGTGGTGAACATGGAGGAGTACTGATTCATCAGCTAAGGGAGGGCCGTAGGTGGTTTCCTTGCCCATGCTTGACCTGAAGCCATGAGACTTCAATTTAATGTTGAGGATTCCCAGGGCTGCTCCCTCCCGACTGTATACCACTGGGCCGCCACCTCTGATGGGTCTGTCCTGCCGGTAGGACAGGACAGACCCAGCGATGGTGATGGAGGAGTCTGGGACATTGGCTGAAAGGTATGATTCTGCGAGTATGACTATATGAGGCTGGTGCTTGACTAGTCTGTGGGACAGCTCTCCCAATTTTGGCACAAGTCACCAGATATTAATGAGGAGGACTTTGCAGGGTAGACTGGGCTGGGTGTGCCGTTGTCGTGTCCGAAACCGGTGCCTAGGTCAATGTTGGGTGGTCCGTCCAGTTTTATTCTTATTTTTCATAGCAGTTTGTTACAACTGAGTGGCTTTTTCAGAGGGCAGTTAAGAGTCAACCACATTGCTGTGGGTCTGGAGTCACATATAGGCCAGACCAGGTAATAACGGCAGATTTCCTTCTCTAAAAGACATTAGTAAACCAGATGGGTTTTGATGACAATCCGATAGTTTCACGGTCACCATTACTAGCTTTTTATTCCAGATTTATTTAATTGAATTTAAATTCCCCCAGCTGCCATGGTGAGATTTGAACTCACATCTCAGAGATCATTAGTCCTGGCCTGCTGGATTACTAGTCCAGTGGCATAACCACTATGCTACCGTTCCCATATTTAAAAGCCCATATAGACTAAACAGTGCAAACAAAGATTGAGAGTACATTGCATAAGTAGCAAATTAACTATTGTAATGTCAGTGTAGTTTCAAAATCATTTATTAATAATGGAACATTATTCCTCTTAGCACCAGCTCATGGTATAACCTTCCAGGGTCATTTCAAGCTATAGAGAGTCTCCCAACATTACTCCAATGCAAACCCAAACTTGCATTACTTTAATTGGCAGTAATTGAGGAGAGTCGGTGTCAGTTAAAGCCAAATAAGAGCATAAACATGATGCGGAAAACAATTTTTTTAAATTGCAAATTATCTGTTCGGTCTGAGCGGAAAGATCTCTCTCAAATCTCATGTCTCCTGATGCCTCATAGTCCTCCAGATCTGGGGATTGTTGGCTAGTCCGTTATATAGCAACAGGTTGTATAATGCAAGAGCTAAAGTGCTTCCTCGGTTTTCAGTGTTCCTAATACTCCGTGCTGAAAGTCCCTTCTAGTCAGTGCTGAAAGTGCCTTATACGCAGCAGTGAATGTACGCCTGGGATCATTTCTTTCTTTGGGCAGTTTTTCAAACGTTTTTATGTTATATTTTTCATGTAGAAAGTAACAGTTGTTCTGTGCTATGGGTACAACCCTGGGGCTTGAGCAGGAATCAGCAGCTGAGCCAGTATATCTCAGCCAATGCCACATTTTTTACTTTTGCATGGCTGCATATGTTGCGCATTGAAATGTGCCAAGAGTTACTAGTTGCTCTCTGTACGCTGAAGTAAAATCAATTGAATATGTGAAATGTTGCAGTTGTGACACGTGTGTCAGCTGTGGCTCAGTTGTTAGCACACTCGCCTCTGAGTCAGAAGTTTGTGGGTTCAAGTCCCACTTGAGCACATAAAGCTAGGCTGACACTCCAGTGCAGTGCTGAGGGAGCGCTGCACTGTCGGAAGTGCTGTCTTTCAGATGAGACGTTAAACCGAGGCCCCGTCTGCCCCCTCAGGTGGACGTAAAAGATCCCATTGCACTATTTCGAAGAAGAACAGGGGAGTTATCCCTGGTGTCCTGGGCCAATATTTGTCCCTCAATCAACATAACAAAAACAGATTATTTGGTCATTATCACATTGCTGTTTGTGGGAGCTTGCTGTGTGCAAATTGGCTGCCACGTTACCCACATTACAAAAGTGACTCCACTTCAAAAGTGCTTCATTGGTTGTAAAGCGCTTTGAGACATCCGGTGGTCATGAAAGGCGCTATAGAAATGCAAGTCTTTCTTTCTTTCAAATAGGTTTGGGTCTCTGAGATGAGCAGTACGCAGGTGTTAAGCTGGTCTGATGATGGACATTACTAGTTAGGTTTGTAGCTGAATTTCTCGCATCTACCGCCCTAAAGCTTTATTAAATATTTCTGCTCTTGTGCAGGTTTGTTGAGTGGGTGGACAGCAGAGAATCTAAAATGAATTAATTTAGCAGTGATTCAAGTAATGAGTCATCTTCAAGATTTTGCAGACACATTCTGAGAGATATAAATAAGACTGGGGGATCAAAGAGTGAAGATGATGAGATGTTAATAAAGCTTGGATATTGTAACCCAGCAAGGTCTTTGAGAAGTGACTAAGGCTTATAATTATATAGGGCCCTGGTGAGGCCACACCTGGAGTATTGTGTACAATTTTGGTCACCTTACCTAAGGAAGGATATACTTGCCATAGAGGGATTGTCCTATGAGGACAGATTGAGTAGACTAGGCCAATAGGGGGAGAAATTCAGTATCGCCCCATTTGGGGCGCAATTATCGGCTGGGCGCAAAGATTAGCGCCTGGCGCTAATTATCGCCTCCGACTGCAAACTTGTCTTTTATCGCCCCTGGAGGTGATTGGAGTGCTAAATCAGGCGCTTCACACCTGTCTTAAGGCGCAAAGGCCGAGGAGCAAGGCGCTACCTCAGAGCGCTGGCGAAGCTCATGTGATGTCAGTCAGCAATGGAACACACACACAATGGCGCCAGCCAGTTCTTAAAGGGGAGGGTTGATCTTGCTTTCCATCCACATCCTGCTCATTGCAGCCTTGAATCTTGGCCTGGAGAGACCTGTACATCAAATCTGCTGGAAAGAACAATGGAGAGAACCAGGGAAAGAGCTCAGAGTGCAGCCCCCACAGTCTCTTCTCAATCGATACAAGGAAGGGCAAATCAACCTGCATCCTGTCATTTCCATCTAGTGGAGTATCCTGTAAACATAAAGCTTTCTATTTAAATATTCAAAAGCTTTCCAGTATCTTAACATTTTACTCATTGCTAATTTTTACTTTTAAATTGCTGTTAACATAAGAACATAAGAAATAGGAGCAGGAGTAGGCCAGCTCCGCCATTCAATGAGATCATGGCTGATCTTCTCACCTCCATTCACCGGCCCTATCGCCATATCACTTGAAGCCCTTACTAGTCAGAAATCTATCGACTTCTGTTTTGAATAGACCTAATGACTGAGCCTCCACAACCCTCTGGGGTAGAGAATTCCAAAGATTCACCACCCTCTGTGTGAAGAAATTTCTTCTCATCTCAGTCCTGAATGGCCTACCCTTTATCCTAAGGCTGTGGCCACTGGTTCTAGGCTCCCCAGTCAAGGGAAACATTCTCCCAGCATCCACCCTATCAAGCCCTGTAATAATTTTGTATGCTTCAATGAGATCCCCTCTCATTCTTCTGAATTCAAGAGAATACAGGCCTAGTTTACTCAATCTCTTCTCATACGACAGTCCTGCCATCCCAGGAATCAATCTCGTGAACCTTCGTTGCACTCCCTCTATGGCAAGTATATCCTTCCTTAGGTCAGGAGACCAAAATTGTACACAGTTCAGAATGTGCAACCTGCTTTAGCATTCAGTCTTCTTCTTTCGTATGGTAGTAGCAAAGCAAATCAAATGTCAATATCTAAGTCAGATATCCAGGCCAAAGCTTCTGGTGTAACAGCGTGGATATCTTGTAGGCTGCCTGCGAATCTCCTCTGAGGGCAGTGCTCAATGATGTGCTCCAGGGTCTGATTAGGAGCTCCACAGTCGCATGATGGGGATGCTTTAATCTTCATCTATGGAGAAGGTGGCAGCATCTACCATGACCGGTTCTGAGGCGGTTGATGGTTGTCCACTGTTTGCGAGGAAGGTTTGATCCTTCAGGTTGTACTGTGGGGTCCTCTATAGGGAATCCATTCCGTATGTCGCAGTTCTTCCGAGCATTTTGCCATCGGTCATCAAGGCTGAGGGGAGATCGCTGAAGGGCTTTGGCAATGGTCCAAAATGGCCTTCTAGATTTGAGACGGGTTGGTGGTAGGTTGTTCAAGTTGGCCTGGATCGGCATGTCTTTGCTGGTGTAGCGGTTGTATGCGCTGGAGACTGCATATTCGCGGCGTAGGTGTGGTGGTGCGATGTTTGCAAGCACAGGCATTCAGTCAGACACTAGCATTCTAGGTTGTTATTTGACTTTGCATTAAAATACAGGTAGTTACAGCTAACACTGCCTTAGTATAATGCTGCCATTACATTCCATTTTAGTATCAGGCTTCAGCCAAAATCTTTGGTGTGTTGCTGCCCAGAACTTGCTTTAGGCACCCAAGAATCCCAAGGCTCCCTGGTGCCCAAAGTGACGATAAATTTCAGTTGACTTGAGCTGCCAAAAATCTCACGTCTTCTGTTCTATGAATCATACATCAAAAGTACCAAATAACTCATCAACGAGGGATGGGT
The DNA here is from genome assembly GCA_030390025.1 of Squalus acanthias. Lineage (NCBI taxonomy): Eukaryota > Metazoa > Chordata > Chondrichthyes > Squaliformes > Squalidae > Squalus > Squalus acanthias. The sequence continues at coordinate 53,306,701 of CM059442.1, read as the reverse complement.
ACAGCGGAAGAGGTTAGTTTGAGTCACTTTTTGTGTAAGAGCCAATCAACTAGAAAGAGCCTGTATTTATTGCTCATGCTGCAGGGTCCTCTATATTGGGTGACTGCTTTGCTAAACATTTCTGTCTTTTAGTTAGACGATTCAAACTTCTTTACGGTTATACTGTAAAGCGCACCATTATTATGCGGCATATAATCATAATTTCATGGTTTTATAGTGTACTGTACAGTTGAATGATATGTAGCAATGTTAAATTAGAGTTGACACTGCAGTTGCAGCCCTTCAATGTTTATTGTTTCTCTAAATATTAAGCCACTAAATTGCAGTAATTTGTGATTTCCCGGAAGACTGCGAGCATCTCGGCTATTCCATTTTTATTTGATGGACGCATTAATGCTCTCACTCTGCCAGCCTATTACCCTGTCAAAGTCATATTTTGTATTGCAAGTGGAGCTCACCATTTATTTAATACAGACCAACCGCATAGGGTCAGAGAGTTCCTCAGCTATGTGTGACGAAAGTAGTATTTCCCCCATTTCGTGCTAAGCTCTATTACTCTGTTGACATTGGAACATTTCAATCTGATGGCTGCTGACTGAGATGTCAACAATCAAACTCCATCACATGTTGGAAGGTTAATTTTAAATGAGGCTCCAAATTGGCCTTCGTACTATGAATGATTCCCATAGAATGGTAGGAATGTGTTTGGTCTTCTGTCAATTTGGCAAGTGTATGTGCTCGCCGACCCGCTCCATGTGAGAGCTGGCCGATTTCCCGCCCGCCATAATGAGCGAGCTTCTGCAGGGTGTGCCATTTAAATGAGGCCCGAGGACGATTTTGGGTTGGGCCTCAGGCTGGCGCAGAGTGGTCGCTCTGCCAACTTTGCAGCCGTTTTGGGCGCAAGTCGTATTTCTCCCCCATATTCTTTCCATCACAAAAAACCGCCTACTTCCACCTCTGTAACAGGGAGGTTCAATAGTTAGAGGGGCTGACATGATCTTTTGCAGTCCAGGCTGACAGTCTCGGATGCGTTGTTGCTTCCCAGGTGCTGGAGTAAGGGACATATGAATGGATTTGAAAAGATTTTGGAAGTGGATGGAGAGCAACCAGCTATTGTAATCCATGTGGGAGCCAATGATGTAAGTAAATCGTGCATCCCCAATTTTCATCGTTCCACCATTGGCGGCTGTGCCTTCAGCTGCTTAAGCCCTAAGCTCTGGAATTAACTCCCTAAACCTCTCTGTCCCTCTACCTCTCTCTCTTCCTTTAAGATGCTCCTTAAAACCTACCTCACCTGTCCTAATATCTCCTTATGTGTCTCGGTGTAAAATTTCATTTGATAGCACTCCTGTGCAGCGCCTTGGGACATTTTACTACGTTAAAGGCGCTATATAAATTCAAGCTGTTGTTGTTGTAAAGAAAGGCATGAAGTCCTTGTAAAAGGAATTTGGGAGATTAGGAAACCAGTTTAGGAGCAGGGCTTCATGGGTGGTAATCTGAGGATTACTTCTCTAGTGATGCACTAGAATAGGGAAGGACAGGAAGGTTAGGGAAATCAATGCGTGGCCAAAGGTTTGGTGTGAGGAAGAGGGATTCCACTTTGCTGGGCATTGGCACATTCTGGGACAGAGGGGAGCTATTCCGTAAAGATGGGCTCCATTTGAACAGACAGGGTACAAATGGACTGGCAAAATGGTTAAATAGGGAAGTGGCGAGGCAACACAGGTTAGCAAGGCCATGAAAAAAAGCAAACCAAGCACTAGGGTTTATTTCTAGAGGGATAGAATTGAAAAGTAGGGAAGTTATGCTAAACCTGTATCGAACCTTGGTTAGACCACACTTAGAGTACTGCGTACAGTTCTGGTCGCCATATTATAAAAAGGATATAGAGGCACTGGAGAGGGTGCAGAGAAGATTTACAAGGATGATACCAGAAATGCAAGGGTATACATATCAGGAAAGGATGAATAGGCTGGGTCTCTTTTCTCTTGAAAAAAGAAGGCTGAGGGGTGACCTAATAGAGGTCTTTAAAATTGTGAAAAATTTTGATAGAGTGGATACAGAGGGAATGTTTCCACTTGTGGGGAAGAGCATAACTAGAGGCCATCAATATAAGATAGTCACCAAGAAATCCAATAGGGAATTCAGAAGAAACTTCTTTACCCAGAGAGTGGTGAGAATTTGGAACTCGCTACCATAGGGAGTGGTTGAAGCGAATCGTATAGATGCATTTAAGGGGAGGCTAGATAAGCATGTGAGGGAGAAGGGAATAGAGAGTTATGCTGATAGATTTAGATGAGGAAAGACGGGAGGAGGCTCGTGTGGAGCATAAATGCCGGCATGGACTGGTTGGGCCGAATGGCCTGTTTCTGTGCCGTATATCCGATGTAATCCTATGTAATATGTATTGACCTAGGAAGGAGGGGCTGAGAAAACAAACTAACCAAGATCAGCTAATAGTGAAGGGAGAAACAGATGATAATATTCCTGCAGGAAACAATTCAGCAAGAGGAATATGGAGTAGAGGAATAAAATCAAACGGACTAGCTATAAACAGGGAGAAGACTGAAGGTAAAAAAAAATCATGGGAAAAAAGTATTGTTAAATAAAGCAAAAAGGTTAAAACAAGAGTGTGGGAAATAAACAGGGGGAACTGGAATCAATTATTTTACAGAAAGATTTAGACTTAATAGCATTAACAGAAACTTGGCTGCAAACTGGACAAGAATGGGAAGTAACCATATTGGGATATATATACTTAGAAGGGATAGTAAAGATAAGGAAGGAGGAGGAGTAGCAATATTGGTAAAGGAGGTAATACATGCTGTAGAGAGGGTTAATGTCGGCAGGAAAGGGGTACAGACGGAGTCAACGGATAGAGTTAAGCATTTGGGTCGGTCAGACTTCCCATTCCGGCAGTGAAGAGGCCGCTGCCATGCTGAGGCCCGGGCCTTACTTGATTCTGACCAGCGAGGTCGAGGGGGTGAGCCTGGGCTGACAGTGGCCCACAGTATTTTCGGAGGAGCACTCCTGCTCTTCCTGTCCCCACATAAATAATTTAAAACTTACCTTTCCAGGGCCTCTTAGGCTCTATCAGTTGCAGGCTCCAGCCCATTCTACTTCCGCGACCGGTGGGCACCGGACGGACTGGAGTGCAACATCACCCCTCGGGAACAACATTTTAATTTGATTTATTAAGGTTCCTTTTAATTTGTTTTAAGTTGCAGTCCTTATAGTTTGTGCCCCTTTAAAAAGGGGGCACATGGTTGACTTTTATTAGGCTATGATAAAGAAAGAGCCAGCCCGTTCTATCCTAAAATGGCACTCCGGGTCCTCCTCTTCTCACAGAGAGACTCTCTCACTAGCAGTAGCAGCACCTGTAGAAACAAAGACAAACTGCTCCGTGCAACACCCTCCAGGACAAATCCCCAACAGACTTAGGGAGCTCTCCAAGGGGAACTTGTGGAGATCTCTTTAGCGAGGAGGGTGGAGCTGACTCTTTGGAGCCAGTGTGACCCTTATCGGTTTATTGACTGTGCCTCACGCTGATGCTGCTTTGGTGCAATCAACTAAAACTGTAACTTGACAAAAATACAACAAATGAAACTTAACAAATTAAATTAAAATTTGGTTACTGGGGTTGATGAAGCACTCCAGTCCCTGCGGTGCCCACCGGTCACGGAAGGCAAGGCACTCAGGGTCCTATCTACCTCAGAGGACCCTGATTTTCATATTAAAAGGGCCCTACCTAACCCTGAAACAGGCAAGTGTTCTGGCCACCCGGCGATAGGCCGCAGTGGCAGCGGGCCGATTGCTGGCGTTACGGGCCTGGTAAGACTACTGAGCCCAATTTGAAGCCGTTGCTGATTCCAGCAGGCAATGCAAAGACAAGAAGGGGCTTTTTACATTTGTAGGGGTGTATTACAGACCTGCAAATCGTTGGAAGGAAGCGGAAGAAGAAATCTACAGTTAGATTAGGGAGATGAGTAGGAATAACAAAACTATTGTTCTGGGAGATTTTTAATTATCCACTTATCGATTGGGCCAGAGGGGGAGCGAATGAAGAAAAGGCGATGGAATTTCTAAAATGTGTGGAGGACAATATTACAATGGCAAATTCTCCGGTGGAAATACAAAAAAAAAACGCATTAGAAAACAGGTACCTATGATCAGAGTGCTTGCAGGTGAGTGCCCCTTTACATACCACTTCCAATGGCCCTTTGGAGACCAATCTTGCTGGGTTGTACTCAGCGGGTTCAGCATTAGGTGGGACTTCACCATAAAATTGCACCAGGGTCCTAATGACATCATAGGAGCCCAATTTGCAAGTATTCATGAGGCACCTGCCTGATTCCGGCAAGTGCCTCGGACGTCTAAAAGAACTGTGTGGTTAAGATGGCAGTGGGCAGGAATCAAATAGGAACGGGGTAGTAAGTCTTCTGATACAATTTTAACTCTGCTACCATCCCATTCTTTCCGGGCAGGGGAGTTAAAATCGCTCCTTATATTTCAGGGCTCTATTGAGTGTGGACGTGTGCCAGAGGACTAGAGAATGTCTAATGTAGCACCCATCTTTAAACAGGGAGACATGCCAGTTAGCTTATCACTTGTGGTACAGAAATGTTATGGCGTTTGTGGCAGGGGCCAAAGCCACTGGGCTACGATTTTCGCCATACTCGCTCAGCAGAAACCTGGGGTGGGTGGGGGGGGGTTGGGCAGTTAAAATCGCGTTGGCTCTTACTTGTCCGGAAACCGCCATGATCGCGACATCTGCAATTTTAACCTGCTCTCCTGAGCAGGCAGCAAGGACACGCGCCCGGAGCCAACAGGGTCCTTCTTTACAGGTGCATGTTGTGGCCCGATGTGTAGAATTCGCAAATTATCGCGATTTAAAAATAATGAGAAAGAGACATACAGTTTCGTAAACACAGTTTTATTTCAGCAAAATGCTGTCAGGTTTCAAAACGGACACAAGCAGCCTGTAAAATGGCCGCCACGCCTCGTGGCAGAAGGTTCTAGACTTTCAGCAGGCAGACAAGATGGCGTTTCAATAAACATTTCAGCAAGATCGGACAGGACTCAGCATATTGAGATAAGACAAGACGAGATCGTTTTGCATTTTAACACCCAAGCCAGGAATATAAGTGCTGGAATCGGGTTTTTCCATGCACAAATGAGAGCTATTGTACTGGGCAATCAAGGGGCCCATCCAAAAGACATTGATACGCAAATTCCCCACGGCTCTACGATGAGAGAGCCGTTCGCGGGTACTCACAGCAAGAATTCGGAGGCCCCCAAAACCCCTCCAGGGAGACTCCCAGCCGGTTCCACAAGGGGAGAAATATTAACGGGTACTCAGACAGTTACAAGTATCACCGAAACCCATTAACGACAAGTACCACCCCATACAAGAAGTTTGAGCGCCAAAACATGACAAAAGATGGACATTAAGATTGGGCGGGAGATAAGGAATTACAGTACTATAACTGTAGTGTCCAAACGTCCATCTTTCTCTTATTCCTTTGACTCGCTTCTCTGATCCGTTGATTTTCCGGGAGTCAACCTCGTGGCTTGCCGCGAAGATCTGTGGAGAGCTGGTCTGCGAAGGCCTGTAAGCGGGCGCACCATCCCGAGAAGTCGGTAAACGGTGTTGGAATCGAAGGCCCGAGAGGAGATGAGATGAGATGAGAAGAGAGGAAGACGACTACACGTGCCACCGCGGTCAGTGAGCCCCGACTGCGCTCGATAAATCGGTAACTGCTTCCCAACTGGCATCGGAAGACTGTTCTTCGAGTTCTACCGACAACTGGTGTCGGGCACAGTAAGACTCTTCTTCAAACTGTATCTGGAGTCCGAGGTCAACACAGATCTTCATGACAGCAGACGGTCCAGCCTGCTAGCCGGAGCAAAGCGAGTAAACAAGTGGGGTACAGGGACCCCTGATCAACACGTGAATAGTCAGGTGCTGTGGTGAAAACATCCGAGCAGCGTTTCGGAATTCTCCGAGTTATCACGAGTGGTGAGCATGAGTCTCGATCCTACAGATCTAGATTAGGACAGGTATTGATAGGGGAGGGTTTCTGTTTTAAGGATAATTATAATGTGTGTCCCCTTTTACGATGTGTCGTGCGCTCCTCGTTTCCCTAAACCTAGTTGCATAAATGTATGTAAGTTTGTACTGTCATTAATCTGTGCTTATGACATGTATTTCGTAATCTTGAATAATATGCAATAAAAATTTTCCATTTCATACTAATCAACCGGGTCTACCTGAGTTTTCTCTGCATTATGGTTAGCACTGGTGCCTCACAGCGCCAGGGACCCGGGTTCGAATCTGGCCTCGGGTGACTGTCTGTGTGGAGGTTGCACATTCTCCCCGTGTCTGCGTGGGTTTCCTCCGGGTGCTCCGGTTTCCTCCCACAGTCCAAAAATGTGCGGGTTAGGTTGATTTGGCTATGATAAATTGACCCTTAGTGTTAGGGGGGGATTAAATATGTGGGGTTACGGGGATAGGGTGGGATATGTGTCGGTGCAGGCTCGATGGGGATTCTGTGTGAGAAAGCAGGGACAGGGTACTGGATTTGGATGATCAGCCATGATCGTATTGAATGGTGGAGCAGGCTCGACGGGCCGAATGGCCTACTCCTGCTCCTAGTTTCTATGTTTCAGTGTCAGAACCGTAAGGGCGAGTGGGTCGAACCACTCACAGGTGTCTAGTGTTACCAGGCTGGCTGGAGACCAGAACAGGCAACAAGGCCTAACCCCGCACTAGCACCCAGGCTAAGCACAGAGCCATGCGAACCCCTTACAGGAAATGGCGACCATGAAGGGACACTGGCAGCGAGAAAATAATGTGTTAGACCCTGGTATGAATGGGCGCAATGTTATGGAAGAGAGAATAGCAGATTATGTTTTTGGAAAAGTTAATTTGACTAAGAGATGGATAAGTGACCTGCTGGTGGATAAGCGTCCGCTAGACGCAGCCATCAGGTGGACAGGCAGTAAAGAACACAGAAAATCGGTAGAGAAAGCGGTCTGGCTGATGTGTTATAAAAGGCAAGTCCAGCTTTCGGACCAGGTCATCGTAGCGCAGGCAGCTCAGATCACGGGTTTGGTGGTGGAGATGGAGGAAAAGGTCGCGGGGGGGCAGCAGCTCATCGCGTCCTTAAATGCGTTGCATCAGGAACGCCAGTTAGTAGCCAACCACCATGAGGCAAAAATAGATTACCTCGAGTGCCAGGTCACTGAGGCAAAATTAAATTAGGACAGAATAAGGGAACGATGTGCCCGCCTAGCTGCTCAAATAAAAGCCCAGGAAGAGAGCTTAAAGGGGGTTAGGGCGGCATATAAGATGGCCCTCGAGGATAAACATGAGGGGGCCGATCACAGCGTCTGCCAAAGAGAGATAGGGAACCTTAAAGAGGCCCTGAAGAAAGCGCACGGCATGGTGTGCCTTATCAGCCCGTCAGCACACCAGCCGCCGGTGGGTGGGGAATTCCAAAAATCCCTACCAAACAAAACAGAGGAGGCATTTGCCACTGTGCCCTCCGCGCCACCCAGCTATTCGGCAACCTGGGTAAGGGAGGAAGTGGTAGAAGTAGAGGAAGAGGTCCCCGAGATAGTACAGCCCCCTGAGGTAGTAGTGAAGCCGGGACCGTTGTGTCCGGTCACGGGTATCAAAAGGGGCCCGAACGGAGTCAATGGGGAGGACGGGAATCTCCTGAACCAGCTTGTGTTGCCTCACAGCTCACACCAGCTGAGGGCTATGATCAGTCACGTACGGAAGCTGTCCGAGTCAGACGACCCTTCCGTACATTTCAGGGAGGTAGAGCAGACCGCGGCCATTAACGGCTGCGACGATGGAGAAAAGGCAAAAATGCTGCTGTTCTCATTAGACAGCTCGGTCCTACAGTGTCTCTCAGACACGAGCAAAAGGGGAAATCATACCTATGAGGAGTTAAGGGACGAGGTCCTGGAAGTGTTGGGAGCGGACGATGAAGGTCCGTTCGTTAGATTGGGACAGACAGTGCAGATGGAGGGAGAACCCCCGAAGGTTTTCGCCGACAGGCTGTGGCCAGTATACCAGCGTAGCTGCCCAGGTGCGCCAGCGCGCGACGATCTGGATGGTGTCGGTTTAACTCATTGGCTCAGCTTTTTAGTAGCCAACAGTTTGCCAGCCGTCAGGGAGCAGGCAAAAGCGTGGTTTGATCCCACTAACCCCGCCACAACAGAGGAGTCGGTCCTAAATCGACTCACGGTAGGGTACCGTAATACTAGGAGTACGGGAGCGCGTCCCCTTAAGGGAAAGGTGTATGAGGCACGGCCCGCAGCCCCGGCTCTAAGGGAGTGGCATCAGGAGGGAAATCGCGTCCCACAAGCCAGTAATGCTTGTTTCGGGTGCGGAAAGACAGGGCACTGTCGCAAGAACTGCAGGAACCCTTGGAAGGAGTCCAGGGATAAAAATCCCGCAGCCCGAGCCCAGGCGCCTGCCCCCGATAAGGGAGCTGGTGTGCATATCCATCCCGATGCGATAGAATCAATGCTGGGAGCCATGCGGACCCTCATGATTTCGCAAGGAAGGGTGGCAGTCGCTACCGGCCCCGCAGATGCCGCAGCCCCGTCCGCCGGTACCCAATGACTAGAGCCCGCGCAGCCCGCCTACCTGTGTCCTTTTAAAAGACACGCACAGGAGGGGGTCTCCTGTAAGGAGGCCAGGTTAAAAGAGCAGGCCCTGCGGGAGGAGAACGCCCGCTTAATGGGGAAAGTAGACGGGCTAGAAGGGCACCTTAGAGAGCAGGCCTTACGGGAGGAGAACGCCCGCTTAATGGGGAAAATAGATGGGCTAGAAGGGCAGCTTAGAGAGATAAAAGCAGCCTGCAGGGTAGCCAGAAGCAGGAAGGATGAGGATTTTAACCAGTGCAAGCTGTATAAGCCGGGTGCACAAGGGCCAACCACAGGGGCCAAACCTGCGAGTGGAGACTCGCAGCCCCGGGTAGGGCCACAGGGCACACAGGCAGGCAAAGCAGCCTGCATCAGGGGAGAGGACATCCTAGCAAAATGTAGGATCCTTTATTGGGGTTGGGAGTCAGATGAGGAAGAGTTCGAGGAGCTCGACCAAGATAGTGACACAAGCGAAGAGGAGCTGGAATCGGAGGACGAAAGGGTCGCCCCCGATTCAGGTAAAGGGAAGATAGGGACTGCAGATGGAGATCCACACAGGGTGGAGACAGAAGCTGCAGGTCCCGAAATCAGGGGGGCGGAGCTAGGGGAGGCAGAGCCAGCGGCTGTGGTGGGACCACAGGACGTGGCGATGGAAGCCTCAGAACCCAGTCTGTCTGCCTTGGAAGTCTTGCCCTCGAGGGAGGTAGGGACTGCGAGTGAAGGGCCACCTACTGGGCCAAGTAGGGCGGTGCCAGAGGCTGCAGATCCCGAGTCCAGGGAGGCGGAGTCAGGGGAGGCGGAGCCAGCGGCTGTGGTGGGACCACAGGTCGCAACGGTGGAAGTCTCGAAACCCGGTCCGTCGGTCCTGGAGTTCCTGCCCCCGGTAGCCCCCCGTAGGTCAAGTCGGATGCCCCAGCCTAGGAAGATGTGGATAAGTCCCCAGAGTGTCCCAAGGCGTAGGGTCAAGGCTAAGGCAGCCCAGGGAGATCCCAATCCCAGCGCAGCAGCAACAGGCTGCGGCAGATCAAAGGGAGGGGTCAGCGCCCTCCCACCGTTGGGAGAAGCCTGCGGCAGCCGCCACAGAATTTGAGTAGGCCGCCCTGGGAACGGGCGGCGCTGTACAGTTTATAAGATAAGTGATAAGTTTTAGTTTGTAAGTTTTGTAAGTTTTATAGTCAATTTTGATAAGTAAAAGATAAATGATGGGAGTTTAGATTAGGTTTAGTTAAAAGATCTATCCAGTGCACATGTCCTTTTACGTGAGGCGAGGTCAGGGGACCCGCTCACCCTTCACAAAAGCCAGAGACTCTTGGGAGGCTGGCTACATCATTTTATCTGATCACAGGAACCAAGGAAGGATGGAACGGATTCTGGTAGTACTCGCGGCAATCGGATGTGGACTGGCCTATCGAGGCCGCACCAAGGATGTCGTGGTGTTTGGATGCTCCGGGGACACGGCCCCCATCGCGGTGGATGGGACCGGGAGGCGAGAGGCTGAGGAGACCGCCACCTACTTCCACAAGGGAAGGTGGCCAGGATGGCTGGCAACAAATTCAACCGAGTATTCCAGTACATCGGGTTTTGCCTACAAGGAGACTTCTTTAATGTGCCCCAAAGTGAGGATCATCGCACCCAGAGTCAGTGTCACCGTCGGCAAACGGATTTGTTTGACTTGTAATGGGAATGTCCCATTGAGCCGATGGTGGTGGCTACGAAAGCTGAGCAGGAATATGAGGAATTCTTCGGTCGAGTGGGAGCGATTGGGTAATAATACCCATCGGACAATTACGGGGACTAACGGACAATTGAAAGTCTGTTGGGACAAATGGTGGGAACCGGATGAGGGAATTTATGTATGTATGTGGGGGGTCAAAGCACGTTTGCCCCAAAGGCATATCCATATTTTTCGTGAATCAGTGGCAGGAAAACGGGCAGGGGATGAGGTGGGATGTAAGCACCAGGGGGTGCGGGGCCCCATACTCTCCAATCCCGGTAAACGCCACTGAACTCATTACGCGCCCACGCAAGGCCCCGCCCACGATTCCGGTGGTTCTGGCTCAGGAAGACGGGTGCCCTAAAACCAGTAAGGGACCCGGGAATGGTTTGGTACTGGTCCCAACAGACCAGATACTATTTCAGGGGGTACATTACGCGGTGGCTTCGGTGATTTTAAATCTCACCGAGGTGCGGTTGCCAGAGTGGTGCCCCAAAGAGACGGAACAGTTATATCAAGTCCTGTTGACCAACATGTTTAGACAATTCTACGAGTTTGATTTTGCAGAGATTGACAAGACAAGCTTGTACACCACACCACACGAAGTTTTGGGTCAGGTGGGGAGACAAAGAAGGGGTATTGTGAACGACATGTTCACCGCTTTTAATACAGGAACATCTGTGGTCAACGCTCTAGACAACGTAGAGCTGCAGACCCAGGTTAATGGTTTAAAAACACAATTAAAGAATATTCTTACAGACGAAAATAAGGTAGTGGGGTCCGAATTACACGAGGACCAGGCCATGACGCTACACTTAAAAGAGATTATAGCTGAGCTGGAGAAACACGCACGGACGGTAAATGCCCTGATCAGGGAAGATCGGAATGCGTCCGATCAGGCTGCGCAGAATGAGGTGTGCGTGCTTTACGGGGCGTGGTTACTGGGCGAGGGCCGCAGTAATTTGGAGGATTTAAAACAAGGTTTGGTCCCGTCCTGGATAAGTAACAAACACCTACAGGTGCTCCACCCTTTTCAGAACGCATTAAGCCCGTGCCAGCTCAGGCTAGCTTCAGAAGCATACCCAGTCCCCGTGGAATGCGGACGATCAAACCATACCATTATGGGTATAGTTTTACGTATGCCGGTTTTGGGCGACACAGCAAAGCCCGCCCCGGTGTATCGGGTAGAGAACATTGGTGTCATTCAGGGGGGAGCCCACATTCGCTGCGCAGCGGTCCCACCTTATGTCATCCGCTGGGAGCAAACGATGACAGGTACCGATCTCTCTGGTTGTCGTGGCCGGGGAGCACACATAATCCTGTGTCCCCAGCACTTGAATGCCTTTTTAACACCACAATGCGGGTTCAGAACGGCTGGCGCCAAGCCCATGAATTGCACTATGGAGGCAATGGCACAAGATCATGTGCCTCCGCAGGTGGCATACATAGGGGGTGGAATATATTGTGTTACCACTGCAGCGCAACACTACCAGCATGGAAACCGTAGCCGGTGTCCGGTGAGTGACAACAGTTTCTGTTTTAAACCCAGGGCTGAAGTTCAAGTGGCATAGCAGCGAATTGTCCCGATCCCTGAACCATCCACTGTTCATCTCACAGTAAAAGAGAATTTTACCGACTTGCAGCGATTCGTCGCGCATTTCGGATACCTCATTCCCCCTCTCCCTGAACACCTCACCAAGCTTTTGAAAGCCGTTGCGGTTTCACAGAAACATTTTTATACCCTTGAGCAAAAGACCGTCGAGATAGGGTCAGAGATCCTAGACATAGTAATCCCACCGTGGTGGGATCTGTTTACCAACATTGAAGTGCCTTCCTGGATTAGAATAGCCTCCCACATTTTAGTTGTATGCCAGGTAATAATTGTAGTGTACCTATTGGTCGTGCACTGCAAGAGGGGCAAGCGCCTCACAAAACAGGAAAACACGGGAGAGTGGCGAGAGCGTTACGTGCGCGTGCACGAAGAAAGCGCCGCGTAAACGGCCAGAGTGACGTCACTCCAGTTTTTCCATGTGTGTCTCGAAATTGTTTACTGATTGTTATTTTTCTTAAGAACCTGTAACTAAGTTGGGAACTCTATATGTTTAAGAGTTGTTTTTGATTATTTTGATTTGGTGTTGTTGAATTATGGTTGTTTGATTGTTTGGTTTTTCTTTTCCTTGAATAAAAAAAAAGAACACATGCATATACAGGTTGTGGTAACACAATACAGCTTCCTGTGACTCGAACTTTATTGCATCACTTCCTGTGATTAGTCCAGGATAAATACGGGACTGATCAGTTGGATCCTGGAGAGGCATAGAGTAAGACCTCTTTTGTATGTAGCACCTTTTTAGTTGATTAAAGCTTACTTTAAGTTCACCACGCGTAAGGCTCATTCTTACGACAATTTAATCAACTTTGAAAAACTTCGCACTCAAACTTTTTGGACGAACTCGGAACTAAGGATCCAGGGAATCACCCATCATGGAAAACATCCTTAAACCATCGCGTCTTGACTTGGACCCAAACACCCCAGCAGCCGGTAAGGTGTGGAATCACTGGTATCGCACGTTTGACAATTTTCTTGAATATTGCAAGGCTGATGATGACACAAAGTTGCGGATACTCATCAACTGTGTCACTCCGAATGTATTTCAGTATGTTGAGGAATGGGGCAGTTACGAGGAGGCAATTCGGACGCTTAAAAGACTATATACTAAGACACCGAATGAGGTCTATGCCAGACATCTACTAGCTACAGCCCAACAAGGGCCGGAGGAATCCATTGATAAATTCCTCCAAGAGCTTCGCAGACTTAGTATGGACTGTAACTTTCAGGCGGCCTCAGCTGAGCTGTACCGTGAAGAAATGATCCGTGATGCTTTCATCTGCGGGCTTGCCTCCCCATTTATACGCCAGCGTCTACTGGAAAGTAAGACACTTGAGCTTCAGAGAGCTTATGACATGGCTTGCTCTCTAGATCTGGCAAAAAGAAATGCAGACCTTTATACAGTGCCCAGACCTCGGTCTGCTGCCTTAACTACAGTCAGGCAATTTAAGAGGCCACAGGTGAACTCTATTAGGGAGGACTTTATCCCTGACGATCAATCTGATGACTTCACTGATGAAGAGGATGATGACCCCACTGTGGCAGCCTCTTGGCAATCTAAGAAATGCTTCTTTTGTGGTGATGAGTTTCACCCTCGGAAATTCTGCCCTGCTCGCAATGCGTTTTGCAGTCATTGCAACAAAAAGGGTCATTTTGCAAAGGTTTGCCTATCAAGAGCCTCTACGAGGGCTTATCAAGCTAAGTCCTACCGAACTGCCCCGGTAAGGGCCTATCAAGATGTTCCGGCTAAAATCTATCGTGCTTCCTCTCGGGTTTTCTCTCGAAGAAACACACCTAGAGTTTCAGCCACTCTTTGTGCAACAACACCAATTACAGCTGCTTGTCCTCAGAACCTATTCCATGCAGCTACAAAAGCATCAATTAATGGACATACTTTAGATGCCTTAATTGACTCAGGTAGCACTGATAGTTTCATTAGGGAACAGATTGTTGCAGAGTTAAAGCTACATGTTTTCCCATCGGACCAGGCAATTGCGATGGCTCAGTCATCACTTAATACCAGAATTTCTGGCTTTTGTATGGTTGAAATAACACTTAATGGTCACAGGTATCCCTCCACCCGGCTTTCGGTGCTCAAGGACTTATGTAGTGATCTTATCTTAGGACTGGATTTTCAAAAGCAGCATAAGAAGCTCACCATTGAGTTCGGCGGATCCAAACCTGAACTCACTATTTCTAATATACGACCTCGATTACCGTTCTGTGCATTGTCAGCAGCTTCACTGGATGAACCCTCACTGTTTACCAGTATCCCTCCTCGATGCAAACCGATTATAACAAAGTCACGACGTTTCAGTCAGGAAGACCAGTCTTTTATTGCGGCTGAGATTTCTCGGCTTTTAGCAGAGGATATCATCGAGCCTTGTTCGTCGCCATGGTGCGCCCAGGTCGTTATTGTTAAGAACCCTCTACAACCTCACAAGAAACGGCTGTGCATTGACTATTCACAGACCATCAATCAATATACGGACTTGGACGCATACCCATTGCCGCGCATCGATGATATGGTTAATAAACTGGCTGAGTACACGGTGTTCTCAACATATGATCTGAAAAGTGCCTATCATCAGGTACCCTTGAAGGTCTCAGACAAGCAGTATACGGCCTTTGAAGCCAATGGACGGCTGTATCAATTTCGTCGCCTCCCCTTTAGGGTCACTAATGGAGTGGCTGTCTTCCAGCGAGCAATGGATGACCTGGTCAAACAGGAAGACTTGAAGGATACGTTTCCTTATCTGGACAATATTACTGTCGCAGGTCGCAATCAGCGGGAACATGACGCCAATCTCCAACGATTTTGGGATGCACTCCAGCACCGTAATTTGACATTGAATGCGGCTAAATCCATTGAGTCACAACCAACCATCAACATCCTTGGCTATTGTGTGGGCAATGGCATCATTAAACCTGACCCTGAAAGGCTTCGCCCACTCCAAGAACTCCCGCCACCTAAGAATCCGGCCTCCTTGCGCCGGGCCCTCGGCCTGTTTGCATACTATGCTAAATGGATTCCTAACTTCTCGGACCGAATCCAACCTCTACTGAAGGCCAGCACATTCCCACTAGACACAGCGGCTGTTGCAGCCTTTAACCTCCTGAAAAAACAGTTGGAGAAAGCGGCTCTTCACTCCATCGATGAGAGTCTTCCTTTTGTTGTTGAGTGTGATGCCTCGGAGGTGGCGATCTCGGCCACTCTGAATCAGGAAGGTCGTCCGGTGGCATTTTTGTCCAGGACTTTTCAAGGGGCTGAGCTACATTATCCTCCAGTCGAGAAAGAAGCTACAGCCATCATAGAGGCAGTACGGAAGTGGACTCATCTCCTAGCTCGCCAGCACTTTACCTTAATCACGGACCAGCGATCGGTCGCCTTCATGCTCGATAATCGAAAACGGACCAAAATTAAAAATAATAAAATCCAGCTTTGGCGGCTGGAATTGGCCTCTTTTGGTTACACCATCCACTATCGACCTGGCAAGGAGAATGTGGCTCCTGATACCCTCACACGAGCATTCTGCTCCGCCATGGCATCCTCTACGCTCGTAGACATCCGTGATGGGTTGTGTCATCCGGGCGTTACTCGCATGCTACACTTCGTGCGGTCCCGAAATCTCCCATTCTCTACCGGGGATGTAAAGAAGATGTGCTCGGACTGCAGAGTCTGTGCGGAATTGAAACCTCAGTTTTTCCGCCCCTCGGGTGGTATACTCATACATGCGACCCAGCCAATGCAACGGCTTAGCATCGATTTTAAGGGGCCGTTGCCCTCTTCAACTCGCAACACTTATCTATTGACCATGGTCGATGAGTATTCCCGTTTTCCGTTTGCCTTTCCCTGCCCCAATATGCTGACGACCACGGTTATCAGCTGCCTTGAGCAGGTATTTGCTTTCTGTGGCATGGCATCCTATGTTCATTCGGATCGGGGCCCTTCTTTTATGTCAGGAGAACTCAAGGCCTATCTCTCGGAACGGGGTATTGCTGCCAGCAGAACGACGCCTTATCATCCGGTCGGGAATGGGCAAGTCGAGCATTTTAACGCTATCATCTGGAATGCGGTACGTCTGGCTTTGAGATCTCGGGGCCTACCCAACCAGCAATGGGAAGCAGTACTTCCAGACGCATTACACTCCACACGGTCCCTCCTTTCGACCGCCACAAATACGACGCCTCATGAACGGTTCTTCCGATTTCAGCGTCGCTCATCCTATGGGATATCTCTCCCGTCGTGGCTGACTGCACCGGGACCAGTGCTACTCCGAAGATATGTCCGGGCGTCTAAGAATGACCCCCTGGTAGATGAGGTTGAGCTCACTGACGTCAACCCTACCTACGCCTATATTCGGTATCCTGACGGTCGGGAATCTACTGTGTCATTGCGGGATCTGGCTCCCTGCCCGCCGAAACATAGAGGGACACCAGGGGATGATATTGTACCAGGCACATCTCTGGGCTCGCCAGGTGCCTCTCATCACGATCTGGAACTGACGCCGGCTGGTACCTCACTCCAGCGTGCCGACCTGGGGCAGACTGACTATGAGCCCGTCGGGGCTCGCACGCGCAGCCACGATCCACCCCGTACCATACGCTCGGAAACGGATCTGCCACAGCCCTGCCCGACACCCGTTCGGGCACCAGTACACAGTCAGGATCGTCCTGACCCCTCACAGAGCGGGCTGGATCACTCGGACTCTGGTCCACGGCCCGCGGCGGGTAAACGGGCTAGGGGCCCTCTACCGCTACGAGAACCCAAACGGGTGCGGCTCTCCCTCGTCCGGCGGCTACGAAATTGAGGGAGCATCCCGGCCTCCTAATCTTTTGGGGGGGGAGAATGTGGTAACACAATACAGCTTCCTGTGACTCGAACTTTATTGCATCACTTCCTGTGATTAGTCCAGGATAAATACGGGACTGATCAGTTGGATCCTGGAGAGGCATAGAGTAAGACCTCTTTTGTATGTAGCACCTTTTTAGTTGATTAAAGCTTACTTTAAGTTCACCACGCGTAAGGCTCATTCTTACGACACAGGTGGTGCAAGAGGCATCGGCCTGTTACACATGGAGGACAAACACGCGGTGTAAGTTAAAGGCAAATACTGCCCATAGTTTTATAAAATGTAATTTTTTCCCTGGGAAATAAGGACGACACAGAGACCCTAGATAGTTTAAGTTAAGGGAGTATTTGGATATGGAGAATCGAGATAATAGTTGCTCACCACCACTTTTAATTGATACGATAAGCGGAGTTATTCGCATCAACAGGAGGGACTGTAGAATTCGCAAATTATCGCGATTTAAAAATAATGAGGAAGAGACATACAGTTTCGTAAACACAGTTTTATTTCAGCAAAATGCTGTCAGGTTTCAAAACGGACACAAGCAGCCTGTAAAATGGCCGCCACGCCTCGTGGCAGAAGGTTCTAGACTTTCAGCAGGCAGACAAGATGGCGTTTCAATAAACATTTCAGCAAGATCGGACAGGACTCAGCATATTGAGATAAGACAAGACGAGATCGTTTTGCATTTTAACACCCAAGCAAGGAATATAAGTGCTGGAATCGGGTTTTTCCATGCACAAATGAGAGCTATTGTACTGGGCAATCAAGGGGCCCATCCAAAAGACATTGATATGCAAATTCCCCACGGCTCTACGATGAGAGAGCCGTTCGCGGGTACTCACAGCAAGAATTCGGAGGCCCCCAAAACCCCTCCAGGGAGACTCCCAGCCGGTTCCACAAGGGGAGAAATATTAACGGGTACTCAGACAGTTACAAGTATCACCGAAACCCATTAACGACAAGTACCACCCCATACAAGAAGTTTGAGTGCCAAAACATGACAAAAGATGGACATTAAGATTGGGCGGGAGATAAGGAATTACAGTACTATAACTGTAGTGTCCAAACGTCCATCTTTCTCTTATTCCTTTGACTCGCTTCTCTGCTCCGTTGATTTTCCGGGAGTCAACCTCGTGGCTTGCCGCGAAGATCTGTGGAGAGCTGGTCTGCGAAGGCCTGTAAGTGGGCGCACCATCCCGAGAAGTCGGTAAACGGTGTTGGAATCGAAGGCCCGAGAGGAGATGAGATAAGATGAGAAGAGAGGAAGACGACTACACGTGCCACCACGGTCAGTGAGCCCCGACCGCGCTCGATAAATCGGTAACTGCTTCCCAACTGGCATCGGAAGACTGTTCTTCGAGTTCTACCGACAACTGGTGTCGGGCACAGTAAGACTCTTCTTCGAACTGTATCTGGAGTCCGAGGTCAACACAGATCTTCATGACAGCAGACGGTCCAGCCTGCTAGCCGGAGCAAAGCGAGTAAACAAGTGGGGTACAGGGACCCCTGATCAACACGTGAATAGTCAGGTGCTGTGGTGAAAATATCCGAGCAGCGTTTCGGAATTCTCCGAGTTATCACGAGTGGTGAGCATGAGTCTCGATCCTACAGATCTAGATTAGGACAGGTATTGATAGGGGAGGGTTTCTGTTTTAAGGATAATTATAATGTGTGTCCCCTTTTACGATGTGTCGTGCGCTCCTCGTTTCCCTAAACCTAGTTGCATAAATGTATGTAAGTTTGTACTGTCATTAATCTGTGCTTATGACATGTATTTCGTAATCTTGAATAATATGCAATAAAGATTTTCCATTTCGTACTATTCAACCGGGTCTACCTGAGTTTTCTCTGCATTATTGCTCTCGCACCTAAGTCCAGTGTCAGAACCGTAAGGGCGAGTGGGTCGAACCACTCACAGGTGTCTAGTGTTACCAGGCTGGCTGGAGACCAGAACAGGCAACAAGGCCTAACCCCGCACTAGCACCCAGGCTAAGCACAGAGCCACGCGAACCCCCTTACAGATGACATCATTGAGACCTGAGTGTCATTTTAACTCGGGCCTGAGCGGCGAATCCACCTGGAGTTAAAATCGGGGCCAGGTCTTCCCAATATTTAATTGGAGGAAATATCTGCTCATCTAACACTGGATGTCGGACAAGCAGTGTGACAAATCAGATGCATCAGCGTCAGCTGTGGCTCAGTTGGTAGCACCTTCGCCTCTGAGTCAGAAGGTTGTGGGTTCAAGTCCCACTCCAGGGACTTGAGCACATAAAGCCAGGCTGACACTCCAGTGCAGTGCTGAGGGAGTGCTGCACTGTCGGAGATGCCGTCTTTCAGGTGAGACGTTAAACCGAGGCCCCGTCCGCTCTCTCAGGTGGACGTAAAAGATCCCATGGCACTATTTTGAAGAAGAGCAGGGGAGTTATCCCCAGTGTCCTGGCCAATATTTATCCCTCAACCAACATCACAAAAACAGATTATCTGGTCATTGTCACATTGCTGTTTGTGGAAGCTTGTGCGCAAATTAGCTGCCGCGTTTCCCACATTACAACAGTGACTCCACTTCAAAAGTACTTAATTGGCTGTAAAGCGCTTTGAGACGTCTTTTGCATTTGAGGGATCAAGAGAGGTGGTGGTGAGGGAAAGATGGGTGTCGGCAGCGTAGATGTGGAATCTGATGTTGTGATTTTAGTTGAGTGTCGCCGAGAGGCAGCATGTGGATGAGAAATGTTTAAGTGGGAAGCAATGTGGGATTGATATTTTACTTTAAAAAAAAACATTCATTAACCAGACCTCTACTGGTAGCACTCACTATAGAACCTAATATTTACTGAAGGATTAATTACTAAGTTGATGTTGTTTATTACTTTCAAACTTGTCTGGGATTATTTATAACTCAAGCCTTCCATAAAGAACAACAAAAAATATCATCCCTGTCCACCAGACAAGCACGATGGTTGCATTACAAAGAAAAACCACAGAGATGTGCATCAGATCAGTCAGCAGCTTACAGCGAAAGTTAGGTCAACGTTCTAATGAAGAGGCGTATCTGAAATGAAACCTATCTTTCATTTTCAGATGCTGACTGATCTGCCTTTGCGTTTCCAGTATTGACGGGTTTTATTTATAATATAGTTATGTGATGTCCCAAAGAGGTTAAAATCGATTCATGGCCAAGTTTAACTCACCAATCAAAGAAACCTCCCACTTGACCCGGTGGATGGAAAAGAGGAGTACAATTTAAGCAAATGCTAAATATTTCAGACATGAATGTTTTTTGACCTTTATGCCATATGTGCAGCCTGATATTTTATAAAAGAGAAAATAGCTTATACTTCAAAAGACACTGAGGCGTACACACCAGTGACCGAGGGAAAGGACGGGTATTATTTATAACCTGACACACTTAAAGAAAGAAAGACTTGCATTTATATAACGCCTTTCACTTCCCAAAGCACTTTACAGCCAATGAAGTACTTTTGAAGTGGTGTCACTGTTGTAATGTGGGAAATGCGGCAGCAAGGTCCCACAAACAGCAATGTGATAATGACCAGATAATCTGTTTTTGTTATGTTGATTGAGGGAGAAATATTGGCCAGGACACCGGGGATAACTCTCCCGCTCTTCTTCAAAATAGTGCCATGGGCTGTTTTACGTCCACCTGAGAGAGCAGACGGGGGCCTCGGTTTAACGTCTCATCCGAAAGACGGCACCTACAACAGTGCAGCACTCCCTCAGCACTGCACTGGAGTGTCAGCCTAGCTTATGTGCGCAAGTCCCTGGAGTGGGACTTGAACCCACAACCTTCTGACCTCCTCGTCAGCACTCCCTGTGCACTGAGAAGCACATGCTAACTTCCAAAGATTATGAGATGATGTTGCGTAAGTTTCCTTATTGTACTGATCAAAAAAATCTTAAAGTGAGTCTATTTCTTGTGTCTATTTTACACAGGTACAAGTTTAATTGGTTACAAGCCTCACTATAGGTTAACGGGATCTTGTAAATCTTTTGGAAAAGATCCCTTCGTGAAAAGGTTAAACATGTTACTGCTTGCGATATGTACACATTTATTTCAGCTGATTGCTTCTGCCTGTAGCATTGTCTTCAATTGGTTGCTTGTTAATGAGAAAAACGGCAATAAGAAGAGCACAGCTGCTCATCAAAAATACATTTTTGTGACAGGCAAATAAACTGTGTGAATGTTTGCACTCCATGAGAAGGAAGGATGCTTTCTGAGTTGACTAATTTGAGAAAAGGGTACCATGATTATCACATATGCTAAAGTATATTTTGTTGCCGTGGGATCAGAATTCCATCTGTTAGTAAAGCATCAACAATACAACTACTCATAAGTCATTTCTGCACAAATCAAAGTGCCACAGCTTTGAAACACTGAAGCAGTGATATTCACAATATGGCCCGATAACCATCTGGGGTCTACCGGCCCTCCACATACGACCCCAGATGACTTGCTAGTCCATCCGCCTTTGATTCATGGTGAGCCTGGCTGGGGGTTGTAGACTGAGCTGAGATTTAGTGCTACAACCTTTCCCTTGTCTTGCTCTAAAAAGGAAAGGAGAAAGAATGCTATTGGGAGGCTGTAGTATCCCAGCTTCCATAGAGCAAGTGAAGACCCCCAAGTAAAATGGAACTCAATATTAAAATTACTGTGGGCCCTACAGGTGTCCCACCTCGCTTTGGGAACTGCATAATCGTGGCACCATTGAAATCAGGAGTTCATTGTGTGGGGAATCACAGGGCAGAGCCATGTCACATTGGTTGAGATTGCGGTCTACCAACAAAACGTTAGCAAGGCAGCACCAAAGAGTAACTTATAATCTGCTATCCACTGCACCCGGCTTTTTTCTCTTTCTGAATTTTATGGATAGAAATGGATTAATTCATCAACTTACTTTTCTGCGTCTTTGTCTCCGCCTGGTAAAGTTGACGTCAAAATCCTGTGGCGCCATTTGAAGAAGAGCTGAGAGTTCTCCTGGTGTCATGGCCACCGTTCTTCCCTCAACCAAAACTGCAAAAAAAAAATGGATTGCTGTTCATCTCATGGTTTGTTGGACATTGCTGCGTGCAAAATGGCTGCTGTGTTTGCCTACAAGTCACAAGTCAGAAGTGTGATGGAATACTGTCCACTTGCCTGGATGGGTGCAGCTGCAACAACAACTCAAGAAGCTCAACGCCACCCAGGACAAAGCAGCCCGCTTCATTAGCAGCCCATCCACCACCTTAAACATCCACTCCCTTCACCACCACCCTTCCTACATCCTCACCTGTATTGAAATCGAGGCTCATTGCACCATCTTCCCATCTAACTATTCTTCTCTATGACTCCTCGCCTTTCTCAATCTTCCCTTCCTCTGCAATCCACATGCTTTCCAAATCCAAATTTGATGTCATTTAATCACTAAGTGGTAGAATATCCAGAGAAACAGCGTAAATGGTCATTTCTTCAGGGAGTCTGCCAACCTTCCACTAAAGTTAGGGTCTGAAATCAGGAGAACCCCTGTGGAAATTACAGCTGTATTTCTTTCATATCCACTTCTTTCATACGGGGTAATTTTACAAATCATTGCACCCAAAGTCCAACCAATAGTTAGAAGATCAGGAACAGGGCATGCCGGAATCTCCACTCTGTGTTCCTTGTGGTCGAGGCTCTCCACCGGGAGCGTAGCCTTGTAAAATGAATGCCTCCATTTTCAAATTTGCTATTGTGAGGCACTATGGGCTTCGACCTTTTAACTTGGGTTTACATTAAAAAAGGGCCAATTTAAGGGTCCTGTGTCCCAGGAAAGCAGGCGCACAACTGGTGCGGAGACAGCACTGAATTGCCAAGTTCTGTTTCGCACTTCATGCGTGCCTCTATTTTCAGTGAACTGAAGCGTTTGCATCTGTTTCAGGTGCAAGCCGCACTAATGACCCAAATTTGATGCAAAAATATTTAAATGTGTGCCTAAAACAACTAAGCGGTATTTCTGCTTGATTTGCTCTTTTTTTTCCCCTTTAGTTCCCATTTGGAATGGAAGCAACGGAAACTTTATGAGCACAGGTGTTCATATATAGCGCAATATTTTTTATTAAACGTTTTTTCCATATTTCTGACAATTTTATTTATATACATTTTTCGAACAAAATTTCAGTGGATTTTTTTTTACTCCTTAAGGTAAATTTGTTATTAAAATGCCTCAAATACAGTTTTTTTTTCCAAAGTTGAGGTGGTATAAGATGAAGGAAGGCATGCCAGGCAGATCGGCAGATCTCCAGACCATTCTGCAGACCTTGGTACACCTACCTGTCAATAATCCAGAACAACTGCTTCAGCTTGCTACGGGTCAGCAGGACAGAGCGATGCCATTTGCCAGCAAGGGCACCTGGCGCCAACTTGCAAAAAATGGGCCAGCGGTACCAGTGCTTGGAACGAATAGCACTGCCTTCAATTGTCACGCAACTGGCTCATTTCCCAACTAGCACTGCAAAATCAACGACTGCGCTGCCCACATGCAGAAGTGACTGATGCTGTGGTCTGCATGCCAGCACTTTCATTTCCTTTCCCGTTGAACAACGCAATATGGCTAGCCAATGTTGACATGCTGGTGCATGTCCCAAAGAACAACAAGTTACTGATGGCTGCCAACTGCTCAACTGAAACCCTTGAAAAATGTGAGTGTGGCAATACGTTCAAATGTACAATGTATCTTGACTCTGTGCCTGCTGAAGTATAGGTCTATCTGAGATGCAATAAAAGGGCTGTAAGGTTGCGCGAGAGTTATGCATAGGTGAGCAGTAAATGTAGAACAAGATGGCAAGCTTCAATTTGTGACGTGTGCCATTGACTGCTACCTCATCTTGTTAGTTTGTCTTATCTTGTTAGATTCCTTAAAGTGTGCGGCTTTCCTCTTCACCTGGCCCCAGGTCCTGCAAGTATTTTAGACAGTCTGGTATCTGGCATGGTACACCACTGTCTTGCGGGGTGGGCATCCTGAAGCGCCAAACAGGATACACCTCCTCGTGTAGCAAACTGACCACTTTGCCAGCCATTACCTAGTGACTCCGGGACAACGGCCTTCCGCCATTTAGCCACCTTCGCCGTTTAGTGCCTTCGCATTTTGTATCCATCCTTTTGGCCTTGCCTGTCATTTCTTACCTTTTAAGTGGCTGCACCCTTTCATTCAGAGCGGCAACATTCTTCAAGGCTGCGTGCTCCCACCATTCTGCAAGGCCTCCTTCATTGTGCTGTCTGGTCAAGGCTCAAGCTGTGTGGGGAGATGGTTGAAGTGATATTCTGAGCAGGCCCCGCTGCATCTGGCACAACCAGTTCATCACTCTGCTGGCACGGGATTTAGACCTGCACAGCGATCCCAAGCAACATTGGCCATAAAATGTTTTCCCCAGTCACTTAAAAAGAAACAGCTTTTTCTTCAGTAATTATGTGCATGAGTCATACTTTACTCAAAGGCCAAAGATTCATTCTGTTGCTATCAAATTTGTCACTTTCTCAACTGTCTGTTTATGAATTATTCAAAATGTTCCCGAACCGCTGCCAAAAATATTGATGTTCGACTTCTGAGCCCTTCTAATGATCTTTTTAAATGTTGGATCCCTGAAGTTGCCGAGAGAATGGCACTAAAGATTAAAGACTCAGGGCGGAAATATGTTCAAGAATGTTTTAGAGTGTGTGAAGCTATTAAATAGAAAATAAAAGGCACTAATCTCAGAGAATTTATAGCTCTGTGATTTGGAAGAGTGACGTTTGATGATATTTAACTGA
Organism: Squalus acanthias; assembly: GCA_030390025.1. Classification (NCBI taxonomy): domain Eukaryota; kingdom Metazoa; phylum Chordata; class Chondrichthyes; order Squaliformes; family Squalidae; genus Squalus; species Squalus acanthias. Next base: position 53,282,081 of record CM059442.1, on the reverse strand, counting down.
AGTACAGTGGCTCATGAGTTTCAATTTAATTTGGGTGTTTTTGACTTTTTTCTAAGATTCTGCGCCTTTAAGAAAATTCCATTCTCCGCCTTCCACAGTAGGCAGATCCTGTTGATGACTTTGGAAAAGGCCTAAAACATATAACCCTGCTACCAAGTTATGGGATTTTTGATCATTTTGTTTTCTTAAGGGACAGGATCTGGGAATCAGCTGTCTTCTGGTATTCGGGCAAATTTTCAACTTGGGTGTCAGCTGTGGCTCAGTGGCTAGCACTCTTGCCTCTGAGTAAGAAGGTTGTGGGTTCAGAGTCCCCCTCTAGGCTGACACTCCAGTGCAGTGCTGAGGGTAGTGCTGCACTGTCAGAGGTGCCGTCTTTCGGATGAGATGTTAAACCGAGGCCCTCTCTGCTCTCTCAGGTGGATGTAAAAGATCCCGTGGCCCTTTTTGAAGAAGAGCAGGGGAGTTATCCCCGGTGTCCTGGCCAATATTTCTCCCTCAACCAACATAACAAAAAAAAAAACAGGTTATCTGGTCATTATCACATTGCTGTTTGTGGGAGCTTGCTGTGCGCAAATTGGCTGCCGCCTTTCCTACATTGCAACAGTGACTACACTCCAAAAGTACTTTATTGGCTGTAAAGCGCTTTGGGACGTCCTGAGGTCGTGAAAGGCGCTGTATAAATGCAAGTCTTTCTTTCTTTTTAAAACTGGAGTTGCAGTTGGAACCTCCTCTTCCTCATCTACCTGTTGCCAACATGATGACATCATTGGCAGACATGGGATCAGCTTTCACATAGATGCTCTACCTCGGCACCATTTGTCTCACCCCTCCACTGCCTGTGTGTTGTGTTGGATGAGCCACAATTTCCTCCAGCTAAATGTTGGGGAAGATTTTTGTCTGCTTACCGCTCAGTGCATGCTGAAAAACTGAAATCCGACTGCACACTGGCTGCACGAGCCTGCAATATAGGGTCGGACCTATTTTAGGAGTCTTTCGAGTCCTGCGAAATCGGTCCTTTTTGTGCCCATTTTCTGCCCGGATAACGGACTCAGCGAGGTCCAAATGCTTGGCCAAGGTCAAGTTCTTCCTTTCTAAACGATGGCCATTAAAACTCAATTGAAGTGAATGTTGTGGATTAGCATTGTGTTAAGTGAGGTAAATGACCCAAATTGTGCTTCATTCATGATTTTCATCAACAAACATTACATTGCTGCTGGTTCATCAGAAAGGGCAGAAAGCCAAGTGTGCAGTATCACAATTTTAATCACTTTGTGATTATTATTATTATTTGCCCAGGAAAGATAAAACCTGAGGAGAGCTTTGTTCCTTCCATGAATGTTTGTTTTATGTTAGGATTTCCACACTACATCTGTACCGATAATGCTAAGAATATGGTGCATAATTAGAATGGGGCCATTGAATCCCAAATGAGCCAGCTAAGTTGTGAAGTAAAACTGTCAGCTATAATCTAACAACTGGGAGTTGAGACAATGCTTCCTAATCAAGGCCAGTGATTTGGCACAAGTCCTAGTGCGGTCAGCTGTAGCACCCTCACCGTGGGATCAGATCGTCAGGGCTTTAAGTCCCACCAAGTGATCTGAGCGCACGCTTTAGGTTGACGCCGCAGTAGAGTGCTGTATTGTCAGAGGTGGCATCTTTTGGATGAGATCGTCAACTGAGGCCCTGTCTGCCAGTGAGGTGGGTGTAAAAACATTGCTTAAAGAAGAGTTCTTCTGGTCAACATTTCTCCTCTGGCCATCACCTCTCAAACAGATTAACTGGGTATTTGTTATATTGCTGATCGTGGGACGTAAATTTGCCGTCAGAACAACAGTAAATACGACTTGGAAGGCAATTCATTGGCTGTGAAGCACGTTGAGATGTCCTGAGGTCGTGAAAGGCGCTATATAAAGGCAAGTTCTTCTTTCATGTGACATATTAGGGGTGATTTTACAATTCCATGCTCCTCGCATGGTGCTTCACCTGCGCGTAACACAAATTGAGATTTCCTGTCCATAAAAATCAATGGATGGAAAATCGTGAGGAACATGGGCTCGAATTCCTGATACACACTGGTGGTGGGTCATGCTGCTGACTGGGATTACAGATTTGTGAATTACGCTCATCATTACAAATAGTTATCATTGCAATATTCTGGTAAACACAATTTTACTCTCGAGCATAATTTAAAAAAAAAATCAATTTATATTTTAATGTTATTTTAAATCCACTCCTATGAACAAATGTGATTGCTGTAACGAGGCTTTAACAAAAAAAAAACTTAATCTTAAGCACTGGGATCAGCTAGAGAGCTGGACTTAATCGGCTGGAGCTGGAGAAGGACTTGCAGCCAGCTGCATCTGTTCAGTGCTGCCGTTGCACCACAGATGATACTCCAGCTGATCGTGGTGGTCAGATTCAGAGTTCCCACTGCCTTATAAGGCACAACCGAATCATAGAATAGTACAGCACAGAAGGAGGCCATTCGGCCCATCGAGTCTGCGCCAAGCTCATTCGAAGAGCAATCCAATTAGTCCCGCTCCCCCTGCTCTTTCCCCATATCCCTGCAATTTTTTTTTTCTCCTTCAAGTATTTATCCAATTCCCTGTTGAAGGCTACTTCTGAAGAAACAAACCCATTTGTTGATGACAGCAGATTGGAATGAAACAGTCCCGTTGGGGCCGTGCTAGTTTGCTGGCAGTGCAGTTGCACATTTCAGCAACAACTGCCACGGGGATGCACACCTGCACCTGCAGAAAATGGGAATTTATGCTGAGCGTGATAGGATCAGCTGGAGCATTAGCTGGAGGGCACCGACTGGATGGCACTGATCCAGTGGTAGCTGTAGCACAGCTGCCTGCCATTCTATAACTATAGCAGACTTAATTCCTTACTGTAATATATGTGGGTAGAACAAATGAAGGACAGAGACAGGATGAGTTGTTTACTAGGCCAGAGCGAACTGAGCATGTTCATACTAAACCATGTGACAAACCATGTGATCATACATTACACTGCTTTCCCCCTCTCAGATACAACAAAACTATGGTCCCCCCTTTCCCAGCATTACATGTACCACATAACAAAAACTCCTGGCTTTTTTTTCTTTTAAATCAACTACAATTGCTACACATGAACTACAAATCCAGTTTAATACCGGTTTGCGGCGCCATCCTGATCTCCTTACAAAAGGTTTTGGTGTTGAACCAATTTTCGGGCTGTTTTGTTTTGGTTCCAAACTCAAAGATGATCCTGTTTCTATCTCAGGCTTGTTTGAACCTGGTACTTCAGTTTCTGAAGTCTGAACGGAGTCAAACTCATGTATGTGTTCATGATCAAGTGGTTCAAGATCACGTCTTGGTTCATCTCTAGCAGAGAGCATTTGATCTCCATGAACACTTCGGATGTTGTCACCAATCTCAACCAAATATCTCTTGGTTCCACCAACCTCTACTACGGTTCCTATATCCCACTTGTGTGAATTCGACTTGTCAGGGGGACTGAGAACATTAACACGCTTGTTTTGTCTGAAACTGTGTTCTTTCTGATTGCAGTCATAATAACGTTTCTGACTCAACTGTTTCTGTTCCACTCTTGAGGCCAAATTCGGTTGAACAAGACTCAATCGTGTTCTCAATCTCCTCTTCATATAGAGTTCTGCTGGGTTATGTCCAGTTGTAGTGTGTGGAGTAGTTCTGTACTTCAACAAGAAATTTGCCAACCATTCCTTCATGCTGAGTCCCGAACAACTCTTTGCTTTTTGAGAGCTTCTTTCACTATTCTGACTGACCTTTCGGCTGCTCCGTTTGAAGCTGGATGATATGGTGGAATGAGAGTGTGTTTGATGCCGTTCCATTTCATGAACTCTTGGAATAGAGCAGAACGGAACTGAGGGCCATTGTCAGAAACAAGCTCATAAGAACATAAGAAATAGGAGAAGGAGTAGACCATTTGGCCCTGCTCCGCCATTCAATAAGATCATGGCTGATCTTCTACCTCATCTCCACTTTCCTGCACTATCCCTTGATTCCCTTAATATTCAAAAATCTATCGATCTCTGTCTTGAATATATTCAACGACTGAACCTCCACAGCCCTCTGGGGTAGAGAATTCCAAAGATTCACCACCCTCTGAGTGAAGAAATTTCTCCTCATCTCAGTCCTAAATGGCCGACACCTTATTCTGAGACTGTGACCCCTGGTTCTAGACTCCCCAGCCAGGGGAAACATCCTCCCTGCATCTACCCTGTCAAGTCCTGTAAGAATTTTGTATGTTTCAATGAGATCACCTCTCATTCTTCTAAACTCTAGAGAATATAGGCCTAGTCTACTCAATCTCTCCTCATAGGACAATCCCCCCATCCCAGGAACCAGTCTGGTGAACCTTCGTTGCACTCCCTCTAGAGCAAGTATATCCTTCCTTAGGTGAGGAGACCAAAACTGTATACAATACTCCAGGTGTGGTCTCACCAGGGCCCTATATAATTGCAGTAAGAAATCTTTACTCTTATACTCAAATCCTCTTGTAATGAAGGCCAACATACTATTTGCTTTCCTAATTGCTTTCTGTACCTGCATGTTAATTTTCAGTGATTTGTGTACAAGGACACCCAGGTCCCTCTGAACACCAACCTTTCCCAATCTTTCACCATTTAAAAAATACTCTGCTTTTCTATTTTTCCTACCAAAGTGGATAACTTCACATTTCTCCAAATTATATTCCATTTGCCATGCTCTTGCCCACTCATTTAGCCTGTCTATATCCCCTTGAAGCCTCCTTGCATCCTCCTCACAACTTAGATTCCCAGCTTTGTATCATCAGCAAACTTGGAGAAATTACATTTGGTCCCCTCATCCAAATCATTGATGTAGATTGTGAATAGCTGAGGCCCAAGCACTGATCCTTGCGGTACCCCACTAGTTACAGCCTGCCAACCCGAAAATGACCCGTTTATTCCTACTCTTTGTTTTCTGTCCGTTAACCAATCCTCAATCCATGCTAGTATATTACCCCCAATCCCATGAGCACTAATTTTGTTTAATAATCTCTTGTGTGGCACCTTATTAAATGCCTTCTGAAAATCCAAATACACCACATCCACTGGTTCCCCCTTATCTATTCTACTAGTTACAACCTCAAAAAACTCTAACAGATTTGTCAAACACGATTTCCCTTTCATAAATCTGTGTTGACTCTGCCCAATCCTATTATTATTTTCTAAGTGCCCTGTTACCACGTCCTTAATAATAGATTCTAGCATTTTCCCTACTACTGATGTCAGGCTAACTAGTCTGTATTCCCCGTTTTCTCTCTCCCTCCTTTCTTAAATAGTAGGGTTACATTTACTACCTTTCAATCTGCGGGAACCATTCTAGAATCTATGGAATTTTGGAAAATAACAACCAATGCATCCACTATCTCTATAGCCACTTCTTTCAAAACCCTAGGATGTAGGCCATCAGGTCCAGGGGATTTATCGGCTTTCAGTCCCATTAATTTCTCCAGTACTACTTTTTTATTAATACTAATTTCTTTCAGTTCCTCATCCTTGCTACAGCCTTGGTTCTCCACTATTTCCGTGGCGTCTTCTTCCATTATAATTTCTCCTGTCTCAGCCTGTAAGGGACCCACATTTACTTTCGCTAATCTTTTCCTTTTTACATACCTATAGAAGCGTTTACAGTCTGTTTTTATGTCTCTTGCTAGTTTACTCTCATATTCTATTTTCCCTTTCTTTATCTATTTCCTGGTCCTCCTTTGCTGAATTCTAAAATCCTCCCAATCCTCAGGTTTACTATTCTTTATGGTAACATTATAAGCCTCTTCCTTTGATCTAATACTATCTTTAACTTCTCTTGTTAGCCACGGTTGGACCACTTTTCCTGTGGGGTTTTTGTGCCTTAAAGGAATGTATATTTGTTGTAAATTATGTGTTAATTCTTTAAATGCTAGCCATTGCTTGTCTACCATCATACCTTTTAATGTAGTTTCCCAATCTACCTTAGCCAACTCGCCCCTCACTCTTCAGGAAGCCATGACATGCGAAGATAGACCTCAACTCATCTATGGTACGTTCAGTTGTAGTATTGGAACCCATGTGGTTCACTTCAATCCACTTTGAGTGACTATCTACAAGTACCAGGAAATAATCATTTGCTTTCTCACGGAAGTCTACATGTACTCTCTGAAAAGGTCGACTTGGCCGTGACCAGGGTTGTATTGGAGTTTCTGCAATTTTGGCAAATGCTGCATTTGCTGACAAGTGATTCAAGATCACTGTCCAATCCAGGCCAATAAACAACACTTCTTGCAATTGATTTCATACTGACGATCCCTGGATGTTCAGCATGAAGTTCGGCCAGAATTCTATCTCTCAAAGAAGAAGGTACCACCACTCTGTTTCCCCACTTGATACAACCTTGCTCACAAGACAATTCAGTACGCCGGTTATGGAATGGTTTCAATTCTGTGTCCAGACACTGATCAGTCCATCCATTCAAGGTGTTTTCATACACTCTTTTCAGTACTGAGTCCTTTTGAGTCTCATTTGCAATCTCAGTAGCATTCACGGAAAAGTCTTTGTCAACTGCACCTAGCGTGAAAATCTCACCTTCACTCTCAATGCATGAGTCTTCGTGTGGCAACCTGGACAAAGGATCTGTGATTGCGTTTTGCTTTGAAGTGCGATAGTCAATTGTGTAGTCATATTGTGACAACAACACTGCCCAACATTGCATTCTTGATGCGGCCATTGCAGGGATGGCAGATTTGGGCCCCAATATTGCTAGGAGCGGTTTGTGATCGGTTTTCAGGGTAAAGTTTCTGCCGATCAGGAACTGTTGGAATTTCTTGATTCCAAACATAATGGCGAGTGCTTCCTTTTCAATTTGCACATAATTTCTTTTGCTCTTCGTGAGGGTTCGCGATGCAAACGTGATTGGTTTCTCTTGGCCATCATCCATTTACGTGGCTTATGACAGCTCCCACACCATAGCTAGAAGCATCACACGCTAACTTAAGCTCACGCTCTGTGTTGTAGTGCACAAGTAGAGCATCGCTGGAAAGACTTCTCTTACAAGTGTTGTAAGCTTCCTGTTGCGCTTTTGTCCACTTCCACTGGACATCCTTCTTGAAGAGCTCGTGCAATGGAGCTAACATGGTCGCTAACTCGGGTAAGAAACGTGCATAGTATTGGACCATTCCAAGGAAAGATCTGAACTCAGACACGTTCTGAAGCTTTGGAGCATTGATGCCAGCATCAACCTTTTCCTTAACTGGTTGCAAGCCATTTGCATCAACTTTCAGACCAAGGTACACAACCTCAGGCTGCACAAAAGCACATATGCTCCTTTTGAATTTTACATTGTGGGAATTCAGCCTTTGAAGCACTAACTCTAACACTTCTAGATTTTCTTCCTCGCTGCTTGTTGTGATCAGCACATTGTCTTGATTGCATAAGCAATTTGGAATTGTTTGTAAAATCTTATCCATCATAGCCTGGAAGATTTTGGGGGAGGACTTGACACCATACGGCAGCTTGGTGTATGAGTACAGTCCCTTGTGTGTGTTGATAGTGAGATACTGTTGACTCTCTTTGTCAACATTCAGCTGAACGTAAGTGTGAGACAGGTCAAGCTTGGAGAAAACCTTTGACCCAGAGAGTGCTGCACACAAATCTTGTGATGTAGGTAACGGGTACTGCTCATCGTCAACTGCTTGGTTGATAGTAATTTTGTAGTCACCGCACAAGCGTATAATTTTGTCTGTTTTGGGCACTACCACAATCAGCCCATTCACTTTTGTCAGTTTTCACTAGCACTCTGTTCTCTCTCCGTTTTTCTAGCTCTTCCTCCACCTGACTTTTCAACACATAGGGGACCAGCCTTGCCTTACAATAGACAGGCTTCGCGTTGGACTGGATGCGGATATGCGCGTCATATCCAGTGATGCCCTCATAACTGTCTGAGAACATGCGTTTATACTTGTTCAGCATTGTGTCGAGCCACTTCTTTGAAGCATCTACACTGAAGATGGTTTTTCCAGTCTAGTTTCAACTTTCTCAACCAGTCTTTGCCCATGAGGGTTGGCCTGTTGTTGTAGCTCGCTACAATAATAGGCAGCTTTACTGACCGACCATTATGTTGAACTGTACATTCCATTTGTCCACATGGCTCTAGGATTTCTCTGGAGTAGGTTTTTAACTCTATGGTATTCTTTGTAAGTGGTATTTGATTAATCTTACTCTCATATGTGTCCTTACTCATGATAGAGCAGTCCGCCACCATATCAATATATTGGTCATTGATCAAAAGTTTTGTACGGAAGTCTTTCTCACAACTGCTAGCGTTGCCGCTAGTGGCATAGATACTGTAGCTGTCCACTTCTTCAATATCAGGTGTGTTCACGTCAATATTGTGAACTCCTCCCTTTTGTTGTCGCTGCTTTGCACTGCCACTAGCATGGTTCTTACTTCCTGCTTTCGATCTAGTTCTGCAAGCTGTTGAAATATGGCCTTGCTTCTGGCAGTGAAAACACTTTGCATTTCTGTATTGGCAGGGCTGTGGTGAGTGATTTCCATTGCAGTGATAACAATTCACTGAACTGCTTTCACCGACATGCTTTTGACTTGGTCTCACAGCTTTAGGTTCGGTGGTGGCTTTGTGACTGTAGACCTCAGCTGCACTAGTCACTTGAGTTGGACGGAGCAACCTAGCATTCTGAGATGCCATCTCCATGGATAGAGCAATTTTGCATGCTATGTCAAACGTTAGGTTCAGAGTGTTCAGTAATTTGGACTGTGTGCACTCATCCACCAGTCCACACACAAACTTATTTCGCAACGCACAATCCAAAAATGTGTCGAAGTTACAAGGCAAAGACAGGTTTTTAAGAGCTACAATATACTCACTGATGGTTTCACTTTGTTTTTGGTTTCTGGTACCAAGCTTATAGCTCTCTGCTCTTTCTAATGGCTTTGGGTCGAAATGGTCCTCGAGTTTCTTGACAATGTCTTTAAACGACACATCCTTCACTCTCCCTGGCGCGAGTAGGTTTGTCAACGTTCCGTAGACATCTGGCCCGATATCCCTTAGAATAATTGCTTTTTTATGTTCACGAATTACTTTATTTTGAGCTTGAACATTCTCATCTGCACCTTCGGTCCCAATAATGTTATTGGACTTAAGAACTGAATGGTTCACGAGCTCAGTCATACATACTGAGACTTCCGATGAATCCCATAGGCACAGCCATGATTGTCCTGATCCCGTTGAACAGTGACTCAGCACGCTATCTGTGTACCTGTGAAAATCAACACTGCTGTTGCTGTGTACACATACACACGAAGGCGAAGCACAGATGGATTCTGCATCAACAGCATTAACAGTAAAACATCGCAAAAGATTCAGTTTAGGTGTCACAAATTCACCTTAAACTTTTCCACTCGAAGGTTGAACACTGTGTCCTTCCATGATCCCTAAAACTGGCTTTGGGATCCCATTCTTGTCGCCAAAAATTTAATATATGTGAGTAGAACAAATGAAGGACAGAGACAGGATGAGTTGCTAGTAAAGGAGCTTGTTTACTAGCCCAGAGCGAACTGAGCATGCTCATATTAAACCATGTGACAAACCATGTGATAATACTGTGTTACAAGGTACAAGGTACAAATTTGTTAATAAAAAGGAAGACTAACACCTTTCACAACATCAGGATGTCCCAAAGCGTTTACAGCCAATGAAGTATTTTTTAAGTGTAGTCACTGTGGGAGCTTGCTGTGCAGCTAATTTGTGCACAGCAAGCTCCCACAGACTGCAATATGATAATGACCAGATAATCTGTTTTTAGTGATGTTGGTTGAGGGTTTAATATTGGCCAGGACACCGGGGATAACTCCCCTGCTCTTCTTTGCAATAGTGCCATGGGATCTTTTACATCCACTTGAGAGGGCAAATGGGGCCTCGACTTAACGTCTCATCTGAAAGATGGCACTTCCATCAGTGCAGCACTCCCTCAGTACTGCACTGAGAGTTTTCAAAAATCCCATTCGAACAATTATGTTCGCTTTCCACCAGTACAGGAATGAGTTTCAACAGTAAGTAGCTGGCCTTCCAGTCGACATGATTTTCTCAATTGTACCCACAACTTTCCTGCGACTTTTGCGTAAATGTCTGCGACAAATCACAAGCCTTATTCGGAATCCAATGTGTTTCATGCTGTCTTGATGTTATGACATGCCTTGGAAGTAGGGTTAACAACATATTCCAGCAGGTTTCATCACATGACCTCCTGCCTCCAACAGCCCCGCCCTCCCACACTCCAGCCATTGGTCGCCCGACATGTCCGTCCTCTCAACGCCCCGCCTTCGCACGCCAAGTGGAAAGTGAACAGACTCTTCATTACCCGATTAGATCTAGCAATCTTCACTGTTAGCCTTTTCCTCCGATCTCCGCTATTTTTATAACTAATAACAAAAGTGTTCAAATCATTGAGAGAAAAAAACGCACCATTTTTTAAAAATGCCCCGATGATTTTGCTTCCTGTTTGCCTGCTGCAGTGTCCTGGAGATTAATCTTTCATTCCTGGAGACTCCAGGAGAACCTGGGAGGGTTGGCAAATAGCAACCCTAATTGGAAGCCGCCTAATAATTCAAGTCTGCTCTCTTTGCCTCTTAGACAATGGCCCTGAATTTCCGATCGGAGGCTTCCTGCGGGCGGATGCCTCCGAGCGGAAAACAAATCTACGACCCTACCTACTGGTTCCGTAGATCCTGAGACTTCCGATCCTGGGCCTCTCCTGTTGGAAATGCGCAGAGGCCCAGGTATCCCAGGGGCGCATGCGGTTCGCAAGCGCCCCTGGGATCACGTGGGCCAGGCGAACCAATCAAAGAAGGGAATCCCCCTTCATACTTATGACAGGTCTGTAGGGACAGAACTGTCAAAAATATGAATGGGGATCACATTTAAAAACACACTAAAACATTAAATACATTGAAAAAAAATTAAATGTTTTTACGGGGCTAAAAATAAACTTGCCTTTTTGAAGAGTATTTTAAATTTATAAATGAGTTATCAAATTTAATTTTTCTATTTTTCAACACTCTTAAGTTGTTAAAAGCAGGCTTTACCAGGCGTAAGAATTCTATGGCCTCTCAGCGGGTGGAAGTTGTGCAAAAAGCGCAATCTCCACCCGCAGAGGCACTTCTCCTGGGCAGGCGGATTATCTGTCAAGAGAATTCTTGACAGATCGCAAGTGCTGGTTTTCAGCGCATGCGCTTCGCATGCCTGAAACCGGCACTTGCATGGCCCCTGCGGCTGCGTACACACCTCGTATGCACCCGTGGGGGTCGGAAAATCCGGCCCAATATGTTGATAGGTAAGTACAATGGGCCAGAAATTCGGGTCGGAGGCTTCCCGCGGGTGCAAGCCCCCGACCTGCACTTACCTAGCGCGCCTGCCGTTGTGCTGTGGGCTCGCGTGGGATTCTGATCCTGGGCCTCCTCCAGCTGCCGGTGTGCAGTGCTCGCGTATCCCAGGGGCGCAGTTATGTCGAAGCGTCCCCTGGGATCACGTGGGCCATGGAGAGCCAATCGGAGCAGGGAATCTCCATTCATAGATTTGACAGGAAGACCTGTCAAATCTATGAATAGAGATCGGCCCCAAAACCTAACTAAAACTTCAAATAAATTTTTAAAAAAACATCACATTTTTAAAATAACTATAAATTACATAAACAAAAATTTAAATTTTTAAAAAAATTAATTACAATTTTTAACGGGGCTAAAAATAAACTTACCTTTCTTTAAAGTATTTAAAAAAGATAAACCTGTGGAAAAAATGTTTCAATTTTACTTAATTCACCAGTTACCTTGTTAAAAGCAGGCCTTGTGCCTGCTTTTTCAACACGCAGCTGCTAGGGACTTACCCTCACGGAGAAACCTGAAAAAAAAATGGAAGTTCTAGGTCTACGTGCTGCCTCACCGGCGCACGCGTTTGACCTCCAAACCCCTTCCTTCAAGGGAACAGAAGTTCTGGTTTCCAGCGCATGCGCAGTGCATGCGTGAAACCGGCAATTTCGTTGGGTCTACGGGTGAGTACACAGCGCGTACTCACCTGTGGAGACCCGAATTTCTTGCCCAATATTAGTGTGGCAAGGTACCCACTGGACACGCTGGCTTTCTCCAACTCTCGGAATACATTAGTCACGTGTATGCATGTGCGACAAAAATAAAGCATTTCTGTCTAGTTCTAATTTGGCAGCAATATCTTTCAGTCGTAATACTAAAGGGGTTTTAAAAAACCATGGGGGAAAAATTCAGTTGGTTGCGCCTCCCATTAGCGCCTTAAGAGGGTGCTAATGGGGCGCAAAGCATGCAGCGCCCGGGCGTGGTGATGTGTGCGCTGCTCGCAAAATTAACTAGACATTTTGCGGCGGCGCTAAACACTATCGACACGATCTCCTGCGCCGGCAGATCGTGACGTCAGTCGAGTGCGCAACGCCCTGGTATCGCCCCGGAGCGGATATTGAGTGGCGCCCCCTGCCTTACCGCCTGCCGCTAGCAACGATAGGTTGAGGGGAGCGTTTTGCAGTCAGGAAGGGACTGGGGGAGCGCTATTTAAAGGCGACCGCTTCCTGCCTTTTATTGTTGGTGACATTTTTGAACCACACATTCTGAGAGAGAGAGAGAGAGAGAGAGACTTCTGGAGAGATTCAACACTGTGTGAAGGAGATTTGGGTACTGAGCAGCACTTTGCAGGTTCATTTTGATTTGCCCTTCCTTGTATTGATTTAGAAGAGACTGTGGGGGCTGCACTCTGAACTCTTTCCCTGGTACTCTCCATTGTTCTTTCCAATTTTGTTTTAACAATCATTTCCCTGGCCTAACGCGATACAAATGTTGCAAAGTTTGGCTTGGGTCGTTTTCAAGGCTACATGTTGAAAACAATCAGGTGCAGGTACATTCACTTTAATTCAAGCACCTGTACGCTGGGTGGTTCAATATAATTTTATGACCCGGACTATAAAATCCAATTTTCCATCTGTAGCCTTATTCTTAGCTGCATAAACATTTATGGCCAGTAGTTGAAAGTTTTTACAAGACCCATAGTTAGGACTAGTTAATAGAAATGGGTTCATTGTAATAGGTAATTTTATGAGTGAATAGCAAAAGGAAACAGTTCACAGAAACTAGTTCGGGGGGGAGCAGGTATTTTCGCTGAATACTTTAGGTGCTAAAGAGGCGGCCAAGATTGTGTCTTAAGCTGAAACGTCGGTTTAGCCCGCGTTTAGCACAAGACGCTATCTTGGTAAAGGAGTTGAAGCCAGCGCTAGGAACGGCCGCCCCGGAGGCTTGTTAAACAGATGATTGCCATGGAGGGCGAGGTGGCATCCTTACCCCCTGCGGGGACAGGACATCCCTCCTCTCTCGACTTCCTCCGCCAGGACCTCAGTGCTGCATCCGAGAACATGTGCGCCCTCTCCCTTGGTCCCTGAGCCATCTTGCAATGTGCCGCTGTCTGCCAGCCAGAGCACTCCACAACTTCAGTGGAAATCAAGGGAAATGGGGATTGGGCGACAAAGTGGAGTTGAGGTTAAAGATCAGCCATGATCTTATTGAATGGCGGAGCAGGCTCGGGGAGCCATATGTCCTACTCCTGCTCCTATTTCTTATGTTCTAAGTGGGTGTGAGGAGCCCACATATACTGCTCCATGAAAATTGTGTCTAATCAGCACTTGAATGCTAAACCTGCAGGTTTCTGGTTTAGCACCTTCAGCCAAGTTCAAATTATGGTAAAAATTATGTGCTAAATTCAGTCTTTCAAACAGACTAGTCTTATTAGCATTGTTTTCAACCTTTGACCAAAATAACCCCTTTGGTATTTATAATCCTTTCTAAAATATCTGGATACCTGCAATTCGTTGTCAATCATTTCAGGGTGCAGATTCATCCCACCTGATCCCGAGAGCAGTATTGACTTTGATGGGGCTATGGTCAACCTCAGTCTAACTGAACCATGGTCTGGATACCTGTGATTAAATATCTGGACCAGCAACCTCTGCAACCATGATCTGAGAGTTCCCATTCTCATTCCCTTCCTTTCCCACTTTTTTTCCTTCTGCTCCTGTTAATGCTTCCTCTTTCTTTGTGCTTTCATTCCCTCTTTGGTTCTTTATCTTTTCGAAGTTGAGATTAATCTGTCAGAAAAAAATCTGTGTGCAATGAAGTAGGCCGCGATTTTGCTGGCACTCAGAGTGCGAGTTTGGAGGCGGGTCCGCTGTCAAAATCGAAATGATTGACAGCGGGTTGGGAGCCCGCTCCGAACCCGCCTCCATGTAAGTTTCCAAAGTGTCGGGTCTGCGATTTCAGAACAGACCCGCCACCAAGTGGTGGGGGAGGCATTTAAGATAGTTAAATGCTTGTTAAATGCTTGTTAACTTCTATTTTGCCAGCCTATTTCTATTTTACCACATTTTTAACGGGGTTCACGTCGTTCAGAGATCACGTCAGGTAAGTAGGTCGGGTTCTCTCTGTCTCCCCATTGATGTGAATAGGTGACAGCTGCAAAAGTGGTATGAAAGCTACCATTTCACAGCTGGTCACTTTCCAATGTCAGAAGCTTGAGCCTTCAGGACTTGGAAGACACTTTTGAGCTGTATGTAGTTTGGAAGTATTTGGAGTAAACTCTCTATCTACTGTCACCTCCTTGGAGCAAGCTCTCTCACCATTGACAGATCGCTTCTGTCATCACAACTTCAGCTGTCATCTATTCCAGCAAGATCGGTGCCCCTGAAAAAATCTCATCTTGGTCATCAGAATCCCACCATGATCAGCCCCAGCACCAACATCACCAGGCACACTAGCATCACCATCAACAATACCAACCTTCTCTGCAATCACCTAATGCTGCACAGGACACAGGGCATCAGCACCCAACAACATTGCTGCCCGGGAGGCCAGTGATGGCATCACCATGGCCAGATTTACTTCACTTGATGCTGTACACCCTGGCTGCCACATGATGCGCCAGGTTAACATGACCCAACACCATAAATCATCCCTACAATGCTCAAGCCATTCCTTTCACACTCATCACAATTGGGGTGGGTGGGCGGAGTTATGTCTCAACATTCACTGGAACTCACTAAGACACTTCCAAAGGTGAGCATAGATCTGTCCAATAAGGTAAAGTGTTGAAAATATTGATTTCAATGTTTGACAACACATTAACAGAAACTTCAAATGAACATTGGCTAAACCACCCAGGTGCCTACCCTTGTGTGTTGGCAGTTCGTATGCTTGGACTAGGATGAGGGCGAGTGTGACGGGTGGCGAGTGAGATGGGGAAGTGATAATGTAGATAGAGAGGGATGGGTGGAGGTGCACGGTAAGTTGGTGTGAGTAAAGAAGTGCAGGAGTAGGGTAGGGAAGGCAGAGTGATGTGGACGTGATGAGTGGCACAGCAGGATGAGGTTGAGTGTGGCTTTGCAGTAATGTTTCGTGATCTACTGAAATCATTGAAAGGTTTGCGCCACTGCACCCAGGTCCCCCTGACCACATCCCTGCTGGTGCCCTCCTGTGCAATGTACAACAAGGCTGCGTTGATCTCCAGGGGAGGTCTCTTCCGCCCATGGGAAGGGAAGAGAACCTCCCTGCGTGCTGTGACTCCCTCCATAAGCATATGGAGGGAGTCATGGGAGAGCCTGGGTGCAGCCGTGCACCTTTGTGCAGTGCTTGTCAGTGTTTGCAGCACCTCAATGCTGTAGAACACTGACAGCAGAACTCTCAAGATCAATTTAGACATGGCAACTTTAAGAAAACCAGCTGATGACACGTCATCAAATGACGTCATCAGACCCGCTTCCTTTTAATTGGCCGGGAACCTCGCAGGGCGGGCTTAACAATCCCAATCAACGGAAAATCACTTGGAGAGTGCGGGCTGCAGTAGGCTGCGGGCTGGGACCGCGACACTGACCCCGGCCGCCCTGGACCCGCCTGGGTCAGCAAAATCGCGGCCGTATTGTTTATTGGGAAGTTGTATTATCCAAGAATGATACCGAACTATATTGGAACTGACATAGAAGTGTGGAGGCGGTTGATCTGATCTGCATTAATCTTTCTATTTTCTTTCCTGTATTGTTTTCTCTCTCTTGTAAAATAAATAAAATTACCAACAAATTGTTGATAAAACAGTTATAGCTAACAATTGTTTCAATACATTGGGCCAGAAATTCGGCTCCCTGGCTTCCCGCGGGTGCAAGGATCGCGCGCGCACCTACCTACCGCGCCTGCCGTTGACCCCTGGGCCCGCGGGGGATTCCGGTCCTGGGCCTCCTCCAACTGCCGGCGCGCAGTGCTTGCGTATCCCAGGGGCGTAGTTAGTGCGATGCGTCCCCTGGGATCACATGGACCATGGAGAGCCAATGGCAGCAGACCATCTTTCATTCATAGATTTGACAGGAAGGCCTGTCAAATCTATGAATACAGATCGGCCCCAAAACATCCCTAAAACTACAAATAAATTTTAAAAAAACATCACATTTTAAAAATAACTATAAATTACATTAATTAACTATTTTAAACAAAAATTAAATTTTTTGAAAAAATTAATTACACTTTTTAATGGGGCTAAAACTAAACGTAATTAAAAAAGATAAATCTGTGAAAAAAATGTTTAAATTTTAATAAAATCAACACTTACCTTGTTAAAAGAAGGCCTTGCGCCTCCTTTTTCAATGTGCATCTTTTCCGTGCTTACCCTCACGGAGGAACCTGTAAAAAAAACTCGAAGTGCGAGGCGAACGCGCTGGCCCTCCGGCGTGCGCGTTCGACCTCTGAACCCCTTCCTTCAGGGGAACGGAAGTGCCGGTTTCCCGCGCATGCGCAGTGCATGCAAGAAACCAGCACTTTCGTTGGGCCTACGGGTGAGTACGCGTACTCACCCGTAGAGACCCGAATTTCTGCCCCATTATTTTAAAAGTTTAAATAAAACAAAATAATACATTCGAAAAGTGTGCACCTTGTTTCTAGACTGGTAAAGTGTAATGTGAGCCTGACTAACATCTTATTTGTAAAATGCATCTTACTCTAAATGTGTGCAGTGACCTAGTAAAACTGTAACGTGCTCAGATGAGAGCACATCACACTTCACTGACACACAGTTGATAATCTTTATCTCTCCTTTCCTGAGCAAGTATGTGGAATTCTTAAAAAAAAAGTTGCCCATCTTTGGCAAATCTAACTGATTGTCTGATTTTGTTGGGCTCATGCTTGGTGTAGCTTGCAGTAAATCTTCCTGGCTGAGTCTCATTGTAAAAATGATTTAGCTCCTTAAGCTTATATTGTCTCTCTCGCACAAAATCAGCAACTGTGAGAAGCGTATCAGTATGTTTTATGATCTTCTATTAGCTTCTTTAAAAATCTGAGCAGTTTAGACAAGCAAAGATCTGCTGAGGCATTGTATTAGCCATGGTAGCTCTTTGTCGTTTTAATCCCGATCCCTGCCCTATCTCCATATTCATTAACACCTTTTCCCCCAAAATAAATATGTATTTTCCTTTTAAACACCCTGGTTGATTCTGCCTCCATGGCCTTCTCCGGCAGTCCGTTCCACAACTCTGTGAAAAGGCTTTTCCTGGATTTGCTTTTAACCAGTTTCGTTCAAATTTCAAGATTTTGTTCCCTTGTTCTCAACTCTTCTCGAGGGAAACGCTGTTCTCAATTTACCCTGTCAATTCCCATCATTATTCCAAGCCCTCAATCAGATCGCTCCGGAACTTTCACATTTCCATGGAAATTGACGCAAGATTGCCCAGTATCTCATCATAATTCAGTCCCTGCACCCTCGCTATCATCATAGTCAATCATCACAGGAGTCCTTCCAAGATCTAAAACTGAACACAATACTCCAAATAAGGTCTGACCTGCACTTTATTTAACTGCAGCAATAATCCCTTGATTTAAATTTTTTTGCTTTTTATGATGAAGCCTAGTGTGCTATTAGACTTTTTGATTATTTTTTACAACTACAAGCTCCTAAACCCCTAAATCCCTTTGTTCACCTCTGCCCTCTAGATTAGCTTACCCACTGCCTTTCTTACATCTAAAGTGCAATACCTTACTACACGTTTGTTAAAATGCATCTCTCGGTATTCTGCTCACTTGCTCAATCTACTAATGTATCTTTGCAAATTTCTTCTCTCTTCTTCACAATTCACTATACCTATCAGCATATCTATCTATCTATCTATCTTATAAATAAATACACACACACATATATATGCATATCTACAAAAGCAAAATACTGCGGATGTTGAAAATCTGAAATAAAAACAGAGAATGCTGGGAATACTCAGCAGGTCAGGCAGCATCTGTGGAGAGAAACACAGAGTTAACGTTTCAGGTCGATGACCCTTCATCAGAATATACATAAATATACACACATACACTTCATGCACACTTCCTGTCAATTTTTTGCATTATAAGTTCTTATCTCCACACTTATAATAGAAATTGCCTCCTATCCTCCCTTAATCTCTCCCTCCATGTAAACTCCCCAACCCATAATCACAGCCACCCCCTTGACCTTGCCATCTCTCATGGCCTCGCAACTCCAATCGTGTCAATTGCAGATAAGGCCATCTCTGACCATTCCCTCGTATCGCTCTCCACCCACATCCCTCTTCCACCCATTCGCCCCCCGCCCCCCCCCCCCCCCACAACCCTACTTCCTTCTGTGTCCGCCCCTGGAAAAAACTCTCTCCCAAATCTCTTACAACTGCACTTATGAAATCCCAACTGTCCAGCCTCTGGCCCTCCATTCACCATGACATTTCTGCAGCTACCGATCTGCTCAACCACACCCTCACCACCACCTTTGATGCCCTAGTCCCTACTAAAACAATTATCCTCTCTCACCCTGGCTGTTCCCCCTGGTACGGCTCTCATCTTCACTCCCTTAAGTCCAAGGAACGCAGACTTGAACGGATATGGCAGACAACTGGTTTAACCATTCACCGCTAGATCTGGCTGGACCACATAAAGCATTATCGGGTCCTGCTCTCGTCTGCCAAAATTGCTCACTGCTCCAGAATCATTTTGGAATGCAAAGATAAACCCGGACTCTTATTCTCTACTTCTAACCGTCTTCTTAAACCATACGAACATACGAATTAGGAGCAGGAGTAGGCCACTCGGCCCCTCGAGTCTGCTCCGCCATTCAATAAGATCATGGCTGATCTGATTACTCCACATTCCCGCCTACCCCTGATAACTTTTCACCCCCTTGCTTACCAAGAATCTATCTACCTCTGCCTTAAAAATATTCAAAGACTTTGCTTCCACCGCTCTCTGAGGAAGAGAGTTCCAAAGACTCACGACCCTCTGTGAGAAAAAATTTCTCCTCATCTCTGTCTTAAATGGGCGACCCCTTATTTTTAAACAGTGACCCCTGGTTCTAGATTCTCCCACAAGAGGAAACATCTCTCCACATCCACCCTGTCCAGACCCCTCAGGATCTTATATGTTTCTATCAAGTCATCTCTTATTCTTCTAAACTCCAGTGGATACAAGCCTAGCCTGTCCAACCTTTCCTCATAAGACGACCCGCCCATTCCAGGTATTAGTCTAGTAAACCTTCTCTGAACTGCTTCCAACGCATTTACATCCTTCCTTAAATGAGGAGACCAAAACTGTACACAGTACTCCAGATGTGGTCTCACCAATACCCTGTATAACTGAAGCATAACCTCCCTACTTTTGTATTCAATTCCCCTCGCAATAAACGATAACATTCTATTAGCTTTCCTAATTACTTGCTGTACCTGCATAGTAACCTTTTGTGATTCATGCACTAGGGCACCCAGATCCCTCTGCATCTCAGAGCTCTGCAATCTCTCACCATTCAGATAATATGCTTCTTTTTTATTCTTCCTGCCAAAATGGACAACTTCACATTTTCCCACATTATACTCCATTTGCCAGATCTTTGCCCACTCACTTAACCTATCTATATCCCTTTGTAGCCTTCTTATATCCTCTTCACAATTTACTTTCCTACCTATCTTTGTGTCATCAGCAAATTTAGCAACCATACCTTCGGTCCCTTCATCCAAGTCATTTATATAAATTGTAAAAAGTTGAGGCCCCAGCACTGATCCCTGTGGCACACCACTTGTTACATCTTGCCAATCAGAAAATGACCCATTTATGCCTACTCTCTGTTTCCTGTTAGCTAGCCAATCTTCTATCCACGCCAATATGTTACCCCCTACACCATGAGCTTTTATTTTCCGCAATAACCTTTGATGTGGCACCTTATCAAATGCCTTCTGGAAATCTAAGTACAGTACATCCACCAGTTCCCCTTTATCCACAGCACATGTTACTTCCTCAAAGAACTCCAATAAATTGGTTAAACATGATTTCCCTTTTTCAAAACCATGTTGACTCTGCCTGATTACTTTGAACTTTTCTAAGTGCCCTGCTATAACGTCTTTAATAATAGCTTCTAACATCTTCCCTATGACAGATGTTAAGCTAACTGGCCTGTAGTTTCCTGCTTTCTGTCTCCCTCCCTTTTTGAATAAAGGAGTTACATTCGCTATTTTCCAATCTAATGGAACCTTCCCCGAATCTAGGGAATTTTGGAAAATTAAAACCAACGCATCAACTATCTCACTAGCCACTTCTTTTAAGACCCTCGGATGAAGCCTCTCCCCTGTCTCCTCCACCCTCACCTCCGATAACTAGTGTGAGGAGTTCATGGACTTCTTTGTCTCTAAGATTGAGACCATCCGTTCAACTGCCTCTGCCACTTCCCTTCCTTCCCCTAGCCCACTGGGCCAAACTTCCTCTAAGGTTCCCCCCTGCCCTAGCCCTGAACTCACATCTTTCTCCAGTTTCTCTCTGATCTCCCCTCATGACCTCTCTGCGCTCATCTTGTCCATGAGACCCACCTCCTGCTCCCTCGACCCTATTCCCACCAAACTGCTGACCACCCAACTTCCTTTTCTGGCTCCCATGTTAGCTGATATTGTTAATGGTTCTCTCTCCTCAGGTACTGTCCCCTCTCCCTCATAGAAACATAGAAAATAGATGCAGGAGTAGACCATTTGGTCCTTCGAGCCTGCACCGCCATTTAATGCGTTCATGGCTGAACATGCTACCTCAGTACCCCATTCCTGCTTTCTCGCCATACCCCTTGATCCCCCTAGTTGTGAGTATTCTATCTAACTCCCTTTTGAATATATTTAGCGAACTGGCCTCAACAACCTTCTGTGGTAGAGAATTCCACAGATTCACCACTCTCTGGGTGAAGAAGTTCCTCCTCATCTCAGTCTTAAATGGCTTCCCCTTTATCCTTAGACTGTGACCCCTGGTTTTAGTTTTCCCTAACATTGGAAACATTCTGCTCGCATCTAATTTGTCTAAACCAGTCAGGATTTTAAACGTCTCTATAAGATCCCCCCTCATTCTTCTGAACTCCAGAGGATACAAGTTCAGTTGATCCAGTCTTTCTTGATATGTCAGTCTGGCCATCCCAGGAATCAATCTAGTGAACCTTCGTTGCACTCCCTCAATAGCAAGAATGTCCTTCCTCAAGTTAGGAGACCAAAACTGCCCACAATACTCCAGGTGTGGCCTCACCAAGGCCCTGTACAACTGTAGCATCACCTCCCTACTCCTGTACTCAAATCCCCTTGCTATGAAGGCCATCATGCCATTTGCTTTCTTGACTGCCTGCTGCACTTGCCTTCCCACCTTCAGTGACTGATGTACCATGACGCCCAGGTCTCGTTGCACTTCCCCTTTCCCTAATCTGCCACCATTCAGGTAATAGTCAGCCTCCCTATTTTTACCACCAAAGTGGATAACCTCTCATTTATCCACATTGTACTTCATCTGCCATACATTTGCTCATTCACCCAACCTGTCCAAGTCACTCTGTAGCCTCCTAGCATCCTCCTCATTGTTCACACTGCCTCCCAATTTAGTGTCATCCGCAAATTTGGAGATATTACAATTAATCCCTTCGTCCAAATCATTAATATATAATGTAAACAGCTGGGGCCCCAGCACCGAACCCTGCGGTACCCCGCTGGTCACTGCCTGCCATTCTGAAAAGTACCCATTTACTCCTACTCTTTGTTTCCTGTGTGCCAACCAGTTCTCAATCCACGTCAACACATTACCCCCAATCCCATGTGCTTTAACATTGCACACCAATCTCTTGTGTGGGACCTTGTCGAAGGTCTTCTGAAAGTCCAAATACACCACATCTACTGGTTCTCCCCCGTCCACCCTATTGGAAACATCCTCAAAAAATTCCAGAAGATTTGTCAAGCATGATTTCCCTTTCACAAATCCATGCTGACTTGGACCTATCATGTCGCCACTTTCCAAATGGTCTGTTATGACATCTTTAATAATTGATTCCATCATTTTACCCACCACCGATGTCAGGCTGACCGGTCTATAATTCCCTGCTTTCTCCCTCCCTCCTTTTTTAAAAAGAGGGGTTACATTAGCCACCCTCCACTCCTTCGGAACTGATCCAGAGTCTAAGGAATGTTGGAAAATGATCGTCAATGCATCCACTATTTCCAAGGCCACCTCCTTAAGTACTCTGGGATGCAGACCATCAGGCCCTGGGGATTTATCAGTCTTCAGTCCCATCAATTTCCCCAACACCTTTTCCCGACTGATAAGGATTTCCCTCAGCTCCTCCCTCTTACCAGATCCTTTGATCTCTTTTATTTCCGGAAGGTTGTTTGTGTCCTCCACAGTAAACACCGAACCAAAGTACTTGTTCAATTGATCTGCCATTTCTTTGTTCCCCATTATGACTTCCCCTGTTTCTGACTGCAGGGGACCTACGTTTGTTTTTACTAACCTCTTTCTTTTTACATATTTATAGAAGCTTTTGCAGTCCGTTTTAATGTTCTCCGCAAGCTTCCTTTCATATTTTATTTTCCCTGCCCTAATCAAACCCTTCGTCCTCCTCTGCTGAGTTTTAAAGTTCTCCCAGTCCCCGGGTTTGCTGCTACTTCTGGCCAATTTGTATGCCACTTCCTTGCTTTTAGTACTATCCCTGATTTCTCTTGTTAGCCATGGTTGAGCCACCTTCCCTTTTTTATTTTTACGCCAGACAGGGATGTACAATTGCTGTAGTTCATCCATGCGATCTCTAAATGTCTGCCATTGCCCTTCCACTGATAACCCCTTAAATATCGCTTGCCAATCTAACCTCGCCAATTCACGCCTCATACCCTCAAAGTTGCCCTTATTTAAGTTCTGGACCATGGTCTCTGAATTAACTGTTTCCTTCTCCATCCTAATGTAGAACTCCACCATACTATGGTCACTCTTCCCCAAGGGGCCTCGCACCACAAGATTGCTGATTAGTCCTTCCTCATTACACAACACCCAGTCCAGGATGGCCTCCCCTCTAGTTGGTTCCTCAACATATTGGTTTAGGAAACCATCCCTTAAACACTCCAGGAAATCCTCCTCCACCGTATTGCTTCCAGTTTGAGTAGCCCAATCTATATGCATATCAAATCTGCCATCAACACCCCTCTCCTCAAAAAAACAACCCTTGATCCCTCCATCCTTGCAAACTACCGCCCCATCTCCAACCTCCCTTTCCTCTCCAAAGTCCTTGAACATGTTGTTGCCTCCCAAATCCATGCCCATCTTTCCCGCAATTCCATGTTTGAATCCCTCTAATCAGGTTTCCGCCCTTGCCACAGTACCGAAACGGCTCGCATCAAAGTCACAAATGACATCCTTTGTGACTGTGACAAAGGTAAACTATCCCTCCTCGTCCTTCTTGACTTGTCTGCAGCCTTTGACACGGTTGACCACTCCATCCTTCAACGCCTCTCCACCGTCGTCCAGCTGGGTGCGACTGCACTCGCCTGGTTCTATTCTTATCTATCTAATCGTAGCCAGAGAATCACCTACAATGACTTCACTTCCTGATCCTGCATCATTACCTCTGGTGTCCCCCAAGGATCTATCCTTGGTCCCCATCCTATTTCTCATCTACATGTTGCTCCTTGGCGACATTATCAGTAAACACAGTGTCAGTTTCCACATGTATGCTGACAACACCCAGCTCTACCTCACTATCTCTTCTCTCGACCCCTCCACGATCTCTAAATTGTCAGACTGCTTGTCCGACATAGAGTTCTGGATGAGTAAATATTTTCTTCAATTAAATATTGGGACGACTGAAGCCATTGTTTTCGGTCCCCGCCACAAACTCTGTTCCCTAGCCACTGACTCCATCCCTCTCCCTAACATCTGTCTGAGGCTGAACCACACTGTTCGCAACCTTGGTGTCATATTTGACCCTGAAATGAGCTTCTGACCACATATCCGCAGCATAACAAAGACCGCCTATTTCCACCTCCGTAACATCGCCTGTCTCCACCCTTGCCTCAGCTCATCCACTGCTGAAATCCTCATCCATGCCTCTGTCACCTCTAGACTTGACTATTCCAACGCACTCCTGGCTGGCCTCCCACATTCCACACAATGTAAACTTGAGGTCATCCAAAACTCGGCTGCCCGTGTCCTAACTCGCACCAAGTCCCGTTCACCCATCTCCCCTGTGTTCGCTGACCTACATTGGCTCCCGGCTAAGCAGCGCCTCGATTTCAAAATTCGCATCCTTGTTTTCATATCCCTCCATGGCCTCACCCCCTTCCTATATCTGCAATCTCCTTCAGCCCCAGAACCACCCCCCCCCCCCGCCCACCCCCCCCCCCCGCCCTGAGACATCTGCGCTCCTCTAATTCTGCCCTCTTGAGCATCCCTGATTATAATCACTCAACCATTGGTGCCAATGCCTTCTGTTGCCTGGGCCCTAAGCTCTGGAATTCCCTGCCTAAACCTCTCCGCCTCGCTACCTCTCTTTCCTCCTTTAAGACGCTCCTTAAAACCTACGGGGTAGAAATTAGGTCGCGCCCCATTTGGGGCGCAAATATCGTCTGGACGCAAATATTAGCGCCTGGCGCTAATTATCGGCACTGACTGGAAACTTCACTTTTACCGCCCCGGGAGGTGAGTGGAGCGCTAAAGCAGGCGCTGCACACCTGTCTTAAGGCGCAAAGGCCAAGGAGTGAGGCGCTAACTCAGCGTGTGAGCGCAGCGCAGCTGCTGCCAGTTAGCGAGGGAACACAGACACACTGGCGCCGGCCACTTCTTAAAGCGGGGGGGGCCAACTTGCTCCCCAGCCACACCCTGCTCATTGCAGCCTTGAATCTCGGCCTGGAGAGACCTGTGAATCCATTTTGCAGCCAAGCATGGAGAGGGTGAGAGAACGCGCTCATCGCTTCACCGAGCGGGCCTTGGATGCTCTGGTTGGCGCGGTGGAGCGCAGACGATGTATGCTCTTCCCTGAGAGTGGCAGGAGGCCTTTGCCATGCGAGTTCAGAAGAGTGTGGAGGGAGGTGGCTCAGAGCGTCTCCTCCAGGAGCATGGTGCCCAGGACCCATACTCAATGCCGCAAAAAGTTCAACGACCTCACTCGGGTCGTCAGGGTGAGTGGCTTTTTCTCAATACCTCTCCATCCCTCCATCTCAACCTCACTCTATGGCCAGAGGGTCTTAAAACCCCAATGCACAACACTCATCCAACACCTATGGCCCTTTCATCAAACACACACACACATTCCACACTTTGCATACAGTAAGGGCTATTCACCGATGGGAGGCACATCAGGCAAGACCATGGCTGCATACAGTAAGGGCTATTCACCTATGGGAGGCACATCAGGCAAGACCATGGCTGTATATTTACTCAGATGCTGTCCTTTTTCTTACAGGCCAAGCTGGCGCATAATCGGAGACAGCAGCAACGGACAGGTGGAGGGCGGCCTCAGCTGCAACCCCTCAGCGATCTTGAGGAGCGCGTCCACAGGATTGTGGCAAGCCGGGTGATCGGTCCCGTCGCCACTGGAGACGCCGACCCCGTTCTGGACAGCAATGGTAAGGTCATCACCTTTTTGTCCTCTGTCCTTCCACTTGTCCCTCACAACACCAGCCTTTGACACTTTCAATCCAACTTGCTAACTCGCTGCACTTATTCCTCCCTTACTGCCACCCTGTCCTCACGCTAAAGCCACTCTTGTACCTCCCTGCTTTCAGATGGTGATTCATCAGCTGAGGAGACGGGCCCTGAAGCTGCCACTGGGAGTGATGCTGCAGCTGAGGAGGAAGAGGAAGCCAGAGCATCAGTGCCACCCTCTCCCGAGGAAGCCCATGCCCACACTGGGAACACGCCTTCCCTGGAGGGGAGCAGGGGGGAAGGGTCTAATGAGGGTGAAGCTCCAGGACCCAGCGGGCTGCAGCAACGCCATGGGGGGGGGTAGGGAAGAACGGGGGCCTTCTCACCAGAGGGAGAGTATGCCAGACACTCCTACTGCAATGGACGCAGAGGAGGAGCGGCTGATCGCAGAAATGAACACCCAGGCGGTGGGCATGCACACTGAGCTCATGGGTGCAGTGGGAAGGGTGCCCGAATGCATTGAGTCACTGGCAAGGAGTGTGGAGCACTTCGCTGTAGCACAGGCGGATGCCACACTAACGCTTAGTGCTGCAATTCAGTCACTGGCTGCCGTGATCCCATCTCTGACTGCTCTCATACAGACTCAGATTGAGGCCACGCGAGCACAGACTGCTGCCAACCTCGATGGTTCGTGCACATGTCCCCGGGGCTGTCACCGCGCCGCAGCAGGCCAGCAATCTGTTCTCCGGCAGATTGCTCCGGATGCTGAAGTGCTGCCCCGTGGGAGTGCCAGTGTGTCGGGCGAGCAGGGAGTTGCTGTCCTCTCTCACGATGACAGCATTCCTGCTGCCAACACTGTCACTTCTCCACTGCACTTGCCACCGCCTGTAGGACAGACTGCTGCCGCCCATGCAGAGTTGGTGCAGTCTGCAGCCGGGCCCTCCAGGCCCAGAACTGGTCGAGGCCGTCCTTCAGGGGCATCTGCAGTGTCAGGGTCTGACGAGCAGCAGCCTTCCACCAGCCTTGCTGCAGCCACTGAGGTCCCATTACGGAGGAGCAGTAGGGTTAGAAGGGGGGAAGTGCGCAAGGGAAGGAGATCACCCTCGAAGGGCAAAAAGTAGGAGGTGTGACAAAATGCTGGTCATTTTTTTATTAAAGGTCGAGGTTCGTGGTCCAACTTTTGTTTAGTGTTTTGGACATTATCTCCAGGTTGTGAGAACCAGTTATGTTATTGACTGTTTTTTTGTGTTTATTTCTATGAGTTTGTCATGAGGAGTTGACACACACAGAGTTTGTAAAATAAATAAGTTTCTTTATTCAAAATATACATGGTTGGTGGTTGGAATTATTGGTGCCTTGGCCGGCTTAGGGGTTGCGTGCTGGGTTCATTAATGTTGGTAGCAATGGCAGGGGCCCTAGAAGCGGCTTGCTATTAGCCGTTGACGGACGGCCCTTGCAGTTTGACCATTGTGGGCCGCCCTCCTGCCTTGGTGCTGCTGATGATCATCGTCCTCGTCCTCTTCCTCCTCTTCCTCCTCCTCATCTGGTGGTGCTCCAAGGCCTGGTGGCATTGGCTGGGTCCTGAGGATTGCCATGTTATGCAACATGCAGCACACGACTACGAAGTTCGATACTCGCTCAGGCGAGTACTGCAGGGCTCCTCCGGAATGGTCCAGACAGCGGAACCGTTGCTTCAGCACGCCGATTGTGCGCTCAATAATGTTCCTGGTAGCTTGATGGCTCTCATTGTACCGCAGCTCAGCAGGGGTGTTGGGCGTACGGAGCGGTGTCATCAGCCAGGTGCTCAATGCATACCCCTTGTCCCCGAGAAGCCAACCAACTGGCTGATGCGGTGCCTCGAAAAGTTCTGCCACAGTAGTCTGGCGCAGGATAAAAGCATCGTGGCAGCTGCCAGGATAGTGGGCATTGACAGCGAGTATCAGCTGTCTGTGGTCACAGACCAACTGGACATTCAAGGAATGGAACCCCTTTCTGTTCCTGAATTCCTCGGCATTCTCACGCGGAGCACGCAAAGCCACATGCGTGCAGTCAATGGCGCCCTGCACCATGGGGAAGCCCGCTACCCTCGCAAAGCCCAGAGCGCGGTCACGCTGCTTGTCTGGGGTCATGGGGAAAGAGATGAACTCTCGTCTCCTTTTGAAGAGGGCATTTGTGACCTGCCGGATGCAGCAATGCACCGCGAACTGGGAGATATTGGCGAGGTCCCCAGCAGCAGCTTGAAATGAGCCAGTAGCGTAAAAGTTCAAAGCCACTGTGACCTTCACTGCCACCGACAGAGACGTCCTGGACCTCAGTTGAGGCTGCAGATCTGGCTGCAGCAGGTGGCAGAGCTCAGTGACCACCTCCTTGCTGAATCGCAGCCTTCGCAAACACAGCTCCTCGGACATATGGATGTAGGAGAGCTGTTCACGATATACCCTGGGAGGGTAAGCTCTCCTGTACATACGCCTGATGGCCCTCCTCCGTCTGGCCATCATTGCCACTCTCTCTCTGCGTCTCTGTATCCTCCGATTCAGCTGGAGCAGGACGACGCCCCCAATCAGTGCAGCCCCCATATTGTCTTTGCAAGCAAAGTAATGAAGGACAGCAACTAAAGTAGCAGCAAAGTTAGGATCAATAGGCAAAACTACCTCACAAAGCGTTGAGTCAATGTAGAAGTCTCTCTTTCTCTCTCTCCGAATCTCTCTCTCTCTCTCAGAACGAGTGGTGCAAAAATGTCGACCACAGAAAAAGACAGGAAGAGGCCCCCTTTAAATAGCGCCCCCCCCGCCCCACAGGGATTGATAGCGTTCCAGTCTTCCGGTCGTTGGGAGCGCCAGGCGGTAAGGCAGGGGGCGCCACTCAATTTCCGCTCCGGGGCGCCACAAGGGCGTTGCACCATGGAATGACGTCACAATCTGCGTGCGCAGGTGGTCGCAGCGGTAAGTTTTAGTGCCGCCGCACAATGTCAAGTTAAGTTCCCGAGCGGCGCAAACATCGCTGCGCCCGGGCGTTAGCGGCTTTGCGCCCCATTAGCGCCCTCTTAAGGCGCTAACGGGAGGTGCAACCAACTGAATTTTTACCCCTACCTCTTTGACCAAGCTTTTGGTCACCTGCCCTAATTTATCCTTATGTGGCTCGGTGTCAAATTTTTTGTCTTAAAATACTCCTGTGCAGCGCCTTGAGACGTTTTACTACATTAAAGGTGCTATATAAATACAAGTTGTTGTTGTTGTTGTGCTGTAATTACACCCTCCTGTCAGTGGAGGCGCTGCATCCATTGATCCTCCTCCATCCACCACCTCAGTGGCTCTCCCAATAAACTCGATTAGGTTAATGATATCACACTGACTAATCAGCTTGCACCTTTCCAAGTGCTCACTTACTTTGTCCCTGATGATGGATTCTAGCAATTTTCCCACTCTCGCTTGAATAACAGCACCTCTGACAATTCACCGCTTCCACGGTACTGCACTAAATTGTCAGCCGAGATTAGATGCACAAATCCTGGTGTGGGGTTTGAACCAACAAACCTTCTGACTCCAAGGCATTGAGCCAAGCTGACATGTACGTGATTTTTTTTTCAGAAATTACTTCCACCACTGATTATCAAAGAAATAGGCAGCAGTGCAAAGCATCTAGCAAAGAATTTAAAAACTGAGGACTTATTTTTAAATGTCTAAAATGTCCGGCTTTTGCTTTTGTCCCTGACCTTTTTCTGTCTTTTTGTTATCTGCCTTTCTCACTCTCCCATTGTTTTTTCTATCTTTTAAAAAAAAATGGACCATCTCCTTGAAACTAAATAAATTATGAGCATTTATAAATTATTAAAAGCCACACTTAAAGAAAATCTTTGGGGAACCAATACTTATGTGGTTAACGCCTATATACAGCTGTTGAAGAGAACATTGCAGAGTGTGCCAAAATACTTTTCATCAGAATGGTGAAAAATAAACAAAATCCACTGAAATATTATTAATATTAAATAATATTTTAAAACATTTAATAAATGTTACACATTAAGAATAAATAAACTGCAAAAATAATCCGTGGTAAGAATAGAAGATGGAATAAACCAGAAAAAAAAAACACTGAGTGACAGTCGGCAATTGTTATTCCATGCTTTCAATGCTAGGCGAGTCATTATTATTTAAGCAAGCTCTCTAATCTGCAGTGGAAACGCCTCAAAGGGGAAATTAAAGTGTGCACTGTTAAGGAAACTGATCAGAAGTCTGATTGTTACTAACAATGAGGAAACAGCCTCCCATCAAATCTGTGCCAAATCAGAACAGTTCATATCCTAATTTCCCTCTCCTCTTGCTCAATGACAAAGTAAGAACCTGGCCCAGTTCTAAGTCTCCACTTTGTCTTCTCAAAAAGAGAGAAATTATTTCATCAGATTCTAGTAAAGATTGAATGTGCTTTTACCAAACTGAGCAGGTTTAGATAAGCAATTCAGAGTACTTCAGATTTGGAATTTCCTGAACCTTGAACAATGTGGCAGAGCTTCCCCAAAATGCAGGCGTGAGGCAATTTTATCTGTTTCCCCACTCCCCATCTCTACCGCGGTCTGTAAATATGAAGAGAGAATGTCTCCATTGTTAATGGCATCCTTTCAAAAAAGTTTTCTCTCCAGGTGATCTAGTTATTTTACATCCCTTAGTTGGGAGAGAGGGGCCTAATTCATTTCAGCCTAGCGCTGAAGAATACAATTATTTTCACGGACGGTCTGATGGTGAGTCTCGATATTGCGAGACAGCACTCCTGGTGCTGAGTTTTATTCAATGGGAGTGCGAATCAGAGATGAAGGTGCGAAGGTCATTCATTAAAAGTAATGGCTGAAAAATGAAGAGGTCGCAAATGAGGCACACTGACCCCTGCACCCAATTCTCTGATTTATACTCCGATCAAGCGGGATTCCACACTGGGAGCAGTGGTTTGCAACTTCAGGGCTTTATATCTTACTGATTTAAAAGACTGTAGTGCCAGTAAAGTGGGAAGGAGTAAATTTATATTCCCTAGTCGTCTAGTCCATGAACATTGACAGACAAATGGAGAGCTGCATTTGCAAACTTGGTGATCTACTGGGGAGGAGGAATGGATATATCTTTCTGAGTGATTTAGGAAAGGTTGCAAGACAAGCCCATGTCATCAGGATGATAATCTTTACCAGTACATAAGAACATAAGAACATAAGAAATAGGAGCAGGAGTAGGCCAATCGGCCCCTCGAGCCTGCTCCGCCATTCAATAAGATCATGGCTGATCTGATCCTAACCGCCAATCTACTATCTATCACAGAACCATCTCCTGCATCTAACAGAATTGCACACACGAAATAGGAGCAGAATCAGGCTACACGGTCCCTGGGCCCGCTCCACTACCCACAGGGCCATGACCGATCCGAACCTAGACTCATGTCCAAATTCCTGCCCGCTCCCCGTAACCCTTAATGCCCTTTACTTCTAGGAAACTGTCTATTTCTGTTTTAAATTTAATTAATGTTGTAGCTTCTACAGCTTTTTGTGGCAGCATATTCCATGGACCTAACACCCTCTGAGTGAAGTAGTTCCTCCTCATCTCAGTTTTGAAAGAGCAGCCCCTTATTCTAAGACTATGTCCCCTAGTTCTAGTCTCACCCGTCATCGGGAACATCCTCCCCGCATCCACCCGATCCAACCCCTTCACAATCTTATATGTTTCAATAAGATCGCCTCTCATTCTTCTGAACTCCAATGAGTAGAGTCCCAATCTACCCAACCTCTCCTCATATGACCACCCCCTCATCCCCGGGATTAACCGAGTGAACCTTTTTTGCACTGCCTCGAGAGCAAGGATGTCTTTCCTTAAGTAAGGACACCAAAACTGTATGCAGTATTCCAGGTGCGGTCTCACCAATACCTTGTACAACTGAAGCAATACCTCCCTATTTTTATATTCTATCCCCCTAGCAATGAAAGCCAACATTCCATTTGCCTTCTTAATCACTTGCTGCACCTGCATACTAACCTTTTGAGTTTCGTGCACCAGGACCCCCAGATCCCTTTGCACTTCAGTACTCTCCAGTTTCTTGCCATTAAGATAATAAGTTGCTCTAGGATTTTTCCTGCCAAAGTGCATCACCTCACACTTTCCAGTGTTGTATTCCATCTGCCAAATCTCTGCCCACTTACTTAGCCTGTCTATGTCCCCTTGCAGGTTTTTTATGTCCTCCTCACTCACTACTTTCCCTCCCATCTTTGTATCATCTGCAAATTTTGATATGTTACACTTGGTCCCTTCCTCCAAATCGTTAATATAGATTGTAAAGAGTTGGGGACCCAGCACTGACCCCTGTGGAACACCACTAGTTACTGATTGCCAGTCTGAGAATGAACCATTTATCCCAACTCTTTGCTTTCTGTTGGATAGCCAATCCTCTATCCATGCCAGAATATTACCCCCAATCCCGTGATTTTTTACCTTAAGCAATAATCTTTTGTGTGGCACCTTGTCAAATGCCTTTTGGAAGTCTAAATACACTACGTCCACTGGTTCCCCTTTATCCACTCTATATGTTACTTCCTCAAAGAACTCCAGCAAATTTGTCAAACATGACTTCCCCTTCGTAAAACCATGCTGACTTTGTCCTATTAAATTATGATTATCCAAATGTCCTGTTACTGTTTCCTTAATAATGGACTCCAAAATTTTACCTACCACAGATGTTAGGCTAACCGGTCTATAGTTACCAGCCTTCTGTCTACTGCCCTTTTTAAATAAGGGTGTTACATTAGCAGTTTTCCAGTCTGCCGGGACCTCAGCGGAATCCAGGGAGTTTTGAAAAATTATTACCAAATAATAGCAAAGTAAGAGCCAAAACTCGGAAAATCTCAAGCCTACAACCCTACTAAATCATCGTATGTGTTGAGGATCTAGATCAGGATGTTCTTGGGTCCTTGATGGGGCACGATAAGTATGGTGAAATGGGACTAATGCCTGCCAAAATCGGAGGAAGCTGAACCCGTCAGAAACCCGGTGTGGGGGGGAACAAGGGCAAGAGTTCCACCAGCAGGGGGCCAGATGGAGTAAGGGTGCAACTTCCACATCTAAAGGGCTGCATGTAGGTAAAGGGCTGAGAAGGCTCCTGGAGGAGGGACTGAAATGGCTGGTGCAACAGAGAAGGAAAAGGCGAGCATCTAGCTTCAGTGAGGCTGATGTGGAAGTGCTGGTGTCCCAAATTACAGAAAGGAGGGATGCAATAGTTGGAGTACCAGGGAAGGGGCCATCACATGCAGCACGGTCCATGTGAAACGAAGGCCGCGATTTCGCCGACCGAGGCAGGTCTGGGACGGCCAGGGTCGGTGTCGCGGTCCCAGCCCGCTGCCTACTACAGCCCGCACTCTCCAAGTAATTTTACGTTAATAGGGCTTGTTAAGCCCGCCCTGCGAGGTTCCCAGCCAATTAATAGGAGGCGGGTCTGATGACGTCATTTGATGACGCGTCATCACCCGGTTTCCTTAAAGGGACCATGTCCAAATTGATCTTGATGCGGAGATGCCGGTGTTGGACTGGGGTGGACAAAATTGAGAGGTCGCACAACACCAGGTTATAGTCCAACAGTTTTATTTGAAATCACAAGCTTTCGGAGCTATCGATTGCTCCTTCCTCAGGTGAAGTCACCTGAGGAAGGAGCAATCGATAGCTCCGAAAGCTTGTGATTTCAAATAAAACTGTTGGACTATAACCTGGTGTTGTGCGACCTCTCAAATTGATCTTGACATTTCTGCTGTCAGTGTTCTACAGCATTGAGGTGCTGCAAGCGCTGCACAAAGGTGCACGGCTGCACCCAGGCTCTCCCATGACTCCCTCCATATGCTTATGGAGGGAGTCACAGCACGCAAGGAGGTTCTCTTCCCTTCCAATGGGCGGAAGACACCTCCCCAGGAGATCATCGCAGCCTTGTTGTACATTGCTGACTGACCTGTTTGGACACCATCCACACCCTTGATTGCCGTGATTATCTCTCTGCCGAGGTGTGATAAAGGGCAGTTGGAAAGATTAACTGTAATCATCTGGCAGTGTTCTCTGACTATATATGCTGTGCCTATATGCATCTCTTCACTTCACCTGATGAAGGAGCAGCGCTCCGAAAGCTTGTGATTTCAAATAAAGCTGTTGGACTATAACCTGGTGTTGTGCGACTTCTCACATTTGTTGCACATTGCACAGGAGGGCACAAGTAGAGATGTGGTCAGGAGGACCAGGCTACAGTGGCACAAGCCTTTCAATGGTCTCAGTAGATCATGAAACGTTACTGCCAAGCCACACTCAACCTCATCCTGCTGTGCCACTCATCACATCCCCATCACTCTGCCTTCCCTACCCTACTCCTGCAGATCTTTACTCACACCAACTTACCTTGCATCTCCACCCATCCCTCTCTATCTACCTTATCACTTCCCCATCTCACTAGCCACCCCTCACACTCACCCTCATCCTAGTTCAATCATACCAACTAACAACACACAAGGGTAGGCACCTGAGTGATTTAGCCAATGTTCATGTTAAGTTTCTGTTAATGTGTTGTCAAACATTGAAATCTATATTTTCAACACTTTACCTTATTGGACAGAACTGTGCTCACCTTTGGAAGTGTCTTAGTGAGTTCCAGTGAATATTGGGACATAACTCTCCTCTCCCCCAATTGTGATGAGTGTGAAAGGAATGGCTTGGACATTGTAGGGATGCTTTATGGTGCTGGTGTGGGGTGGTGTAAATCTGGCACATCATGTGGCAGCCAGGGTGTACAGCATCAAGTGAAGTAAATCTGGCCATGGTGATACCATCGCTGGCCTCCCGGGCAGCAATGTTGTCGGGTGCTGATGCCCTGTGTTCTGTGCAGCATCAGGTGATTGGAGAGAAGGTTGGTGTTGTTGTTGGTACTGATGGTGTGCCCGGTGATGTTGGTGTTAGGGCTGATCGTGGTGGGATTCTGAGGACCAAGGTGAGATTTTTTCAAGGGCACTGATGTTGCTGGAATAGATGGCAGCTGAAGTTGAGATGTCAGAAGCGATCTGTCAATGGTGAGAGAGCTTGCTCCAAGGAGGTGACAGTGGATAGAGAGTTTGTTCCAAACTGCATAAAGCTCAAAAGTGTCTTCCAAGTCCTGAAGGCTCAAGCTTCTGACATTGGAAAGTGAACAGCTGTGAAATGGTAGCTTTCATACCACTTTTGCAGCTGACACCTATTCACAGCAACGGGGAGACAGAGAACCCGACCTACTTACCTGACGTGATCTCCAAACGATGTGAACCTCATTAAAAAAGTGGGAAGTAGAAATAGGCTGGCAAAATACAAGTTAACAAGTATTTAACCATCTTAAATGCCTCCCCCGCCGCTTGGTGTGAGGTCTGTTCTGAAATTACAGACCCGACACTTTGGAAACTTACATGGAGGTGGGTTTGGAGCAGGCTCGCAACCCGCTGTCAATCACTTTGATTTTGACAGTGGACCCGCCTCCGAATCCGCCCTCTGAGTGCCGGTAAAATCGCGGCCGAGGTGACTGTGGCTGTGATTTCGGACCTCCCTAACCCTTAATGACCCTTTTGTAGTGTTGAAAGAAGTTTAATGTCCGAACTAGGCCAGCAAAGGTAAGCGTGTTTTCGGATAACTGAATCACAGAGAAGCACGCGGGTATTACTCAGGATATTACGGCACATTATGCTCCTTGTCCCAAATGCAAAGGCACTTGTCAAGTGTCTCGTGTCCTGAAATGCATGCTAGCAGATTGAAGTCTCTCACATCCTAGTTCCTTTACATCAGCATTACTACAATTTATTCCACAAATCCTGACGGATTGTGACTGCAGGAGCTGGAGACTGTAGCAACCAATTAACACAATCCATTTCTCTTGCAGGAGAAAAGAGAACTAAAATGGATTTTAGTTTTCTCTTTCATAACAAAGAAAGAACTTGCATTTATATAGCACCTTTCATAACCTCAGGATGTTCCAAAGCACCTTACAGCCAATTAAGTACTTTTGAAGTGCTGTAATGTGGGGAAACGTGGCAGCCAATATGTGCGCAGCAAGCTCCCACAAGCAGGAATGAGATCATGACCAAATAATCTGTTTTAATGATGTTGGTTGAGGGATAAATATTGTCCAGGACACCGGGAGAACCCTTTGCTCTTGTTCGAATAATGCCATGGGATCTTTTACGTCCACCTGAGAGCGCAGACGGGGCCTCGGTTTAACGTCTCACCTGAAAGACGGCACCTCTGACAGTGCCACATTCCCTCAGTACTGCAAGGAAGTTTCAGCTTAGAATTTGTGCTCAAGTCTCTGGAGTGGGGCTTGAATCCACGACCTTCTGACTCAGAGCCGAGGGTGCTACCACAAAAGCCTGACACAAAAACACCATCGATCCCCAGTCTAATTATATTATACTGGACAAAACTCATCTTTATAGTGCCATCGCTTTGCAACCTTGAAGTTACTTTTGGTAATTGGCTCTTTGAGGTCAGTCTGGTAACAGAAAGCAGCGGTGGCTTTATCTCTTTACTTAGAACTATACAACAATGGCCCGTTTCTAGGTTACTGTAATACCATTTGCTTGATTGACCTTGACGTTAAAATGTTGTGATCAGAAAACATTTGTTCACTGCGCCTCTCACTCTGGAGCAATGATATTTTGTAACGAGCAAGTGTGTTTTTCTCCCTTTGCATCAGAACTCCCGCGTCAGTTTGAGGCCTTTGATATTTGTTAGGAGCCTACAAAGCAATGGGAATAGTTCTGCACTTGGTAACTAAATCGGAAAATATTTGGAAGGCAATAAATTTACTGGATGATGTTAAGAAACGGTAGACCAAAGGACAAAGAAAGATGTGCAGATCAAAGATGGACTGAACTGTTCTACGATCAGATGTATCAGCTAAAGTATTCTTTATTGTTCTTCGGTCAATATTTAAGTATGATATTACCTCATAACTTTATCTAATTAGAAAGAAAGACCTTGAATATGCATTAGCACCGGGCATCCCAAAGTGTTCAACTCTTGTGATAGCACTTCAAACTCAATTCATTGTGAAACACCTTGGGATGTCTGGTGTTATATCAATGAAAACACAGCAACCAATATACACACAGCAAGATCCCACAAACAGCAAATGAGATGAATAATCAATTACCCCGTGGTTTTTTTTTGTGATGTTGGAATTTTGGCCAGGACTCCCTGCTCTTCAAAGAGTGCAGTGGAATCATTTACATCTAAATAAGCAGGCGGACATGATCCTAGTTTAACATCTCATCTTAAAGATAGCACCTCAAAAAAAAATGCTGCACTCCCTTAGCACTGCACTGAACTGCCAACCTAGATTATATGCTCAAGTCCTGGATCAGGGCCTGAACCCAAAACCTTTGCAATCGGGGTGAGAGTGCTTCCAATTGTACCAAGCTGATGCATTATTGGAAGCACTGAAAAATCAAGTAATAGCTAAATGAAGAGGCACAAATATTTAATATCTAACTGGTACAAATGAAGGCAATTACCTGCAGTGAGTTGAAATAAGGATCCTCTAAACAATCTCCAAAAAAATCTGCCTTTGATACTTTGCAGCAATATTTGGGCAGTAAAATCAAAAAGTATTAAGAATTTAATATTCTGCCATCCCCATTTGCAACAGTTAGGGCTCGATTTTGCCAGGCCCAAGGAGGCGGGTTTGGAGGCGTGTGAGGTGTTAAAATCGCAAAAAATGATGGGCGGATCTGATCCCGCCTCTGAGCAATTTTCCCACATTCGTGGTTTCAGACATCCCTTCTATATCTCCCCCCATGCACCTTATAGTTATGCCCCCTTGTAACAGCTGCCTCTACCCGAGGAAATAGTCTCTGAACATCCACTCTATCTATCCCCCTCATCATCTTATAAACCTCTATTAAGTCGCCTCTCATCCTCCTCCGCTCTAAAGAGAAAAGCCCCAACTCCCTCAATCTTTCCTCATAAGACCTCCCCCCCAAACCAGGCAGCATCCTGGTAAATCTCCTTTGCACTCTTTCCAATGCTTCCACGTCCTTCCTATAGTGAGGTGACCAGAACTACACACAATATTCCAAATGTGGTCTCACCAAGGTCCTGTACAGTTGCAGCATAACCTCACGGTTCTTAAACTCAAACCCTCTGTTAATAAACGCCAACACACCATAGGCCTTCTTTACTGCTCTATCCACTTGAGTGGCAACCTTCAGAGATCTGTGGATATGAACCCCCAGATCCCTCTGCTCCTCCACGTTCCTCAGAACCCTGCCGTTGACCCTGTAATCCTTATTCAAATTTGCCCTACCAAAATGAATCACCTCGCACTTATCAGGGTTAAATTCCATCTGCCATTTTTCGGCCCAGCTCTGCATCCTATCAATGTCTCTTTGCAGCCTACAACTGCCCTCCACCTCATCCACTACTCCACCAATCTTGGTGTCATCAGCAAATTTACTGATCCACCCTTCAGTCCCCTCCTCCAAGTCATTGATAAAAATCACAAACAGCAGAGGACCCAGCACCGACCCCTGTGGCACACCGCTGGTAACTGGTCTCCAGTCCGAAAATGTTCCATCCACCACCACCCTCTGCCTTCTATGAGATAGCCAGTTACTTATCCAATCGGCCAAATTTCCCTCTATCCCACAACTCCTTACTTTCTTCATGAGCCGACCATGGGGAACCTTATCAAACGCCTTACTAAAATCCATGTATACGACATCAACTGCTCTACCTTCATCTACACACTTAGTTACCTCCTCAAAGAATTCAATCAAATTTGTTAGGCAAGACTTACCCTTCACGAATCCGTGTTGACTATCCCTGATTAAGTTGCCCTTTTCCAAATGGTCATAAATCCTATCCCTCAGGACCTTTTCCATTATCTTACCAACCACCGAAGTAAGACTAACCGGCCTATAATTACCAGGGTCATTCCTATTTCCTTTCTTGAAGAGAGGAACAACATTCGCCACTCTCCAGTCCTCTGGCACCATCCCCGTGGACAGTGAGGACCCAAAGATCAAAGCCAGAGGCTCTGCAATCTCCTCCCTTGCCTCCCAAAGAATCCTAGGATATATCCCATCTGGCCCAGGGGACTTATCGACCCTCAGGTTCTTCAAAATTGCTAAAACATCTTCCCTCAGAACATCTACCACCTCCAGCCTATCCACCTTTATCACACTCTCATCCTCAAGAACATGGCCCCTCTCCTCGGTGAACACTGATGAAAAGTATTCATTCATCACCTCTCCTATCTCTTCTGACTCCATGCACAAGTTCCCACTACTGTCCTTGACCGGCCCTACCCTCACCCTGGTCATTCTTTTATTTCTCACATAAGAGTAAAAAGCCTTGGGGTTTTTCTTGATCCGACCCGCCAAGGACTTCTCATGCCCCCTCCTAGCTCTCCTAAGCTCTTTTTTTAGCTCATTCCTTGCTACCTTGTACCCCTCAATCGACCCAACTGAACCTTGTTTTCTCATCCTTACATACGCTTCCTTTTTCCTCTTGACTAGACATTCAACCTCTTTTGTGAACCATGGTTCTCTCACTCGGCCATTTCCTCCCTGCCTGACAGGGACATACCTATCAAGGACACGCAGTAATTGCTCCATGAAAAAGCTCCACTTTTCGTTTGTGCCTTTCCCTGATAGTTTCTGTTCCCATCTTATTCTCCCTAATTCTTGCCTAATCGCATCATAATTACCCCTCCCCCAATTATAAACCCTGCCCTGCCGTATGGCCCCATCCCTCTCCATTGCAATAGTGAAAGTTACCGAATTGTGGTCACTATCTCCAAAGTGCTCTCCCACATACAAATCAAACACTTGGCCCGGTTCATTACCCAGTACCAAATCCAACGTGGCCCCAGCTCTTGTCGGCCTATCCACATATTGTGTCAGGAAACCCTCCTGCACACACTGTGCAAAAACTATCCCATCCGAACTGTTTGACCTATAAAGGTTCCAATCAATATTTGGAAAGTTGAAGTCACCCATGACAACTACTCTGTGACCTCCACACCTATTCATAATCTGCTTTGCAATTTCTTCCTCCACATCTTTATTACTATTTGGGGGCCTGTAGAAAACTCCTAACAACGTGCCCGCTCCTTTCTTATTTCTAACTTCAGCCCATATTACCTCAGACGGCAGATCCCCCTCGAACTGCCTTTCTGCCGCTGTTAAACTATCCTTGATTAACAATGCTACTCCTCCACCTTTCTTACCAACTTCCCTACTCTTACTGAAACATCTATACCCCGGAACTTCACCTGTTTCCATCCCGCCTCCAAGAGGCGGGATAGGCCCTTAACAACCAGTTAATTGCCTCTATAATCCCATTTTGAGAGGCCTTTCTGAATTTAACACATTTCCCCCCTGCTGCACGTCTCCCCTGGAACACGCCAGTTAATCCTGGTGGCCTCACAAGTGGATTGCTTACTAACAGCTGCAGCTCCACCATGAAAAAGGAGCTTTCACCAATGATCATTTGCAGGTGGCAGAACTTTGTTGTCTCAGGTCTGGGGGAACTTTTAGCAGGCCTACTCATTGTTGTGGAAGTTTGGAGCCTGACACCCATCTCCAGTGTGACCTCCTGGGAAACCCCTCTCCCCACCTTGACTGAGCGCTTCCTCAACCCATCCTTTCCACAGAGGTTGCCATCCTTTCTGTGGTGATGCGTTCATGCGCCAATGCCTCCACAAAGGCTCTGCTCATGTTTGCGATGGACTCCTCCATTCGCTCCACACTCGCAGCGACCCTGGAGACAAAACCTGCCAGAGACTCCTGCACCTGTTCCTGGAGTTCTGGATGGACCCGGAGGCACAGGATCGACATGCAGCTGAACCGAGCTGGCAGAGTCCTGCGTCCTCCGACGAGGACTCTCCACTGCTGTCCCTGTCTCCACCATCTGCTGATGCTCACTTGTGATCTGTGATACACCAGGTGACAACACTACTCTATCTCGCGAAAGTCCCACCGAGGTGTGAGTGTCTGCACTGGTGCTGGGTGCGCTGAATTCTGCTGACGCTGCGCCCTCAGAGGTTGCAGCTTCCTCTGAGGAGCCTTCAGGTTCAGGCTGTTCCTCCTGGACAGTGGGGATGGGGGCTCTCGATGATCCTGTGGGGGAGTAAAGGAAAGAGTTAGAGATGTGAGATAAAGGTTGCATGCACATTGAATTGTGCTGATGATCATAAGTCAATCTGTTAGAGCATTAGAATCATTATCAGTCACTCATGCAATGTCAGTGAGAGAGATGCAAAACTATTCTGTCACCAGCTTGCTGTGATGCGCCCCTCTGTCCGTCCCCCACTTGTGCATCCTCCTCCAATCCCATGATCTCCAGGGCCGCCTCCTCTGCACTGGTGAGCTGGGCTATTGAGGGTGGCCCTCCTCCTGTCTTTGCCCTTTCCCTCTTATGGTGGGCTCTCTTTTCCTGCAATGAGGGACACAAGTGACGTTTGAGTGAGAATGAAGGAGTGAGTGTAGAGAATCCATAGCATAGATGCTTAGAAGGAGACAAAGATGGAGTGAGGTGCCAAGACCAAGGGCCCTCCTTGTGTGTTGTAAGTTGTTGTCATTGCATCACAGTGATAGGGAGTGTGAGGGCTGCATTGTCGAATAGTTAAGTGAATGTGAACATAGAGAGAGAGGGAATGGGTGAGAGTGCAGGGATGTAAGGGTGAAGTGGGGTGTGGAGGAGGAGGTTGACAAAGCAGAGTGCTGATGATGAGAGGCGATGGGGATCAGATTGAGGGTGATGGGAATGTAATACTCACTTTTCCTGTGCGGAGAAGGTCATGAAACCTCTTTCTGCACTGC
Organism: Squalus acanthias; assembly: GCA_030390025.1. Lineage (NCBI taxonomy): Eukaryota > Metazoa > Chordata > Chondrichthyes > Squaliformes > Squalidae > Squalus > Squalus acanthias. The sequence continues at coordinate 53,240,229 of CM059442.1, read as the reverse complement.
AGCCAGGTTCTGCTGCACATAGAAATAACATTGACCTCCTGGGCCACTTGCAGCCACACAGCTTTAGTCTGTTGTGGAGGCTTTTTGCTCCCTGAGGAAGGGAAGAGCACCTCCTTATTTGCTCTTGCTCCCTCCACCAGAGCTTGGAGGGAGGCCTCATCGAATCTGGGTGCACACTTTGGTCTAGTGCTGGACATACTTGCAGAAGGAATCCCTCAGAAGAATGGTCATAAAGTTGTAAGGCTGAAAAAGGAGCAAGGCTGCTTGCAGGCCTTAAATCCAGCTGCATAGATGACATCATCGGAGGGGAGTTTCTGTATGAAAAGACTCATTGGGTCAGGGGTTTCCACACGCTGGAAATCAAGTGCCCAATTAGGGGAAAATCGGCCAATTGTCACGAATCACATCGGAGGTGGGGTCGGGAACCGCCGACCACCTGACACGCACCCAGCCCGTCCCCATTGGCAAAATCCAGCCCTTAATCTCTCCTGCCTCCTACCCTAGCACAGAATATTCCTTCAATTCCTTCCTCCCTTCCCCCCCACCTTTCCCTGCCTCTGCACCTGCTTAAAATCTGTTACATCTCTAACCTTTTCCAGTTCTGATGAAGGGCCCCAGAAGGGTTTCTCTCTCCACGGATGCTGCCTGGCCTGCTGAGTGCTTCCAGCATTTTCTGTTGTTATTTAAGAATTGAATACTGTTTAATTCAGAGAGTTTGACTTAAAAATAGGCGCTGCGCATTTATCAAATTACACTGTAAAACTCATCACTGCAAAATTACAGAAAATGATTTTTCCAGGTGAAATCTCACAGAAAGGATGAACAAATTTTGATAGATTGGAAGGTCAAATACTCAAAGGAATAACATGTGACCTTTAATAGAATGTCAAGTCAATATCTCCTGTTACTACTGCAGGCTTCTTAGTTTTAGTCATTGATATTTTCAGAAACACAAGAGCAATGAATGCATAATGATAGATGAGCCTGTGCAGCTGTATATTAACATTAGGCAACAATAGCAAGCAGGCTGAGAAGTTCAGGCTTGGGCTGGACAGGGTTTCAAGGTGCAGCAGGACGTGGCCTGGCAGCAATCAGCAAAGCAAATAGAACGTTGAATCACATGGAGGAAGAAAGAAAACACTTACATTTCTATAGCGCCTTTCATGACCTCCGGATGTCCCAAAGCGCTTCACAGCCAATGAAGTACTTTTGAAGTGTAATCACTTGCTGCAATGGGGGAAAAAACAGAAGCTAATCTGCGCACAGCAAGCTCCCACAAACAGCAATCAGATAAGTGATCAGATCATCTGTTTTTGGTGATGTTTGGCTGAGGGATAAATGCTGGCTAGGACATTGGGAGAATTCTCCTGCTCTTCTTTGAATAGTGCCATTTTGCATCCACTTGAGAGGGCACACTCCAGCATGAATCAGGAGAGAAAATTTGGAAAGGTAATGAATGCATTTGTAACAACATTTTGAATGAAGAGTCTCAAATACTGAGAATTCCTTTTGAAAGAAAGACTTGTATTTATAAAATGCCGCATGCCATTTCTTCAAAATGCCTCAAAGGCCTTCCGACACAATGAAGTCCAGTATCTGTTGTTATGTAGGCAAATACTGGCGCAATGTTGTGCACAGAAAGATCCCACAAGCAGCAATTAGATGAGTGACCAATTAACCTTTTTTTTTAATAAACAGCCAGGTGAGACCTCGGTTTAACGTCTCCTAGGAACAGGAGTAAGTTATTTCGCCCATCGACCCTGTTGTGCTATTTTTATTAGCTATGGCAACTCTATCATTATAATCCCACTTCCCTGCTCCCTGCTCCCCGCCCCCCTCCTTTAATACTCTGACTTCCCAAATAATTATCATGATTGCAAGCACCTCAATTGCCTTCTGGGGCAGTACATGCCATAACCCTTTGTGTCAAAAGGTTTTTCCTGGATTCACTTTTAACCTTGAACACTAAGCAGATCATTTTAACATAACCTGCTCGGGATGAGGTTGGTATATTGGTTGTGTATTAAGCACCAATAGCAAGCAGGCTGAGAATGTTACACCCTGCCCGATTTTTCTTTTCATTGACTTTAATAGAAAATAAAATCGGGCGGGGTGTAAATTGGGCAGCCGAACTGATCCCATCAGTTTCCCAATGGGCAGGCCAGGTTAAATTTACACCCTGAGATTATATCCTCTAGTTCTAATTTCCTCCAGTAGAAGGAAGTGTCATTCCCTAACTACCCAGTTAACTCCTTTCATTGGGCCAGAAATTCGGCTTTCTGGCTTCCTGCGGGTGCAAGCATCGCGCGCGTACTTGCCTACCGCGCCTGCAGTTGTGCTTTGGGCCCACGAGGACTTCGGGTCCTGGGCCTCCTGCAGCTGCCGGCGCGCAGTGCTTGTGTATCCCAGGGCGCAGTTAGTTCGAAGCGTTCCCTGGGATCACGTGGGCCATGGAGAGCCAATCCTAGCAGGGCATTTTCATTCATAGATTTGACAGGAAGACCTGTCAAATCTATGAATAGAGATCGGCCCCAAAACCACACTTAAACTTCAAATAATTTTTTTTTTTAAATCACATTTTTAAAATAACTATGTTAAATATGATGCAGAGATGCCGGTGTTGGACTGGGGTGGACAAAAGTGAGAAGTCGCACAACACCAGGTTATAGTCCAACAGTTTTATTTGAAATCACAAGCTTTCGGAGCGGCTGCTCCTTCGTCAGGTGAAGTGAAGAGATGCATATGGGCACAGCATATATAGTCAGAGAACACTGCCAGACGACTACAGTTAATCTTTCTAACTGCCCTTTATCACACCTCGGCAGAGACAATCACGGCAATCAAATCCAACCAGGTCAGTCAGGAAGACATTACATCAAAGACATTACATCATATAAGTTAAATAAATTAACTACTTTAAACAAAAATTTAAATTTTTGAAAAAATTAATTATACTTTTTAACGGTGCTAAAAATAAACTTACCTTTCTTTAAAGTATCTAAATAAGATAAACCTGTTGAAATTTTTTTTACATTGTAATTAATTAACCACATACCTTGTTAAAAACAAGCCTTGCGCCTCCTTTTTAAAAATGCAGCTTCTTCATACTTACCTTCCCGGAGAAACCTGAAAAAAAACCTGAAGTTTGCTGCGTGCGCGCAGCCTCTCCCGCGCACGCGTTCGACTTCTGAACCCCTCCCTTCAGGGGAACGGCATTATTTTAAACACTTCAATCAGATTAGCCCTTCACCTCCTTATCCCCAGGAAATATAACCCAAGTGTACTCAATAAGGTTGCTTTCTTAAGTATGCCCTACTGGTGGGGAACTGAGATTTTCCTTCCATTGTGTTTCCAAATACCTACAATACAACAGTGATTACACTTCAAAAAAAAAGTACTTCATTGGCTGTGAAGCGCTTTGGGACGTCCAGTGGTTGTGAAAGACGCTATATAAATGCAAGTCTTTCTTTAAGAGTTCTGAGAGTTTTGATTCATTAAAAAATTTTAAAATCCAATTACAAACATACGAACATATGGAAATGATGGGCAGGAAAAGACCAGCTGGTCCAGCAAGCCTGCCCCACGCCCATGATGCCTGGTGCATCATGACCAGACACTTCCTACCCCCGCCTTGCAGCCATGTAATGTCCTGGGTGAGGCAAAAAAACAGAGAAATCCCAGGGCCAATAAGGGAAAAAATACTCGAGAAAATTCCTTTCTAACCCCCTCAGGCGATCGAAAGCAGTCCAGGAGATCACATGGACCAAGTGTTAGCTACAGACTCAGTCATTGGGCCAACATTTGCGATCGGAGACTTCCTGCGGGCGGATGCCTCCAACCAGCAAAATGTCTATGAAAGTACCTGGTGGCCCGGCAGGTATGGAGGCTTGCGATCCTGGGCCTCTTGGGTCCGCGCGGGCAGAGCTCCGGGTATCCCAGGGGCGCAAGCGGTTCGTAGGCGCTTCTGGGATCACGTGGGCCGGCCCAACCAGTAAGAGAAGAGAATCCCCATTTATACTTTTGACAGTTCTGTACGTACGGAACTGTAATAAGTATGAATGGGGATCACTTAAAAAATACACCAACACGTGAAATAAAAAAAATTTTAATTACATATTTAAAATTAATTAAAATGCCATTTAATTAAATATTTTAAACAAAATTTTATTTTTTTGAAAAAATAAATTAAATGTTTTTATGGGGCTAAAAATAAACTTAAGTTTTTGAAGAGTATTTTTAATTTATAAATGAGTGATAACATTTTATTTTTCTATTTTTTAAAACATTTATGCACCACTCGTTCTGAGAGAGAGAGAGAGATTCGGAGAGAGAGAGAGAGAGACTTCTACATTGACTCAATGCTTTGTGAGGTAGTTTTGCCTATTCATCCTAACTTTGTTGCTACTTCAGTTGCTGTACCTCATTACTTTTCTGGCAAAGAGAATATGGGGGCTGCACTGATTGGGGGCGTCGTCCTGCTCCAGCTGAATCGGAGGATACAGAGACGCAGACAGAGAGTGGCAATGATGGCCAGACGGAGGAGGGCCATCAGGCGCATGTACAGGAGAGCTTACCCTCCCAGGGTATATCGTGAACAGCTCTCCTACATCCATATGTCCGAGGAGCTGTGTTTGCGAAGGCTGCGATTCAGCAAGGAGGTGGTCACTGAGCTCTGCCACCTGCTGCAGCCAGATCTGCAGCCTCAGCTGAGGTCCAGGACGTCTCTGTCGGTGGCAGTGAAGGTCACAGTGGCTTTGAACTTCTACGCCACTGGCTCATTCCAAGCTGCTGTTGGGGACCTCGCCAATATCTCCCAGTTTGCGGTGCATCGCTGCATCCGGCAGGTCACCAATGCCCTCTTCAGAAGGAGACGAGACTTCATCTCTTTCCCTATGACCCCAGACAAGCAGCGTGACTGTGCTCTGGGCTTTGCGAGGGTAGCGGGCTTCCCCATGGTGCAGGGCGCCATTGACTGCACGCATGTGGCTTTGCGTGCTCCGCGAGAGAATGCAGAGGAATTCAGGAACAGAAAGGGGTTTCATTCCTTGAATGTGCAGTTGGTCTGTGACCACAGACAGGTGATACTCGCTGTCAATGCCCACTATCCGGGCAGCTGCCACGATGCTTTCATCCTGCGCCAGACTACTGTGGCAGAAGTTTTCGAGGCACCGCATCAGCCAGTTGGTTGGCTTCTGGGGGACAAGGGGTACGCATTGAGCACCTGGCTGATGACACCGCTCCGTACGCCAAACACCCCTGCTGAGCTGCGGTACAATGAAAGCCATCAAGCAACCAGGAACATTATTGAGCGCACAATCGGCGTGCTGAAACAACGGTTCCGCTGTCTGGACCATTCCGGAGGAGCCCTGCAGTACTCGCCTGAGCAAGTTTCGAACTTCGTAGTCGTGTGCTGCATGTTGCACAACATGGCAATCCTCAGGACCCAGCCAATGCCACCAGGCCTTGTAGCACCACCAGAGGAGGAGGAGGAAGAGGAGGAAGAGGACGAGGACGATGATCATCAGCAGCACCAAGGCGGGAGGGCGGCCCACAATGGTCAAACTGCAAGGGCCGTCCGTCAACGACTAATAGCAAGCCGCTTCTAGGGCCCCTGCCATTGCTACAAACACTAATCAACCCAGCACGCAACCCCTAAGCCGGCCAAGGCACCAATAATTCCAACCACCAGCCATGTATAGTTTGAATACAGAAACTTATTTATTTTACAAACTCTGTGTGTGTCAATTCCTCATGACAAACTCATAGAAATAAACACAAAAAAACAGTCAATAACATAACTGGTTCTCACAACCTGGAGATAATGTCCAAAACACTAAACAAAAGTTGGACCATGAACCTCGGCCTTTAATAAAAAAATGACCAGCATTTTGTCACACCTCCTACTTTTTGCCCTTCGAGGGTGATCTCCTTCCCTTGCGCACTTCCCCCCTTCTAACCCTACTGCTCCTCCGTAATGGGACCTCAGTGGCTGCAGCAAGGCTGGTGGAAGGCTGCTGCTCGTCAGACCCTGACACTGCAGATGCCCCTGAAGGACGGCCTCGACCACTTCTGGGCCTGGAGGGCCCGGCTGCAGACTGCACCAACTCTGCATGGGCGGCAGCAGTCTGTCCTACAGGCGGTGGCAAGTGCAGTGGAGAAGTGACAGTGTTGGCAGCAGGAATGCTGTCATCGTGCGAGAGGACAGCAACTCCCTGCTCGCCCGACACACTGGCACTCCCACGGGGCAGCACTTCAGCATCCGGAGCAATCTGCCGGAGAACAGATTGCTGGCCTGCTGCGGCGCGGTGACAGCCCCGGGGACATGTGCATGAACCATCGAGGTTGGCAGCAGTCTGTGCTCGCGTGGCCTCCATCTGAGTCTGTATGAGAGCAGTCAGAGGTGGGATCACGGCAGCCAGTGACTGAATTGCAGCACTAAGCGTTAGTGTGGCATCCGCCTGTGCTACAGCGAAGTGCTCCACACTCCTTGCCAGTGACTCAATGCATTCGGGCACCCTTCCCACTGCACCCATGAGCTCAGTGTGCATGCACACCGCCTGGGTGTTCATTTCTGCAATCAGCCGCTCCTCCTCTGCGTCCATTGCAGTAGGAGTGTCTGGCATACTCTCCCTCTGGGGAGAAGGCCCCCATTCTTCCCTACCCCCCCCCCCATGGCGTTGCTGCAGCCCGCTGGGTCCTGGAGCTTCACCATCATCAGCCCCTTCCCCCCTGCTCCCCTCCGGGGAAGGCGTGTTCCCAGTGTGGGCATGGGCTTCCTCGGGAGAGGGTGGCACTGATGCTCTGGCTTCCTCTTCCTCCTCAGCTGCAGCATCACTCCCAGTGGCAGCTTCAGGGCCCGTCTCCTCAGCTGGTGAATCACCATCTGAAAGCAGGGAGGTACAAGAGTGGCTTTAGCGTGAGGACAGGGTGGAAGTAAGGGAGGAAGAAGTGCAGCGAGTTAGCAAGTTGGATTGAAAGTGTCAAAGGCTGGTGTTGTGAGGGACAAGTGGAAGGACAGAGGACAAAAAGGTGATGACCTTACCATTGCTGTCCAGAACGGGGTCGGCGTCTCCAGTGGCGACGGGACCGATCACCCGGCTTGCCACAATCCTGTGGACGCGCTCCTCCAGATCGCTGAGGGGTTGCAGCTGAAGCCGCCCTCCACCTGTCCGTTGCTGCTGTCTCCTATTATGAGCCAGCTTAGCCTGCAAGAAAAAGGACAGCATCTGAGTAAATATGCAGCCATGGTCTTGCCTGATGTGCCTCCCATAGGTGAATAGCCCTTACAATATGCAGCCATGGTCTTGCCTGATGTGCCTCCCATAGGTGAATAGCCCTTACTGTATGCAAAGTGTAGAATGTGTGTGTGTGTTTGATGAAAGGGCCATAGGTGTTGGATGAGTATTGTGCATTGGGGTTTTAAGACCCTCTGGCCATAGAGTGAGGTTGAGATGGAGGGATGGAGAAGTATTGAGAAAAAGCCACTCACCCTGACGACCCGAGTGAGGTCGTTGAACTTTTTGCGGCATTGAGTATGGGTCCTGGGCACCATGCTCCTGGAGGAGACGCTCTGAGCCACCTCCCTCCACACTCTTCTGAACTCGCGTGGCAAAGGCCTCCTGCCACTCTCAGGGAACAGCATACATCGTCTGCGCTCCACTGCGCCAACCAGAGCATCCAAGGCCCGCTCGGTGAAGCGATGAGCGCGTTCTCTCACCCTCTCCATGCTTGGCAGCAAAATGGATTCACAGGTCTCTCCAGGCTGAGATTCAAGGCTGCAATGAGCCTCAAACTTTTACCAGGCGTAAGAATTTCACAGGCATTCAGCGGGCGGAAGTTGGGCAAATAGCGCAACTCTCCACCCGCAGAGGCCCATCTCCCAGGGAGGCGGAGGATCTGTCAAGAAGATTCTTTGCACGCTTAAACCCGGAACTTGTGCGGCCCCCCACGGGCGCGTACGCACCCATGGGGGTCGCAAAATACGGCCCGTTATGTTTATGTTGCAAGAAAGATAAATCAATAGCATGCTTTCTGAAGCTACTTTTTACTGTCACATGTAACAGTCAGGCTCCTGACTGTGAATAGAATTGACAAATACGTTGATAATTCACTTTTCCAAATCCTACATCCACATTTTGGAATTTGTGTTGCTCATTTTCAGATCTTTCGCTGAATTATTCCAGTTGAACAAATCAAACCAAATCTTCCCACAGTTGATGCTGAGCTGGAATGTACACTCTGCAAAAGCCACAGCCTAGCTTGTCAGGCCTAGTGCCCGTCATGATGCAGCCAATGTAACTCGCATTGACAACAACCCAGAATCTAAGTTATGTCTTCGACTGGCTTGACTATAATGTATGCGGGAATGAGCTAATGAAAATGAAAGTGGAAGCTCCGCTGGACCTATGTTATGAAGATGTACCCAAACTCTATAAGGAGTTCAGAGTATAAGATGCTAATAAATAATCCAGTTGCAGCTGCAGCTTGTTCAGATTAACTAGGAACATGAGAACTGTGTATTAGCACAACTGTTGGGAGCTGAAGGAGAAATTATTTTTTGGCTAGCTAGCTAGAATTCTACTGTGCTCTAAAATGATGCATAATGCACCAAACTGAAGTGTCAAAAATTAGCATTTTCTGGGTGGGATGAGGCCTGCTGCCTGAACCCTTTAGAATAGAAATTTTGCACCTTCATCACTGTTGCAAACTGCTTTTTTACACGTTAGATTTTTTTCCAAAACTAAAATAAGGGATCAAATATTGGGTATACTTGCCACTCAGGTTAAGTCTATGTCCCGCTGCACTTCCTCCGCGTTGCTGCTTGTGGGATCTTGCTGTGCGCAAATTGACTGCTGCGTTTGGCTACAAAGCAACAGTGGCTACACTTCCAAAGCAATTTATTGGCTGTGGGTCGCTTTGGGACGTCCTGAGGACGTGAAAGACATGATAGAAATGCGAGTTCTTTCTTCGTTTCTAGGTTGGCATGTCCGCATCTTAGACAGCGCAGCACTATGATTCAGGAGGTGGAGTAAGGATGAGCTTTGTGGGTTGTGGGGATGGATCTCAGAATTGACATCAAAGTTGCCTGTGATTTTGAAATATTTTGCATTGCATTTACAGGTGTTAGCAATAATCGCAGTGCTGTTTAACTGAGAACTGAATTACATAGCACAGGAACAGGCCATTAATCCAAATGGTCTATGCCAGTGTTTATATTCCACACGAGCCTCCTCCCGCTCGAATGACTTTTTCCCAGCCCGCCCCCATTTCCCTCTATTCCCTTCTGCCTCATGTATGCTACCCGAGTCTCTTCTTCTTTCGCATGGTAGTAGCAAAGCAAATCAAATACCAATATCTAAGTCAGATATCCAGGCCAAAGCTTCTGGTGTAACAGTGTGGATATCTTGTAGGCTGCCTGTGAATTTCCTCTGAGGGCAGTGCTCAATGATGTGTGCCGGGGTCTGATTAGGAGTTCAACAGTCACATGATGGGGATGCTTTTACTTCCATCCATGGAGAAGGTGGCAGCATCTACCATGACCAGTTCTGAGGCAGTTGATGGTTGTCCACTGTTTGCGAGGAAGGTTTGATCCTTCAGGTTGTACTGTGGAGTCCTCTATAAGGAATCCATTCCGTATGTCGCAGTTCTTCCAAGCATTTCGCCATCGGTCATCAAGGCTGAAGGGCTTCGGCAACAGCCCAAAATGGCCTTCTAGATTTGAAACGGGTTGGTGGTAGGTTGTTCAAGTCGGCCTGGATTGGCATGTCTTTGCTGGTGTAGTGGTTGTATTCTCTGGAGGCTGCATACCTGAGTGAGCAGTACTGTCGGCTTCCTGCCACCTTGGCTCAGGGACTCTACCCTCTGTAGTGGAACGAAAGCTCTGATTATAAATAGGATAGATTTTAGTTTTAATTGAGTAGTTAAGTCGTATGGTTTGTCTAAAATCCTTATCATTTTGGGGGCTTTATTTTGAACATTCAGCAATGAACTGTATTCTAGCTTGGAAGTTGTTAGTTCACGGTCACTCTACATTAATGACTCATCTACCCATTTTGCGACATCCGACACTGATTAAAGACAGTTAAGTATAGGGACCTTGAGCTGTGATAATCTATAAAAAGGTTGATATGCCATAATTTAAAATCACTATAGCCATAGCAATTTGATATACATGTCATGCCTTTACAATCTGTTTTTAAAAAAATTCTTCTTTAGAAAACAAGGGCCCATATTTTCCGATCGGAGGCTTCCTGCGTGCGGAGGCCTCCGATCTGGAAAAAATCTACGGAGTTACCTGAGTGCGTATACTTCCGTTCCTGGGCCTCTCCAACTCCAAGTGCGCAGGGCCCACGTATCCCAGAGGCGCATGCAGTTCGCAAGCGTCCCTGTGATCACGTGGGCCATGGGGAGCCAATAGGAGAAGGGAATCTCCCTTCATACACTTGACAGATAGACCTGTCAAATATATGAATGGAGATCACCCCAAAAACACTGTAAAACATTAAATAAATTTTTTTTTAAAAATCACATTTTTACAATGAGTTGAAATTACAATAAATTAAATATTTTAAACAAAAATTTAATTTTTTGAAAAAAATAATTAACGTTTTTTACGTGGCTAAAAATAAACTTACCTTTTCTTTAAAGTATTTTTAAATGATAAATGAGTGAAAACATTTTTTTTTTTTACTTTTTTCAACTCTTATGCTGGTAAAAGCAGGCCTTACCCCTACTTTTACCAGGTGTAAGATTGCTAAGGGTTTTCTGCGGGCGGAGGTTCTCCAGAAAGCGGAACTATCCGCCCGCAGAGGCCCTTCTCCAGGGCAGGCATGCGATCTGTCAAGAGCATTCTTGACGTCTCCATTGGTGCACTTGTTTTCACTAACACGCGGCTATTTTTTTCACCTATTTCAAGTTCAACTCCTACGGACTTCAGCATAAATCTAAACTGATACTTCAGTATAGGTCTGGGTAAATTATGCACTGCTGAAACTGCTGCCTTTTAGATGAGATGTTAAACTGACGTTTGCCTGCCAATGTAGGTGAATAACAACAGTGACAGCACTTCACAAAATAGCCCATTATGTGTGAAGTGCTTTGAGATGTTTCTGAGAGAACTGACAACGTGCAAATAAATGCAAACGCTTTTATTTTAAAATTGCCTTTGCCTTTGCTCTATGTTTCGATGGCGACAGCAGGGGAGAATATCAGGAACCAATGTTCCAGACTGTGCAGAAACTATTTAAACATTTCAAATCGATGTAATTCAGAAGGTTTGGAATCAATACAAAAATCATCAACCACAAGTTAATGGAAGATTGGAATTGGAATGAATTGTTTCTATAGCCATGCCTGTCACTGTGAAGGAAACTTACAGCACTTTCTATTAGTACTTGATATGCTCTATATTCTACCTGTCAGTTGTTCCAACATTAGTTAGTCTTCTTTGTACAGAAGTGTTCAGCAAATTTTGTCGGCTTTGATAAAGCGAGCAGACAGAGAATATTTCCCTGTTAAACTAAAGTGAAAAGGTAAGGTCAGTAGTTCAGCGTACTATCAAGGAGGAAAAGAGTAAGAGGGAAGATAAAGTAGGTCACAAACGAGTGGTCAAACTTGGGCTTTAAAACACTGAAGATTGTAGAGAAAGGAAAGACGTAGCGAGGTAAGGAGCTTTTCACAGTTTTGATGTCCTGAGAAAGAACGGACGGGAATTTCCTCAGAGCTGCTCCTGCTCCGCAACCGTAATTTCGCTGGAGGTGCTGCGGAAACAGCGTTTAGGCCCCCTCACTGAGGTTTCTGTCAGACTTGCGGCAAAAGTTATGGGGGGGGGGAGCGGGAGCAGCTCTGAGGAAATTCCCGGCCAGCGAGTTAGAATAGTAACACGACAATCATGTAGGGTCAAGCATCATGTAGGGTGGCCTCTTTGTAACTTAGGAGCAAGAAGAGAGGAACATTCGGAGAGGCATTGACTACAGTAGTCGTGACTGAAAGAGATAGGTTGGAGGCTACAGGTGAGAGAGAGAGATTTCATCTCTCGGTGATGAATTGAAGATTAGGAGCAGCTGTAAAAAGAAAATTGATCCTTTATTTGGAAAATTGGATCTTTGGCCCTGTGGTACCTGGGGGTCTGCCCTAGCCCAAAGCCGGACATCTCATCCCAGGTCCTGAAGAAGTAATTTGCATGACCAGGATGGACGCATCATGCCTGCAAGGGTTCTTCAGTGGCACATGCCCCAATCTGTCTGCTCCACCTGAAATGCCCACAAGCTCTTCCCAGGCTGAAGAATAAAAAGTGTAAATAATTTTTCAGCTTCCGGCAGACTAAGTAATTGATTCCCTCCTGCGTCAATTACCTTAGTCTGGTAGAGGCATGAGGCCTTTTTAAAGGTCCCAAATGGGACTCACGCCAACTGAGAGCTGGTGTGATTTCCACTGAGGCCTACCGAGGGTGGAATTCCCGGGGAATACCGGCAACTTTGCCAGACATGCCCACTTGACGTGGGGAAGCTGGTGGATTTTTCTGCCCATGGCCCCGGCCACCAGAATTTAAAGGGTCCGTCCAAAGGGGGCCTAATCCTGACTGAACCACATTTCACATCAACTTCAGGGCCCCTGCCTCACTGGATGGATATCAAGCTCTGTGCCTTTTCTGAACTTGAGAAATTTCAGGGTCAGTGCCTTATGATGAAACTTTTGTACTCTGTATTTGATGCAACTGAACTCTTTAGGGTAGATTTTAACTCTTGGGTGGCTGGCATGCAGGCCAACAACCTGATCCTGTTGACGGGAGGCCCAGTCCATTTTGAGGGCCGGGCCTTATTGCCATGCCACCAGCGGGCTGCACACCCAAACAGGCATACTTTGGCTCTGGGCTGGCCCAATATGGGGAGGCCTGGAGACCGACCCAGCGGGCAGGAAGGTAGGTCTGATCGTGGAGGGTGGAAGCCTGGGCCGGCAGCGGCCCACATTATTTTTGTGGAGCACCAAGAAACACTCATGCTCCTCTTGCCCCCAGAAAAATGCATTTCCACTTACCTTTTTGGGGCCTCGATAAACACTAGAGAATCACAACATCACAACTCATTGTCTCTCTTCTCTTAGGCAGTCTCTCGGAACCGAGGATGACTTGCTTCCGCACTAAAAATGAGTTTGCAGGTGACTGATGAGTCCAATGCGGGACCTACAGTCTCTGTCACAGGTGGGACAGACGGTGGTGGAAGGGGCGGGTGGGTGGGGTGCTTGGGTTGACGTGCGCTCCTTCCGCTTGGCTTCCGCTTGCTCCCGGCAAAGAGACTCGAGGTGTTCAGCGCCTTCCCGGATGCTTCTCCTCCACTTTATGCGGTCTTGGGCCAGGGATTCCCAGGTGTCGGTGGAGATGTTGCACTTTTTCAAGGAGGCTTTGAGGGTGTCCTTGAAGCGTTTCCTCTGCCCACCTGGGGCTCTCTTGCCGTGTCGGAGCTCCGAGTAGAGCGCATGTTTTGGGAGTCTCGTATCGGGCATGCGAATGATGTGGCCCGTCCATCGGAGCTGATCGAGCGTGGTCAAAGCTTCGATGCTGGGGATGTTGGCCTGAGCGAGAACACTGACGTTGGTGCGCCTATCCTGCCAATGGATTTGTAGGATCTTGCGGAGGCAGCATTGGTGGTACCGCTCCAGTGCTTTGAGGTGCCTGCCGTACATGGTCCATGTCTCTGAAGCATACAGGAGGGCGGGTATCACTACTGCTCTGTGTAGGTTTAAATTATCAAGCAGATTTATTGAGCAAAACATGAATAAGCAAGTAGATACTGCCATTGACCTGGAGCCTGGAACTTATACGTAGGTACAACTAGATAATGTAATATAACACATTTTTACAGGAGAAGTTAGCTACTTAAAAGGAAAATATGAAAAAGTCATAATCCCTAAGCTAAATTATAATTAATATTAACATTTTACCTACACTATGATTCTTTTCTATATTTCTCACCACTGCAAGAAGCTGAGTTAGTCCAATTTTATTCTTAAAATTTCAAGCAGATGCTCGCAATCTAATTCTACTCACCTTAGCTCAGACATAGATGGAATCTGGAACTGTACCCATGGATTGGAGGGTAGCTAATGTTACCCCACTATTCAAAAAGGGTGGTAGAGAGAAAGCGGGGAATTACAGACCGGTAAGCCTGACATCGGTATTGGGGAAAATGCTAGAGTCCATTATAAAGGATGTAATAGCTGAGCACTTGGAAAACAGTGACAGGATCGGACAAAGTCAACATGGATTTACAAAAGGTAAATCGTGCTTGACTAATCTACTGGAATTTTTTGAGGATGTAACTGGGAAAATAGATAAGGGAGAACCAGTAGATGTGGTGTATTTGGACTTTCAAAAGGCTTTCGATAAGGTCCCGCATAAGAGATTAGCGGGTAAAGTTAAGGCACATGGGATTGGGGGCAAGGTATTGACTTGGATAGAGAACTGGTTGGCGGACAGAAAGCAGAGAGTAGGAATTAATGGGTCTTTTTCCGAGTGGCAAGCAGTGACTAGTGGGGTACCGCAGGGATCGGTCCTTGGACCCCAGCTATTCACAATATACATTAATGATCTAGATAAGGGAACTAAATGTAATATCTCCAAGTTTGCAGATGACACAAAGCTGGGTGGGAGTGTGTGCTGCGAGGAGGATACCGAGAAATTCCAGGATGATTTGGACAGGTTGGGTGAGTGGGCAGAAGCGTGGCAGATGCAATATAACATGGATAAGTGCGAGGTTATCCACTTTGGTGTCAAAAACAGAAAGGCAGACTATTATCTGAATGGCAATAGATTGGGAGAAGGGGAAGTGCAATGAGACCTGGGTGTCCTTGTGCACCAGTCGCTGAAAGTAAGCATGCAGGTGCAGCAGGCGGTGAAGAAGGCAAATGGTATGTTGGCCTTCATAGCGAAAGGGTTTGAGTATAGGAACAGGGATGTCCTGCTGCAGTTGTACAGGGCCTTGGTGAGACCACACCTTGAGTACTGTGTGCAGTTTTGGTCGCCTTATCTGAGGAAGGATGTTCTTGCCATGGAAGGAGTTCAGCGAAGATTCACAAGGCTGATACCTGGGATGGCAGGAATGACATATGAGGAGAGATTGGGTCGATTGGGCTTATACTCACTGGAGTATAGAAGAATGAGAGGGGATCTCATCGAAACATATAAAATTCTGACAGGTCTGGACAAACCAGATGCAGGAAGAATGTTCCCGATGGTCGGAGAGTCCAGAACCAGGGGTCATAATCTAAGGATAACGGGTAAGCCATTTAGGACAGAAATGAGGAAGAATTTCTTCACCCAGAGAGTGGTGAACCTGTGGAATTCTCTACCACAGAAGGTAGTTGAGGCCAAGTCATTAAATATATTCAAGAATGAGTTAGATATATTTCTTAAAGCTAAAGGTATCAAGGGATATTATTTCCCTAACAATTGTGGATTTTAAGCCGACAGCGCAAATGTAGAATTGACAGTTGAGTTCTCTACACATTTGTATCAGTCTAAGGCGGGATATGGAATTTAACTGCAGCTGGTTGTTATATTTGTCACTGCATTTAAAGGGACAGCTGAACCGAGCCAAACCTGAATGAAAATGCTTACTTGAGTCACAATGCCATTAAAGATGTGTTGGGGTAAATTTTCATCTTCACCGGCTGGGTGGAAATGAATGGATTGAAAATCGGAAGGGTCCCACAATCAGCGGCCAATCTGCTGCGCCAGATTAATACCCAGGCAATGGAGACAGAAATTGTGTTTACTTGCTGTCTTGCAGGTTACTTTATTGAGATTTAGATAACATTATGGTCGCGTGCTTCGTCTACACTTGCATCAGGGACTATGCAAGCACCAAGACTGCTCAAGCTAAGGGCGTAGACTGCATTGCAGTAAATTAACACCACCACAGCCTAATGGTATCAAATACCTGCAAAATATCCAAATAACAGACAATGGCGTACCACAGTTAATGAAGGGATTCTTAAAAAACAGCGACGATAAACATTTCAGCTCCAACTTCAAGTTTTCATTAACTACTTAATGCAAAAACTAAAACCCTTGACTACTTATTCACATTGCTGTTTTTTCTTTTGTTTTGCTGAACAATCTTTCTGTGTGCTTCTGTGCCCCAGGGACCATAACTCTGACCGTAATGACAATCTGAATTACCAGCAGCCTAAAAATGTGAGCACGTCCTGTAGAGGCCTCATGATAAATAGAATAGCTCTACAGCTGAGCAAAATAATGCTTCCTATTTCACAGATCAACAACCATGATTGTGCTTTTCTTTCCTTCTCTTAATTTGCTTTCACTTCACTGGCATTGATGCTCAGTCTTGCCTAGGATACTGAGCCAGCGACCATATCTTCAGGCATTGCATGGATAATTTATATCAACTGATACATTCCCTCCTTCCCGGTAATGCTCCCATAGCTTAGTTTCACCTCTCCTTTGCACATTACTGAGCTTAATTGGAATCACTAGGTACTTGAAGCAGTGCTGTAAATTGCTATTGAAAACACAAGCAGACTTATAACCATATTGAAAGAAAGAGAAAAAGAATGAAAGAAAGAAAGAGTGAAAGAGAGAGAAAGAAAGAAAGAAAGAAAAATAAAAGAATATAGCATTTTTCACCACCTCAGTGCTTCACAGCCAATGAAGTACTTTGTGAAATATTCACAGTTGCAAGGTCGGGAATATTTTATACAAGAGAATTGAATTTATTGTTGATCATCACATTCTATCACCATACATGGTACTCCTATTTATTTTTGTGAGCTTTGTGCTCTTCAAAGTGAGCGATAGATTGCTGAGAAATGAAATACGTTTTTCACTTCGGTACTGCTCACAGTCAGGTACTCCCAGCTCACGCATATCACAACCAGACTGAGAATAACGTTTTTCTACTACTCCGCCCCAAAGTGTGCTTTTTTTCCATGAATCTCGACGGATTCTCTTACTGCCCAATGTGAGTTTTTCCAACTTCCACATCAGCCATCCTTATGGTCTCCCTTTATGACATTTGTCAATTTAGTGTCAACTTGTGTCATATTGCAGGTTCTTATGTTGTGGGAACGGCGCGACACTACTGCAGACAAGGGCGGAGAAATTTGGGCTCACGCATCTCTGGGCGCATGTTGGGGCGAATGGAGAAATCCCTGCGTCTGAATGGTGAGGGCCGAGGCACCCCAGATACTGGGCCGCAGGCCTCATTGTAATAGGGCCGGGTCGAGGACGGGGGGTGGGGGGGGGGGAGGACGAGACAATGCGGGGCCGTGGGTCGGGCTGGGGATCGGGATCGGGGGGCCGGGGATCTCGAGCAATGCAATTTCTCGGCCAAGATTCTTTGATTCGCTCAGTCTGGAAAGACTGCATGCAAACCTACTGCACCACACAATTTCTCCAGACAGCATTTGCTGACAAGTTTCGCCCAGACATATGCGCCTGAACTACTAGATACATTTTTCCCTATTCCCTTTCCATCAACATCAGTAAGAATGAACTGTACCTAACCCTCAGTACTTGCACTAGACTTTTCCTATGTAATATAAATGCTTAAGAATAAGTGAGCACCAGGAAAAGCAGAGAACAATTAACTTATTCTTGTATTTCGCTACATGGTACAGAATATATGATGATAATTACATCTGGTATACTTTTTTTGCCCTTTAACTCCCAGTATGTATTGGTATGGGTCCAGTTTCATCCTTATAAGGATGTATGTAACCTGCCTTTTCAATTCCATGCACCCTCTAATGTCCTAGTTTTAGAATCACGACCGCCTGTTAATGGGTTATTCATGAAACCCAGAAACATGCTTTCCTTTTTTCACTCTCCTCTCCGGGCCTATCAGTTTAACCTCGGTGGTGGGGAAGCTTTTAGAAACGATGGCCGGAATTTTCCGGGAGGTCAGCGGGCGCGATCGGTGGCGGGTCGGGTGGGAAAGTGTTCTTTTCCCCAGCGGGCTGGGACCCCGCTGTGAACCCACCGCCATGCGCCTTTCCCCGATGTCAGGTCTGTCAGCGCTGAGCAGATCTGACACGTAACGGCGGGGGACCCAATTCAGGTAATTAGTGGCTTGTTTGGAGCCACTTAAGAATGATTTTCAGCTCATCTTCTGCATGTGACAGCTCGCCCATGGGGTCCTCGCTGCTCGTGGACCATGTCTGTCAAGCTGAGGCAGGAATTCAGTGGCCATTGAATCAGCTGTTGAGTTGACTGCTTCAAATGTACAGTAAGAGCTCCCGCCTTACAGAGATATCTTCACTGAGCCACAAACACTTCCTCACTGCATTTCCACAGCAGGTTCACCATGCTGCAAGTCTTTACACAAGTCTCCATCCAGTCTGACCTCATCATCTCTCTCACCATTGACAGATCGCCTCTGTCATCTCTACTTCACTTGCCCTTTATACTCTCTCACCTTGGTCCTCAGAGTCCCACCCCAACACCAGCAGCACCAGGCACACCGGCAGCACCAACAACAACACCAACCTTCTCTGCAATCAACTGATGCTGCACCTGACCACATTGTTGCCCGGGAGGCCAGGGATGGTCTCACCATGGCCAGATATACTTCACTTGACGCTGTACACCCTGGCTGCCACGTGATGCGCCAGGTTAGCACCACCCCACACCAACACAAAAAGCATCCCTACAATGCCCAAGTCATTCCTTTCACATTCCTCACCATTGCGGGCGGTACCGTTATGTCTCACCATTCACTGCAACTCACTAAGCTACTTCCAAAGGTGCACACAAATCTGTCCCAGAACGCAAAGTGTTGAAAATAATGGTTTCAATGTTTGACACCACATTAACAGAAACTTTACATGACCATTGCATAAAACATCCAACTGCCTACCCTTGTGTGTTGTTAGTTGGTATGATTGCACTAGGATGAGGTTGAGTGTGAGGGGTGGCTAGTGAGATAGGGATGTGATAATATAAAGAGAGGGATGGGTGGAGGTCCAAGGTAAGTTGGTATGAGTAAGGATGTGCAGGAGTAGGGTAGAGAAAGCAGAGTGATGGGGATGTGATGAGAGGCACAGCAGGATGAGGTTGAGTGTGGCTTTGTACTAACGTTTCGTGATCTACTGAGATCATTGAAAGGTTTGTGCCACTGTACCAGGTCCTCCTGAACACATCCCTGCTTGTGCCCTCCTCTGCAATGTGCAACCAGGCTGTGTTGATCTCCTGGGGAGGTCTCTTCCACCCATGGGAAGAGAAGAGGACCTCCTTGTGTGCTGTGACTCCCTCCATAAGCATATGGAGGGAGTCATGGGAGAGCCTGGGTGCAGCCCTGCACCTTTGTGGAGTGCTTGTCAGTATTTGCAGCACCTCAATGCTGTAGAACACTGACAGCTCAACTATCAAGATCAATCTGGCCATGGTCCCTTTAAGGAAAACAGCTGATGATGCATCATGAAATGACATCACCAGACCCACTTCCATTAATTGGCTGGGAAATGCACTGGGCGGGCTTAACAAGCCTCGTCAAGGGAAAATCATTTCGGACAGCGGGATGGAGCCAGCAGTGGGGTTGGGACCCGCCAAGGTAAGTATATTCACGGCCGATAATCCAGGAGAAAATGAACAGTCACTTGGGCAAGTGTGGATTAATTAAGGAAAGCCAGCATGGATTTGTCAAAGGCAAATCGTGTTTAACTAACTTGATTGAGTTTTTTTGATGAGAAATTTCAAAATTTGCAGATGACACAAAACGTGGAAGTATAGTGAACAGTGAGGAGGATAGTGATAGACTTCAAGAGGACATAGACAGGCTGGTGAAATGGACAGACACGTGGCAGATGAAATTTAATGCAGAAAAGTGCGAAGTGATACATTTTGGTCGTAAGAACGAGGAGAGGCAATATAAACTAAAGGATACAATTCTAAAGGGGGTGCATGAACAGAGAGACCTGGGGGTATATGTGCACAAATCATTGAAGGTAGCAGGGCAGGTTGAGAAAGCGGTTAAAAAAGCATACGGGATACTGGGCTTCATAAATAGAGGCACAGAGTACAAAAGCAAGGAAGTTATGATAAACCTTTTATAAAACACTGGTTCGGCCTCAACTGGAGTATTGTGTTCAATTCTAGGTATCTCACTTTAGGAAGGATGTGAAGGCCTTAGAGAGGGTGCAGAAAAGATTTACAAGAATGGTTCCAAGGATGAGGGACTTCAGTTATGTGGATAGACTGGAGAAACTGGGGTTGTTCTCCTTAGAGTAGAGAAGGTTGAGAGGAGATTTGATAGAGGTGTTCAAAATCATGAAATCATGAGGGGTCTAGACAGAGTAGATAGAGAGAAACTATTCCCATTGGCGGAAGGGTCAAGAACCAGATCACAGATTTAAGGTGATTGGCAGAAGACCTAAAGGCGACATGAGGGAAAACTTTTTTACGCAGCGAGTGGTTATGATCTGGAATACACTGCCTGAAAGGGTGGTGGAGGCAGATTCAATCACGGCTTTCAAAGGGGAATTGGATAAGTACCTGAAGGAAAGTAATTTGCAGGGCTACGGGGAAAGGGCGGGGGAGTGGGACTAGCTGAAGTACTCTTGCAGAGAGCCGGCACGGGCTCGACGGGCCGAATGGCCTCCTACCGTGCTGTAACCATTCTATGATTCCCATTGGGTTACCAACTCCTCCTTTTTATATGTATCTTCTATATATCTTGTAAAATACTAATTCATACATTTGTGGGAGCTCTGTTTGAGGTGGCAGATGGTATGCTTTCTGGCTTTAAGTCATAATCAGAACTATTCAATTAAAGACATTGGGGGGTCATGTTGACTTTATGCGATAGTGTGAAACGGGTGACAGTGAACTAGCAGCCCATTTTACATCCCTCCCGATTTTAATTTCCAGTGAAGACAGGAGAGATGCGAAACGGGCTGTCGACTCAATATTGTTCTATCGCACAGACTCAAAATAACCCCCATTCACTTTCATAAATAAATGGTTGAAATTCCAAGAACATTAGTCATTTTTCCCAAATATCTGCCATAAATGAATAGGTACTAATTGCTTCCAAAATTACATGTATTGTTTGAAATGTGCATGCACATCAGTACAACCATGATCTTCAACAAAGCATTTCCCTCTTTCTTTCCGATATTGGAGAATAAACATCCTTTTTCAAAGGGGCAGATAGCTGTGGATAAGTCCTTTCACGGATAGCTGCTTATAATAGAGTTCTTTCAGCAGTCCAAGCTTTTAATTATCCTCATTTTCAGGGTTCTGTAGCCATTCTGTCAGCCGTGGCTCAGTGGTAGCACTCTCATTCCCGTTGTGGGTTCAAGTCCCACTCCAGAGATTTGAGCACAAAATCTAGGCTGACTCTCTGGCGCAGTGCTGTGGGAGTGCTGCACTGTCGGAGGTGACGTCTTTCGGATGAGATCTTAAACTGAGGCCCCATCTGCCCTCTTAGATGGGCGTAAAAGATCCCATGGCACTATACGAAGAAGAACAGGGGAGTGCCTTGGTCAACATTCATCCCCCAACTAACATCATTAAAACAGATCTTCTAGTCATTATCACATTGCTGTTTGTGGGAGCTTGCTGTGCGCAAATTGGCTGCCGCGTTTCCTACATTACAACAATTCAAAAATACTTAATTAGCTGTGAACCGTTTGAGACCTCCTGAGGTCGTGAAAGGTGCTATACAAATGCAAGTCTCCTTCTTTCATTCATTTCATACAACAGCTTGTGGAGACAGACAGGGTGCTGGGGTGATTCCAGGATAGAGGAATCCTTTTAACAGATGTGCTCCACAAGATGGGGATATTTGTCAGTTAGGTTAATGTTCTTTTTCTCAAGTTCCTGCTTATGTAACTAGCTCCCTGAAAGTTCTCAACAGTTTTAAAGATTAGATGGAGTAACAATTTACACGTGAGTACTTTAGTGGGGAATTGGCAATAGTGTGGTCAAGTGAAAGACCCGCTTGTTGTTAAAATAGTATAAACAGTGATTTCATGCAAAAATGTTAACCCGTGCACTAAAAACAGAGCATACTAAATCCGTGGATTGTTAGAACACAAGGGAGACTTGTGGAGAAGAATTTTTGGGGTGGCTGTGGTGATTAGGCCAGTTTAATTCAAAACCCAACACCAAAAACCAGACAGCTGAACAGTGCTCTGCTGAGCTGCCTCCCCAAGTCCAGGTAGAGCTCACTTCTACTGACCCAGAGAGACAGGGACATCAGAATCCTTTCTCACTGCCAGCAGGTGGAAAATGGCATCACCCCTATCAATTTAAAATCACAGCCATCAATTGATTCTCTCTTGTGAAATATTTATGGCTGAGATTAACGATGGTTGTAGTATCTGCTCATTAAATAGTCTCATTTGATAGGCATTAAAATATTGATGACACCACTTTTGAATTTCTATTCAATCAATTTCATTGAATCCTGTGGCTTTAATTCATTAGAATCCAATGCCTGTTCTTCTGTAGAATGCAGCAAAACCTCGTTATGCTAGTGCTGACTTCTGCTTATCAAAGGTGCATTATATCCAGATTGAGTTCATAGACCGACTATATTGGAGATTCACACAGAACTAGGGAAATGTGTTGTTGACAATAGTTTTTTTTAATTTGCTCTGGGGATGTGGATAACACTGTGACAAGTCCACATTTATTGCCCATTCGCAGTTTCCTTGTAGGCATTGAGAGTCAACTACAGAGGCCTCGATTTTAATGGAGGAGGCGGGATGGAGTCGGGTTGCCTGGTGGGCGGGTTTTGGACCCGCTGCCGGTTTCAGCCGCTCCCGATGTCCCATTTTGGTTTAATTGGACCAATTAGTCCCGTGGTGCGCGCTGCCTGCTGCAATGATGGGGAGCGGGTCTGTTGGTCTGCACTGATGAGGTCTCTGCTGCACTTGTTTTTAAGGGCTCCATGTAGCCTCAGCCTCTCATTTCTCTTCACTGCTGCAGCTTGAATGGGCCAAGGTGACCATGAGTGCTGCCAAAGCCAAGGCTGCTCCCCGATTCACTGAGGACTTCCTGCAAGCTCTTGTGCAGGGAGTAAGAGGGCACAGGGAGATTCTGTTCCCTCCCGATGGCCGGAGGAAGCCTCCTCAGCAAACAAAGGCAGCCTGGCTGGAGATTGCAGAGGAGGTAAGCGCAAGGTCGCTATGTACACGCACCTGGCTGCAGTGCCAAAAACGCTTCAATGATCTTCTGCGAACATCAAAAGTGAGTATCACATCACACCTACCTTCAATCTGCTTCCCTTCTCTTCTCATCACCAGCACTCTGCATTGTCAGCCTGCTCCTCCACATCCTACCTTACCCTTACTTCCCTTGCACCCTTACCTATCCATCTCTCTCTCTGTACTGAATCACTTCACCATCCTACTATGCAGCCCTCACACTTTCTCTCACTGTTAGGCAATGACAACAACTAACAACACACAGGGAGGCAGCTTCCTCTTGCCACCTCACTCCGTCTTGGTCTCCTCTAAGCTTCTAGGTTTTGGTTTCTTCACACTCACTCCATCACTCTCGCTGAAACTCCATTTGTGTCCCTCCTTGCAGGGAAAGCTAGCCCACAATAAGAGGGAGAGAGCAAAGACAGGAGGAGGCACACCATCCCTGGCCACATTAACAAATGCTGAGGAGGCTGCTCACGACATCGTGGGAGGTGGCGAGGAGCTGGAGGTGGGGGACGGAGAGACGGACGCAGTTGAGGAAGCTGGTTACAGAATGTATTTTCATCCCTCGCATTTACAATTCTTGATTGACTGCAATGGCATATGATGTTTATAGAGATTGACTTCTGATCATCTGCACAAAAGGATGTGTCTGCTACCTGAAAATCTGATGTCTAACTCATGCCTTTACTCTCCCACAGGACCATCGAGAGCCCCCCTCCCCACTGTCCAGGAAGAAGAGCCGGACGACTCCTCAGAGGAACCTGAAGCCTCTGAGGGAGCAGCGTCACCAGGACTCAGCGCACCCAGCACCAGCGCAGCAACGCACACCTCGGTGGGGTCATCGCGAGTTAGAGTAGTGTTGCCACCGGGTGTATCACAGCTCACAAGTGAGCATCAGCAGATGGTGGAGACAGCGACAGCAGTGGAGAGTCCTCGTCGGAGGTTGCAGGACTCTCCTAGCTCTGCTCAGCTGCATGCAGACGCTGTGCCTCTGGGGCCATCCAGAAAGAGAGCGGTGCTGGAACTCCAGGAACAAGTGCAGGAGTCTCTGACGGGGTTTGCATCCAGGGTAACTGCGAGTGTGGAGAGAATGGAGGAGTCCATCTCTAACATGAACACTGCCTTTGTGGAGGCAATGCCGCATGAACATGCCGCCATGGAGAGGGTGGCAACCGCCATGTAGAACATAAGTCGCCAGACTCACGAAAACATGGTGACTCTTCGAAATAGATTGTCTGCTATGGAGGAGAGAGGGACATCTATTGAGGAGAGACACCAGAGCTTCATGGATGTCCTTGTTATGAGAACTGCCAGTACAGAGACAGATCCTCATGGCCTCCCTGATGTGCAGCAAGGTGCTCTCCAGCCACTTGCAAGCACTGAAGTGCGGCTGACCCATGAGAGGGATTTTGGTGGCAGGCAACAAGGAAGTGTGGGCTCCTCTCCAAGCGCGCTCACAACCATGCCACTGCGGAGCCCTCAGTCAGAGCCCCACATTCCACACCAAACTGAGATGGCCGTCTCAGCCCCTGCATAGCTGCAGGAAGAGCAGACTGTTGCGGAGCCCTCCCAGGCTCCCAACCCAGAGGACGCCCGCCAAAGGCGTCTAAGCAGGTGCAGCATCAAAGTGAGCAAGGTGCCTCTACATCTGCTGAAGCCACAGGGGAAGCACCACATAGAAGCACGGGTAAGAGGAAGTTAACACACAAATAGTCACAAGGGTAGTCACTTGGGTGTTTTATTGTACTGTAAAGTATCGAGTGTCCTCCTTTTGTGATGTCATTAAACAAAAGTGATGGCAAAGAGTTGAGGAACTGGTCTATGTGTTCTGGGAAATGGAAGTTTCCGTGAGGGCTCAGGGCTAATTCCATTTATAATGATGGTGGTGACAGTGATTGGAAAGCACCGTTTATTGGACAGATGATGTATTGTGTGTTAAGAATCTTGACCTTATATTCATCTCCATCTGCCTGCCACCTGTGTTTGAAGCGTAAGCTCACGCGAATCTGGCATGGATGAGTGCATCTCTTGCCTGACGGCCAGCAATGTGGTCGCGTCCCGCCGACAATTTTTCCGATTTTCGCTGCTGTCCCGCATCCAAACCCACCCTCTCAGCTGAATTAAAATCACGGCCATAGTGTGGACTAGATTCGTGTATAGGTCAGACCAGGTTCCCTTCCCTAAAGGACATTAGTGAACCAGTTCAATTTTTAGGACAATTCAGAAGCTTTCATGGTTATTTTTCAGGTGCCAGCCCACAAGTGACTAGATTTATTGAATTCAATTTTACAATTTACTAGGGCGGGATTTGAGATCACGGCCTAATTGTTACTCGTCCAATATCATCATCTCTATACTACCATAATAATCAGTTTCAACTGTATTTTCTTCTGGCTAAATTATCAAGTACTGCTCTAAGATTAAGCCATTCCCAGTCCACCACAACTGCAGTTTTTAGGATTTTAAAATGTAAAAGTTGTTCTCATTATCTGCACAAGTGCTCTCTCCTGCACTTGACCGACTTCATCAAAAAGCACTGGGGACATTTTGAAGAACAACACCAATCCTGCTCAGTGATGGTTGGCAATTCTTCCCATTCCTCTCCCATTCCTCACCCGACGATAAAACTTTCTGATATGGTGAGACACGTTAACACATGTCCTAACTGACAACCAGCAATAAAAACAGAAAATGCTGGAGATACTCAGCAGGTCAGGCAGCATCTGTGAAGAGAGAAACAGAGTTAACGTTTCAGGTCGATGACCCTTCATCAGAACTGGAAAAAAGCAGGAAATGGAACAGATTTTTAAGCAAGTGCAGGGGCTGGGAAAGGGGGGAGGGGATGAAAGAACAAAAGGGAAGGTCTGTGATAGGATAGAAGGCAGGAGAGGTTAAGAGACATTAAGAGATATTCAAGGCAAAAGGAGATGGTAATGGGACAGGTTAAGAAACAAAGGATGGCTCTAGATGAAGTGTGAATTGCGCTGGCAGAATGAAAGACAGCTGCCATGTGGGAGAGAAGAAAAAAAGACAGACAAAAAGTGTGGATGAAAAATATATATGATAGGGGCCGAGGTTATGATCTGAAATTGTTGAACTCTATGTTGAGTCCAGAAGGCTGTAAAGTGCCTAATCGAAAGATGAGGTGCTGTTCCTCGAGCTTCCAGCAAGCTTATCCTAAATGTGGCAGATAAATTTCAATGACAACTCAAGAATGACAGTGCCTGACCAACTGGGTTAGCAGCACTGTAATTACTAAACTGGGCCACACTGAGATTCTATTTATGAAATGTTTTGTATCAGCAATTAGGTTTTTTGACTTTTGTTGCTGAGGTTCTTTATTGGACCCACACTTTAAAAGGAATTAAATTTATTTCAGTTAATTTAGTCAGTTCTTTAGTGCTAAACATCTACTTAAGTATCAATCTCAGTGGGAAAGTCTTATATTAGGAACTGATATATGCAGAATGCCTTCTAATATTGTAATCATGGGGAATTGGAATGGACAATTCATCAATTTTATTCAGAGGATCCTTTATTTGAAGGTAAGATACCGTCATGTGGAAAGAGAGGAAACCCAATGAAGAACAGATGATTGGCCAAGATAGAACCATCTTTTAATGCACCAGTGGTGAAACCATTAATGGGATGTAAATAGAGAGATCAAGTGTAAATTCTTAGATTAGCAAAGGCATCATGACGATGTGCACTGCAAGCTCATACCACTCAAGGCAAAACAGCACTCAGTATGTAGAGCAGGAGATACACTGTCAGCTTCCATTAATGTAACTCAGCCCATGCATCTTAAAACTGATGCAAACTGATTAAAAATACACGAGGAGTACTGTACCAAACAGAAGATTCTTTCTTATATTTAAATCTGTAAAGACACAAGAGAAAGCAAGACTACTGAAAGAATTGAAGGCACAAATGTTCCAGGAAACAGTGTAAATCTTGATGATTTCTCTATCTATCTATAATATATATATATCTACACATGCACAAGAGAAAAATATATATATATGTCTGAATATTAGGGCTGTCAAGCAATTAAAACATTAATTGTGATTAATCTCGTGATTAAACATTTTAATCTCAGTTAACCTTGTTTGTAATCATATATTTAATAGATACAATTACTGCATCAGTCCCATTCAAGTTTGTTTTATTACTGCTGCTTTTATTATTAACAGCATCCATAAAATAACCCAGTATGAACACCCTGCTTTCCTATTTCTGGATTCATATTGTTGGTCCCTCCTAGTAGTTTCACATTTATTTGCACAACATTATAAAGAAAGTCTCATAAACTGAACTGCTTATTGTGAAGAGAACATCAAAAACTTTTGAGTCATTGGACTGGATTTTAAGGAGGAGGACGGGTTGGCGGCTGAGGGCCTCCGAGGTGGTCGGGGAACCCAGGAAGCCGGGTTTCCCGTAGGCCCTGCCGACTTTAATGGCAGGGTCTGATTTGCATGTGAGGCCTCGGTTTCCCAGATTGAGAGGCTGGCTGGCTGCGGGCGGGTAGCCCTGCAGCACTAGGCCACACAGAGGAGGGAGGGAGGGATCGCGGAGGGTCCGGGACACAGGGTGGGGGTCCGAGGATGATCGCGGGCTGGGGGGGGGGCGGTGTCTTCAGATGATCGCGGGCCAGGAGGAGCTGGGGGGGCCGGGGGGGGGAGGTGTCTTCAGATGATCGCGGGCCAGGAGGAGCTGCGGGGGGGGGAGGGGGGGAGAGGTGGATCTTCAGAAGATCAGGGGCCGGGAACAGCAGGGGGCAGGCCAGAGGAGCAGGGGGAGGCCTCATGAAGGCATGGGAGGGGGAGGAGGGGTGATAGGTGGCCTAGGGGTGGGGGGAGCAGATACCTGGGGGGGGGGGGATCGTCTCCGATCGCGGTGGGTGGGTTAGGTAGGGACCCTGGATCAAGCAGGTAGGTATAAAGGCACTTACCTCCTGGAGAAGCAATCCCCGCCTTGCTGTAACTGTCGGGTTTTATGAATTGTGTAAAACCAGTCCACGTGCAGTTAAAAACAAAATGGAGGTTAAAAAAGAGGCTTCCAGCTTCATTATAATATTTAAATTGACTTCCACCCCCCACCTGCCTCCGTTAAAACCAGAAGTGGGCGGGTTAGAGGTGGGTTCAGGTCGGGATTCCCATTTTTAACAATTTAACTTCCCCCACGCCCCCAACCCATCCGTTTTTTTAGTTTAAAATTCCCCCCATCGTATCTGAGAGTACAAATTATAAAGGAAAATTGGTAGTGTTACATAGCTACACCCAAAATAATGCAACAGGTGCCTAAAAATAGTCAGATGTTTGTTAAGAAAAGCAACAAAATAATGGGCAGCACAACTGACTTATCAATTATGATCCCAACACAACTTTATGGGTGTATTTCTGTGATTCACTGTCTATTGACATGCATCATAAATATACAAGCAATGAACCAGTAAAAATGCTAGCTGTTAAAGAATGGTGTTGTCAATACTCCCTCAGCACTACTTTGTTCTGTTGGGGAATCATAAAGACAATAATTTGTTCTGACAAAAGATTCGAAGACAGGCCTGCACTGGGTCACCCGCAGCCCTTGTCTCCCTACAGTGTCTCTATCTTCCCAGCGCTGGTGTCACCGTTAACACGGGAGCGGCTGCTTCATGGGAATTCCAGTTTCCATCGCCCAACCTCCTGCATTGTGTCGTCTGGAGAACCAAGAACCTTACGCATCCCATCTCCCAGCAAGCTTTTCAAAAATCGCGTATGCTCTGGTCGCGTCCAACACAAAATCCACCTCCTCTCATTTGACAGATTTTTCTCTCTCTCATTCCTTGCTGTCTGACTGCTGAAGGAGAAAGCAGGACTGTCTGAAACTTAACATTGGCGTATAGCAAACCCAACGGGTTCAGCTCCCGCCAGAGACTTTGCACGTTACTCCCTGATCCCCAATGGTGCACAAACTTGGCATCCTGCTCAACACTGAGCAAATTATCAGCAAGAAGTCTGTGAATTTGTATGTGTTTATGATTTTACAAATGTAATTCTTCGGGTATTTGATGGTTGGAAAACATCATGGTCATCAAATGTCTTTGTTGAAATAATTTGAGTTCATTTTGTGGTGGTTATTAGTTCGAAAGGAAGAACGATCTTGCATTTATATAGCGCCTTTGTGATCTCAGGATGTCTCAAAGTGCTTTACAGCCAATGAAGCACCTTTGAAGTGTGGTCACTGTTGTAATGTAGGAAGTTCTAGCTTAGCATCTTTAAAAAATATGAACAACTTGATTGTTTTGTTTTGTGTGGTTTGCTGGTTGCAGATTGCTGGTGGGAGCTTTCCCTGCCTGCCTAAAGACAATTGGGTATTTGTGCAAATCAATGTGGTTAACTAAATGGTTATAGATTACCTAATCCAATCATAATGATGCTACATACACACTTAAAGGGTGATGGACTTCCTGGTTGTGATACAAACACATTTAAGATGTAACATGTGCTAATATTTAAGAAAAAGAAAAAGCTTCTACAAGTGGAAAGGTAACAAAGCCATGAACCAGCGACATGGACAGTACATGCTGTGCAGAAACAGAAACTTGTAATGTGGAATATTTCTTCTTGCCCAACTGGTCATTCTTCATGTGTGAGTCCAGTTAGTGAGTGTCAGCAAGCTATTTGGCCAGGGGGAGGTATTACTGTCACCACCTGACATCCACTTTCCAGCAGGGGTTATTGATAGTGATCAGATGTAGGAACCCTAGCTGATTTGTTTCTCCCCTACTTAGCTCAGTACCTAGATCAGGGAGGTTACCAGTGTTCGTCTGCTGCCCCGGGTGAGATCAGTTAACTAAGGACAGTTAACTAAGATCAAACGGCCTGGTCTGCATGACTCTGTACTGCACCAGGCAGTGCTGTAACCCACTGCGCCAATTGGGGCTTAGGGTTCTGAGCTGTTCAAAGTTTGTTTTACGGGTAAGGACGTGGGCAACACGGTGGCATAGTGGTTAGCACTGGTGCCTCACAGCGCCAGGGACCTGGGTTCGAATCTGGCCTCGGGTGACTGTCTGTGTGGAGTTTGCACATTCTCCCCGTGTCTGCGTGGGTTTCCTCCGGGTGCTCCGGTTTCCTCCCACAGTCCAAAAATGTGCGGGTTAGGTTGATTTGGCTATGATAAATTGACCCTTAGTGTTAGGGGGGATTAAATATGTGGGGTTACGGGGATAGGATGGGATATGTTAGGGGGAATTAAATACGTGGGGTTACGGGTGGGATATGTGTCGGTGCAGGCTCGATGGGGATTCTGTGTGAGAGAGCAGGGACAGGGTACTGGATTTGGATGATCAGCCATGATCGTATTGAATGGTGGAGCAGGCTCGACGGGCCGAATGGCCTACTCCTGCTCCTAGTTTCTATGTTTCTATGTTTATCATCAGAACACCTTGGTGTAATTGTTGCCCTTGTATCCAATCACAGAATTTCGAACAAGGTGTGGCCCATCGAACTCTGCTTTACTTTCGGCTGAATGCACTCACATAGACCTCACTGATCTATTATCCTTGCAAATTTCATTAGCAATGACAATGAAGCTAATACTGATTAGATACTGAATAGACACACTTCCAGTCATTGCTATTGCTAATGGAAATTACAGGGATAATAAATCGGCCTGTGATGCTTATCTCTGCATACTCAAGTTAAACCTGAGTTCACTTGACGATGGGTTGTTTTCAATTTCATCAATAGATATTAAGTTCTATCAATACTGTCTCCTTTGTTTCAGATAGAATTGAATCAAGGCATAAGCAATCGTGGAAATATAAATTCAGTGTAATTGAGGAAGAAAGCTTAAGTAATCGGTCAATGATTTCATTAACTACATCGTCCTTGCATGGTTAAGTTGGTTGTAACATTAACAGCGTTCATGAAACTACTCAGCAAATATTTTGCTAAAACGCTGACTGTCGTATAAGAATTCAGCCTTGTCTTCACATTCAAGATGTCGTACATTAGAACGAGGTGCGGAATTGCATAAGGAACAATGAACTGCTTTGTGTGAAGTGCTAAGGACCACTGTAAAGTATACAAGAGTTGCAGTACCTCAGTGTCTTATTGCTATGTTTCTACATGGAGTGAGCGTGAATGAATGAATCAAGCTACAGTGTCAGTGAACCGCGGTCAGAGCTGCTGCTACAAATGCATTAATAAAAAAAATATCATTTGAAAATTGCATTGCAATGTTTTTGCTCGGCACCAGCTCTCGTGGCTGAAATGGAGTTATTTAGTGCGTGCTATTTCTGCTTCTTTTGATCAAACCAATAACGTAACTGTAACTAAATAAAACTTTAAAGGAAACTTAACAAATCAAATTAAAATTTGGTAGTCCGGGGTGACGATGCACTCCAGCCCCCGCGGCGCCCACCGGTTGCGGAAAAACTCAAGCGTGCCGGTGGACACCGCGTGCTCCATCTCCAGGGCCACCCGGGCGCGAACATGGCTGCGGAAGAGAGGCAGGCAATCGGGCCGCGTGCTATTTCTGACTATTCCCTGAACTGAAGTTCTTGGTAGCTCACCAGTATAGTGATACTGCCCCTTTAAAGACAACGAGATGGGATTCTAGGTAGTGGGCAGACAGCCCTTGTGGGCAAATTCTCTTTCTTTTCTTCGATTTTCCTTGCTGAGTTTCTGGCTGCGCCAGTGGACGTTGGCCGGCTATTTGACTGTGGCTTCACAGCCGGGTCGGAAGCTGTCCCCCACCTGATGTCCATTGATGCTCACTTTCAGAAGGGCTCGCAGTCAAGAGCAGAAAGCCCGGCTAATTTATCTCCTCATTGGCCCGGGAATGCTGAAGTCAATAGGAGCACCTCTACTGCCTGAGCAGCGGTCAGCTAACAGCACAGAGCATTCTTCGATCACTTTGAGAACTTTCCTGATCTTTCTAACTTAGCTGCTCACTGGGTTTACTTGCTGAAGAATTGAGACACCATCCTCTGCTGTATTACCAGGCAGAATGATGCTACAAATGTTTCTGCCTTTAGGAAACATTTCGAATTCACCTGTAGCATGTTGATTCAATTTAAGTATTATTTGGTGATACTTAAACTACACAATGAGCTTTTTTTCTTCACCCAGTGATAAATAATAGAAAAGTACATCTATGAGATGAAACCAAAGTGTTTCAAGGTCTCATCGGAAATGCTCATTAGTTTGTTAAATGTAAAGATTTATTTCTGAGCACATTTTTTTCTACAGCTGCAACACATCGCAGTCATTGGTATCGTGTTGCAAAGAAAGTTGACAATAAGTATCTGAACTTAATAGTACTCAGAATGCTGTAGCAGCCACATCAACATAAATGCCATGGCTATTGGAGCAGGCCAGAGGCTGGGTATTATGCAGCGAGTGACTCACCTCCTGACTGCCCAAACCCTCTCCACCATCTATAAAGCACAAGTCAGGAATGTGATGGAATACTCTCCACTTGTCTGAATGAGTGCAGCTCCAACAACACTCAAGAAACACAACACCATCCAGGACAAAGCGGCCTGCTTGATTGGCACCTCATCCACCAGCCCAAACATCCACCCCTTCCACCACCGGCGCACCATGGCTGCAGTGTGTACCAGCTACAAGATGCACTGCAGCAACTTGTCAACACTTCTTCGGCAGCACCTCCCAAACCCATGATCTCCACAACCTAGAAGGACAAGGGCAGCTGGCGCATGGGAACACCATCATCTCAAAGTTCCCCTCCAAGTCACATGCCGTCCCAACTTGGACACATATCCTCATTCCTTCATCGTCGCTGGGTCAAAATCCTGGAACTGCCTGCCTAACAGCACTGTGGAAGAACCTTCACCAAAATAGACTGTAGCGGTTCAAGAAGAAGGCTCACCACCACCTTCTCAATGGCAACTAGGGATGGGCAATGTGCCGGCCTTGCCAGCGGCGCCCACATCCCGAGAATAAATTGTCAGGCAAAATAATGAGCTGAACAAAATACTCACTTAGAAAGGAAGATGCTCTGAGCAGAATTTTAAATCCTAATCCTAGAAATGTTTTGCTCTGATGAAAGGTTGACACTGCAGGGATCAACAATTGCAGATCTCAGTATGATTAATCTCCCTGTCAAACACAAAATAATGTTAATTCTTTAAACCTGTTGCTCTTAGCTCCTATCTATGTAATCTGATAGCTCTTATTATGACACTAAAGATTTGTTATTGTGAACTCATGTTCAAAATTTGTGCTTTTTAAAAAACTATCGGGCGGAATTCTCCCCCTGTTGGCAGGTTAGCATCCACCCATATGACTCTGCCACTAACCCCACTGAAGTTCCCTCCCAGCGCCCTCATTGACATGCAGCATAGGTTAGCAGTAATAATACTGTTCCTGAGTGGGTTACCAGCACTAGGAGGGAGAGAGGGAAATTGACCCCTCTGTCCTTGCAAACTATCGCCCCATCTCCAACTTCTTTTTTCTGTCCAAAGCTCTTGAACGTGTTGTCACCTCCCAAATCCGTGCCCACCTTTCCTGCAACTCCGTGTGTGAACCCCTCCAATCAGGTTTCCGCCCCTGCCGCAGCACTGAAACAGCCCTTATCAAAGTCGCAAATGACATCGTATGTGAATGTGGCCATGGTAAACTATCCCTCCTCATCCTTCTCGACCTGTCTGCAGACTTTGACATGGTTGACCGCACTATCCTCCTACAGCGCCTCTCCTCTATCGTCCGGCTGGGTGGGACTGCCCTCGCTTGGTTCCATTCCTATTTATCCAGTCGTAGCCAGAGATTCACCTGCAATGGCTTCTCTTCCCGCTCGAGCACCGTTACTTCTGGTGTCCCCCAAGGTTCCATCCTTGGTCCCCTCCTATTGCTCATCTACATGCTGCCCCTCGGCGACATCATCGGAAAACTCGTCAGTTTCCACATGTACGTTGACGACACCCAGCTCCACTTCACCACCACCTCCCTCGACCACTCCACTGCCTCTGATTTGTCACGCTGCTTATCCGATAATCTAGTATCGGATGAGCAGAAAATTGCTCCAACTAAATATTGGGAAGACTGAAGCCATCGTCCTCATTCCCCGCCACATACTCCATTCCCTAGCCACCGACTCCATCGCTCTCCCTGGTCATTGTCTGAGGCTGAACCAGAGATTTGTCTCTGAGATGAGCTTCTGATCCATATCCTCTCCATCACCAAGACCGCCTATTTCCACCTCCGTAACATTGCCCGTCTCCGCTCCTGCCTAAGCTCATCTGTAGCTGAAACCCTCATCCATGCCTTTATTACCTCTAGACTGGACTATTCCAATGCTCTCCTGGCTGGCCTCCCACATTCCACCCTCCGTAAACTTGAGCTGATCCAAAACCGTGCTGCCCGTGTCCTAACTCGCACCAAGTCCGGTTCACCCGTCACCCCTGTGTTCACTGACCTACATTGGCTCCCGGTCTGGCAACACCTCGATTTTAATATTCTCATCCTTGTTTTCGAATCCCTCCATGGCCTCGCCCCTCTCTATCTGTGCAACCTCCTCCAGCCCTACAACCATCTGCGATCACTGCGCTCCTCCAATCTTGGCCTCTTGCGCATTCCTGATTTTCATCGCTCCACCAGTGGCAGCCGTGCCTTCAGCTTGCGAGGCCCTAAGCTCTGGAATTTCCTTCTTAAACCTCTCTGACTCTCTACCTCTCTCTCCTCCTTTAAGACGCTCCTTAAAACCTACAGTAACAGGGAGCTGACCTCTAGAATGGCTGGAGGAGTGCCAGCCTCGGGAGGATCAGCAGCAGGAAGGGCTCATAGATGTATCCATGGTGGTGTTGATAGCTGAAGCCAGAGTGAGACAGGATTGTTTGTTGGGCACTAAGGACAGGAAGCCCCATTGAGAGGGTGGTTCCGGCTGTATGGAGGGAGGTGGCAGATCCAGTCACCACCCAGTGCAGTGAAAGGTTCAACAACCTCTCAAAGGTGGCCGAGGTAAGTGAAGGCACTGTTCCTCATTCCTCACAGCGAATGGAGAAATGACCAGTGCAGTACTGAAGGAATGCTGTCTTTCAGAAGCAACGTTAAACCGAGGCCCCGTCTGCCCTCTTAGCTGCACGTAAAGTATCCCATGGCACTATTTTGAAGAAGAGCAAGGGAGTTATCCCCGGTGTCCTGGGCCAATATTTATCCCTCAATCAACATCACTAAAAAACAGATTATCTGGTCATTATCACATTGCTGTTCGTGGGAGCTTGCTGTGCGCAAATTGGCTGCCGCGTTTCCTACATTACAACAGTGACTACATTTCAAAAAAGGTACTTCATTGGCTGTAAAGTGCTTTGGGACATCCAGCCCTGAAAGGTGCTATATAAATGCAAGTCTTTTCTTTCCCTCCCGGGACCTACCTCAGGGCCGCTGTCTGTGGAGGTGTGACAAACGCTGGCAGTTCGTGCCTAGAATACTGATGAGGCCCGAGGACAAATTTCCATCGATTCTTGAGCCTCTTGGTTCAGGCACACTCTAATTGCCCGAAAACAGGCCCAGACCAAAATTTACCCCTTTATCTCTGTGAGAGATATGTCAAACTAATGGATTCTGTCAGGTTGCAAAATCCACTGCAGGAAATCTTCTTTGATATAATTAAGATGTTGATACCTAAGAATAAGAGAGCTGTACAGAGTGCTAAAGAAGTTTAGGTTGGTTTTGCCAGTGTTCTCTCTCACTGTGAAACTACAATAGGTACTCCTTAAAAGGAACAGTCTGCTTGTTCAATGTAAAATCCACTGGCACCTTTTTGGAAAATAAGCAGGGAGTTCTCCCAATGTTCTGGTTAACATGCATCTCTCAACCAGCACCACTGAACAGATTAACTGGCCATTTATCTCATTGCTGTTTGTGGGACTTTGCCCACAAAAGTAACAGCGACTACGCTTCAAAAAGTAATTTATTGGCTGTAAAACACTTTGGTATGTCCTGAGTACGTGAAAGGCGCTATATAAATACAATTCTTTCAAATCTTTATTTAATTCTTTTAGCTGCTTAAGCAGCATAAGTTTCAGTAAAGCAAAATTAATGATGGTAACAGAAGC
Organism: Squalus acanthias; assembly: GCA_030390025.1. Lineage (NCBI taxonomy): Eukaryota > Metazoa > Chordata > Chondrichthyes > Squaliformes > Squalidae > Squalus > Squalus acanthias. Next base: position 53,203,994 of record CM059442.1, on the reverse strand, counting down.
CTCACACACGCAACAAACATATTACAAACAGGTGTGAATACACTAGGCAAACATATTTGGTGAGGTCAATCTGCATGTAGTCGTTAAGGGTATTTGCCTGGCAAATCTGTGGTAATTACCAACATTTACAAACCCAAGATAATGAGATTTAGTGCATTTAGGAACGCAAATGCCAATGGCAGGAAGCCATCAAATGAAATCATCGTTTCAGTAATGGTTTCAAGCTGCTTAGTTGGCTAGTAATTAAGCTTTTCACTAAGATGCCAAGATTTAAGAAGCAGGGAGTTGACTCAAGAGCCCGCAGAATGGAATTGGAAAAGGTGCATGAACCATCTCTTGCTATAAAACAACTGGTCAAAATAAGAGTTAGCAATAAAGAAGATGATCAATGAGAAGATCATGCAATCATCAAGTTCACAGAGGCACTGGGGGAAAAGAAAAGATGGTACAGAGAAGGGAGGGGCCAAACTCTTTCTTCCTTAGAATGTGTAAAAGAAAGCTTGGTGCTGGCCCCACTGATTCTGATAATTGTCACTCAATGGATAGAAATGCACAGACAAATAATGAATGTTTCACAAGGGATAGCATACAAAGCACAATGTTCACCATGAATTTACATAGTCATTGCCATTTTTGTGATAACACTATATGAGTGAATAATATTCTTTCATGTTAGGGAAGGATTTAAACTAGTTTGTCAGGGGGCTGGGAACCTAAGTGTGGGCCCAGAACGGAGAGAAACAAAGCTGGAAGTGCAAGTTAGAAAAGTAGTCAGCAAAACTAGTAGGGAGCAGAAACAAAGGTCAACAGTAAAGAGGGTCAAAGTACAGAAAGATATTAAACTGGCAAAGTTGAAGGCACTTTATCAAAATGCACATAGCATTCGCAACAAGCTGGATGAATTAATGGCACAAATAGAAGTAAATGGGTATGATGTAATTGCCATTACAGAGACATGGTTGCAGGGTAACCAAAGCTGGGAACTGAATATTCCAGGGTACTCAACATTTAGGAAGGACAGACAAAAAGGAAAAGGAGGTGGCGTAACGCTGTTAATAAGGGATGAGATCGGTACGGTAGAGATAAAAGATCTTGGTTCGGCAGATCATGATGTAGAACTGGAATCAGTTTGGGTGGAGCTAAGAAACAGCAAAGGGTGGAAAACATTGGTGGGAGTTGTGTATAGGCTACCAAACATTAGTATCAATCAAGAAATTAGAAGTGCATGTAACAAGGGCAATACAGTAATCATGGGGGACTTTAATCCATATATTGACTGGGCAAATCAAATTACCACTAATGGTGTGGAGGACGAATTCTTGGAATGCATGCGAGATGGTTTCCTGGATCAGTAAGTGGAGGAACCAACCAGGGAACAGACTATTCTGGATCTGGTACTGTGTAATGAGAAAGGGCTAATCAATAATCTTGTGGTAAAGGGGCCTTTAGGGACAAGTGACCATAATATGATTGAATTTTACATTAAGTTTGAGAGTGATGTAGTCCAATCTGAAACTAAGGTCTTCAATCTAAACAAAGGAAACTACAAGGGTATGAGGGACAAGTTGGCCATGGTAGATTGGGAGACTACACTAAAAGGTATGAAGGTGGACATACAATGGCTAACATTCAAGGAAATAATGCATAATTTGCAACAAACATATATTCCTCTAGGGCATAAAAACCCAAAAGGAAAAGTGATCCAACCATGGCTAACAAAAGAAATTAAAGCTAGTATTAAGTCAAAGGAGGAAGCTTATAAAGTTGCCAGAAAAAGCGGTCAGCCTGAGGATTGGGATCTTTTTAGAAATCAGCAGAGGGGAACCAAGAAATTGATAAAGAAATGGAGAATGGAATATGAGCACAAACTAGCGAAAAATATAAAAACGGATTGTAAAAGCTTCTATAGGTATGTGAAAAGGAAAAGACTGGCGAAGGTAAATGTAGGTCCTTTACAGTCAGAGACGGGAGAATTTATAATGGGGAATAAGGAAATGGCAGAGAAATTAAATAAATACTTTGTTTCTGTCTTCACGGAGGAAGACACAAAAAACCTCCCAGAAATATGAGAAAACCAAGGGTGTGACGAGAATGAGGAACTTAAAGAAATTATTATTAGTAAAAAAACAGTACTAGCAAAATTAATGGGACTAAAAGTCGATAAATCCCAAGGGCCAGATGTCCTACATCCTAGGGTTTTGAAAGAGGTGGCCATTGGGATAGTGGACGCATTGGTTGTCATCTTCTAAAATTCTACAGATTCTGGAACGGTTCCTGCAGATTGGAGGATAGCAAATGTAACCCTGCTATTTAAGAAAGGAGGGAGAGAGAAAATGGGGAACTACAGACCTGTTAGCCTCACATCAGTAGTTGGGAAAATGCTGGAATCTATTATAAAGGATGCAATAACTGGGCACTTAGAAACTAATAGTAAGATTGGGCAGAGTCAACATGGATTTATGAAAGGGAAATCCTGCTGAACAAACCTATTGGAGTTCTTTGAGGATGTAACTAGTGGAGTAGACAAAGGGGAACTGGTAGATGTGGTGTATTTGGATTTTCAGAAGGCCTTCGATAAGGTCTCACACAAGAGGTTGGTGAACAAAATTAGGGCACATGGAATTGGGGGTAATATACTAGCATGGATTGAGAATTGGTTAACAGACAGAAAACAAAGAGTGGGGATAAACGGGTCTTTTTCAGGATGGCAGGCTGTGACTAGTGGGTTACCGCAAGGATCGGTGCTTGGGCCCCAGCTATTCACAATCTATATCAATGATTTGGATGAGGGGACTAAATGTAACATTTCCAAATTTGCTGATGATACGAAGCTAGGTGGCAGTGTCAGTTGTGAAGAGGATGTGAAGAGGCTTCAAGGGGATCTCGACAGGCTCAGTGAGTTGGCGACAACATGGCAGATGGAATATAATGTGGATAAATGTGAAGTTATCCACTTTGGTAGAAAAAACAGATACAAAATAGTGGGCCAGAAATTCGGCTCCCTGGCTTCCCGCGGGTGCAAGGATCGCGCACGCACCTACCTACCGCGCCTGCCGTTGACCCCTGGACCCACGAGGAATTCGGGTCCTGGGCCTGCTCCAAGTGCCGGCGCGCGGTGCTTGCGTGTCCCAGGGGCGTAGTTAGTGCGATGCGTCCCCTGGGATCACGTGGGCCACGGAGAGCCAATGGCAACAGACCATCTTTCATTCTGTCAAATCTATGAATACAGATCGGCCCCAAAACATCCCTAAAACTACAAATAAATTTTTAAAAAAACATCACATTTTTAAAATAACTATAAATTACATTAATTAATACTATTTTAAACAAAAATTTTAATTTTTGAAAAAATTAATTACACTTTTTAACGGGGTTAAAACTAAACTAACCTTTCTTTAAAGTAATTAAAAAAGATAAATCTGTGAAAAAAATGTTTAAATTTTAATAAAATCAACACTTACCTTGTTAAAAGAAGGCCTTGCGCCTCCTTTTTCAATGTGTATCTTCTCCGTGCTTACCGTCACGGAGGAACCTGTAAAAAAAACCGAAGTGTGAGGCGAACGCGCTGGCCCTCTGGCGTGCGCATTCGACCTCTGAACCCCTTCCTTCAGGGGAATGGAAGTGCCGGTTTCCCGCGCATGCGCAGTGCATGCAAGAAACCGGCACTTTCGTTCCGCCCACAGGTGAGTACACAGCGCGTACTCACCCGTGGCGAACCTAATTTCTGCCCCAGTATTTCCTAAATGGTGAAAGATTGGGGAATGCAGATGCTCAAAGGGTCCTGGGTGTCCTTGTACATGAGTCACTGAAAGTGAATGTGCAGGTGCAGCAAGCCATTAGGAAGGCAAATGGTATGCTGGCCTTCATTACAAGAGGATTTGAGTACATGAGTAAATAAGTCTTACTCCAATTATGTAGGGCCTTGGTGAGACCACACCTGGAGTACTGTGTACAATTTTGGTCTCCTTACCGAAGGAAGGATATACTTGCCATAGTGGGAGTGCAACGAAGGTTCACGAGATTGATTCCTGGGATGGTGGGACTGTCGTATGAGAAGAGATTGAGTGAACTAGGCCTGTATTCTCTTGAATTCAGAAGAATGAGAGGGGATCTCATTGAAGCATACAAAATTATTACAGGGCTTGATAGGGTGGATGCTGGGAGAATGTTTCCCTTGGTTGGGGAGTCTAGAACCAGGGGCCACAGCCTCAGGATAAAGGGTAGACCATTCAGGACTGAGATGAGAAGAAATTTCTTCATACAGAGGATGGTGACTCTTTGGAATTCTCTAACCCAGAGGGCTGTGGAGGCTCAGTCATTAGGTATATTCAAAACAGAAGTCGATAGATTTCTGACTAGTAAGGGCATCAAGGGATAAGGCGATAGGGCCAGTGAATGGAGTTGAGGCAGAAGATCAGCCATGATCTCATTGAATGGCGGAGCAGGCTTGAGGGGCTGAATGGCCTACTCCTGCTCCTATTTCTTATGTTCTTATGTACGTGACAAATATCTTACAGCGAGACAAACATGTAAGTTTCTCGCATCGTTCTCAGTATCTTATTTGTCTCTGTCTGTATTCGCCTGGTCCATCAGGACTTTCAAAGATACTCCAAAAGACCATTAGTATTATCAATACAAAATCACTCTATCACCCACCTATCACCAGCAGAGGGCAATCACAGGGGGAATTAGTTTAGCGGCCCTCCTCTGTACCCTTTCTAAAGCCCCAAGATCACCCACAATGTGTGAAGACCAAACCTGGACACAGTATTCCAACTGAGGCCTGACCACGGTCTTGTACAAAGTCAAAATAGCATGCCTTGTCTTATTCCAGACCATCTCCACCACAAGAAGCTGGTCGAGGATTGTGGTATACCAAGTGCAGCAAGCAAATGCATATTGATCTTTTAGAATCCAAAGGGCACAGCAGGACCTCTTTGCTTAACCTTTCAGGCATCAGCAAAGTGTGGAATTGAGCCTCAGAGCTCCAGTGTGATTAAGCAGGCATAGCCTGCACTCTGCCTTACATCTGGGATCATAGGAACGCAGGAGCAGGCCATTCAGCCCTTTGAGCCTGTTCCATCATTCAATTAGATCATGGCTGGTCTGTATCTTAACTCCATTTACCTGCCTTGGTTCCATATCCCTTAATACCCTTGCCGAACAAAAATCTATCGATCTCAGATTTGAAATTTTCAATTGACCCCCCAGCGTCACCAGCTTTTTGAGGGAGTGAGTTCCAGACTTCTACTACCCTCTATGTGTTTTTCAATCATCTGTTTTTCCATAATGCATGTATCTGGAAGGCTTCCCTAGTAGCGTATGCAGTTAGATATGGTTGACTGTGAGATACTTGTACGTTTACCCCCTGGAGGCTAGGAGGAATTTGCAGTGAAGATATTTATGGCACCAGTGACTTCCACAGCTGCCTATAGCACAGATGCTCTCACAAGGGGTGATTCTAGGTATATGCGCAACTGTTGGGATATGTCAGCAGGGACGTCTCAATTGATGTGGAAGTGATGCAAGCATTGCTGTTGCATTAATAATAATTAGCTAGTTCACCGCTAGCAAATTCTTCCAAGAGATGACTGTTTCATATCCCGATTCCCTTTCTCCTCCCTCTGTTCTCTTTCTGAGGCTGTAGGGCAGCTGCTGCCAAGACAAATGTCCCACTCAAGTGAAGCACTGCTGTTGCTTCATAATGTGGCTAAAAATTCTGTTTGCACAAGCAGTATTTAACCCTGCTTCAATTGTGACGTATAGTCCATGTTGGTATTTGATGTGCTGAATTGTTGGTTGTTCATCATAGTCAATTCCATCACATAGTAATTGGTTTAACTGGTGATTTACACCCTGGGTGGCAATGCATTATGCCTGTGCAGGATTTGACTCTGAGAATTGATACCAAAAGTAGAGTTAATGCCAAAATAACTATTCCACGGGAAGCACTAAATGGGCAGTAACGTAACTGTAAACACAATGATTTCACGCATGGAAGTTTGTTACTACACATCGGAGGTAAGGCCACAAAGCCTGGAAAAATCCACTTGTCGACCCAACCTTGGATGAGTTGACTTCCAGCCATGGTGAGCTGAAAAAGCAACATCAGTGGTTTCCTACTATATGTCACCCTTTCTAGCCCATTGCAGCTTTTGGCTATCGTTTGACTTTCTAATACTTGGGGTGTAATTAGACCATTTTAGGATGAATTTCCTCCAGTTACAATTCTGGTGAATATTTTCTGAGCAGAAAATTAAGGGAAAGCAAATGAATTAAGATCATTGATAATTCACTAAATAATAACTCTTTCTGTATAGACTGAGGGTCGTAGTAGAGGCTGCAGCATTAGGGCCGATGTTATGATTGCACATTACTGACTAATTACCTCAAAATCAAATCTTGTTCAGGTATAACACATTGCAATCGGAGGAATAAAGCGCCAGTGAGATAGATTCGTAAAATCAGCCCAATTGTGTTTTCATCTTTAGGAACTGAAAATTTCCTCTCTCTCTAAAACTTCTAATGAAATGTTTTTTAGATAGAATCAACTCAGCTCTTAGGAACATGAGTCCTCAGCTGTATAATTAAACTTGGGGGTATGGTGGTGCAGTGGTTATGCTATTGGACTAGTAATCCAGAAGTCTGGACTAATAATCCAAGAACATGGTCTAGAAATTGGTTCCCCAGCGCGAATTTGGCTCAGGGAGCTGGTAGGCCTGAGGTACACCCGATATTGGGCCTCAGGCCTCATTTACACAAGACCGACGAGCTCCAGACTCCTGTTGAACAGTCTCAGGCATCTCGCCGGCGAAGAGGATTTCAATTTCGGGCCTATGTGTCACTGGCAGTGGTCCTCAGGTATGTTTAGGGAGCGGGGGGAAGTGATCGGGGCGAGAGAAGACGATTGGGAGAGTTATGAAACGATTGGGAGGGCAGGGGCGATCGGGCGGGGGCCAGCAACCATCTTTGGTACTATGGTGGAGTCGGGAGGCGCACTCCTGCACCTTCCAGCTCCACATTCAGGTAAGTATTTTTTTAAAAACTTACCTTTTTAATGGTGGCCTTCAGTGGTCTCTTTAAGGATCGCTGCCTTAGGCCACATGTAGACCATGTTTTCCTGAACACAGCTGGGCAGGTGCTGGCGACGTTCAGGGCAGCCCAATTTTGCTAAAAGGGGCCTCAAACAAGCGTAGGCCTCCGAACTGCACATGCAAAGGGCCTGATTCCTATTTCAGGCATGGGCCCTGGACACCTCTTTTTCTGCCTTTACCAATATGGCAGGCGGCGAACGTCCGGCGTGGGATGATACAATATTTTATGACATTTAACAAGGCTTCCAGATGGACCTCAATGCTGCCTGGTCAGAAAATACTGGGCAGTGAGCTCCTGGTGAATTTTCAGAATTCCTAAACTGCCTCAATTTTCCACCTTCCCTCTAGTGTCTGGCTCGCATATGTGTGACTGGTGCATTGGATTGGAAGATATTCGCTATTGTGTATCTTGTCATTTTTTTTCATACTAATGTTCTCCTCTTTCCATTTCACCTGAAAGCATTCTGATACTTCGCCCATGAGGCTTTAATTTGTGTGTAAGTTTGACAGAGACTAACAGAGCCTGATGTTATCCTCACCAAATACAAACACGCACGCACGCACACTTCCAACAGGAGTCATTGGGCAACAATCACAAGCTAGAAGCTTGCCTGATTTCCCGTTCCGTAACCATGGGTGCCTGCGACATCCTTACTGTAGCTTCGGCTGAGATTATCATATTCAGTAAAAACCAGGAACTACCCGCGAGGCCTTCCTGGTTTGTATGGCCCAGATGTGTACTGGATAAATTTGCTGAGCATTCAGAGAAAGCACCTTTTCTATTTAAATACTTATTTGAATGTTCGAAATGATCAAACTTTATGACTGGATATTGTTTTCCAAGAGTCCTTAATTCTATGGATCCTCTTGTATGCACAAAGATAAATGTGAGCATATATACACACAGAATATTGCATCTGTTTTTTGAATTGAATTTCAATATGTATATTTACATTTATATTTTTAAATTTTTTATCTGAAAATAATAAAAACAATGAAAAAGGGAGTATTGAATCTCATGTCAAACACAGAAATAATTTCAACTTTATTTTCACATCACTTACAGACATTGAATGGTACATAGCAATAAACCTTACTGATATTGACTAGCTCCAACTACACCAATCTGATATGAACCAATATCACCTGGAGGTAAGATGACCATTTCAAATTGAACTACTGCCACATAGAACAATTACCCAGGTATTTATAATGTTAGTTTAGCACTCTGAGCTGTCTTACAGAAACTAGGACAATATTTGTGAAGCCATAACAAGTGCTATACATATTCCAGAATTTCTTGTATATAAGCTGTGCAAGGAGATACACGATCCATCAATATAGGCACACAAAATATTTTGAACGGGCGAGGGTGAATAGTGTTATAAACTTGTAACAGAAAACTTTCATTTTACTCTCTCTTCCTAGGCACAACTATACTTCAATGATCAAATGGTCATTTATTTATTATTTCATAGGCTACATGTGATCATTTTGTATGGTAAGATAGATACAGAGGAACAGTGATCATTGTATGTTTATTAACACTGATTCCTAAATCTGCAATGTTAATAATACAAATCAGTAAACATTAAGACAATACGCACATGTGGCAGTATGTAGGATGAACAAGATTCCAGAATGATTGCTAATCCTGATGCAAACAATACTCGTGGTGTAAAAGCATACACATTATTACTGTCCTTTCACTCAAGGGAAAGACCTTTGTAGCTTATAGCACCAATGGTACCCATGAGTTATACTATTTTTACACATAATAACAGTGCATTACAATCATCACTGTTGGGAATATTGTATTTTTCACACCTAAAGAGAAAATATACATTGCAATTAGGTGCAGGCATGATGGGCCGAATGGCCTCCTTCCGTGCTGTATGATTCCATGGTTCTAGGTGGAAATCAGAAGTTATATACTCCGGATAACAAGCAGTACTTCATGTGATATAAATAAACATTGATATATCTTTAAATACAACAGCCATCCAAAATATTAACCTCCTAACAAGCTAATATTATTCATATATTAATGTGGTGTTTGAACTATTTCTTGCAATTAAGCATGGCAGACCTTGGTGAAGTCTTGGTCACTACACGAGGTATATTCATACATACAGTGCTTGTACTGTTAATATGATAGTCACAATGTAAGACTGTCATAGGTTTGTTCTAGAAATCCAAGCTAGCATTAGTACTCATTTTTACTGTTGCCTTTGATAGTGCCAATTACATTCACAGTATACAGATAAATAACGTGGACAAGTATAATAAAATGATTTGATGGTAAATGCTGATACTTTTTTTTTTATTTGTTCACGGGATTGTGGGCATCACTGGCAAGGCCAGCATTTATTGCCGCCTTGAACTGCTGCAGTCCGTGTGGTGAAGGTACACCCACAGTGCTGACTTTGTTGTAGTGGTTTGGTACAACTGAGTGGCTTGCTAGGCCATTTCAGAGGGCAATTAAGAGTCAACCACATTGCTGTGGGTCTGGAGCCACATATAGGCCAGACCAGGTAAGGACAGCAGATCTTTCCCTAAAGGGCATTAGTGAACCAGTTGGGTTTTTCCTGACAATCCAATAGTTTCTTAATAAGATACTAGTTTTTTAATTCCAGATTTATTGAATGAACTGAATTTCAATTCCCTAGCTGCTGTGGTGGGATTTAGAACTCATGTCTGCTGGATCATTAGTCCAGGCCTCTAGGCCTACTAGTTCAGTAAGCTAACCACTATGCTACCGTACCTCTAAACATACTGGTTTATATTGTTGCAAACCATCAGTCGTTTTCATTCTAGAACTTTACATAAAACAAAGTTAGAACCATCTACCTTGGTAATTATTTGCAAATTATTTTAAAGATAATTTTGCTAATTATTTCATTATAATGCAGGTTAGCAGCTGTGGGCAATGCACAGCACTCCCCTCACTAATCAAAGTATAAAAATTGCCAATCATTTGTGACATCTAGAGTCAGTTATTTAGCCACCTACTACAGATAGACAGTACAAATGGCTGAATCTGTTTTCACCTAAATGGGCAGTAAACTGGCCTACCAGCACCATGTATTACAACTGTCAAGCATGACTTGGGAATCAATGACATCAAGTTCATTCAGCTCATATAGCGTCTCCTCATCTACTTTACTAAACTTAACTACATCTAAAGTATTCTGTCAATCAATTCGTTTCAGCCCAACTTTACAAATGACCAAAATCACAGCCATCTGCAGTTTCTATGAACTCACTTTAATATAATTTTAAGAATTCTTAAAGGCCAGATTGTTGGAAGGTAGCCGAATTGCTGTCAGTTCACTTAAGCAGCTGCTGTGCAGATTCAAAATCTGCCATTAAATGAATGCTAAATACTGCGGCACATATAATCATGAGGGAATCATAATCACCTGCGTTCTTAGCCATTTCAGATGTGACGTTGGGCTGTTGCTGATTACTTCAAAGGATATGTAATTCCTTAAAGTATTGAATTTATAAATATCTATCTGGTTGTTAAATGTTTAATTCTGGTTGATAATAAGTTGAAATATCATTACAGTTAGTTTTTGTTTGTGTTCAACTGAGCTAGGATACTGGTGAAAGAAATTTCAGATAACTCCTCCAGACTTGAGAGGGTTACTGCGCCTCATTGTGTGTGTAACCATTTGCACTATTTTCAGACCTGGACAAAACCAGCAAAATAACTGGAACTTGTTTCCCTGTGGTTGAATTTACTTTTTTTAAGGGGTAATACATGAACAAATTGTACTTTTTTTCTATTTTAACTGTAATGAGGCATTTGTAGCATAGCATCTCAACAACTGAAGGAACTTTGTGGGCAAACGTCATTTAGCTTATCTGTTGCTAAAAGTAGAATGGAGTTGACCTATGAACCTTGAAAATGTATAGTCCAGAATCGGTTAAGCCACACAATACACTAGTGACAACATCACATAATCAATCGTACGATGTAATTGGTAAAGCATTGCAGTTTGTGAAATAGGATTCAATTATAAAAGGAAATTGTGCTTAGTGTATCCATTATCAAAATCAAAATGAACTGTTTAGTTTTAAGAGCAAGGACCTGTGTTTAATAACTATTGTGTGATAAAAAGATGCTTTGCACAGCACAATAGTTACTGGCTGATAGCTACACCTGCAATTATGTTTCCTACTTCTCAACCTGGCTGCTTTTGTTGAGTGTGGAGAAGTTGTCATACTAGGTTCTCCTTGATCTATTTCCGTCTCCCCTCCCAGATGGCTGTAAAAAAAAATTAGTTTCTATCATACAGAACAGGGGAAACAAAAGCTGTGATCTTTTTAAAATTGCATTAAGTTGTCACGACTTCTGAAGGATGAACTTATTATTCGGAACGAAAGCTGCGATTGTTTCCTCAATGGAAACTTGTGTCAACCCTGAACGCATCATCAACATGGTAGAACAAACCAATAACAGATTGTCTGAGAAATGTTTGCATTTATCACACACATTTTAAGTTTGGAGTGTTGATGACAGAAGTAAGAAGCCAGAAATGCCCTCAAGGGGAACTCAGCACTAATTAAGTTTATAGATGAGCTGTAATGCCACTTACTATCATGATTTTTTTTAAATTGTAATAGTTTGTGAAACGCTGACTGCGCCCAGAGATTTCTAAAACAGCCTTGTTGCATGGGTCTTCATTGCAATTGTTGGTAGGAATGTCTTGTTGCCGTTGCAGTCATGCAGCTTTGGCTGGGTACTATCGCATTGGAAAGATTCACAAGAAACTGCTGTCGATCATTCTTCTTTCAGACCTGTAGGGTTAACAAATGCGCCATCAAAAAAATCAGGTGCCCTGTGCCTCTCTTCTAGCATTGGCGCCGTAGAGTTCCTGCCAGAGCAAGACAAAGCCAAAGGACCAACAAAAACTATCCGGATGGGTTGGTAGTGGTTGGGATCCCGTTTCATATTTCCTTTTCAAAACTATGGTAAGGATAAGGGTATAGTTAGTTCCTTCAGTAACTAACATTTCTAAACTAGTTTCTCATGGAAAGAAAATGTGTCTCACTTTTTATAACTGACTGCTTGTGTGTGTCTCTCTGTCTTTCTGTAGTCTTCAACTCTTTTCTTCCCTTTCTCTCTTTTTCCCTCTCTGAGATTTTCTTTTGCATGCTTCTCTGCATCTGTCATCTCGGATTATTTCACACTCTTTCTAATCTAATTTCCTATAAGTCTGTCCTTCCCCATCTCCTCTTTATTTTGTGCATCTCCCTTCTCACTGTGTGTGCTTATCATATAGCAGGTGTCTTGCTTGGTACCTGCTTCTGCTGTAAAGGGCTAATATTATGTCTGCCATTGCTCACCCTAGCTCAGCTGAAGTGTAATATGCCTCACTTATCCAATTTTAGGGAAAATGAAGTAAAGCAAATAGAATTACCTGACCAGAGTCCAATTATGGGATAAATTTTCATCTTCACCTCATGGTAATCCATGGATTGACCGCTCGTTGTCGAACCCGCCCAAGTCAATGGAATGAAAATCAGCCAGGTTCTACAAGGGGCAGGCAATCCTTTCCGCCAGATTACTACCCAGGAGTTGAAGACTTCCCTCTATCTCTTCACGCTAACATTTCATTTTGTTTTCTCTAAAGTAAAAACTTAGACTGCTTCACTGATGGCTCATTGGTAGAGGCACCAGTCACTGAGATATACAGACCAGAAGATCCCAGTTGAATTTGCAGTTAGTATTGAGTTAGCTAGCATCACCCACAGTGGCAGCAGGGGCACAACAAGCCTCATTGCATCTAGATTAGAGAGGGAAAACTCATCCAAGGTTCCAGCTCCTGATGACTATCCAGTGGTGATTGCTGGAAAGTGCACGTTGAAGGAGATCAGAATTCGGATCACCTATGAACCCCACCCCTCCCCGGGTCAACAACATTCAGTGTTGAGATTTACATATGAAGATGAGTCACCTGGACAAGGTACTGGATCGTGCCTGGCACCTGTAGATTCAAACCCCAGCATAAATATTCAGGAGGGGAGAAATAAAATTGACTATTTATTCTAAAATGAAAGTTGTCATTTTTCAGGGGACATCTAGGAATTTGAAATGATTAAATCAGCTCTAAGCCAAAGCTGTCAGATCAGTACACCAGGCACGGTAGATAAGCAATGTACTATAAAGCATTCGCTGCTTTAAAAAAAAAGAAATAGTAAACTTGAAAGTCATTAATATAAATAATATAGATATGTATCACCATGGTTGTCAAAATCTGTGGATTGAACTTAATGTTAGTGCTTTGTTCTACTTGCTGTGTTGTTGAGGTCTCAATATGAAGTGACCTTACTAAAGATATATATTTGTAACACTAAGCCAAACAGACCACAAGAAGCTAGGTTCAGTTCTGTGCTGAATTACTTGATCTCAGCTGACACAATAGCTAGAGTGCTACAATTGATTCCAGTGTCCTGGGGATAGGGAGATATCAGTCAACATTCCCACTCCTGATGTCTATGCAGTGACTCATGCTGGAAAATGTGTATGTCAGGCAAGAACAACATTGGGCTTGACTGTAATGCTCTCCATGGTTGAATAGCACACCAACACTCACTTTCTAGACTAACACATGAACAATGGTCACTTGGAGAGAGGAACTGGAGGGCTCCCAGCACTTATGCAAACATAGTCCAGCAAGACAGCAAGAGAAAAAAATACACAAAAGAATATACACAGGTAAGTAATTACACTATTAATTATGGAAGATCTTGGGTTGTCCAAGATTTGAATGATAGATTTATACATGTCACAATCTTTGGCTTTATGTAACTCCAAATTGGTTACCCAGAGAGTACCTAACAAAGCCATTTATTCTCACCAGGGTTGGAATCAGGGGTATTATCAAATTGGGAATGATAGTGATGGATTAGTAAGTGACAAAATGTTAACACAACATTAACAGATTTCCACATGTACTATATAGTCTATTTGCTGTTCCTTGTGCCGTCCTTGTCACTTAGAGCAGTATGTTTAGGAACAGGATGGCATGTACTCAATGATGTCTCACAAATACCAGGAGGTGAACAACAATCTTTAAATTTCTCCTCCTTTGACTCAATGGAATTGACTTCTTTCGTGGATATCTGATAAGATTCTTTGTAGGAAAGTAGTTTGGGTATGGATGACCTCGTGGAACCTTCCGACAAAGAATAGTTAAAGAGAGAAATCAGTGTTCTTCTATATTTGCTTTTTATTTCCTTAGCTGATCTGTACAGGTCCCCAACAAAGCAATAGCAAATTGGATTGAGGGAAGAATTGGTGAGACCAAGCCATTGGGCAAATGGTCTAAAATGCATGATCCACTGTGAAGATGTGTCGTTGTTCTTTGAAGCATCTTCAGTATTGAAATCTAGCCAGATGTCCACCACATAGACTGGTAGCCATGACAGGGCAAACAGAATCACCAAAGCCACCACCATTTTGGCAATCTTTTTGCGGATTTTCAACCTCGAAGCTGGAAGGGCTTGGCTCCTGGAGTCGCACTCTTTGAAGTGACTGGATGTGTTCCAAAGTCTGCGCCAAGTGAGAAAGCAAATCACCAGATTAAACATCACAGGCAAACCATAGAGAGCACAGAAGAGGAGGAAATTGTATGCCTGCTTCAACTTGACTTGGGACCAGACTTCGCTGCAGAAGGGAACCCCAAATGTAGGGTCAATCTCTTCCAACTTGTTCATAAAAATAAGAGGCATGCAGATACCAGATGAAAGCAACCACACCACAAAAATGGTCCAACAGATTTTTCTCCAGGTGAAGAATGATCTGGCATTTAATGGGTTGTGGACATTATAGTACCTGTTAACACTGATAACGGTGATACTGAGGACACTGGCGGAGACTGACACCGCCTGGGTGAAAGGAGCCGCTCTGCACATAAAGTCACCATATATCCAGGCTTTGTAGATCTGGTAACCTAGAGTTGTGGGCATGCAGACGCAGACCACCATCAGGTCACAGACAGCAAGGTTTATCAGCAAACTGCGAGTGGCACTCACCCCAGGCATCCTGTTATTCCTCTTGCTAGTCAGTACTTTGATTGACATAACGTTCCCAACAAAGCCAACGACGAAAGATATGGTGTACATGACCGTCAGGGCGATAGTGGAAGGTTCTCGGATGGTTAGCAAGATATTCTCCAGATTGCCCAGGTCTTCGTGCGAGAAAGTGTCCGAAAAGTAGAGTGAAAGATTGTTTTTCATGAAATGTCCAACCAAAGGGAAGTCTGAGTAGGGAAAGCCCAGTGAAGAATTCATTTTATTCTTGACCCAGATCTTCATAGACAGCATGTTGGAGAGACAAACTCCGCTGGGATTTTAGTCCACAGCATGGTTACATCGCAGGTGGTTTTGAAATCTCTTCCAAAGATAAAACGGTTGTTTACTCGAACAGTTTTTAAAAAAAAATCATTTCTGACTCACTGTTGGAAACGCTAAACGCCCTCTGATTCTGGCTTTCGGTCCTGAGTTGAGCAGGTGCTGAAAGAACAGCGACAGAGCCCCAAACACTCACTGCTCAAGACAACTTGAGCCGCTTCACCAGCCCGCACTCCCAGCGCTGCAGATCCCCTGAGTGCAAAGTTGGCGGTGTTTCCAGTCACACCAGCTGGAATCTGATATCCCCACACACTTCGTTTTAATTCTGTACCTTCTGTGTTTTAATACTATTGATCTCATTCGTCTTTAACTGTGTTTTCTAAAAGGCTGTTCTCCTGCGGCGCTGCTCCCCTTTATTCACGGGTTTCCATGTATGCTGCTCTCTCCATCAGTGTGGCTTTCGGTCCATTACCAGGTTGCCGTTTATACTTGCTCGCTTCTTATTCATCACTTCTGCTTAACTTTTTTTTAACAGCATGTTTCTGATTTGTCTTTTTTTTTTCCTGTTCTCTTGGCGCTTTATTTCCTGATTTGCTCTCTCTCCCTCTTGGTTCCTCTTGTGCAGCTTACTCCTTTGGTATTGTTGACCTCGCTTCCCTCTGGCTGTTTCAGTTCTCAGCTCTAACTCGCCTCTATCTCCGAAGAGTTTCCGCTGCTCCTCTTGCTCTTACTGCGTTCCTTCTTTGTCGAGTCTCTCTTCAATCCGATCTTCCTTCTGTTGCTTTGCCCCCCTCTCTCTGGGTGCCCGTCCATTCCTCATCTCAGCAATAGGCTGTTGTCCATGCGAAGGATGAATAAAATGTAATCTCTCGCTCAGACAAAGGGGGTCGTAAGTTCAGTCCCGAATCACGCGAGGTGACTCCTGCAGCCTCAAGGATCTGTCACCGCGCTTTGTCAGGAGCTGGAGATAATCCTGCAACACACATCATGAAACGGCGGCCAGTCCAAACACGACTGAATCCAAGCAGCAATCTGAAACTTTTCTGGAGAGATTCCTTGCCGCCCGATGTTAGGGTTGGAGTTGGGATCTGCCGCTGGACGCTGACAACAGCTGAGGGACAGCCGGTCTCCTCCTGGAGTCATCTGTCTCCGCCACACTTCACACAGCGGCGAGCACTCCACCAGCCAGTGTCCCCCGGACCTGGAGAAAGGTGAAGCTGCAGAGATCAGCATTTACTGTCTGCCGCTGATTAGTCCCTTGGTAAAAATGTGTTCTTAACACTACCCAAAGGTGTCAGCTGTGGCTCAGTGGGTAGCACTCTTGTCTCTCTGAGTCAGAAAGTCGTGGGTTCAAGTCCCACACCAAAAGACTTGAGCCCATAACGCAGGCTGACGCTCCAGTGCAGTACTGATGGAGGTGCAACCTTTCAGATGAGACATTAAACCGAGGCCCACCGCAGTATTTGAAGGGCAAGGGAGTGCTCCCCAGTGTCCTGGCCAATATTTATCCCTCTACCTGCATCACCAAAATGGCTATTCTGGTAATTGATTGCATTGCTGTTTGTGGGATCATGCTGTGTGCAAATTGGCTGCCACGTTTCCTGCATTATAACAGTGACTACACTTCAAAAATACTTCATTGGCTGTAAAACCCTTCGGGAGGTCCGGAGGTCGTGATAGGTGCTATATAAATGCAAGGTTTTCGTTAAATGGTTCATTGCTTCACAAAGTGGAGGAACAGTGTTGCTCTAACCAATCCGAGCTGGCCTGCATTCATTTATTAACAGCTGCTAGTGCCTCTCCTGTGGCATTGCTCATGGCTAGTCTGCGATCTGATGGGCTGTGACGTATTTCGGTACTAACCTGGCCTTTCTCTTTAAGCCCGCTGCTGCAGGAGTCCAGCGAATGGTAGATGCTTGTAAATATGCCGAGGTCAGAAAATTCTTTGTCAATTTCAGGCTGCAGTTCAGAAACCAGAATTAAATACCTGCCTTTCTTTATTAAGATTGTTTTTGCATGTGTAACAAAGTGTGACATATGGAGTGTGATGCTTGCAGCCTGATGGATGGTAAGAAATAGATTTCCATATTAGTCCTTGGCTGTTTAAACCAGATGGAGGTCCTATATAGCTGTGCAGTAAACCTAACGTAGAGACCACCTGCTTAAAGCCCACAGAGTGAATCATGTTTACCACCAGGCGGAAAACGGGCGGTAGCATCAATGGACCGAAAATCGGGTGGGATGTATCTGCTGCTGTTTAAAGCGATAATTCACCCCCACTTCTTCACTAATTCATATTAGAACCTTTATTAAGAGGTGCCCATCAAACATCAGAGACCCAAGTCCTGTTATCGTAGACAAATTTCACCATAAATCTATTGGCCTTTACATAGAATCATTTGCCTGAAGCAAGTGGCTCCTTAAATTTTATCCCGAGAAGAGTTGATGATAGACACAACAAAGGCTTTAAAAGTTTATTATTGTGATCTTGCTCCCCATCTCAGCTGTAAAAGTAAACACAAAGGGATAGATTTCCACCCCCCCCCCCCCCCCCCCCGGAGCTGACTTTGGGCAGCTGGCCGGCGGCATGTGCCAACCAGCTGCCCAATACTCCTGCCATTTTGAGGGTGGGGCCTCGTTAGCGAGGCGAACGAGCTGCAGGCGGATTTTGAGTCCCGGGGGGGGGGGGGGGGGCAGCAATTGAATGCAAAATAAGGCGGGGTGTAGAACGGGCATCCGACACAAAACCGCCCCCAGCGGCTGGGCTAGGTTCAAATCTGGGCTTATGTCTGGCATGAAGCTGTAGTGTGAAACCTGAAATTAGAAAGGCATCGCACCTGAACGGTGCTGCTCGACTATATATAGAGGGAAAATCGGTCACCTCCAGCTCAAAGAACCGCCAACTATTAAGCTAACCATGCTGATTGGTGCAGATTCAGTCAGCAGGATAGTTCCCAATCAAAAACCAGTTTCATTCACTAGAAAAGTGGGTAAAATTACTAATCAAATGACTTATTTTTCAATCTCAGCAATCTGAAGCCAGCCACAACTGACAAAATAAAACAATTCTGTCGGTCAAATAATTTTTTTTGTAAACTGCAGCATTTTCCCTCCTTATTCATACAGCTAAAAATAACATTTATGCTATAAAAATTACACTTCCAAAAACAAAATCCCTAAACTTGTTCATAAAATAAGTAAGAGTGTTAGAGCTGCCTGCAGGATGCGTCCCTCCAAACAAGTCTGGGGGGGTTGGGAGCATGGTCGTCTGGGGAATTGGTGGTAGCTGGTGGATGGGGCGGCTCCGGGTGTTGGGGATGGGGGTGCTGGGAGGCTGGGCTCGGGAACTGGGGAGCTGGTGGGCTGGGAGGCTGGAGTGTTGGAGACTGAGGACTGGGCTGGAGAACTGGAAGGCTGAAGGGTTGAGGGCTGGGGTAGCTTGACTACTGCTTCTGCCTGTGACTTGGAAATTTCCTTCTCCTCTTGTGAAATTCTGTGCACAAGGGCGACGCAATATGAGGTGCACTTTGCACCCTGCTTCTGTGAAATGGCAACACTCAGACTGCACCATGACATGCTGTGTCCTATAAGAACTAGACACAAAAAAAAATTACAAATAACACCTGAGAGATA
Organism: Squalus acanthias; assembly: GCA_030390025.1. Taxonomy (NCBI): domain Eukaryota; kingdom Metazoa; phylum Chordata; class Chondrichthyes; order Squaliformes; family Squalidae; genus Squalus; species Squalus acanthias. Next base: position 53,184,903 of record CM059442.1, on the reverse strand, counting down.
TGAACGTTGGAGAAACATATTTCTTTTTTAAATCACCTTTTTCAGTTTTTTTTTTACAGTTTAATACATGAAATAAAAATTCTCAGCTGATGGCGTTGCTTGAGATGACGGGATTTCATTTTGAGTGCCTGGGCCAGAGGGATGCTGATGAGGTGCTTTCATTCTCGGCTCAGACACTGCGGCTGCAGCCGGTCAACTAACCAGGCCTGGAACACGTTTAATGACCACCTGTTCAAAGAGCTGCTACTGGGAGACTGAACAATGGGGAAAACCTCGCCGGCGCAGTGATAAGTAAACGACACCCTCAGCAAGATCAAAATCATGGAAAGTAAAGGAGGAGAAAAAAATCATCTTTTATAATCATGCAAAGAGCCGGAAAAAAAAAACCCAGAAAGCTTTTGGGAAGGGAGAATAAACAACTGAGCAAATTACTAGCTAACCGATAGGTGAAAATAGAAAGAAATAATGTAAATGACAGAATCAGAGGTTTTGGGGAGAAAAGAAAAAAACAGTATTACGTATCTTAACCATGTCATGGTAGGGAAACGGTATTGCAAATATTATACATGTGATGCATCTTTTAGTATCAAGTTCTTTTTATCTCATGTCAGTCATGTGATATATAGCTCAAGTAAATTTGCAGTATTGCAGTGATGAGCAGCAACTGTTGTGTTTAAGCTAGAGTGGGACTGTGGGAAAAAATTAGAAAACATGTCTCGGGCTAACTCGTATCACCAAAGGAAGAAAGACTTGCATTTATATAGCGCCTTTCACAACCACCTGACGTCTCAAATGAAGCACTTTTGAAGTGGAGTCACTGTTGTATTGTGGGAAACGCGGCAGCCAATTTTCGCACAGCAAGGTCCCACAAACAGCAATGTGATAATGAACAGATAATCTGTTTTTGTTATGTTGGTTGAGGGATAAATATTGACCAGGGCACTGGGGATAACTCCCTGCTCTTCTTCGAAATAGTGCCATGGGATCTTTTACATCCACCTGAGAGAGCAGACGGGGCCTCAGTTTAACACCTCATCCAAAAGACGGCACCTCTTGGTTGTCATAGAGTCATAGAGTTATACAGCACAGAAAGAGGCCCTTCGGCCCATCATGTCCACGCCGGCCATCAAGCCCTGTCTATTCTAATCCCATTTTCCAGCACTTGGTCCGTAGCCTTGTATGCTATGGCGTTTCAAGTGCTCATCTAAATGCTTCTTGAATGTTGAGGGTTCCTGCCTCTACCACCCTGTCAGGCAGTGAGTTCCAGATTCCAACCAGCCCAGGTAACATCCTGGTGAATCTCGTCTGCACCCTCTCCAATGCAATCACATCCTTCCTATAGTGTGGCGACCAGAACTGCACACAGTATTCCAGCTGTGGCCTAACTAGCGTTTTGTACAGCTCCATCATAACCTCCCTGCTCTTATATTCTATGCCTCGGCTAATGAAGGCAAGTATCCCATATGCCTTTTTTAACCACCTTATCTACCTGTCCTGCTGCCTTCAGAGATCTATGTACATGCACACTAAGGTCCCTCTGATCCTCTGTCCTTCCTAGGGTCCTACCATTCATTGTGCATTCCCTTGCCTTGTTAGTCCTCCCAAAATGCATCACCTCACACTTTTCAGGGTTAAATTCCACCTTAATACTGACTCTGCACCCTAGAAAAGAAAGGCATGCATTCACTGTGCTTATTTGTTCTCATGTGTGAGGAAGTATAACACTTTGAGCACTTGACACTCAGAGGGAGCTGTACCCACAGGGAGAGTGGCTCAGAGAATCGGAGCTTCACTGGTGTAGCCCTATCTCCAACTCCAAGGGGGAGAAATTCATTATAGCCCAGGAGTGGGCGCTAACTTTGGAAAAGTTTGAGATTTAGCGCCAGGCGCTAATGAATCTCGCTGCACACAAAATTCAGTGTCATCGCTCAAAGAAAGATGGGAGCGCTAAATCAAGCGCTAACGGCCTCGCTCAGTGGCGTTACACGCAAAGCGCTAACCAATATCGGGTGCAGTCTAATCGCAAATCATCATTGCCACAGGCTCTTTCCATTTCTTAAAGGGGAGGTTCATTCATGCTGCAGAACCTCATTCTCAGCAGTGCTGCCTGTGACAGCAAGCAGGAGCAGGCCAAGTCCAAGGAGCCGGACGACTCAACCAGCTGTACTCGTGGCAGATCCATGCCCCAAGGAGAGAGCCCACAGATTTTCGGACCAATCATTGGACCAAGCTATGGAGAGACAGAGGGTGGTGCTCTACCCGGCAAGTGGCAGGAAGCCCTCGCCGCAAGTCTTGATGGACATGTGGACGGAGGCTGCCCAGCAGGTCTCGGGCAGCACTATGGTTCCCAGAATCCACACACAGTGCCAGAAGAAATTTAATAACCTCACTTGGGTGGTCAGGGTGAGTCAATGCCTCAACAAATGCTACATACCACCATCTAAACCACAGTCTGCACACACTGGCCAAAGCACCACACCCCCAGCACACACCCACCAACAATCTCTACCTACCAACATTCACACCCACATCTCACACCTTGCACACAATGACAGCTATTCAGCTATGGCAGGCACATCACCCAAACACATTGCTCCACACTCACTCACACACTTTCCTTTCTCTTGCAGGCCAAGGTGGCTCACAACAGGAGGGAGCAGGAGCGCACAGGCAGGGGACAAGCTGACACCCAACCACTGTCTGCGCTGGAGACTCGAGTGCTGCAGATTATTGGGCACCAGGTGGTGGGTGCCGTGGCCACCGGCGACATTGATCCCCTTGGGGACAACAATGGTATGTTCATCCCTACTCCTTCTTCTCACATCTCACTTACCCCTCACACCACAAGCCTTTCGCACTTTCCAGCTAATCATGCTGTATGCATGCATTTCTCCCTTCCTGCCCCCTCCCCTCACCTTAACTTGTCTCTTGTGCCTTTATGCTTTCAGATAATCAGCAAGCACCAGAGCAGCCTGTCCCTGAGGGCACCGTAGAGAGCGAGGCGGGAGAAGAGGAGGAGGAAGAAGACACCGTGTCACTGCATGTCTCACCCGCAGGCACCAGCTCAGATACTGGCACTATGCGTTCTTTAGAGGCTAGTATAGTAGTGGGATCTGCACAGGGTAATGCACCGGGAATGAGCGGGCTGCAGCAAAGCCAGGGGGAAAGGGTAGCTCGGGCCAGTTCCCCGGAGGGCGAGTTCGCGCGCGGATTCTGCTGCACAGGACTCAGATGAGGACCGCGATGGGGAGGCATTTAGAAGAAGGGTGATGGGCATGCACACGGAGATGATAGGTGCAATGGCAAGGGTGCCCGAGAGCCTCTCAGCAATGGTAAGGAATGTGGAGGAGTCCATCTCCAACATTGCACAAAGCTCTGTGCACACCATGGAGCCCATCATTTCCAGTCTGAAAAGGATGGTAGACTCCCAGAGAGACCGTGGTGACCCAGACCTGATACCGCGTGTGATGGGCAATCTGGCAGCTTCCATTGCAGCACAGGCGGAAGCGACGCAACGTCTTAGTGCTGTAATGCAGTCTATGGTTGGTGCCATTCAATCTCAGACTGCTCTCATGCAGTCTCAGCTTGATGCCATGCAAACTCTGACTGCTGCCATCGTGGCTGGGTCTACCACCATCGACTGGGGCTTTCACGGTGTTGCAGCAGATCAGCAATCTGTGCTGCAACAGATTGCTATGGTTGCTGAGGTGCTGCCCCGGGAGAGTGGCAGTGAGTCAGTGGAGCAAGAACCTGCTGTCCTCTCTCAGGATGACAGCATTCCTGCTCCCACCGCTGCCACTCCGCCATTGCCCTTGTCACTGCCTGTCATCCAGCCAGCCCAGACTGCTGCCACCCATGCTGAAGTGGTGCAGTCTACAGTCGGGCCTTCCAGGCCCAGAGCTGGTCGAGGGCGTCCTGCAAGGCCATCTGAAGTCTCCCACACGGACACTCAGCAGCCTTCCACCAGCCCTGCTGCAGCCACTGGGCCAACACTTTGTAGGAGCACTAGAGCAGGAAAAGGCACAGTAACGAGAAGCACTAAGGGATTGCACAAGGGTGATTAGTAAATATTGTTGTTTTAAAGATGTGTTCACTGATTATTAATAAATTAATTAATTCACTTCGTATATATTTGTACTGTCTCTCATTTCAGCTGTGCACCTTGATATGGCCTGCGACAGGAATGGAATGATGGGAATGTGGTGAGCAACGGGGATCTGGGGTTGAATTTACTGGAACCGCAGTCTGATGAGCCGGTCACGGACTGTCCTTCTGGAAGGCCGATTGAGTGGCTGCCTCCTCCCTCGCTCTTGTTCCTCCTCCTCGTCCTCCTCGTCCTCCTCGTCTTCCTCCTCTTCCTCCTCTTCTCCCTCTTCCTCCTCCTGAGGTGGTCCTGCAATTCTTGGTGGCAAGGGATTCATGATAGCCAAGTTGTGGAGCATGCAGCACACTACAACGAAATGGGAAACCCGCTCCGGCGAGTACTGGAGGGCTCCTCTCGAGTGGCCAAGGCAGCAGAACCGTTGCTTGAGCCCCCCCGATGGGCTGCTCAATGATGTTCCTGGTGGCGGCATGGCTCTCATTGTATGAGTGCTGAGCAGGAGTGTTGGGGTTGCGGAGGGGAGTCATGAGCCAGGTGGAGAGCTGATAACCCTTGTCTCCGACAAGCCAGCCGTGAGCTTGACATGGTGGCTGGAAGAGTGCTGGAACACCAGTCTGGCGCAGGATGAAGACATCGTGGCTGCTGTCAGGATAGAGGATTCGCTGTCTGTGGTCGCACACCAACTGCTCATTAAGTGAGTGGTAGCCTTTGCGGTTACAGAAGGTCTCAGGATTGTTATGCGGTGCCCACAAAGCCACGTGGGTGCAGTCATTTGCGCCCTGCACCATGGGGAAGCCCACTATCCTGGCAAAGCCACATGCATACTCGTCTTGCTTCTCTCTGGTGATGGGGAAGGAAATGTAATCCCTTCTCCTACTGTAGAGAGCCCCTGTGACCTCCCGGATATAGCGATGGATGGTGAACTGCGAGATGTCTCCTGTTGCAGACTGGAAGGATCCGCTAGTGAAGAAATTGAGGGCGACGGTGACCTTGACTGCCACTGAGAGAACCGTCCTCGCCCTGATCTGAGGCCCGAGGTCTGGGTGCAGGAGGTGACCACATCCTTGCTGAAACGGAGCCTTCTGAGACACTGCTCCTCGCTTAATTGAAGGTAGGAGAAGTGCTGTCTGAATACCCTCGGAGGGTAAAGCCTCCTGTTGAGAGCCCTGATGGCCCTCGTCCTCCCTCTGGCCACATGTTCCAATCTTTCTTGCTGCTTGCGTTCCCTCCTCAGTAGATCCTGGAGGGCGAGGTCGACTGCCAGTACAGCCCCCATTAATGTAACCAAGTGTAGCACTTTGATATTTTGTGAGAATAAATGTAACAAACTTTTTGAAGCCGCTTTTTGAATGACTGAATTCAACTCTTAAAACTATCTCAAACTGACAAGGAAGCAGTGAAACACCACTAACCTGACAGCTGCGACTCATTTCTCCCCCCAAGTGTATAAAATTATGAGGGGCCTAGATAGAGTGGATAGGAAGGACCTATTACCCTTAGCAGAGAGGTCAATAACCAGGGGGGCATAGATTTAATGTAATTGGTAGAAGGATTAGAGGGGAGTTCTGGAGAACTTTTTTCACCCAGAGGGTGGTGGGGGTCTGGAACTCACTGCCTGAAAGGGTGGTAGACGCAGAAACCCTCATCAAATTTAAAAAGTACTTGGATATGCACTTGAAGTGCCATAACCTACAGGGCTACGGGCCAAGAGCTGGAAAGTGGGATTAGGCTGGATAGCTCTTTTTCGGCCGGCATGGACACGATGGGCCGAATGACCTCCTTCTGTGCTGTAAATTTCTATGATTCTATGAATCCATGCTCTCTTTGAATATGGCGTGGAATTTACCCTGTCACTTCATAACTAAAGACTGTCGCTGTATTCAACAGTTTTAATCTGAATGATGTGGCTTTTTTCCTACAATAGTTTGGCAAAATGCTTCTGATCTTGTGTGTCTGTTTTTTTTTCCCTATTCAATAAAAATGGGCTCCAATTCGTTATTGCCCGATTTGTGCTCACGCCCAAGATGAATTTCTAACCTATTGACTCTGTGTAAGGATCCACGGGCACCAGTGGCTCTCTGGTGCCTTGCTGAAGTCGTCCATTATTCATGTCCGAAGTATTGGCAGGCAGTTCAGTTTTGAGGGGCATCACAGCTGAGACCAATCTTGTCCTTTTCACTAGATAACAACTGGGCGTTGGAACACTGGACTCCTTCGACTCCCAACCCAGGCCACTGAAGACAGTTGAAGCACCACTACCATGACCCTGGCTGAGGTCATTCAGTACAGACTGGGAATGAACATGGGACCTTCCTTGTCAGAATGTCTCAGATATTCACTGGATAATCTCACTGAGCCATTAGCAGCGTTGCCTCAGCTTATTCTCTTGTGAGTCCCTTCCTCAATCCATCATCCTTCAGCCGGGAGTGCATGGAACAGGGAGAGTACTGTTAGCTACAGCCAAATCAGGCTTGAATGAAAAATACAATTTAGATGCATAATCCTGATGCAAGCAAAATACGCTCCTCACAGTTATTTTTGTTTTCATTACTCAGCTTCATTACTATTGAATATTGTCAATTCGGCAAGCGTAATTTTTTTTGCCCCATTAAGATACTGTAAAAAGTTAGTCTGTGTGATAAATGATCCAATAGCAGGAACAAGTGCAAATATTAAACTGTTAGTTTATTGACTAAGCGGTTCATTGAGAGTCTAATCTAAGTGTAATATTTTGTGTGAATTCATGGGCCTAGAAATTCGTTGACGCTGCTCCCGTTTTATAGCCGCATAACAGGTGCCCGCGTATCCAATATGGCGTGCGGTGTGCACATATTCCGTTCCAGAAGTGCGCCACCCGCCATATTAGTAAAGGCTGAAGTATAGGCGTCCAGGTCCCGCGCCTGAACCAGGTGTAAGGCTCTTTGCATTTGAAAATAGGGGACCCAACACCTGTTTCAGAACCCCTTCCTGAAATTGGACTGCCACAACATGCCAATGAAGTAATGTTTTGAAGTGTAGTCACTATTATAAAGTAGGAAATGCGGCAGGCAATTTGCACACAGCAATATCCCATGAACAACAGTGTGATAATGACCAGATAATATGTTTTTTTTTAGTGAGTTGGTTGAAGAACATACGAAATAGGAACAGGTGTAGGCCATATGACCCCTCGGAGGACAAATGTTGGCCAGGGCCCCGGGGAGAATTCCCCTGCCCTTCTTCGAAAAAGTGCCATGGGATCTTTTACATCCACCTGAAAGGACAGACTGGGCCTCGGTTTAACGTCTTATCTAAAAGGTGGCACCTCCGAAAGTGCAGCACTCCCTCAGTACTGCACTGGAGTGTCACCCTAGATTTAAGTGCTCAAGACCCTGGAGTGGGACTTGAAGCCACAACCTTCTGGGTGCTGCCACTGCGCCACGGCCGAATTAAGCTACTTTGAATTGTAAGTAGATTGTACAGTGACCAGAATTAGACACAATGGGCTCGATTTTGCCATTGGGGTCGGGTTGGGGCGTGTCAGGTGGTTTTCGTGTCAGGACCCCGACTCCGATGTGAAATGGGAAAAAAGTGCGATTTTCCCTTAATTGGGCACTTGATTTCCAGCGTGTGGGAACCCCTGGCCCAATTAGTCTTTCCATCCTGAAAGTTGCCTCCGATGACATCATTAGTGCTGCTGGATTTAAGGCCTGCAAGCAGCCTTGCTTCTTCTGGAGACTGGAAACGCTTTGGACATTGTAAGAAGGACTTCATTTACCGACCATGTCCACCAGCAAGCAAAAGTGTGCACCTCGCTTTGATGAGCCCTCCCTCCAAGCTCTGGTGCAGGGAGCAAGATCTAATAAGGAGGTGCTCTTCCCTTCCTCAGGGAGAAAAAAGCCACCACAACAGACTAAAGCTGTGTGGCTGCAAGTGGCCCAGGAGGTCAATGCCATCTCTATGTGCCGCAGAACCTGGCTGCAGTGCAGGAAGAGGTTTCATGACCTTCTTCGCACAGGAAAAGTGAGTATGACTTTCTCATCACCCTCAATCTCATCCCCATCGCCTCGCCTCACCAGCACTCTGCTTTGCCAACCTCTTCCTCCACATCCCACTTGACACTGACATCCCTGCACCCTTACCCACTCCCTCTCTCTCTATGGTCACTTTCACTTAACTATTTGACCATGCAGCCCTCACACTCCCCATCACTGTGACGCAATGACAACAACTTACAACACACAGGGAGGGCACTTTGTCTCCTTCTAAGCATCTATGCTATGGATTCTCTACACTCACTCCTTCATTCTCACTCAAACTCCACTTGTGTCCCTCATTGCAGGAAAAGAGAGCCCACAATAAGAGGGAAAGAGCGAGGACGGGAGGAGGGCCACCCTCAGTAGCCCAGCTCACCACCTCGGAGGAGGCGGCCCTGGAAATTGCCGGGATCGAGGAGGATTCCCAAGTGGGGGACAGACAAGCAGGCGCATCACAGCAAGCTGGTGACAGAATAGTTTGGCATCTCTCTCATTGACATTGCAGGAGTGACTGATAATGATTCTGATGCTCTAACAGATTGACTTATGATCATCTGCACAATTCAATGTGCATGCAACCTTTACCTCACATCTCTAACTCTTTCCTTTACTCCCCCACAGGACCATCGAGAGCCCCCGTCCCCACTGTCCAGGAGGAAGAGCCTGAGCTTCCAGACTCCTCAGAGGAAGCTGCAACCTCTGAGGGTGCTCCGTCAGCAGAATTAAGCACACCCAGCACCAGCGCAGACACTCACACCTCGGTGGGACCTTCGGGACATAGAGTAGAATTGTCACCTGGTGTATCACAGCTCACAAGTGAGCATCAGCAGATGGTGGAGACAGGGACAGCAGTGGAGAGTCCTCGTCGCAGTGGAGAGGACGCTCCCAGCTCGGCTCCGCTGCATGTCGAACCTGTGCCTCCGGATCCATCCAGAAGGAGAGCGGTGCTGGAACTCCAGGAACAGGTGCAGGAGTCTCTGGCAGGTTTTGTCTCCAGGGTCGCTGCGAGTGTGGAGCGAATGGAGGAGTCCATCGCGAACATGAGCAGAGCCTTTGTGGAGGCATTGGCACATGAACGCATCACCACGGAAAGGATGGCAACCTCCTTGGAAAGGATGGCTACCTCCATGGTAAGGCTGGCCACTGTAGTCACTTGGGTGTAATGTTGTGTTTAATTTTGAAAAGCCATCAGTTGCTTATTGTCATAAAAAATCTGATGGCAAACTGTTGCAGTTGTGGCATCTGTCATTTCGCTAATGGGACTTCCACATTGAGGGCTTAGGCCGACTTGCAATTGTCAGTATGGTGGTCAGAGTGATAGGAATCCGCAGGTTCTTGGCCATTGTCGATGGTCTGTTAAGAAGGTGCAAGGCAAAAGTGTTTGATTGTGCAGGCTAAGCAAATCTGGCCAAGATGAGTGCGTCCCTTGCATCCCGGGCAGCAATGTGGTCGCGCGCTGGCGCCTTCTGGCCTGTGCAGCTTCAGGTGGGTGAGCAGCAGCTTGGCGCTCCTGTTGTTGCTGCTGCTGTTGGTGCTGCTGCTGTTCATGGTTCTGCTGCTGCCACGGCTGGTCTTCATCCGAATCTGATGTCCAGGAGGAAAGGAAATAAATGGTTCCTATGCTTCTGGTATATGCCTCAGTTGAGGAAGCGCTCAGTCAAGGTGGCGAGAGGGGTTTCCCAGGAGGTCACACTGGAGATGGGTGTCAGGCTCCAAACTTCCACAACAATGGGTATGCCTGCTAAAAGTTCCCCTAGACCTGAGACAAGAAAGTTCTGCCACCTGCAAATGATGATTGGTGAAAACTCCTTTTTAATGGTGGAGCTGCAGCTGTTAGTAAGCAGTCCACTTGTGAGGCCGCCAGGATTCACTGGCGTGTTCCATAGGAGACGTGCAGGATGTGGGAAAAGTGTTAAAATCAGAAAGGCCTCTCAAAATGGGATTATAGAGGCAATTAACTGGTTGTTAAGGGCCATAAGGGCCTATCCCGCCTCTTGGAGGCGGGATGGAAACGGGGTCAGAAAACACGCATTTGGGAAAATTGCTTGGAGGCAGGATGGAGGTGGGAACGGGCCCGCCTGCCATTTTTTGCGATTTTACCACCTCACACGCCTCCAATCCCGCCTCCTCGGGCCTGGCAAAATCGAGTCCATAGTGCGTACTCCATATGTGGTTTCACTGGTGCTTAGTGGAGTTTCAGTGTCAATTCCCTGGATTTAATCTTGGTGGGTCTACCTATACGCTCCAAGATACTGTTTTCCTTGACGATCACTCGTATATACTATTATCAATGAGTTCTGGCCAGCTATCACATTAGGATCTTTTGCCTGATCTACTTTATATTTAACAATAAAATTTGATTCCGTAATCATATTTACCTCTTTAGGACCAATATACATTAAAATACATCTCTCAGTATTAGATATCGCCTTCCCCATTGGTAAGTTCTTGCATACCTCTATGAATTTTGTTATTTTCCGTGGAGAATCCTCCTTCCCACGCACTATCCAAAGCCCCATGCGTTCACCGGAAATGTAAACATTCCGCTTAAAAGTGTCGCTGTCGAGATTATTTATAAAGGCCACAGTTTGCACCTTGTGTTGTTCACGGAGAGTTGGAGGGTAGGTTTAGGAAGGGGCGGGAGTGGGATGGGTTAGCAGGGGAACAATCCGAGGTTTTGACAGGGGAGGAAAGGATTTGACGAAGTTGGCGGCTCTTTCTTGAACGTTAGCCTAAAATCTGTCTTCTCGATTAAAGGTCTCCTATGTGAGGCACCTTGATGCTTTCAGAAAGTTAAGATATATAACATTCAAATTGTAATCATCTGCACACTGCCAACTCTGTTCCATATTCAGAGAATGCCAGCAGATTTGTTAGCATGAGATGCCAATCCAAACCATCTGATTAGATTAGAATTTACTTAATGTACTCTTATTAAATGTGCTGGAATTGCTCTCAATATTTTTCTCATCATAAAATGTCAGGCTACCAAGCCTATAATTCCCATGATCACTGCTTCTATCGTTTAAAAGCTTTGAGCAGCATTAGCTTGCTTCTAAATTTGCAGATCACAATCCCTGTGTCAATGAGCTTTGTAGAATTTCTGGCACCGTTTACTCACTTCTACCCTAATTTCTTCAAGTGCCTTTGGATCCATTCCATCTGGTCCTGTCGTCTTATGAATATTCAAATACACCAGTTCCATAATGATCGTTTCATTGCTAACCTTTAATTTCTCAGGGAACGTGAATACATCTCCTGCTGCTCCAATTACAGGAATCAGACACTTTCTGTAATGAAAACTGTTATCAAATCATCATTTTCATCTTTCCGTCATACTGTTGGCCTCCCCGTTTATTATACCTTCCTCTTCTTAAAGTGCTCATTTATTCCTGCGCTCCCTTTGTTAACTGCTGCCCTCCCTGCCCCACCCAAGTCCTGAGTCAACTCCTTTATTCTTATTTATTTTTGTAACCATAGTGATGACTTGTGGTGACAAAAAGTTGAATCTAGTGATATGATTGGTGGTCAAGTGTTCCCTAAGTCTCTAAGTTTTCCACCATCTCAACATCATTGTATTACCTCAAAGCATAGCCTCTTCTCTGATGGTTACCCTGCTAGCATGGTATGGTAGGATGGAGTCTTTTACTAGTTCGTCTATGAGAGATCCCCATACTCATTCTACTGTAATTCAGGATAATTAAAATCTTCAATAATTGGGTCTTTACCCTATTTTTATTTAAATAGCCCAATTTTCTCTTCTTGCTCTGAAAACTTTTAACAATTCACAATTCTTAATCCATTTCCCTCGCTATCACAAATTTACGTACCGCCATTGCAACAGTGGCTACACTCCAAAAGTAAGTAATTGGCTGTAAAGCGCTTTGGGATGTCACACAATCCCCACAGTGCAGATAGAGGCCATTTCGGCCCATTGAGCCTGCACCGACACATATCCCACCCTATCCCCATAACCCACGTATTTAATCCCCCTAACACTAAGGGTCAATTTGTCATTGCCAAATCAACCTAACCCGCACATCTTTGGACTGTGGGAGGAAACCGGAGCACCCGGAGGAAACCCACGCAGACACAGGGAGAATGTGCAAACTCCACACAGACAGTCACCCGAGGCCAGATTCGAACCCGGGTCCCTGGCGCTGTGAGGCAACAGTGCTAACCACTATGCCACCGTGTTGCCTGAGATAGTGAAAGGCGCTATATAAATGCTTTACCTAAATTTAAATGGTTCTACTTATGCAAAGCTAAGTCAACGCTTTCCATAACTTTCACGGCCTGCCTTTACACCATTCTTATTCTTCCCCGTGTTCCTCTTGCACTTCTAAGCACTTTAAACCCCAGTAAATGAGAAACTCCAATCTAGCCGCAGTTTCAATAAGGTGTCTGTTAATCTGGTTATGTTCACCTTCTAATTATAATTAGCCCATAAACTCTAATGAGCTTTAGAATCCACAATTCATGAGTAGTTGCAAAGTTAACGATGAAAATGTAATCTGATTCCTGCAAATGTTACTCTCTCCAGATCAAGATGCACACCTTCCTTGCAATACAATACCTTGGAATGCAGAGTCATATATAGCTCAGCAGCAAGGGCTGGAATCAGCACCTTCAGGTGAGCTGCAGAGAAAATTAAGGGGATAAAACCTAAAAGAGGAAATATGAACATGCTGATGAAGGCCATATTTCTTTGAACAGAAGTATGGCAGGTTATTGCTGTAATCCTGTGAAATCAAGTGCATATCAGGTGTCAGCCTGAGCACATAAAGCCAGGCTGACACTCCAGTGCAGTGCTGAGGGAGTGCTGCACTGTCGGAGGTGCCGTCTTTCGAATGAGACGTTAAACCGAGGCACTGTCTGCCCTCTCAGGTGGACGTAAAAGATCCCATGGCACTAGTTCGAAGAAGAGCAGGGGAGTTCTCCCCAGTGTCCTGGCCAATATTTATCCCTCAATCAACATAACAAAAAAAAACAGATTATCTGGTCATTATCACATTGCTGTTTGTGGGAGCTTGCTGTGCGCAAATTGGCTGCCGCGTTTCCCACATTACAACAGTGACTCCACTTCAAATAGTACTTCATTGGCTGTAAAGTGCTTTGAGATGTCTGGTGGTCGTGAAAGGCGCTATATAAATGCAAGTCTTTCTTTTATCAATGGTCTGGTCGCATTTAAGCAGTCATTTCTATTCTGTTAATGGGCAGTATTTGTTTTGCAACCTATAGCATTGCTTCTCTGTTAAGGTGTGCCTTTAAGCAACATGTTCCACTTACCAGAGCAATTACACTGCAGGCTGTTGTCACAGGCTATATCAGCAATACTCACAGGCACGGGGCAAATGACAGGAACATCTGTGAATTTTAACAGCAGCCTTCATGATTCAAAAAGAAATATAAATAATTCAACCCACAATGACTATGTTAGGATAGACTGATACTGAAAGAAGACACAAATTGTTATCGTAAAGCTCAGAAGATGAAAGTTTGGTGATACACTAGGCCCGATTTTAACATAACTTGCCTGTCGAGGACGGGGCCCGGTTCAGGTCAGACGCCTGATTTACACCCCGCACGATTTTATTTGGGTTAAAATCGGGGCTGAACACACTTGTCATGAGCTACTTATGTAATCCTGAAACTGATCCTTAAAATTGGTAGTATGATATTGTTTTATATGGTTAGGTTGGTGAATTGCAACAATTAGGCTAAAAATAATGTGACAACCTCCTTTGATCGCATGATGTATCTGGCAGCTTGAAAGGGGTATTTATTAAAGACTCAAACGCCCCAATTTGAACCTAACTCATCTGACGGGAATGGGGCTGGTAAGGGTCAGATGACCGGTTTACACCCTGCCAGATTTTACTCTCCATTGAAGTCAATTCAGCGTAAATTCATGCGGGGTGTAAAACGTTGGGTTAGGTTAAAATCGGGGCTAGTTAAAAGCCTGTGACATAGTCACAGGCGTTAAGTAACATACAACAACAACATGCATTTATATAGCATATGTCATGAACTCTGACTGTGTGCAAGACCAGTTTGGTGTCTATAAGAATTAAAAAATGACCATTATGTCTCTATAAGATTATGATAATTTATCTATTCAGAATACAATTCTCACATAGATAATGCACCCCATTGAGAACGGCTATGTAAACATTTCCTTTAGAAATTTCAATGTTAAAATGTACACTCTTCTGCTTGCCTTAGCAGTTTCCTCATAATGCCAGTAGGTGGTGCTTTAATAGCAATGCCAGCGTCAGTCATGACTTACCTGTCATGGCTCTCTATAACACCACCATGTCGTACTGTATTATCTTTCCCACAAAAATCCCTCAAAATGTTTTCTGGAAAAAAATGAATTCACCATTTCTTTTCTCAGTAACTGAAATTTCTAATCCTAAAATAGTGCCTAAATTAATATTTACCCCAAATAAAAAAATAAAAAACATATTTCACAATAATTATGAACTGTATCCATTGAATTGTCTTTTACTGCCTTCATTAAAAATTTGCTTGAAGGCCTCAGCCTTTTCCAGAACCCTGGACTTGCACGTATCTTTGTAGCTTTTGTTTTGTGTCGGATAAACTTCAGAAAGCATATTAAGCTGATTCAGAGAGAGTGGCCTTGATAGTAACTTGGAGACGTATTGTGAGTGGGGGGTCCAATGTCATGTGGGAAACCCAGAAGAAAGTTCTGTGCGTCTGTCAGTGGCTCTTAAACTCCGCCAGCTCATTAGCAATTTACTTTCAGGTCTGACGACAAATGCACGGCACCCGGCATGATGAGGATCCGCCTGACGTGCTCCCAACTCCAGTATTTATAGGGCCAATCCAAAGATGGAATTTGGAGGAGTCGGAGTTTGAAACAACAGAAGAGGAAGTTTAAGAATGGATTCCAGACAGGCAAAGGCTGCTCCGCGTTTCAAAGACGCCTCCCTTTATGTGCTGCTGGGGGCTGTGAGGAGCCGGAGAGAGGTATTCCTCAGCAATGGGAGGAAGAAACCGGCTGCTGACACAAAGAAGGCATGGCTGGAGGTGGCTCAGGAGGTGAGCAGCAGGAGCTTAGTGCCACGCTCCCGGATTCAGTCCAGGAAGTGCTTTAATGACCTAACCAGGTCAGGAAATGTGAGTACAGTGGCACATTCACCTACATCCTGCTGTGCGCATCACCCCAACCCCCTCACTCTGCCTTCTTAAGCCTTCTCCATCACATCACTCCTCACACCCACTTACCTTGCACACACACCCATCCTTCTCCTTCTGTGCACTTCCTCACATCCCCATCTATCCATCCACCACTCCCACTCACCCTCATCCTTATGCAATTTCATGCCTCTCCCTCATAGTCATCCTCACCAAATGCACTGCATCCATCAGGTGAACACATGCAATTAGACTCACTCAGAGATCTGTTCTTTTCCTCGTTGCAGGACAAGAGAGCACAGAACATGAGGGAGAGAGAGAGAGAGCCGGAGGTGATCCTCCACAGATTTCCCAGTTCACAAGTGCAGAGGAGGAGGCGCTGGAGATAAGTGAAGTTTTGTAATCCCTGGCCGTTGGAGATGGGGAGACGGGGGCCTCCCAGCTACCTGGTGACACAATTAAATATCAGTGACCCACATGTCGTATGGTACTCAGTCATGTTAACTTGATTTCAACAGCGAGTGAAATTTGATCATCTTCATAATGGTAACTTGCAACATTCTTACTTGCCAGGACTAATTCATATCTTTTTATCTCTGACAGGGCCTTCACGCATGCAGTAGAAGTTGGTGGAGGTCGTGGACAATGATTCCTCAAAGGAGCTGATTTCTTCTGAGGATGCACAGCCACAGGACTCATGTGTACCAGGCACCAGCTCAGATACTCGCACTTTGGTGGGACTAGTAAGACAGATAGTTGGGTTTTCTCCTGGTGACTCACATTTCAGAAGTGAGCAAGAGCAGATGGTGGTGACAGGGACAGCAGTGAAGAGTCCGGGTCGGAGGCCGCAGGATGCTCCAAGCTCTGCTCAGCTGGACACAGATGCTGTACCTCGGGGGCCGTCGATGAAATGGAAAATCATTGAGCAGCAGAGAATGTGCGATGCACTGACAGGCCTTCCAAGCACACTGATCATGATTGCAGAGAGAATGGAGGAGTCCGCCTCAAGCATGAGTGGGTTGATGTCACAGGGCAATGAGATGATGGCCGGGATCTTACCTGAAGAGGCGCGTTGGGGGTGGGGCTGCTGCCTTTCGGGTTCTAGTCCCGCCCCTAGCGATGTCTGACGCACAGACGCTATTTTGTGCCAATTGGCCTTGTTAAGCTCGCCCTGCGGGCTTGCCGGCCAATTAAGAGAAAGCCAGTGTCAGATGACATCAGTTGATGACGCGTCATCTGCCGGTTTTCTGAAAGGGGCCACCACCATTTCTTTTTGACAGATGATTTTTTCAGTGTTTGACAGCATTGAGGTGCTGCAAACACTGACAATCACTGTACAAAGGTGAGCCCTTGCACCCAGGCTCTCCAGTAACTCTCTCCTTAGGCTAAAACAGATGGCAGCTGCAGGTGAAGTTACAGAAGCGATCTGTCACTGGTGAGAGAGGTTCTCCCAATGAGGTGGGACTACACAAACACTTCAAAGCTTGTCACATACAGAAAATTCTAAACACATTAAAAATGACTTTCCCAACATTTTCTTACCTCTGCAACTCACCAGTGTCCCATTGGATCCTTCACACCACTTCTGCAGCTGTCATCTATACACAAACATTACAGTAGACCCACAGCACGTCACACTTACCCTGGCGGGGTTTCCCGACATCGGGAAGCCCGCAGTAGACCTGTCAAAATTGGAAAAAGCCTGCTAACTGCCTGTTAACTACCTGTTAACAAGCAGTTAAGTGGCTATAATCCTCTTCCCGCCGCTAGGAGTCGGGTCCCTGCGCAAATCAGGGACCCGACTCCTGGGAAGATTAATTGGAGACGGGTTGGAAGCGGGTTCGGGACCCGCTGCCAATCTTTTTGATTTTGCCAGCAGTCCCGCCTCCAAACCTGACCCCTGAGCGCTGGCAAAATCGCCCCCGATGTGTTCTCCCATGGATAGAGTGGCCAGCACCGTGGAACATTAAATGTTCCAATCAAATGAGTCCATGTATGCCTTGACCACGGCTGTGCAGACTTTGGATAACAAAATGTCTGCTACCTTAAATAGGATGACAGATACCTTAACCTTGGCCTTACAGCGCCACACTGATCTGCACCAAAGTGCTCTCCAGCATAGTGGTAGCAGTGTAATGCGACCAGGCAATGAGAGGGATGAGGGCGAAAGGGGACATGGAAGTGGGAACTCCACTCAAAGCGCTTCTGCTCCTCACCCTTTGCTCGCCCCCTCAGTCAGTAGCCCATGTACTCCCTCGTCTCCCAATGGCTGAGTCTGCCACTGTACAGGAGCAGCTGGAGCAGTCTTTGGCCAGGCCCTCACAGGTTTCAAGGCCAAGAGCATCTCAGCAGTCAGAACAGGGATCTGAGCACCCTGCTGTACCTCTACTCAATCCACAGGGGTTGCACCACATAGGAGTAGTAGGAAAAGGAAAAGTAAAGCTTTGTAGTTGCAAAAGGGTATGCACGTGGATGTATGATAAAATGTAATGTTGTTAAGTTTCTGTTGTTTAATTAAAGCACATAAATTTTATTCTTTTGCACCATTTTCCTGTCTTGCCCATTCTTGGGTGCTGGGTGGCAAGTCGCCTTTTAATTTGTTTGGTAATGAATGGGAAGACATGAATTGACGGGGATCAATGGTGGGATGTGTAAGGGGTGGTTAGTTGTTTGTAGGACTGCTTTATGTCAGTGGCATTGGGGGGAAGGGGGGGCGGGAAGAGTGGCCGTTGCATGTGCTTGTGACTCGCGTCCACTGGTGCAACCTAAGTGAACCTTGCATTAATAAGGGCATCCCTGACATCCCAGGCAGCAATGTGAGCATTGCCCTCATCACCCTCCTCCTCCTCGTCTTCATCCTCCTCCTCCTTGGAATTGTCCGAAGAGGGTCTGAGCTCTGCACCTTGTTCCTCCTGCAGGTCCAAACCTCACTGTTGCGCAATATTGTGCAGAGTGCAGCATGCTACGACCATTCTGGAGACCCTGGCTGGTGCGTACTGATGGGCACCTCCAGATCTGTCCAGGCACCTGAAGCGCATCTTCAGCATGCTGACGGCTTTCTCGGTCACACATCTGGTGGTCATATCGCATTTATTGTAGCGCTGTTGGACTTCATTGCTCAGGTTTCTGACGGGTGTCATCAGCTAAGTTTGAAGTGGGTATCCTTTGTCTCCTAGCAGCCACTCCTTAAGTCTGCTTTCAGGTCCGAAAACGTCAGCGAGCTTGGACTGCCGCAGGACAAAAGCATCATGGCAGCTGCCTGGGAATCTTGCGCACACCTGCAGAAATATCTTTTTGCGGTTGCGCACCAGCTGCACATTGATGGAGTGGAAGCTCTTGCGGTTGACGAATACTCCTGGTTGATCTGGGGGTGCTCGGATTGCCAGGTGTATACAGTCACTGGCGCCCTGCACCTGTGGGAAGGCAGCCAGAGATGCAAACCCGAGTGCCCACTCATTCTGACATCGCAGGCAAAATTCACATAACTGCCGGCCCTGGCAAACAACCCATCAGTCGCCTGTCTTATGCATTTGTGGGCTGCCAACTGGGAGATCCTGGATATGCCTGCGCCAGAGCACTGGAATGATCCGGAGGCTAAAAGGTTGAGGGTTGCGGTGACTTTTGACAGCCACTGGTAAAGCGTGACCACCAGGTCCAGTAGGGAACAAGTCTTCTTCTAGGATGTCTGCCACCACCTGATGTGACAACCTGAGCCTCCTGAAACACTGCTGTTTGGACATGTCAAGGAAACTCAGCCTCTGCCTGTACACCCGGTATTTCGGGTAGTGCCTCCTGTGAGCTGCACCTTTATGCTGCACTCCTCTCTGCTGCTCCCCTCTCTGCTGTCCTGCTACAAGTCTCTCAAGGGCAGCCTGGTGCTGGTGCTGGTTATATTGGTCCTCGTCCGAGTGTTTTGCTCCTCCTGACTCCTCAGCAATTAAAAAAAAATAATCACACTTACCTTTTCTGTGGCGGCTGCTGGCTAGGCCTCATCCATGTCCAGTAAACTCAAACGGTGCAAGGCTGAGTTCTTCTCTGCTCCAGGCAGCTGAATTTCT
The DNA here is from genome assembly GCA_030390025.1 of Squalus acanthias. Taxonomy (NCBI): domain Eukaryota; kingdom Metazoa; phylum Chordata; class Chondrichthyes; order Squaliformes; family Squalidae; genus Squalus; species Squalus acanthias. Next base: position 53,165,566 of record CM059442.1, on the reverse strand, counting down.
GGAAAGGGTCCTTAAACAGACCTTGGGCCTCTTATTAGAATATGTAAAGGGCCTAACATCTGTTTTAGGCAACTGCCCTGGATGTGTGAAAAACGGCCTGACTCAATTTTGGGTTGTATGTTTTTCAGACATCCTTGGGGTGCAGGACATTGCACCCCAAAATAGGTTGTTTTGTACCCATTTTATACTTCAAAACAGGTGGAACGAGGATCAATTTCTTTCCCAGACAAACACACAGATAGAAAGAAGTACTGATAGAGAGAGGCAGACAGTGTCTTTCTTCATCTTAATTTGAGTTTTTAAAAATAAAAAACAAATAAGTTGAATTTTGAAAGCAACAAAGCCTCTTTGAGGGAAAGGCATAGGAAGGTAGACTAGGAGAGGGATGGAAGCAGGTTGAGATTGAGGGTAATGGAGCCTTTGTTCTTTTGAAACTTGCTCTTGAGGGCGTGAGTGGGAATAAGGACTGAGTTTTTTTTTATTTGTTCACGGGATGTGGGCGTCGCTGGCAAGGCCATCATTTATTGCCAATCCTTAACTGCCCTTGAGAAGGTGGTGGTGAGCTGCCTTCTTGAACCGGTACAGTCCGTGTGGTGAAGGTACTCCCATAGTGCTGTTAGGAGGGAGTTCCAGGATTTTGACCCAGTGACAATGAAGGAACAGCGATATATTTCCAAGTCAGGATGATGTGTGACTTGGAGGGGACTGGATAGAGGGTTAAAGGTGATCTGAGCTACTGCACAGTGAGGGGATGGATTATACAGGGGTTGTGTGGGTAGTTCAAAGAGGAAGAGGTAGCATAAAAATGTCAGAGTAGGCATAGTGATGGGAGTGAGGGGATAGTAAAAAGAGGAGATGGCAGGGGAAGGTGTAGGATAGGGGATGTGCTGGGAGCAAGGGAATGGGGAAGCATAAGTGATGGGAAGTTGGAAGGGAGCCTTTGAGGGCTACAGGCCACATTTTCCCTGCAACTCACACCAGAAAATGCAACCTGCACGCTTTGGTGGCCCCCTTTTCCCCACAGCGTCCCACACCATCCCACACCATCTCAGACCAGCCCACACCATCTCAGACCATCCCACACCATCTCACACCAGCTCAGACCATCCCACACCATTTCACATCATCCCACACCATCCCACACCATCTCAGACCATCTCACACGATCCCACACCATCCCACACCATTTCAGACCAACCCACACCATCTCAGACCATCCCATAAAAACATAAGAACATAAGAAATAGGATCAGGAATAGGCCACTTGGCCCCTCGAGTCTGCTCCGCCATTCAATAAGATCATGGCTGATCTTGGGCTCAAAGCCACTTCCCCGCCCGCTCCCCATAACCCTTCACTCCCTTATCTTGCAAAAATCTGTCTATCTTCACCTTAAATGTATTTAATGACCCAGTCTCCACAGCTCTCTGGGCAGAGAATTCCACAGATTTACAACCCTCTGAGAGAAGAAATTCCTCCTCATCTCAGTTCTAAAAGGGTGACCCTTTATTCTAAAACTGTGCCCCCACGTTCTAGATTTCCCCACGAGGGGAAACATCCTCTCTGCATCTACCTTGTCGAGCCCCCTCAGTATCTTATATGTTTCAATAAGATCACCTCTCATTCTTCTAAATTCCAATGAGTATAGGCCCAGCCTGCTCAACCTTTCCTCATAAGTCAACTCCCTCATCTCAGGAATTAACCTAGTGAATCGTCTCTGAACTGCCTCCAATGCAAGTATATCCTTCCTTAAATAAGGAGACCAAAACTGTATGCAGCACTCAAGGTGTGGTCTCACCAATACCCTGTACAGTTGTAGCAGGACTTCCCTGCTTTTATACTCCAACCCCTTTGAAATAAAGGCCAACATTCCATTTGCCTTTTTGATTACTTGCTATACCTGCATGCTAACATTTTGTGTTTCATGCACAAGGACCCCCAGGTCCTTCTGAACTGTAGCATTTTGTAATCTCTCTCCATTTAAATAATCATTTGCTTTTTTATTTTTCCTGTCAAAGTGGATAACCTCGCACTTTCCCACATTATACTCCATCTGCCAAATGTTTGCCCACTCACCTAGCCTGTCTATATCTTTTTGCAGGTTCTTTGAGCCCTCTGCACAACTTACTTTCCCACCCATCTTTGTATCATCCACAAACTTGGCTACATTACACTCGGTCCCTTCATCCAAGTCATTAATGTAGATTGTAAATAGTTGAGGCCCCAGCACCGATCCCTGTGGCACCCCACTAGTTACCGTTTGCCAACCGGAAAATGACCCATTTATCCCGACTCTCTGCTTTCTGTTAGTTAGCCAATTCTCTATCCATGCTAATATATTACCCCCAATTCCGTGAGCTCTTATCTTATGCAATAACCTTTTATGTGGCACCTTATCAAATGCCTTCTGGAAATCCAAATACACCACATCCACTGGTTCACCTTTGTCCACTCTGCTCGTTACCTCCTCAAAGAACTATGTTAAACATGATTTCCCTTTCATAAAACAATGCTGACTCTGCTTGACTGCATTATGATTTTCCAAATGCCCTGCTACTGCTTCCTTAATGAAGGACTCCAGCATTTTCCCAACGACAGATGTTAGGCTAACTGGTCTATAGTTTCCTGCTTCCTGTCTCCCTCCTTTCTTAAATAGGGGCGTTACATTTGCGGTTTTCCAATCCAGTGGGACCTCTCCAGAGTCCAGGGAATTTTGGTATATTGCAACCAATGCATCCATTATCTCTGCAGCCACTTCTTTTAAGACCCTGGGATGCAGGCCATCTGGTTCAGGGGACTTGCCATCTTTTAGTCCCATTATTTTACCAAGTACTATTTCCTTAGTGATAGTGATTGTCTTTAGTTCCCCCCTCCCTGTGGCCCCTTGATTATCCATTATTGGGATGTTGTTAGTGTCTTCTAATGTGAAGACAGATACAAAATATTTGTTCAGAATATCCCACACCATCTCAGACCATCCCACAGTATCTCAGACCATCCCACAGTATCTCAGACCATCCCACAGTATTTCAGACCATCCCACAGTATCTCAGACCATCCCACAGTATCTCAGACCATCCCACAGTATCTCAGACCATCCCACACCAGCTCAGACCATCCCACACTATCTCAGACCATCCCACACCTGGAAGGAAGCTAGAAAGGAAGAAAAAGATGGAGAATGAAAAAGAAGAGTTTGGGAGAAAAAGAAGCTGAAGAGAAGAAAAAGAGAGACAGAATCAGATGAACGGAGATAGAGCGGGTAACAGAAACATAGAGACAACAGAGACAGGTAAGAGAGAGACCATATTCTCTGATTAACAGAAGATCCACTAGTTCTTGTTCAAATTGTTGAAGGTCTACCATTTTGTTTTAGGTGATGTCTGATGATGGTATGCTTTATATTCGAAGTGCTTCCAGTCTTTGAAGATGCTTTTGACATCATTTAGGGTTATTTTATAAGCCTGATGTTTGTAGATTTATTTTTTTATATTCACCTATTCACAAACCCAATTCTAACATTTGAACCTCTTGTCATTAATATCCACATATCTAGCATGTGATTGGTTCTTCATGTAGCCTCCTCCCTGTGACCCTGGCAGTCTGTATACCTGTTCCTTTCTGCCAGGTCCCTGCCCACTTGCCTAATTCTGTGTTTATGTACTTCTGTCTGATTGAGAACATTGGATATGCTATTCCAACGTCCCGAGTGATTTCATTATAGTGTTTTAACAGAGAAGCATAAAAAATAAATGTGAAGAAAAAGGTTTTCATTACTGAGGAATGATCAAGAGTGATCAATTCCTATGTGGATTTATACAACAAATTATTTTACTCTAATTTCTAAAGGAAAATGCGCCTTGTGTTTTAACATTGATAAATATTGTATAATTTGCTCAGTAATGTGTTAGATGAAGGACTCAAGTGCAGATACAAACTGGGAAATGCTGTCCTCTTTAATTTAGTTCAGAAATTCTTAATTCGCAGTGAGGCAGCTTTCAAAAATGCTAGAAGTACACACAACACTGAACAGCTTAACAAGGAAACATTCACAATATACTTCTAAAGATAAAACAAGGAAAGAGGTGCATCACTGAATTACTTCTTGAGGCTAAAACCAGGATGTCTTAAGGAGGATTTTAACAGGCAGCAATAGACATGTATCATATTTACTGAATCCATTATTTTCAGCTGCAACTGCGTCAGCACCAAAGCTGAAATCAATGCTCTCGCACTGCAATAAAACTAGAAAGGGAACCACGTGATCAGGCAAGATAGATGAGTGATCTTGTTTACAGCAGCTTGCCCTACAACACTCATCTTAGTAACTAACCCAGCAACTTTGTTTCCTTGTTTCAACTAATTTCACAGCTGACTGCACCGTAGAAGTCTCATCACTTTTTGAGCTTTTATTTCATGTTCAGAATAAACCAGCCTGCCTGAACGTGTGAAATCTGCTGATTGTTCCAATCAATTGATGGTGCTCGGGGGCGGAGTTACATAGGGTGATTCTATTTAAATCAATTAAAAACTACACGGATGAAAGAGGCCAAGTGAGTAATTAGAGGATGATTTATTTTGCTGTAAATTGTCTCAACCTTGAATAGTGTGCATGTTAAACTGCTCAAAATGTCTCAGTGGTACACTGCTGATAAAGCTAGATAATCTGGAAAGTAATTTCTAACTCGGGTTATATTTTGTTTCTGCACAAATGGGAACATTTCCTGTATCTGAAACGTTGGATATCTCACCGAGGCTTTTGAAAACCGGGACAACTCAATTCGTTCATCAGAGATGACGAGGAAGTGACAGATGGGAACTTGCTCCAGTAACTAGCTTTCCAGGTGTAGCTTGGTGTCAAAGACATTGGGAACTGAGAGGTAAACTGAAATAGCGCACCGTCCTGTCACAACCAGAAACTGGTTTCAAATCCAGCACAGACTGATTCAGTGAAAGTTACCTCTCTTTGCTAAATGCAATGGTGCTAAATTTGGACAGCCTCAATCCAGTTCCAATTCGATACGGGTCCATAAAACAGACATTTTTTTGCTATTAGTAGTATGAGTGAGATCATAAAGATTCCTTTTATGAAAAATGGCAAAGTTGCCGGGAGTGTTTTTGTGAAACTGAATTAAAGCAGATTGTTGTGCAGTGTATGGAAACCTTTATCATGCAATAACTCCCTTGCATATAACCCATGCCATACTTGACCTGGGAGTGCTTGGTACAGTTGCTGTCATTTCCATTCTTATCCCACCTGCTCCCATGGAGTTTAATAATTTAATTCGATCTCTATTTCCGTCTTGGAAGCTCCTAATTCTGTTCTTAAAAGCTCAGGCAGTATGAAATTTCATCCATTACAGAGGCAGCCAGTTGAGTGTTTGTCACTGCTCTCAGTGGGAGATGCTCAGGTTCCGAGCGATGTGAAGGTATTAATGCAATTTGAAAAGAAGGCAACACTTTGTCAGGATCTTCAGGTATTTATTTTTCACAGTGCTAATCTCTATCATTTATTAATTTTTCTTTCAATATATGTCTGTTTTACATACAAGTATAAGATTTATGGTTTGCAATATTAAAGGACGAATGTTTAATGCATTCATGTGACTTGCGAGAAGTGGTGCTTCCAGGGACTCTGTAAATGGGGCTTAAGCTTTTCACCAGATATATTAATGACTCGGATGAAGGAATAGAGAGTTGTATATCCAAGTTTGCAGATGACACAAAGTTAGGAGGCACAGTAAGTTGTGTGGATGGGAGAAGGAAGTTACAAAGAGACATCGACAGACTAAGCGAGTGGGCAAACTATGGCAGATGGAGCTCAATGTGGGGAAGTGTGAGGTCATCTGCTTTGGATCTGAGATAGACAAATTGGAACATTTTCTTAATGGTGAGACTAGGAGCTGTGGAGGAGGAAAGGGATTTAGGTGTCCATATGCAAAAATGAATAAAAAAACTAGTGCACAGGTACAACAAGTAATCAAAGATCTAATGGAATGTTGGCCTGTATTTAAAAGGGGTTGGATTTCAAAAGTGAGGAAGTTATGCTTCAGTTGTACAGAGCCTTGGCCAGACCACATCTGGAGAACTGCGTGCAGTTTTGGGCACAAAACCTCAGGAAGGATATTTTGACATTGGGGGTACAGCGTAGGTTCATCAGAATGATAGCAGATCTTAAAGAGTTAAATATGAGGACAGGTTGCATAAACTTGGTTTTTATTCCCTTATGCCAAAAATAGTGGGGAACCAAGGGTCTAATAAGAGTGAGGAACTTAAAGGAATTAATATCAGTAGAGAAAAAGTACTTAAGAAACTAATGGGACTAAAAGCCGACAAATCCCCTGGACCTGATGACCTACATCCTAGGGTTCTAAAAGAGGTGGCTGCAGAGATAGTGGATGCATTGGTTGTCTTCCAAAATTCCCCAGATTCTAGAACAGTTCCAGTGGATTGGAAGGTCGCAAATGTAACCCTGCTATTCAAGAAAGGAATGAGAGAGAAAACAGGGAACTACAGGCTAGTTAGCCTGACTTCAGTCGTCAGGAAAATGCTGGAATCCATCATTAAGGAAGTGGTAACAGGGCACTTAAAAGATCATAACATGATTAGGGAGAGTCAACATGGTTTTATGAAAGGGAAATCATGTTTAACAAATTTATTAGAGTTTTTTTGAGGATGTAACTAGCAGGGTAGATAAAGGGGAACCAGTGGACGTAGTATATTTGGATTTCCAAAAGGCATTCGATGAGGTGCCACATAAAAGGTTGCTACGCAAAATAAGGGCTCATGGGGTTGGGGGTAATATAGTAGCATGGATAGAGGATTGGTTAACGGACAGAAAACAGAGAGTAGGACTAAATAGGTCATTTTCCAGTTGGCAGGCTGTAACTAGTGGGGTGCCGCAAGGATCAGTGCTTGGGCTTCAGCTATTTACAATCTATATTAATGACTTAGATGAAGGGACCGAGTGCAATGTATCCAAGATTGCTGATGATACAAAGCTAGGTGGGAAAGTAAGCTTTGAGGAGGACACAAAGAGCCTGCAAAGGGATATAGCCAGGTTAAGTGAGTGGGCAATAAGGTGGCAGATAGAGTATAATGTGGTGAAATGTGAGGTTATTCACTTTGGTGCAAAGAATAGAAAAAGAGAATATTTTTTGAATGGTGAGAAACTATTAAATGTTGGTGTTCGGAAAGATTTAGGTGTCCTCGTACAGGAAACACAGAAAGCTAGCATGCAGGTACAGCAAGCAATTAGGAAGGCAAATGGCATGTTGGCCTTTATTGCAAGGGGGTTGGAGTACAAGAGTAAGGAAGTCTTACTACAATTGTACAGGGCTTTGGTGAGACCACACCTGGAGTACTGTGCACAGTTTTGGTCACCTTATCTGATAAAGGACATACATGCCTTAGAGGCGGTGCAACAAAGGTTCACTAGATTGATTCCTGGGAAGAGAGGGTTGTCCTATGAGGAAAGATTGAGCCTATACTCTCTGGAGTTTAGAAGAATGAGAGGTGATCTCATTGAAACATATAAGAATCTGAGGGGGGTTGACAGGGTAGATGCTGAGAGGTTGTTTCCCCTGGCTGGAGAGTCTAGAACTAGGGGACATAGTCTCGGGATAAGGGGTCAGCCATTGAAGACTGAGATGAGGAGGAATTTCTTTACTCAGAGGGTTGTGAATTTTTGGAATTCTCTACTCCAAAGGGCTGTGGATGCTGAGTCGTTGAGTATATTCAAGGCTGAGATAGATCGATTTCTGGACTCTAGCGGAATCAAGGGATATGGGGATTGGGTGGGAAAGTGGAATTGACGTCGAAGATCATAAGAACATAAGACGTAGGAGCAGGAGTAGGTCATTTGGCCCCTCGAGCCTGCTCCGCCATTCAATAAGATCATGGCTGATCTGATCTTGGCCTCAACTCCACTTCCCTGCCGGCTCCCCATAACCCTTGACCCCCTTATCATTCAAAAATCTGTCCATCTCCACCTTAAATATATTCAATGACCCAGCCTCCACAGCTCTCTGGGGAAGAGAATTCCAAAGATTCACGACCCTCTGAGAGAAGAAATTCCTCCTCTTTTCTGATTTAAAAGGGTGCCCCCTTATTCTGAAATTATGCCCCCTAGTTCTAGATACCCCCACGAGGGGAAACATCCTCTCTGCATCTACCCTGTCAAGCCCCTTCAGAATCTTATATGTTTCAATAAGATCCCCTCTCATTCTTCTAAACTCCAATGAGTATAGGCCCAACCTGCTCAATCTTTCTTCATAACATAACCCCTTCATCTCCAGAATCAACCTCGTGAACCCTCTCTGAACTGCTTCCAATGCAAGTATATCCTTCCTTAAATATGGAGACCAAAACTGTACGCAGTACTCCAGGTGTGGTCTCACCAACACTCTGTACAGTTGTAACAGGACTTCCCTACTTTTATACTCCAATCCCTTTGCAATAAAGGCCAAAACTCCATTTGCCTTCCTAATTACTTGCTGTAGCTGCATGCTAACTTTTTGTGATTCATGTACAAGGACCCCCAGATCCCTCTGTATATCAGCATTTTGTAATCTCTCCCCATTTAAATAATAATTTGCTTTTTTATTTTTCCTACCAAAGTGGATAACCTCGCATTTTCCCACATTAAACGCCATCTGCCAGATTTTTGCCCACTCACTTAGCCTATCTATAGCCCTTTGGAGATTCTTTGCGTCATCCATACAATTTGCTTTCCCACCTATCTTTGTATCATCAGCAAATTTGGCTACATTACACTCAGTCCCTTCATCCAAGTCATTAATATAGATTGTAACTAGTTGAGGCCCCAGCACCAATCCCTGTGGCACCCCACTAGTTACAATTTGCTTACCTGAAAATTACCCATTTATCCCGACTCTCTGTTTTCTGTTAGTTAGCCAATCCTCTATCCATGCTAATATATTACCCCCAACCCCGTGAGCTCTTATCTTGTGTAGTAACCTTTTATGTGGCATTTTATCGAATGCTTTCTGGAAATCCAAATACACGACATCTACTGGTTCCCCTTTATCCACCCTACTTGTTACATCCTCAAAGAACTCCAGCAAATTTGTCAAACATGATTTCCCTTTCATAAAACCATGCTGACTCTGCTTGACAATATTATGATTTTCTAAATGTCCTGCTATCACTTCCTTAATGATGGACTCCAGCATTTTCCCAATGACAGATGTTAGGCTAACTGGTCGATAGTTGCCTGCTTTCTGTCTCCCTCCTTTCTTAAATAGGGGCGTTACTTTTGCGGTTTTCCAGTCCGCTGGGACCTCTCCAGAATCCAGGGAATTTTGGTAGATCAGCCATGATCTTATTGAATGGCGGAGCAGGCTCGAAGGGCCGTATGGCCTACTCCTGCTCTTAATTCTTATGTTCTTAGTAGGTTGAGGGGTGATCTAATCGAGATATTTAAAATGATTAAGGGTAGATACAGTGAAACAATTTTCTCTGGCGGGGAATACAGAACAAGAGGGCATAATCTTAAAATTAGAGCTAGGCCATTTAGGAGTAAAATCAGGAAGCACTTTTTCACCCAAAGGGTAATGGAAATCTAGAACTCCCTCCCCAAAACGCTGTGGATGCTGAGTCAACTGAAATGTTCAAGCCCGAGAGCGATAGACTTTTGTTAGGTAAGGACAGGGATATTAATCAAAGGCGGGTAAATGGAGGTGAGGTACAGATCAGTGATGATTTGATTGAGACAGGAACAGACTCGAGGGGCTGAATGGCCTACTCCTGTTCCTATGTTCCAGTTATTCCTCAGTCCACTATTTTGACAGAGACATTCATCCATTTAAAATGCACTAATATCGCCAACTGTAATTTCTGTGCTGTAGCTTCATTCATGACAGCAGCAATGTAGTTTTAAGATCCTATTTAAGATTTTGGAATACGATCTAAAGCTTTTGTACATTGTTGCAGTAACAGGACTAAACTGTTCAACGCATCGCATAAAATGACATTAAAGGGTAATGCTACATTAAGCCGAAGCATGCTCTTAGTTTGGATGGTTATGTGTTCGGATGAGGATTTTCAAATATGGGTAGTTACCCAAAGTAAACATCTGACCAGTATCGAGGAGATTTGGATCACATTCCTGAGTTTGGTTTCAAAATTGAGATTAACAATATTCTGACTGCGTGAGTGTTTTTATTTCACGTTTTGTATTACTTTTGATACTAGAAAGGAAGATAAAATGATTACTTGGCCCCAAAAATGATAACCCACTGCAATCTGATTTTTACAGGATATTTTAATTTTCGTGCATTGCTTTGGGAATTTTTTTTAGAATAATTTTAGAACAAATTGCAGGGTGTGCCCACTACCTCATCAGGTCCCTTTTTCACTATAGCAGCACTGGGGAACAAGCTTGTGTAATTTTTGGAAACTTAAAGAAAGAAAGACTTGCATTTCTATAGCGCCTTTCACGACCACCGAACGTCCCAAAGCGTTTTACAGCCAATGACGTACTTTTGAAGTGTAGTCACTGTTGTAATGTGGGAAACGCGGCAGCCAATTTGCACACAGCAAGCTCCCACAAACAGCAATGTGATAATGACCAGATAATCTGTTTTTGTGATGTTGGTTGAGGGATAAATATTGGCCAGGACACTGGGGATAACTCCCCTGCTCTTCTTCATAAAAGTACCATGGGCTCTTTTACGTCCACCTGAGAGAGCAGACGGGGGCCTTGGTTTAACATCTCATCCGAAAGACGGCACCTCCGACAGTGCAGCACTCCCTCAGTACTGCACTGGAGTGTCAGCCTAGCTTTATATGCTCAAGTCCCTGGAGTGGGACTTCATAGAATCATAGAAAGTTACAGCACGGAAGGAGGCCATTTCGGCCCATCGTGTCCGCGCCGGCCAACAAAGAGCTATCCAGCCTAATCCCACTTCCCAGCTCTTGGTCCGTAGCCCTGCAGGTTACAGCATCCCAAGTGCACATCCAAGTACTTTTTAAATGTGGTTAGGGTTTCTGCCTCTACCACCCTTTCAGGCAGTGAGTTCCAGACCCCCACAACCCTTTGGGTGAAGAAATTTCCCTTCAAATCCCCTCTAAACCTTCCACCAATTACTTTAAATCTGTGCCCCCTGGTTTTTGACCCCTCTGCTAAGGGAAATAGGTCCTTTCTATCCACTTTATCTAGGCCCCTCATAATTTTATACACCTCAATAAGGTCTCCCCTCAGCCTCCTCTGTTCCAAGGAAAACAAACCCAGCCTATCCAGTCTTTCCTCATAGCTGAGATTCTCTACTCCCGGCAACATCCTTGTAAATCTCCTCTGTACCCTCTCTAGTGCAATCACATCTTTCCTGTAATGTGGTGACCAGAACTGCACGCAGTACTCTAGCTGAGGCCTAACTAGTGTTTTATACTGTTGAAGCATAACCCCGCTGCTCTTGTATTCTATGCCACGGCTAATAAAGGCAAGCATTCCGTATGCCTTCTTAACCACCTTAAACCCACTAACCTTCTGACTCAGAGGTGAGTGTGCTACCAACTGAGCCACAGCTGACACTGTGCTTTAACGTAGATTAAAAATAACAGCGAAGCAGGAATAGGTTGCAGCCATCCTCTTAATACTGGTTGCAGCTGGCCAGCAAACCTGAGCCAAACTATGAATATTAATGGTTTAGAGATCTGACAAATGAATTGCTTTTTGTTATCAAAAGATATAGAGGCACTGGAGAAGGTGCAAATTTTGTTTTTACTAGAATGATACCAGAACTGAGACATTAAACCTATCGGGAAAGATTGCACAGGCTGGGGCTCTTTTCTCTAGAAAAGAGAAGACTGAGGGGTGACCTGATAGAGGTCTTTAAGATTATGAAGGGGTTTGATAGGGTAAACATAGAGAGGATGTCTCCACTTGCGGGCAAGGTGGTTAGAATGTGGAATTCGCTACCACAAGTTGTAGAAGCGAATAGCATAGATGCATTTAAGGGGAAGCACATGAAGGAGAAAGGAATAGAAGGATATGTTGATGGGATTAGATGAAGCATGGGAGGAGGCTCGAGTGGAGCATAAACACCGACATGGACCTGTTGGGCTGAATGGCCTGTTTCTATGCTGTAAATACTTTGTGAAATGTCTTAAAAGTAAAATACCCAAAAGCCAATACCACTCAGCATAACTAGACCTATGGGTTGTCAGTAAACCTCTCGGTAAGGCTTGACATTACGTATTTCTGTATGAAGTATACTGAACCACACTTTCTGTGTTTATAAACATCTGACTGCATGTTGCAACCATAGAACATTGAATTAAATAAAAAAAACTGCCATCTGATTAGTACCCGGGGGCCTCAGAACATGGGTGAGTAGTTACATAAGAACTTAAGAAATAGGAGCTGGAGTAGGCCATTTGGCCCCTCGAGCCTACTCCACCATTCAATAAGATCATGGCTGATCTTCTACCTCAAATCCACCTTCTGGCACTATCCCCAAATCCCTTAATTCCCAAAAATTTATCGACCTCTGTCTTGAATATACTCAACGACTGAGCATCCACAGCTCTCTGGGGTAGAGAATTCCAAAGATTCACAACCCTTTGAGTGAAGAAATTTCTCCTCATCTCAGTCCTAAATGGCTGACCCCTTGTTCTAAGGCTATGACCCCTGTGTTTTAGATTCCCCAGCCAGGGGAAAAATTTTCTCAACATTAACCCTGTCAAGCACCTTAAGAATTTTATATATTTCAATTAGATCACCTCTCATTCTTCTAAACTCTAGGGAATATAGGCCTAGTCTACTCAATCTCTCCTCATAGGGCAATCCCCTCATCCCAGGAACTAGTCTAGTGAACCTTCATTGCACTCCCTCTAAGACAAGTATGTCTTTCCTTAGGTAAGGAGACCAGAACTGTACACAGTACTCCAGGTGTGGCCTCACCAATGGCCTGTATAATTGCAGTAAGACTTCTTTACTCTTATACTCTAATCCCTTTGTAACAAAAGCTTACATACCATTTGCTTTCCTAATTGCTGTAGCTGCAAGTTAACTTTCAGTGATTCATGTACAAGGGCACCCAGGTCCCTCTGAATGCAAACATTTCCCAGTCTCTCACCATTTAAAAAATATTCTGCTTTTCTGTTTTTCCCACTGAAGTGGATAACTTCACATTTCCCCACATTGTATTCCATTTGCCATAAGAACATAAGAAACAGGAGCAGGAGTAGGCCAATCGGCCCCTCGAGCCTGTTCTGCCATTCAATAAGATCATGGCTGATCCAATCTTGGCCTCAACACCACTTTCCCGCTCTCTCCCCATACCCCTTGACTCCCTTGTAGTTCAAATGTCTGTCAATCTCCGCCTTGAATATATTCAATGACTCCGCCTCCACAGCTCTCTGGGGTAGAGAATTCCAAAGATTCATGACCCTCTGAGAGAAGAAATTCCTCCTTATCTCTGTCTTAAATGGGCGACCCCTTATTCTGCAACTATGCCCCCTAGTTCTAGATACCCCCACTAGGGGAAACATCCTCTCAGCAACTACCTTGTCGAGCCCCCTCAGAATCTTATATGTTTCAATAAGATCACCTTTCATTCTTCTAAACTCCAATGAGTATAGGCCCAGCCTGCTCAACCGTTCCTCATACGTCAACCCCTTCATCCCAGGAATCAACCTCGTGAACCTTCTCTGCACTGCCTCCAATGCAAGTATATCCTTCCTTAAATATGGAGACCAAAACTATGTAGTACTCCAGGTGCGGTCTCACCAGCGCCCTGTAAATTTGCATCAAAACTTCCCTACTTTTATACTCCATAACCTTTGCAATAAAGGCCAACATTCCATTAGCCTTCCTAATTACTTGCTGTACCTGCATGCTAACTTTTTGTGTTTCTTGTACTAGGACCCCCAGATCCCTTTATACCGCAGCATTTTGTAGTCTCACTCCATTTAAATAATAATTTGCTTTTTCATTCTTCCTTCCAAAGTGGATAACCTCACATTTTCCCACATTATACTCTATCTGCCAAATTTTTGCCCACTCACTTAACCTATCTATATCCCTTTGCAGACTGTGTCCTCCTCACAACTTGCTAACCCACCTATATTTGTATCATCAGCAAATTTGGCTACAGTACACTCAGTCCCTTCATCCAAGTCGTTAATATAGATTGTAAATAGTTGAGGCCCCAGCACTTATCCCTGTGGCACCCCACTAGTTACTGATTGCTAACCGGAAAATGACCCATTTATCCCGACTCTCTGTTTTCTGTTAGTTAGCCAACCCCCTATCCATGCCAATATATTACCCCCAACCCCATGCACTCTTATCTTGTGCAGTAACCTTTTATTTGGCACCTTATCAAATGCCTTCTGGAAATCCAAATACACTGCATCTACTGGTTCCCCTTTATCCACCCTGTTTGTTCCATCCTCAAAGAACTCTAGCAAATTTGTCAAACACGATTTCCCTTTCATAAAACCATGTTGACTGCTTGATTGTCTTATGTTGCCATGTTCTTGCCCACTCAGTTAACCTGCCTATATTTCTCTGCAGCCTCTTTGCATCCTCCTTGCAGATTACTTTCCCACCTAACTTTGTATCATCAACAAACTTGGATACATTACACTCAGTCCCTTCATCTAAGTCATTAATATAGATTGTAAATAGCTGAGACCCAAGAACTGATCCTTGCGGTACCCCACTAGTTACAGCCTGCCAACCCGAAAAAGCCCCATTTATTTCTACTCTCTGTTTTCTGTCCATTAACCAATCCTCAATCCATGCTAATATATTACCCCCAATCCCATGAGTCCTAATTTTGTGTAATAACCTCTTGTGTGGCACCTTATCGAATGCTTTTTGAAAATCCAAATACACTACATCCACTGGTTCCCCTGATCCATCCTACTAGTTACATCTTCAAAAAACTCTAACAGATTTGTCAAACACGATTTCCCTTTCATAAAAGCATGTTGACTCTGTCTAATTATATTACGATTTTCTAAGTGCCCTATTACCACGTTCCTAATAATAGATTCTAGCATTTTGCCTACTACTGATGTCAGGCTAACTGACCTATAGTTCCCCGTTTTTTCTCTTCCTCCTTTCTTAAATAGCAGGGTTATGTTTACTACCTTCTAGAATCTAGGGAATTCTGGAAGATTAATACCAGTGCATCCACTATCTATGCAGCTACCTCTTTTAAAACCCTAGGATGCAGGTCGTCGGGTCCAAAGGATTTGTCGCCACTTAGTCCCATTAATTTCTCCAGTACTATGTCTTTACTTCTACTGATTTCTTTAAGTTCCTCATTCTCTCTAGACCCTCGGTTCCCCATTATTTCCGGAATTTTTGTGTGTCTTCTTCCGTGAAGACAGATACAAAGTATTTGTTTAATGTCTCTGCCATTTCCTTATTGCCCATTATAATTTCGCCTGTCTCTGCCTCTAATGGGTCCACGTTTACTTTCACTAATCTCTTCCTATTTACATACCTATAGAAATGTTTATAATCTGTTTTTATGTCTCTTGCTAACTTACTCTCATATTCTTTTTTCTCTTTCTTTATCAATTTCTTGGTCCTCCTTTTCTGAATTCTAAAATCCTCCCAATCCTCAGGTTTACTACTTTTTTTGGCAACATTATAAGCCTTTTCCTTTGATCTAATACCATCTTTAACTTCTCTTGTTAACCACGGTTGGACCACTTTTCCCGTGGGGTTTTTGTGCCTTAAAGGAATGTATATTTGTTGTAAATTATGTATTGATTCTTTAAATGCTAGCCATAGCTTCTCTACCGTCATACCTTTTAATGTAGTTTCCCAATGTACCTTATACACTCGCCCCTCATACCTACATAGTTTGCTTTGTTTAGATTTAAGACCCTAGTTTCAGACTTAACTAAATCACTTTCAAACTCAATATAAAATTCTATCATGTTATGGTCACTCTTCCCTAAAGGTCCCTTTACTACAAGGTTATTAATTATCCCTTTCTCATTGCACAATACTAGATCTAAAATAGCCTGTTCCCTAGTTGGTTCCTCAACATACTGATCTAGAAAACTATCTTGTATACATTTCATGAACTCGTCCTCCACACTATTACTGCAAATTTGGTTTGCCCAGTCTATATGTAGATTAAAGTCCCCCATGTATTACCCTTGTTACATGCGCCTCTAGTTTCCTGCTTTATACTCTGCCCTACATTACAACTACTGTTTGGGGGCCCTATAAACAACTTCCACCAATGTTTTCTGCCCCTTGCTGTTTCTTAGCTCCACCCAAACTGATTCTACTTCTTGATTTTCCAAGCCAAGATCCTTTCTCACTACTGTCTTTATCCCATCCTTTATTATCAGGGCTACCCCTCCTCCTTTTCCATTTTGCCTATCTCTTCTAAAAGTTAAGTATCCTGGAATATTTATTTCCCAACTTTGGTCACTTTGCAACCACGTCTCCGTAATGGCTATTAGATCAAACCTATTACAGGAAACTCTTTATTAACCGGCACCGACGGGACCGGCGTGGTGCCGGTTAATCAAACAGTCCGGATAATGGAGAGTTATATCTCCCAACGTACGAGAGCCCCGTACACACTGACATGCGCCTGCATTCGGAGCTCCGTCTCCCCGGGGACCGCCAGCTGACCATCTGTCGTGTCCGCTGCCTACCCGGGCTGCACATTCCCCTCCCAATCTACATGCTCCGATACAAGGCAAATGCCTCGGGGTTTTTTTTTAAAGTTATTTTTAGAGGAGAGATGAAGGAAAACCCCGGTTACCTACTCAAGAATTTTGCCGGTTAAGAGAGATTTCCGGTTATTTGGGTGCCGGTTAAAAGAGAGTTTCCTGTAATTGCTATCTGCGCTATTAATTCACCTATTTTGTTGCGAATGCTTCGCGCATTCAGTTACAGTGCCTTTAGCTTTGACTTTTTTCTATTTTTCCCTGATGACACCTTAGTCACTGATGCCCTATTACCTTTGTTACTTTCTCTGTCCCTT
Source organism: Squalus acanthias (assembly GCA_030390025.1). Lineage (NCBI taxonomy): Eukaryota > Metazoa > Chordata > Chondrichthyes > Squaliformes > Squalidae > Squalus > Squalus acanthias. The sequence goes on along the minus strand of CM059442.1, from coordinate 53,148,577 downwards.
CCTGACCCACTCTGCTTATTTTTACCCAAAACTCTACTCTGCTCTAGAGCTTTGACATTTCCCTTGCTGCTTTTAAATTTACTCTTTCCTGAATCCTCCCGCACCCCCCCCCCCCTTCATTAGTTTAAAGCCCTGCCTACTGGCCTAGTTATTCGATTCGCCAGGACACTGGTTCCAGCCCGGTTTAAGTGGAGCCCATACCAACGGAACAGCTCCCTCTTTCCCCAGTACTGGTGCCAGTGGCCCATGAAGCAAAACCTCTGCCTCCCACGCCACTCTTTTAGTCATGCATTTAACCTTCTAATTTGCTTATCCCTATGCCAATTGGCACATGGCTCAGGTAACAATCCAGGGAATATTACCTTTGAGGTTCTGCTTTATAATTTGGACACCAACTCCTCAAACTCTCTCAGCAGAACCTCATTCCTAGTTCTACCTATGTCGCTGATTCCTACTTGGACCAAGACAACTGGATCCACCCCTTCCCACTCCGAGTTCTTCTCCAGCCGCGAGCAGATGTCTTTAACCCTGGTACCGGGCAGGCAACACAGCCTTTGGTACTCCCTGTTGTGGTTGCAGAGAACTATCCCCCTGACTATACTGTCGCCTACCACTATCACATTCCTTTTTACTCCCCCCACACTTGAATGGCCTCCTGTACCACGGTGCCGTGGTCAGTTTGCCCATCCTCCCTGCAGTCCTTGTTCTCATCCATACAGGCAGCAAGTTCCTCATACCTGTTCGACAAGATCAAGGGCTGAGGCTCCTCCATCACTATATCCTGGGTCCCCTTACCTTCCTGACTCGCAGTCACACCCTCCTGTCCCCGACCATTGACTAACTCTAAAGTATCACTTACCCTAAGGGGTGTGACTGCCTCCTGGAACAAAGTGTCCAGTTAACACTCTCCTTCCCTAATGCATCGCAATGCCTGCAGCTCGGACTCCAGCTCAACAACTGTGAGCCGAAGTTCCTCGAGCTGCAGACACTTACCGCAGATGTGGTTACTCGGGATCTCGCTGGTCTCCACCAACTCCCACATGCTGCAGTTACGACACACCACCTGCACTGCCATCTCTATCTTATCTTATTTTATTGATATAATTAGTTGCAGTTTTTATTCAAACGATTATTTTTAGTTTTCATTTTAGTTTTCATTAGTTAATTTTGTTTAAGTTATTAATTCAGTAAAGTTTTATAGTAGTTAATACTCTCCCAGTTCGGAATTTAATCGACTTACCTAACCTAGAGAGCAGAAGAGCTGTAATACTCACCAACCGATCACCTATCTGCTGTCCTGTGACGTTACTCCTTTTTTTTTGTTGTTTTTGAATTTGAATGTCCCGCCGCTCCTCCTCTCGCTGCCGCTCAGGGCCGCTCTGCCCGAGGCCTTCTCTCCTGCTGTTTTAGTGCTGCCACTCAGGTTGCATATTAATTTTTTTGGTCTTTGGCGATTAAGCAAAACGGGTGATAACGAATCGGCCGCCTGTTTTACACCCCGCCCGATTTTCTTTTCCATTCAGCGGGATGTAAAATCTGCTGTCGAATCACTATCATCCATTTTGTACGACCGGCAAAGACCAATTTCACTCCCAATGTTCCTTTAAATCTGTAATATTAGCAAATTAAGGCTAAAAAGCCTTGCACTCATATCTGTTACTTGTGAATGACTGGCTGCCCAATAACCGCTGGTATAAATGGAAGCCACAGTCTACTGTGTTCTTGTGTCAGTATAAAAGTGAAAGGGTCGATTTAACCCCCAGTAGGTATCAGGTATTGAGGCCCAATGTATTTTAACACCTGGGCCTCACCTGCCTGTCCGCCTGAAATGGCTGGAGAATGCCAGCTGACGGGAGGACGGAAGAGGAAGCTCGGGTGGCCAATGTTGCTGGCTAGCTCCGAAGGAAGGCTCGTCAGCAAGCAGGTAGGTTGCGGGAAGGGGGTTTCAAGAGGTTCTTTTGCAAGAGAATGGGTGGGAGTCGAGGGCAGGGCTGGCCATGACTTTCCTTGTGGGGCCCGGAGGAGCACTCCTGCTCCTTGCGGACCCACAAGGGAAAGTTTTTCACTATCCTTTGAGGGTTTCATCACCCTTACCAACAGCTGCTAACCTGCCTTCACCTGGCAGGAATGACACAGCGCCTTCCCTGCTTAGACCCGGGTTAAAATGCACAAATTGATGTAATAGGATCCCAATTTGCATGAATTCATGAGGCTCTGCCTGCTACCTGCAAGTGCTACAGCCATCTAACTGCAGTCAGCAGCTAAAATGGTGGTTAACCTAATTCCAGTGGCAATGGCCCAGTAAACCTTCAAGAATGGGTATGGTAGCATAATGCTTATGTTACTGGACTAATAATTCAAAGATGTGAGTTCAAATCCCACCATGGCAGTTTATGAATTTGAATTGAGTTTAATAAAAAAAAATAAAGCTGGTATCAGTAAAAGTGACCATGAAGCTGTTGGACTGTCATTAAAAACCCAACTGGTTCACTAATGTCCCTCAGGGAAGGAACCCTGCTGACCTTATCCGGTCTGACCTATATGTGACTCCAATCCCACACCAATGTAGTTGAATCTTAACTGCCCCCTGAAATGGCCTAGCAAGCCATCCAGTTGTACCAAACCGTTACAATAAAGAATAAGAAGAATAAAATCGGACAGGCCACTCGGCTTTGACGTAGGCATCGGGTTTGGACACGGCGATGGCAGACCCAGTCCAGTCGACTCTGCAACGTCCTCCTCGGGGATTGGGTCCAAAGTTGGGAGAGTGGTCTAGTCAAGCAACAGCATGATATAGTCATACTCACAGAATCATATTTATCAGCTAATGTTCCAGGCTCCTCCATCACCATCCCTGGGTATGTCCTGTCTCACTGGCAGAACAGACCCGACAGAGATGGGGCACAGAGGTATACAGTCAGGAGGGAGTGGAAGTCCTCAACATTGCCCCCAGACCCCATGAAGTCTCGTGACATCCGGTCAAACATGGGTAAGGAAACCTCCTGGTCCCATCCTCAGCTGATGAATCAGTATTCCATGTTAAACACCACTTGGAGGAAGCATTGAGGCTAGCAAGGGCACAGAATGTACTCTGAGTGGGGGACTTCAATGTCCATCACCAAGAGGAGCTTGATAGTACCACTACTGAATGAGCTGGTCAAGTCCTGAAGGACATAGATGCCAGACTGGGCTTGCAGAAGGTGGTAAGAGAACCAACAAGAGGGAATAGCCTACTTGTCCTTGTTCTCACCAATCTACCTGTTGCAGATGCATCTGTCCACGACAGTATTGGCAGGAATGACCACCGCACAGTCCTTGTGGAAACCAAGTCCTGTCATCACACTGAGGGCACCCTTCTTCGTGTGGCATACCATAGCGCTAAATGGGATTGATTAGGAACAGATCTAACAGCTCAAAACTAGGCATCCATGAGGTGCTATGGGTCTTCAGCAGCAGAATTGTATTCCACCACAACCAATAACCTCATGGTTTGGCATATCTCTCACTCCTTCATTACCATCAAGCCATGCGACCAACCCTAGTTCAAGAAGGAGTGTAGAAGTGCATGCCAGGAGCAACACCGGATGTACCTGAAAATCAGGTGCCAACCTGGTGAAGCTACAACACAGCATTGCATACATGCTAAGCAGCAGGAGCAGCATGCTACAAACAGAGCTGACAGATCCGGTCAAAGCTCTGCAGTCCTGCCACATCCAGTTGCGAATGGTGGTGGACCATTAAACAACTAACGGGAGGAGGAGGCTCCATGAAGATCCCCATCCTCAATAATGGCGGAGCCTGGCACGTGAGGGCACAAGTCAAGGCTGAAACGGTCGCAACTATCTTCAGCCAGAAGTGCCGAGTGGCTGATCCTTCTCAGCCTCCTTCTGAAGTCCCCACCATCACAGAAGCCAGTCTTTAGCCAATTCAATTCACTCCACGTGATATCAAGAAATGAGTGAGTGCATTGGACACAGCAAAGGGTACTGGTCCCAACAACAGTGCTGATGATCTGTGCTCCAGAACTAGCCGCGCCTCTAGCCAATCTGTTCCAGCACAGCTATAATGCTGGCATCTACCCGACAATGTGGAAAATTGCTCAGGTATGTCCTGTCCACAAAAAACAGGACAAATCCAACTCAGCCAATTACTGTCCCAGCCGCTTACTCTCAATCATCAGCAATGTGATGGAAGGTGTTCATCAACAGAGCTATCAAGCGACACTTACTCACCAATAACCTACTCACAGATGCTCAGTTTGGGTTCCATCAGGAGCACTTGGCTCCAGACCTTATTAACAGCCTTGGTCCAAACATGGACAAATGAGATGAATTCCAGAGGTGAGGTGAGAGTGACTGCCCTTGCAAACAAGGCAGCATTCAACCAAGTGTGGAACCAAGGAGGCCTAGTAAAACTGATGTCAATGGGGATCATAGGGAAAACTCTCTAGTGGCTGCAGTCATACATGGCACAAAGGAAGATGGTCATGTGGCCAATTATATCAGCCATGGGACATTGCTGCAGGAGTTCCTCAGGGCAGGGTCCTTGGCCCAACTATCCAGCTGCTTCATCAATGATCTTCCCTACATCATAAGGTCAGAAATGGAGATGTTCGCTGATGATTGCACAGTGTTCAGCTCCATTCGCAATTCCTCGGATAATGAAGCAGTCCATTCCCGCATGTAGCAAGACCTGGACAATGTCCAGGCTTAGGCTGATAAGTGGCAAGTAACCTTAGCTGCACACAAGTGCCAGGCAATGACCATCTCCAACAAGAAAGAATCTAATCACCTCTCATTGACATCAATGGCGTTACCATCATCAAATCCCCCACCATCAACATCCTGGGAGCCACCATTGATCATAAACTCAACTGGACCAGCCACATAAATACTGTGGCTACAAGGCTAGAGGCTGGGTATTCTGCGGCGAGTGGCTCACCTCCTGACATCTCCGGATGGGTTAAAATTGAATCCAAAGTGTTCCTTTATACTATTTAGGTGCACTATGATTTATACCACATACACAAAATACTGTTAATAAGTGGATTTATGATCAAATTAACAAGAAGTTTACAACTCCTTCAATTTATGCCTTATATAGGAAGGAAATTAATATATCTATGTATATATATATATATATGTTTTATCAATAGCGTGCAGTGATCAATCTGTAATCTAATTCATAAACTTGTTAGTTATTCTAATAGGTATCTTTTGTAATTTTTTTCTTTTCATCTAATCAGGAGCCTATTTTCTCTTAAAGCCACTTTATTCAATTAATATTTTAGTTATGCTGGTGATAGTGAGCTGTAAAGTCAAGTGTAAGAATTCAGTCAACAATGCATAAACCATAAGAGATTTTTGACCTTTTGAAATAGGTCAGGATGAACCTCTGGTTCAAGGTAATTTGATCTTGCTTTAGACACAATTTTTCATTAAGGTTGACAGTTCATGAATTTTCTTTTTATGAGCTCTATACTGTCCAACATTCAAACTTCCACATCTCTTCAGTTTGATGAGAGGACGTCTGGGCTCTTAGCATTTCCACAACATCACATGAAGGGCTTTCTGGTGATTTCTACAGAGGAAATGTTGACATCGTTCAGCACTTGAAACTTGGTGATGGATTTGAGTTCCTCCACGCGATGTTTGAACTGACAAACTGTAGTTCCGTCGAGCGTAACGTGGAAATATTCTTCATCTGAATAAATTTCAACCTGTCACAAAAACAGAATATAAATAGGTGAACCCCTTTGAAGCCGAGGAAAGAATATTAGGGTGAGATTCAAATCCTGAAGTATAGCATTACTGAATTTACCCTACAAAGACACACGGCTGGATTTTAACCCGGCCCACTTGGAGCGTAATGTGGTTCATTAAATGGCAGTCAGGGGATTGCGCCATGTTCCCATGTCCTCCACCATTTTTACTAACCTCAAAACAAGCACGGGAGGGCTGCTCATGACGAGCAGATGGGGACCTACTTTGCCTTCAAAAAAATCACAGCCGCATGATGTCATCGATGCTATAGCACGATTTTAACTCAGAATTTGGGAAAGCCGCACAGGGCCAAACCTGACCGCCAGAACTGATGGGAGTCAGCAGAGTGGCCAGAAGAGGCCAAGGTAAGTATATTTGTTCAACTTTTCTGAGGATTTGGCCATTTAGGACTGAGATGAGGAGAAATTTCTTCACTCAGAGGGTGGTGAATCTTTTGGAATTCTCTACCCCTGAGGGCTGTGGAGGCTCAGTCGTTGAGTATATTCAAGACAGAGATCGACAGATTTTTGACTATTAAGGGAATCGAGGCATATGGGGATCGGGCAGGAAAGTGAAGATGAGGTAGAAGATCAGCCATGATCTTATTGAATGGCGGAGCAGGCTCGAGGGGCCAAATGGCCTACTCCTGCTCCTATTTCTTATTCCTTGTGGGCCTTGCATGGAGTCCTTGGACTGCCCCAGCCCCGGCCTTGCCTCTCCCTCCCAGCACCGGCATCTCCTTTCAAACCCCTCCCCAGCAGTCAGAGGACCGTTCGCTTGGGTCCCCGGCAGCGTTGGCTCTCGCGTTTCTGCTCCCACCTGTCGGCCCTGTCGGGAGACAGCTCTGCCAAATGAACATAAGAACATAAGAAATAGGAGCAGGAGTAGGCCATTCGGCCCCTCGAGCCTGCTCTGCCATTCAATGAGATCATCGCTGATCTGATCTTGGCCTCGACTCCACTTTCCTGCCCGCTCCCCATAACCCTTGACTCCCCAGTAGCTCAAATATATGTCTATCTCCGCCTTGAATATATTCAATGACCCAGCCTCCACAGCTCTCTGGGGTAGAGAATTCCAAAGATTCACGACCCTCTGAGAGAAGAAATTCCTCCTCATCTCCGTTTTAAATGGACAACCACTTATTCTGAAACTATGCTCCCTTGTTCTAGATTCCCCCACGAGGGGAAACATCCTCTCGGCATCTACCCTGTCAAGCCCCCCATAGAATCTTATATGTTTCAATAAGATCACCTCTCATTCTTCTAAACTCCAATGAGTATAGGCCCAACCTGCTCAACCTTTCCTCATAAGACAACCCCCTCATCCCAGGAATCAACCTAGTGAACCTTCTCTGAACTGCCTCCAATGCAAGTATATCCCTCCTTAAATAAGGAGACCAAAACTGTACGCAGCACTCCAGGTGTGGTCTCACCAACGCCCTGTACAGTTGTAGCAAGACTTCCCTACTTTTATACTCCAACCCCCTTGCAATAAAGGCCAACATTCCATTTGCCTTCCTAAATGCTAACAAGGTCAGAAATTAAACTCACGTTCAACTCTCCATGGGTGATTCCGCCTGCTCTGTGTTAAAATCAGGGCTGAAGCTGACGGGCATGGACTAGTTGGGCAGAATAAAATTCTAAATGTACTTCTATATATGTAATGATAGAAAGAGAAAATATGAATGCTGGAAATCTGAAATATATCAGAACTCGTGACTTCTGTTAATTATTCTCTTCCACATTTGTTTTTGTCAGTGCTATAAAGTTCTGTTCTACTGTTCTACCTGAGCATGTCAATTCTGATGAAGAGCCTCCCCTGAAACTTTCTCTTTCAGATGCTAATGGGCCTGATATGCATTTCCATCATTTTGCGTTGATGGGAAATAATATTGTGCTTTTTTTTGATGAGGTTGTGTTATGTTGTCAGGATAACATAGGGAGTTTTGCAGTGCATCCAACTCAATCCCTATCCGACTTCTTTTATTCCATAAAATGTGGTCGTGCTTTGAATAAAAACATCCCCTTTAATTTCAGTTGTCACTGAGGGCCCTAGTTCTGTAATAACTACTGGATCTCCCATGGCATTGCTCACAGGTAGTCTGGAGCAAGGCTGTGATATGTAGCTCGTCACCAGGCCTGTTTCTTTAAGCCCACTGCTCTCAATAGGCAAATCCAGGTAATTGAAGCTACTTATAAAGTGCTGAGGCTGCTGATAGGGCAATTGTAAGAGCTTGTAGATTTCAGGCTCCATGCCAACGACTGGCTTTCTTTCTCTTTTTTTTTGAATGGCTTTACATCTGTAACAAACTGTGACCCTTTCATAGAATGGTTACTGCACGGAAGAAGGCCATTTGGCCCGTCGAGCCCGTGCCCACTCTCAGCTAGTCCCACTCCCCCGCCCTTTTCCCGTAGCCCTGCAATTTTTTTTCCTTCAGATACTTATCCAACTCCCTTTTGAAAGATAAGATTGAGTCTGCCTCCACCACCCTTTCAGGCAGTGCATTCCAGATCCTAACCACTCGCTGCGTAAAAAAGTTTTTTCTTACGTCACCTTTGGTTCTTTTGCCAATCACCTTAAATCTGTGAAATCTTTGAATTATGATATCTGCAATGTGATTGATATATGCTAGACACAAGACATTAACCCATATAGATTATAATACATGCTTTAATTACCACATTATTACAGTGTTAAAACATCTGTATGTTTCAACTTGTCTCATTTGTTAGCAGTCTTGTTGCTGAGTCAGAAGACTATGGGTTCAAGCCCTCCTCCAGGGCTTGAACTATGGTCTATGCTGACACTTCTGTGTAGTATAAAGGGGGTTCTGCACTGTTGGAGATACTGGGGTAGATTTTCAACTTAACACCTGGGCGCAAAACTGATGTTCCTGATTGGCCGCCAATATAGAAACCACCCCATTTTCCATTGCCATTGGCGATTTCTATAATGGGTGGCTAATCCACAACGCCAGTATTATGCCCGGCCAGCCATTTGAAAATCTGCCCCACTGTCTAGCAGATAAGATGCTAAACTGAGGCCCTGCCTGATTAGGTGGACAATCAAGATCCCATGGCGCTATTCAAAAAAAGCAGGCTTTTCTTCCGGTATCCTCTGCAACCTTCCTCTTACAACCAACAAAGAGATTAAAGGCTCGATCATCTGATCTGCAATTTGTCGGCCCTTGCTACTATGCTTGCCAGCACAACAAGAGTGCAGTTCGAAAATAATTCATTAGACATGAAGCACTTCAGGATGTGATAAGCTGCTGTACCAATGCAAGCTTTTTCTTTTCATTTCAGATGATGAATGAATTAGAGCTTGGCACTGCACCCAACACAATTCATAGCTGACGATATTATTCTCTAAAATGTGGGCGTGCTTTGAACAAAAAGTGATGTGGCGGATATACAATTAGCTGATGAGCAGATTCTCAAACTTTGGCTCCATTTTTTTTTAAATCACTGCACTAATAAAAATCAATGGGGGAGAAATTCAGTATCGCCCCATTTGGGGCGCAATTATCGGCCAGGCGCAAAGATTAGCGCCTGGCGGTAATTATCGCCACCGACTGCAAACTTGACTTTTATCGCCCCTGGAAGGTGATTGGAGCGCTAAATCAGGCGCTTCACACCTGTCTTAAGGCGCAAAGGCCGAGGAGCGAGGCGCTACCTCAGAGCGCTAGCGAAGCTCATGTAATGTCAGTCAGCAATGGAACACACACACAATGGCACGGGCCAGTTCTTAAAGGGGATGGTTAATCTTGCTTTCCATCCACATCCTGCTCATTGCAGCCTTGAATCTCGGCCTGGAGAGACCTGCACATCAAATCTGCTGGAAAGAACAATGGAGAGTACCAGGCAAAGAGCTCAGAGTGCAACCCCCACAGTCTCTGCTAAATCGATACAAGGAATGGCAAATCAAAATGAACCTGCAAAGTGCTGCTCAGTACCCAAAACTCCTTCACACAACGTTGAAACTCTCCAGAAGTCTCTCTCTCTCAGAATGCGTAGTTCAAAAATGGCACCAACAATAAAAGGCAGGAAGCGGTCACCTTTAAATAGCGCTCCCCCTTTCCCCTCATGACTGCAGAACGCTCCCCTCAACCTGTCGTTGCTAGCGTCAGGCGGTAAGGCAGGGGGCGCCACTCAATATCCGCTCCGGGGCGATACTGGGGCGTTCCGCACTCGACTGACGTCACGATCTGCCGGCGCAGGAGATCGTGGCGGTAGTGTTTAGCGCCGCCTGCAAAATGTCTAGTTAATTTCGCGAGCGGCGCAAACTTCGCCGTGCCGGGCGCTAGATGCTTTGCACCCCATTAGCGCCCTCTTAAGGCGCTAACGGGAGGCGCAACCAACTGAATTTTTCCCCCAATATTTTATAAAAAATTGCACTTATCTCTCTCTCAGAGAAGAATATAGAGAATTCCACTCATCGGTGGAAACATTAGAAAATGATCTGTAGTTTTTTTTTTATGGGTGGGGTGGGCTGTTTGAGTATAATGAAGCATAATTTTATGTTAAAATTCCCATTTTTATTATTAGTTACCTCAGGTGTGGGTCAATTTATTTTAGGACATATAAGGCTAGTCAAGCAATGCATTGGTGGCAAAATTTGAAGAACGGTATTAACACTGCTCTTAGGTACCTGTCTTCAGGAGATCATCTAGGTAGTTGTCCATCTAGAATCATGTGTACAATATAAACTGGCGAGCTTTCCTTTTGTGGCAAACTGGCTATAAAAGGTGCACATCTGCAAGTGAGCAATATGATGTAACAGCACAGAGAAATGTCAACCATGTTTTTGCTTCTGTGGCCTGTATATGGGCTGTAATGTGTAGGCCGGAACAATTACATATCCTGAGGAACAAATGCAAATGAAATGTTTTGTAAATTTGTTATGCTGCACAACCTTGTTAATTTAACTTGTATGAACATATTCTCTGAAACTGTGGTAAATGTCAAAATCTTCCCATTCAGTAAGCTAATTAATGTGATCTCTGACCTGGAGTTCAATAGCCACATTTCTTTTTTTTTTAATATATCCTCTTTGCTCCCTCTTCCTCCATGCACTCTGCAGGTTTTTCATGATTAGCCTGTGACACATTGTTAACAAGGCCTTAACAAGCAAAAAGCTTGGTTTTATTGTTGCTAATTTCCCTGAACCCATTTTAGGATGGGAGTACTACTGAGAATAGCGGAGCAAAGATGTGAATAATCATTAAAACTTTCTCCTGTTCCTACACCTCTGTTTACACATGTCTGCTTGTTCATATAATATAAACACACAAAGGAAATATGCCCCAATATAAACTGGCAATGAAACTCTTTTCCGACTTAAAAACTGCAATGGGTATTTTTCTCCATCTCTCGTTCTGACTCTTACTGATATGCAACTATACAATCACGGGCCATGCTCCAGAACTATAACTAAGTTCTGATGAAAGGTCACTGACCTGAAACGTTAACTCGGTTTCTCTCTCCACAGATGCTGCCTGACCTGCTGAGTGTTTCCAGCATTTTCAGAACTATTGCTGTTGTGTTTTTTTTATATATTCGTTCATGGGATGTGGGCGTCGCTAGCAAGGCCAGCATTTATTGTCCATCCCTAGTTGCCCTTGAGAAGCTGGTGGTGATCCGCCTTCTTGAACCGCTGCAGTCCGTGTGGTGAAGGTACTCCCACAGTGCCGTTAGGGAGGGAGTTCCAGGATTTTGACCCAGCGACAATGAAGGAACGGTGATATACTTCCAAGTCAGGATGGTGTGTGACTTGGAGGGGAACTTGGAGGTGGTGGTGTTCCCATGCGTCTGCTGCCCTTGTCCTTCTAGGTGGTAGAGGTCACGGGTTTGGGAGATGCTGCCGAAGAAGCCTTGGCGAGTTGCTGCAGTGCATCTTGTAGATGGTACACACTGCAGCCACGGTGCGCCGGTGGTGGAGGGAGTGAATGTTTAAGGTGGTGGACGGGGTGCCAGTCAGGTGGGCTGCTTTGTCCTGGATGGTGTCGAGTGTTGTTGGAGCTGCACTCATCCAGGCAAGTGGAGAGTATTCCATCACACTCCTTGTGTGAGAATACTCAGTGATTGTCGGTACAATATTTAACCACAGGAAGCAGAGTCTGGTTCTTTATTTGTCTGACATCCATGTTTGCACACTTTCTAGCCAGAGCCATTGGGTAGCAAACAAGAGTTGGAGCCGTGGACGATTTTTCTCCTCAGTCCAGTGACTGGAAAAATCGCAGCGGTTTCCCATTAGAACAGAGGAGATTAAGGGATGATTTGACAGAGGTGTTTAAAATTATGAAGGGATGTGACAGAGTTTTTAGAAACAGACTGTTTCCAGTGATTGAGGGGTCTAGAGCAAGGAGAATAGGTTTATAGGTAGTCAAAGGAAAGGGGAATAAAGGGCTGTGGGAACAGAGCAGGCACATGAAATTAGGACTACTGTTTGCAATACCTCAACATGGACTAATTGGGTCGAATGGCCTATTTCCATGTTATAATTTCAGTGTAATTCTATGAATACTCCGACTAATTCAACACAGACTGAGGATCAAAGTTAAGACCTACTCACATTCATGGCTGTGTACTGCACTGGGAGAGTTCTTACCAGCTGAGGTTGTGCACCATTGTGTTCAGCCTGAGAGAGCAGCTGGGAGGGGGGAATGGAATCCGGGAATAAATGGAGAGAGTTAAACAGGATAATTTCAGTCTTTCCAAGGCTAAGCTGTAGAGAGTTTTGTCTCGGCCTTGGATAACAACTGCGCCTTCCCCTGAACAAGGCTTGCAAACTTTACACTGGAAAAAAATGTGATGTTATTTTCAAAATTTATAATTAATACAGCACTGGATGATTACCTGGAATGGTTCTTCCGCCTCGAGTGGACATGTTGTGGCCCGTTCCTCCTCACCCCACTCTTTGGCCAGGTAGGAATTACACACAAGCAATGATTCGGTAAAGCGTGGGTTAAAATGGAATGCTATTTCTTCACTTCTTTCACACAGAAAATTGATTTCAAACCTATCGGCAGAGAAACCACAGTTAGATTGTGTTTAATTCTGACCTACAGTGTCTGCTTTGATTTTCCAGGTTAATCCTTCATTAAGGACAAAACCCTGTCATTTCTTTGCTCTTTCCTTGCCAATTCTCATCCCTCTCCTGGGGTCATCGATGCTCTGTTGGTGCACGTTTCCATGGTCACTGATCATTATAATTCACCTGTGAGTCTTGGCTGTGAGTGGTGGTAGGCTATTCAACTCAGGGTCAACGCCCTCAAACCTGACCTGATATCCACTAATCCGCTAATTGGGGTAGGCAATCATGGCTAATTTTCCCTTGCATAACTCAGGGGCACTGAAGCCAGTTGTAGTGTCCCCGCCAATGCCTCACACAGCTTGAATTATGGATTGAACCTGGGATCGACGTAGCCAGCTACTCACTGGATAAATAAACCATCTGGGGATCAAACACCTGAAATTTAAAGCAGCGTTGACAATTGGTAGATCCTCCAGTTAGTAAACAGAATGCATACTGATGGGATTGATGATAGAATTACAACAATGCATTACCACACACATCAACTCTCAGTTTATATGCCAGCTTGGCTCAGTTAGTAGCACTCTTGCTTTTGGGTCAGCACGTTGTGAATTCAAGCCTCATTTCAGTGTTAAAGCCCATAATCTGGACTGACCCTGCAGTATAGTACTGGGAGAGTGCTGCATTGTCAGAGGCGCCATCCTTTGGATGAGATGTTAGACCGCGACCCCATCCGTCAATGCTTCGGGTGGACATCAAAGATTACGCAGCGCTATTTGGAGAAGAACAGAATGTTCTCCCAGCGTCCCGGCCAAAATTCCTCCCTCTACCAACATAATCAGACTAACTGGTCATTCATCACAATGCTTTTTGTGGGACATGCTGGTGTAGAATGGCTGTCACATTTGCCTCCAAAACAACAATCACTCTATTCCAAAAGTAAACCAATGTGACAAGCGTTTGAGATGTTTCAACGTGACAAAGTGCTAGTAGTATTTATATATTGGCCACTACATCTTTTCAATTATAAACATTTCTAATAATCAACTAGCAAATTGATGACGCATGATACAGCACCAATAGTGTGTGCTGCAGAATGAATCTTCCCCTGAGCTAACATAACACCATCAGATTTTGTGCTGACAGATTTTCCGTCTGTTTTTGCAGGTCTGTATGTAACTTCTTCACGTTACATTTGATTTACTTTTTTTTGAGTGATTGTCCCTATCAACACTTCCTTCCCGGGGGCACTGGGCTGTGGCCATGACTTGTATTTCAAGTTATTCCTGGTCAGATCTATCTGCGTGCTCAGGAGTCTGGCTGTAGTTACTGTCGGAAGCTGCGTTGATGATTATTTTATGGGATAGATTTTCAACCTGCCACCCGGGCATAAAAGTGGCACCAGGAATCAGCCCACCCATTATAGAGACAGCCCAATTTTCCTTTCCATAGAAATGTCTCCGGAAGAAAATCTACTTTGCCAGCCAGATGTGCTATTGATGTTATTCTTTTTTTGAGGCTGAGTCTTTTTGTTCTCCTCGAATTTTCTTTCCACTCCTCCGGGATGCTTTGCAGGGATTTTGTTGCGCACACACCAAGCACCTTCCATTATCTTACCCAAGTTAACATTCTTCACGCGTGGCTCTTGACAGCGAGTGTTGGCACGACTACTTGCGGTATTGCAGCTGAGGCTGATCCAATCCTGAGCTGATGTCCACACACTTGCTCACATCAGCATCAGAAGTAGCAACTCTGGATGATTCTCCCCTACTTAACGCAATGGTGCTGCAACTCACTCATGTCACCTTACGCTGCCCTGGCTGAGATCAGCTAATTCACGAAATAAACTTGCGGTCATCCAAAACTCAGATGCCTGTGTCCTAACTCGCACCAAGTCCCGTTCACCCATCACCCCGGTGCTTGCTGACCTACACTGGCTCCCGGTCCAGCAACACCTCAAATTTAAATTCTCATTCTCAACTGGAGTATTGTGTCCGATTCTGGGCACCGCACTTTAGGAAGGATGTGAAGGCCTTGGAGAGAGTGCAGAAAAGATTTACAAGAATGGTTCCAAGGATGAGGGATTTCAGTTACGTGGATAGACTGGAGAAGCTGGGGTTGCTCTTCTTAGAGCAGAGAAGGTTAAGAGGAGATTTGATAGGGGTGTTCAAAAGCATGAGGGGTCTAGACAGAGTAGGTAGAGAGAAACTGTTCTCATTGGCGGAAGGGTCGAGAACCAGAGGACACAGATTTAAGGTGATTGTCAAAAGAACCAAAGGCGACAGGAGACGATATAGTTAGGATCTGGAAAGCACTGCCTAGGAGGTTGGTGGAGGCAGATTCAATCGTGGCTTTCAAAAGGAATTGAAGGAAAAATATTTGCAGGGCTACAGGGGAAAGGGCGGGGGAGTGGGACTAGCTGAAGTGCTCTTGCAGAGAGCCAGCACGGTCATGATGGGCCGAATGGCCTCCTTCTGTGCTGTAACGATTCTATGATTCCATGATTCATCCTTGTTTTCAAATCCCTCCATGGCCTCGCCCCTCCCTATCTCTGAAATCTCCTCCAGCCCCACAACCCCCCGAGATATCTGCGCTCCTCTAATTCTGCCCTCTTGAGCATCCCTGATTATAATCGCTCAACCATTGGCGACCGTGCCTTCTGTTGCCTAGGCTCTAAGCTCTGGAATTCCCTGCCTAAACCTCTCAGCCTCTCGACCTCTCTTTCCTCCTTTAAGACGCTCCTTAAAACCTACCTCTTTGACCAAGCTTTTGGTCACCTGCCTTAATTTTTTCTTATGTGGCTCAGTGTCAAACTTTGTTTTATAACACTCCTGTGAAGCGCCTTGGGACGTTTTACTCTGTTAAAGGCGTTATATAAATACAAGTTGTTGTTGTTATTGTAAATAAACTTGCTGAGCCAGGAACTGGTACTTCCTTCTTGTAAGATATCCTAGTGCCTTTATCTGCCTTGCATGCAATATCGCAAATACCCTCAGGCCTCTGACAATGCTACTCTGAAACCAGCCACTGGCAAGTGTAGAAATGATGCTCAGAGCAACTTTCTGATTTTCCCTCCTCTGCAGTGAAGCTCCTGACTTCAAGTGCAAATTGGCTGCTGTATTTCCCTACATAACCACAGTCACTACACTTCAAAGGTTCATTGGTTGTGAAGCGCTTTGGCTCCCTTCTTCCTTTTCAGCTTCTCCCCAATGCTGGTGCAGCGGAGGTCAAATAACTCACCATCATTGATAGAAACCTGTGCTCTATCAGCGCATGGCAATAACGTTCTGTACGACTGCAACAAATGCAAAATACTGCAGATGCTGGAATTCTTAAATAAGAACAGAAAAAGCTGGAAACACTCAGCAGGTCAGGCAGCGACTGTGGAGAGAGAGCAGATTAACGTTTCAGGTCGACGACCATTCATCAGAACCGTACCACTGTTGCTAATCCTGTGTATAGTGCAGGTATGAATTAGTAGCATGTCGTCCTGTCACACGAGGAGATCTTCACAAATTTAAATAAGATGGGACACCCAACCTCTCAGTGGTGAATGTACTGCATTGTGTGGAGCTGAGCCTTACACAGCAGATAGGTTTCAACTCCCGTTCTGATGAAAGGTCATCGATTTGAAACGTTAATTGCCTTTCTCTCTCTGTGGACGCTGCCTGACCTGCTGAGTGTTTCCAGCGTTTTCTGTCTTTTTTAAGGCTTCAGCTTTGCTCCCCTGCCTGTGCTGAGTTAGGCAATCTCGGATAGAGTGTTATATAAATAGCACTGATTTGACAATGTCCAGTGTCTTTGTGGGCAGATAAACAAACTTGGATCATGGCCATTTCTACAGATGTTACTAGAGGTTGAAGAATAGGCAAAGCTACCAGCTTCTGGACGTGAAGTCAAAATGTGACTGCAGTCTTTAATTGAACCACAATTCGTGTGTTTCAAATGTAACCCTCTTCCCTACACACACACACACCATAGCAGCGTTACATTTCCATTTGCAACATTCTCTGTCATTTCAAATTCAATGAATTTGCCAGAAAGTAAATATTGTTGACTTTAAGGCCATGCTGCAATGTCAACCTTTATCAATTAACAACTGCACTTTGACTGACCAAGGACATTTTAATTTAAGATGTGTAACGGAGTGAGACAGACGGGTGCAAAGGCCGAAAGGAAAGGAGCCGACGACAGGCGTAGAAAAAGATTTGACATGAGACAATGACAGAGAGCAAGAGATAAATAATAAAAGGGAGACAACGAGACAGTCTGCTCTTGTATTACAATGCTGGCACTGACTGCAGCCTTGACTTTGATGGCAGGTGCACAGATGTAATATAAATGAGGTGGCACTAATGTCTCTTGTAGTACAAGGTGCCATGTTAAGAGGTTTTTTCTCCAAGCTACTAAAGAAACAATGTCAGTGGCAGCAAATATAAATGTCAGAACTGGCGGTACAACAACGTGTATTTATTTAGTCCATTTAACGTAAGGTGCTTTACAGGAGCGATTATCAAACAAAATTTGATACCCAGCCTCATAAGGAGATATTAGGACAGGTCAAAGAGGTAGGTTTTTGTGAGCGCTTTAAAGGAGGAGATAGACGTAGAGAGGCAGAGAGGGTTAGGGAGGCAATTCCAGAGAAAGGGCCGAGGCAGCTGAAGGCACGGCCACCAATGGTGGGGCGATGAAAATCGGGGATGCGCAAGAGGCCAGGATTGGATGAGCACAGAGATCTCGGGCGGGGGGGGGGGGGGGGGGTGGTTGTAGGGCTGGAGGAGATTACAGAGATAAGATGGGGTGAGGCCATGGAGGGATTTGAAAACAAGAATGAGAATTTTGAAATCGAGACATTGCCGGACTGGGAGCCAATGTAGGTCAGCGAGCCCAGGGGTGATGGGTGAACGGGACTTGGTGCGTGTTAGGATACAGGCAGCAGAGTTTTGGATGAGCTCAAGTTTACAGAGTGTGTAAGGTTTGGGAGGCAACAATACGTTCAAGGACTTTGGAGAGGAAAGGGCGGTTGGAGACGGGGCGGTAGTTTGCAAGGGCAGAGAAGTCAAGGGTGTTTTTTTGAGGAGGGGTGTGAGGATGGAAGGTTTGAAGGAGAGGGGGACAGTACCTGAGGAGAGAGAACCATTACCAATATCAGCTAACATGGGGGCCAGAAAGGGAAGTTGGCTGGTTAGCAGTTTGATGGGAATAGGGTCGAGGGAGCAGGAGGTGGGTCTCATGGACAAGATGAGCTCGGAGAGGGCATGAGGGGAAGTAGGAGAGAAACTAGAGAAAGATGCGAGTTCAGGGCTAGGGCGGGGTGGGGAGCCTGAAGGGAAGTTTGAGTTGGTGGGCTAGGCAAAGGGGGGAAGCGGCAGAGGCAGCTGAATGAATGGCCTCAATCTTATTGACAAAGTAGTCCGTGTGCTCCACGCACTTGTTGTTGGAGGTGAGGCTGGTGGGGGCAGGGGTGTGGGGTTTAACAGGACGGTTTGTAGTGGAGAAGGTAAGCCAGGGGCTATCTTTGCATTCCAGGATGAAAATGGAATAGTGAGCCGTTTTGGCAGAGCAGAGAGGACCTGATAGTGTTTGATGAGGTCCAGCCAGATGTGGCGATGAATTTCTAAACCAGTTGTCCACCATAAGTGTTCAAGTTTGCGTCTCTTGGACTTAAGGGAGCAGAGATGGAGGCCGTACCAGGGGGATCAACCAGGATGAGAGATAGTAATGGTTTTAATGGGGCCAAGAGCATCAAAGTTGGAGGTTAGGGTGTGATTGAATTCAAGCTGCTACAGGCTTCTGTTTTTTCTCACCATATCTGGGTTGAGGGCCTAGACATCTCCTCCAGCCAGCAATGCAGTTGTGCAGAACTTGCACCAACATCTGGAAATGTCCAAAAAGCTGAAATCCTAATTGTGATTTTTACAAACATATGAGCAATGACGGACAGGAAAAGACCCTCTGGTTCATCCAGCCTGTCCCACACAGCTGCGATCCCTTGTGCATCACAATAAATACACTCCCCACCCACCTAAAAGCCATGTGATCTCCTGGGAGAGGTGAAAAGTCAGATAAAAACCTAAGCCACTTAGGGAAAAGAAACCTGGAAAATTCCTCTCTGACCCTATTAGGTGATTGAAACTAGTCCAGGAGACCACTCGGACCCTGATTTTTGTATGATGTGATCTCCGCCCCAGCCAGAAACAAGTCCAGCTCTCGCTTGATGGAATTTGGGAAAGCTGTGTTCACTGGACGAGCCTGTTCCAGAGGGCCACTATTTCTGGGAAAGGACCACCTCCTAACATCTAACATATTTGCACGTGTAATTGTGTTTGTGTTGCTGCCAGTGCTCTGAAACATGCACATGGGGTGGATTCCAGAGCATTGGGAATTAACAGATACAGAATGAGTTCCATTCGAAGTGCTTCAAAATAGTGTACACCGAGTAAGCGGAAGACCAAAAGACAGAGGCAACGAGTAAGGGAGAGAATGAGAAAATACAGAGATGAAAAGACAGTGGGAGATGGAGAGACAAAAAAAGGATGAAATGTGTGAGCCTTGACAGTGAGTTTCAGCAAGCAATTTGAGCTGGGAGGAGGAGCATCAGAGTCTGGTCTGCTTCTGCCCTCACGGGATATCCACACACACACACACGAGCACTTCCAGAATCGGCCACTGAATCGAGGTCAGGAGTGGGAACTCCAGCTGATTTGCAGAAATATTTCTAATATCTGCTGATGTATGAACAGAAGGGATCTGTTCTGTAATGATATGGATTGGCTCCAGTTCACTTCATGGGAATGTGGGGCTATGCCAGAACATATAATGATTGTGGCAGACAGCATGCTCTTCAATTACCTTTTGGCTTCTGAGCGTGGTTCACCCTTCAGTGTCACATTCCAACCAGGGCACAGGCCCTCGGGACACACAGCTTCAAACTGCCCAAAAAAGGAAAGATTAATAGCATTTTATTAAAGCAACACATTTCTCTTTAGAAACATAGAAAAATAGGAGCAGGAGTAGGCCATTCGGCCCTTCGAGCCTGCTCCACCATTCAATATGACCATGGCTGATCCTCTATCTCAATACCATATTCCCGCTCTCTCCCCATACCCCTTGACGCCTTTTGTGTCTAGAAATCTATCTCTCTCCTTCTTAAATATATTCAGTGACTTGGCCTCCACAGCCTTCTGTGGTAGAGAATTCCACAGGTTCACCACCCTCTGAGTGAAGAAATTTCTCCTCATCTCAGTCCTAAATGTCCTACCCCGTATCCTGAGACTGTGACCCCTCGTTCTAGACCCCCCCCCGCCCCCAGCCAGGGGAAACATCCTCCCTGCATCCAGTCTGTCTAGGCCTGTCAGAATTTAATACATTTCAATGAGATATAAGTAAGTAAATAAGTAAATTAATATACACATAATTTTTTTCCGATTTAGTCCCCTTCCTGGCTGATAGCCAATCTTCATTTTCCTGTAGTTCGGAGAAGGAGTACAGTTGAGGTTGTAGACTTATCTGTGACTATTTAAAATAGGGGTCTATGATTGGCTCGAAGAAGATTAGATTTCATGAACCAAGGCAGCTCCCCTACCCCCTCCATTCATACCTTGCTTTGATATAGTCCTCTCTCTCTGGTTGAGAACAGAGAAGGGCCTGAGCAAATTGGTTTGAACTTGACTTATTGCCAGAGTTAATTGCTCAATTGCATGAACCACTTAGTTGCTCTCATTTTCCCCATTTGCATCATCTTTGTAAGCATCCCTTTATTGTAATAACTGCTTACAGATCAGTTAAATGAGAAAAAAATGGTGGCATGGCACAAGGTTAGTGATGGTCTGATATATAATCATGATGAACGATAGGTTCACTCAGTCACTCTCACAATATTCTTCCTACAATCATTGCAGAAAGTTTAAAACTAAAAGTATAAATCGAGTTTTCTGAATAACAAGTCAGTTTTTGTCCCAGTAGAGAGGCAAATGAATATCCAGTTTATATTAGAAACTGTGGTGTCCATTAATGAGGAGGTACTCTTAAGTGTTTGTCAATTATGCTAAAGGTTTGGATTTGATTAGTCAAGTGGGGCTGTTTGAGGTGCCGCTAATACTGGGTTTTGTTCAATGTCTAGTTCTCTTTTACAAGCTTTACATCACTGTAATGATTGGATAGAACAGAGAAGAAGAAGAAAAAACAAATAAACAAACAAAAACAACAACAACTCGCATTTATATAGTGCTTTTAACATAGCAAAATGTTCCAAACCGCTTCACAAGAGTGTTAGCAATCAGAGTCTGACACCGAGCCACAGAAGGAGATATCAGGACAGATGAGCAAAAGGTTGATCAAAGAGGTAGGCTTCAAGGAGTGTCTTAAAGGAGGAGGAAACAAGTAGAGAGGCGGAAAGGTTTAGGGAGGGAATTCCAGAGCTTAGGGCCAAGGCAGCTGGAAGCACGGCCGCCAATGATGGAGCGATTAAAATCAGGGATGCGCAAGATGCCAGAATTGGAGGAGCGCAGAGATCTCGGAGGCTTGTAGGTCTGGAGGAGGTTACAGAGATAGGGAGGGGCGAGGCCATGGAGGGATTTGAAAACAAGGATGAGAATTTTAAAACTGAGATGTTGTCGGACTGGGAGCCAATGTAGGTCAGCAAGCACAGGGGTGAACGGGACTTGGTGCGAGTTAAGCTACGGGCATCAGAGTTTTGGATGAGCACAAGTTTATGTTGGGTGGAAGATGGGAGGCCGGCCAGGAGAGCATTGGAATAGTCAAATCTAGCGGTCACAAAGGGCATGGATGAGGGTTTCAGCAGCAGATGGGCTGAGGTAGGGGTGGAGATGGGCCCTGTTACGGAAGTGGAAGTAGGCGGTCTTGATGATGGAGTGGATATGTGGTCGGAAGTTAAAGTAGCAAACATTGATATGAGTGTTATATGTGTTTGCATGCTAACAGCATCAACAGTCCTTTCTATCCTCATTTTTAAATATGTGTTTTGTTGTTTAAAAAACTGATCTTGCCCCACCTTGTACAATGTGGAAGATTACAATCTGAGAGCTGGGAAACCATCTATTATATTGAGGAGTATGCGATAACAGATTGTAAATGAATAATTATTTGATTGCTTTTCAGCAAATGTGAATAGATTGAATAAAACACAATCAATTAAATTAGTATTGAAGAGTCTAGTGCCCAGACAGTTCAAGAACTTAAAGATAGTTGTAATATGTGCAGTCATTCAGTTTAGTTCTCTAAGTCTGTGCATTAGTGTACTATAAGTGAAAATATGTTTGATAGCGATGAATATATTAAATTCCAATTCGCCACAGGCTAAATATTTTGAAATCTGCATCAAATGAGACGTGTATAAGAAACCCTTGAAAAGCATTGATTTGAAGTCTAATTGGAAGTACTCAGACCAATGGGCTGAGCTAATATTTGAATATTTTCATATCCCGAGCAAGCTCCAGCTTCACTGATATGAAACCACTGACGCTGGCTCTAACCTCATATAGAAGCCTGAGGGAAGCTTTGTTTCCACTCACAGTTGAGCTGGCAGGGATGTGGATATTATTCACTTCTGCAATGCTCAACCCATTCAGAGGAGGAAGACTGATTTAAGCTCTTCCTCACAGAAATGGGTGCTTGACTATCCAGATATTTGTTACATCCCGGAAGCCTAATGAAATTCTCCAACAACCTGGCATTTAAGCGCCACAGCAGCTGTAAATCAACATGAAAGGTCAAACTGCATTAGGGGTGAGAATTAAAAAAAAAACCTCTAGGGTTGCAGAGATTGCCTGGTATTATGCGTATTTTGTTATGTTGATCTGTTGGAAGTGTGTGTGTATGGTCATTGAGTGAGGACAGGCCTCGGCTTGGCTGTGATGTCCCTTTGATTGAATGGCCTACCAACACACATTGTGAAGGCTCACACTTGAAGATTAATGACTTGGGAAAGGTACTGGAGTCTGCCTCCCCTGGAACCATACCCCAGCTTGGAGTCAGTGCCACTATGGGGGAGGGGAGATAATGGCAAAGATTGATATAAATAAACAAGAATGTGCATTGCTCTCATTGATTTTAGCAAATTAAAAGCAGCGAAAAGACTTTAATTAAAAAATTATTATTTAAATTAAACAGTCCCATAAAGATTAGATGTGGATTTGACAGCTACAAATAAGTAAAATTGGAACTTCTTAATAAACACAATGGGCTGCACTCCATCAAAAACAACTCATTTGTGAAAGTAAATGGTCCATATTGTTTTCCCCAAACAAGAAACACGTAGAATTCAAACATGCCTGCCAAAACTTCAAGATGATTGAGGATGCCCTTATATAAGAAATATAAACATACCCGCACACGCACTCTCCCACATCCACACTTCTTTTCCACTCTGAAAGGTTCAATACATTATGGGGATAGTGTTCTATCTGATAAATCCAAACCTGGAATTAGCCAAATTGGTGTTCAACTTCAAAATGAAATGTGCTCTACTAGACACTCACAGCCTTATTGTTCACCTCTAATTTAGAAATAATCTTTCATTGTAAACCTCAGTTTGAATTATAGGTGAGCTGAAAGATCAGTTACAATTACTGTTCCTTCATTGTGCAGTAGAGTATTTTGCCAAATCCAAAAGCAGATGTGGTCAAAATCAGGGTTGTATGTTGGCTTGAGCCCTGATATTAGGTATGCTGATGATAAAAGAACTCATTGAATTGTTATCAATAATTATCAGCTGTGGCTCAATGGTAGTACTCTTACCTCTGAGTCAGAAGGTTGTGGGTTCAAATCCCACTCCATGAGACTTGAGCACAAAATCTAGACTGACACTCCCGGTGCAGTACTAAGGGAGTGCTGCACTGTCGGAGGTGCCGTCTTTTGGATGAGACGTTAAATCGAGGCCCTGTCTTCCCACTCAGGTGGACGTAAAAGATCGCATGGCACTTTTTGAAGAAGAGCAGGGGAGTTCTCCCTGGTGTCCTGACCAACATTTATCTCTCAATCAATGTCACTAAAATAGATTATCAGGTCATTATCACATTGCTGTTTGTGGGAGCTTGCTGGGTGCAAATTGGCTACCACGGTTCCTACATTACAGCAGTGACTACACTTCAAAAAAAAGTACTTCATTGTCTGCAAAGCACATTGTGCGTCCTATGGTCGTGAAAGGTGCGATATAAATGTAAGTGTTTTTTTTCTTTCTTTATATCAAAGACTCAAAAGTAAGTGGAAAGTGGACATCTGTTTTAACAATCACATCCAGGCATCACCACTCAAAAAACATAACACACCCTAGCTACCATATTCATGAACCCCGTGCTTTCAGAAGAAATTTTCCTTCGATAGATGGGAACAAGGAAATACTTCCAAAGAAGTATGGTGACGTAGCAACAATATACCCGACACCAGGGAGTTTAGGATAGGCCTGTGGATGTAAAGTACTGACCTATGGTGTCATCTTTAAATCCAGCATGCCTCTCCTTAATTCCCTGGGGCTGCACACATGCTTGTACATTATTCCTTAAATCTATCATTTATGTGTGAATATTACATAATGCTACAACCTGAGCATTATTAGTAATTTTTATTGCATTTTAAAGTTTAAAACCCTCAGTAAAGCTAACAATTAAACTATTTATGTTCCTCTTCAATTCTGAGAATCATTCCTATCTTCAGATAATTATTTATTCCCTTTTCTCCTGTCATTTTGGTTTATATTTCTTTCATTTATTGTCAGACACTTCTGGAAAATTAAGCAAAAACTTCTCAGTTCTACATTCTGATTCTGGCTGTAATGAAACTGCAGTTTGACTTAACCAAGACACAGCATGTGGGAGAAGGATTTATATTGTGGAATATATCTCACAACATTATCCATCTAACAATGCATGAACAAACACAATGCTGAGGGACAAGCTACATTTTTAAATCAATAAGTAATTCAATTGTGGAGCTGGAGATGTTAGAAACTTTACACTCACCCTTAAAGCCATCGTGTCTGCTATGATCTAGCTGTGCACTGAGGACTCTGGACTCACATCAGTTCCAGCTGGGAAGCAGATATAAAGAAGGACTGGGACCACGTGGGACCGGATTAGCGGCCTGACAAAGCCGATGGGGGGATATGTGCTAAACACAGGAAATCTCTGTTTACCCTGTGGCTGCAAATCAGACATAACAACCTTCTCATGAAAGGAGAATAGATAGGAATGTCTGTGCTGAAGACCAACTCTTCAACCTCGCCCCTCTCACTGGCCCCACATGGGTGGTCCACGGGTGGTCAGCGGGTCTTCTAAAAATGTTCAAAAAACTAAAATTGAATGCATGAACTTCCTGCGGTCTGGGTGGATATTTTGGCACCAAGTCTACTAACTCAAAATGTGAAAATAATAAATTTGTTCAAAACTAGCTTTGGCAGCTTACATGGTAGAACAATTGACTTGCATCTAAAGGGCATGAGTTTGACTCCCAAACTTGTCTTTGACTTTCATTTACTTGATTGCACTCTGTATTTCTCAATGCCCAAACACAACCAGTTGGTCCATGATATGCAATATGACTTGTAGAATTATGCAAAGCCACCTGTTTAATTTAGTAACAGCAGAATGTTGAGCAATCTGTCGGTTCCAGACTCTGATGTTGAGAAAACTGTGCTCCAAGTTAGGCAGAAAAATTCTCATTTGCAGAATGACTGCAATGTTCCCATTGACAAATTGATGTCCTTTGATTACATTACTCAATTTTTGCTCACCTGTTCATTGCCTGCCATCTCTCCATCTCCTAGGTCTAGTTCCATAACTCCTCAGCTCTATTTTTAGATCTTTTCTTCCATTGTTACTTTTACAATAACATTTCCAGGAGTGTGGAGGAGGTAGTTCCAAAGTTTTAATATAATAGCTGGTCAATTGTGATGGCAAGAAAACTATTAAATTCAGTGAAACTTGTCCATATCATGACTTCATGTCTTACCAGGAGGGGTGTGATGCAAAATATTTCATATGTAATTAAAGGCAGATGGATGATTTCAGGAGGTATTGGGGGGAGCATGGGAGTGGGACATGTGGCCAGTCGTCTTTGGAACTCTGGCATTTTCAGATATCCTATCATTAGCACCACCATGCTCTCATTTCATTCAACCACTGGGATCTACCAGTTGTTTCACTTGATTTAAAACAAAAATTCATTCAGGGGATGTGGCCGTCACTGGCAAGGCTGACATTTATTGCCCATCCCTAATTGCCCTTGAGAAGGTGGTGGTGAGCCGCTTTCTTGAACCGCTGCAGTCCGCGAGGTGAAGGTACTCCCACAGTCCTGTTAGGGAGCGAGTTCCAGGATTTTGACCCAGCGACGATGAAGGAACGGCGATATATTTCCAAGTCAGGATGGTGTGTGACTTGGAGGGGAACTTGGAGGTGGCGGTGTTCCCATGTGCCTGCTGCCCTTGTCCTTCTAGGTGGTAGAGGTCACAGGTCTGGGAGGTGCTGTCGAAGTAGCCTTGGCGAGTTGCTGCAGTGCATCTTGTAGATGGTACACACTGCAGCCACGATGTGCCGGTGGTGGAGGGAGTGGATGTTTAACGTGGTGGATGGGGTCCCAATCAAGCGGGCTGCTTTGTCCTGGATGGTGTCGAGCAGCTTGGGTGTTGTTGGAGCTGCACTAATCCAGGCAAGTGAAGAGTATTCCATGGCAGAGGCGGTATTGTCATTTTGATACTTTCAATAGTCAAAAAATACTTTTTTCCTGCAACCTTCCATCGAATTTTGCAGGCACTAACTTGTGCTCGTTTATGGTTCCACAGATGTCAGCTACCCAAATGACTAGAGTTGACGTGTGTCTAGACAGTGAGTGTCAACAGACTAATATGACCATTGAGTGAGGGCATCACAGACAAGCCTGATGCTTTCCCCACCTGGATCCACACATGGACACGTCATTGCAACATTCACTAGATAGTGATCAGGAACACTAGCCTGGGGGCAAGGAGCTCAATTGTAATACATACCACTGTCATCCCAGTTGAGATCAGCTAACTCTGCATAGAGAGGGATTTAAACCCAAGGGGGGCGAAATTTGGTTATGCCCCGTTTGGGGGCGGTAACCGAATTAGCGTCAGCCATTTAGCGCCCGGCGCAGGAGTAACGACTCGGCCACTAAATTGGGCTTACCGCCCCGGCAAGGAAGGGGAGCGCTATCTCGGGCGCTCCACATCCTCTCGGGGCGGTGCCTGGGGCGCAAAGCGCGGTAGCACCGGAGCGCTATGCGGCCACTCCACGTAACGCTGACGCATTTCATCGCCCCGCCCCTTCTGTTAAAGGGGAGGGACGCTGCGCACTCTGCAGGCCGTTTGACAGCCTCCACTAGCCCGAGACGCGGTGCCAGGCTGTGTGATGGTGGCCACGGTCCACGCCAAGGGCTGCCACGAGGGGCCGAGCTGGAGGTCGGCCAAAACAATGAAATGGCAGTGCGGGATGCAGCCGGGTGGAGGTCGGCCCAGTTCGTGACCCGCGAGGCTGTCGCTGACATCGTCCATGGCAGCTTCGCAGGGCGCAGCCGAATTTCTGCCACAGGGCGCTAAGGGGTTGCGTCACTTGGCGATGACGTCATCGCCAGTGGCGCAGCGCCACAGGGCGCTACCGGCTACCGATGCTGCTAAATTCCCGTCGAATTTTGCGGGAGGTGTTAGCGGCGCTAGCTGTTTTGTGCCTCTCGTCAGCGCCCCCTGGGGGCGCTAACGTGAGGCGCAAACCAACCCAATTTTTCCCCCAAGGTCTCTCTGGTTTGCATAGCTCAGTTTTGCATTGGATAGTGCATTAGCAACTGAGCCATGGAGGGAGCTTGCCATTTTTTAAACTACTGTCTTCCTGTATGCCACCATTATTGATTGTTACGTGACTCTTTGCTCACGAGGGCAGTGTTGACTATAATTTCTTTTTTGGAGCAGAGCCTAGGTGTGTGTCCTATAACGACACTGTGGCTGAATTTAATCAAAGCAGCAATCATGCTGTGTGAGCGTTTTGCCTGACACATTGTTGTTGAATTCGTTCCCTCAGAGATATTTTATTGTCCTAACGTCGGTTCACATTTTCCACTCTGTAGGTTTGGCTTTGCTGAACACTACACCCGAGTGGCTCACTATAATGCCATTGCTTGAATGTCAAATTCTTGTTGAAGCCTAAAATTTTTAATAGTTGACAACCGCGAATTCCTCAGCTCGACAGTATTTTCTGCTGATTTTTTTTTCATTCTTACAAAATATTTTGCCAGAACAATGTAGTGTCAAAGTGTGCTGATAGCCTCGATAGTCTGTTTATATAAGCACCAGCCTCGCACAGTCAAACTCAATCAAAGTATTAACATCTGTTCAAGGATTCTCTGTGAAACGATACACTGGTATGGTGATAGTAGCTGGGCTAGGCGGGTTAATGCAATTTCTGAGATTAGTGGTGCAATTGAAATTGTTGTTGGGGCAACACGGTGGAAGAAAGCTCCCTACTGTATCTGTATCTGACCTTGTCATACCTAGAAGCACAGAATCTTACTGCACAGAAGGGGGCCATTCGGCCCATCATGCCTGTGCCGGCTCTTTGAAAGAGCTATCCAATTAGTCCCATCCCCTGCTCTTTTTCCATAGCCATGCAACTGTTTCCTTTTCAAGTATATATCCAATTCCCTAGTGATTTAGAAACATTTAATGCTCCAACTGTCACTGAATCCAAGGTGGAAAAGAATTCAAAACAGAAAATGCTGGAAATACTCAGCAGGTCTGGCCAGCATCCATGGAGAGAGAAACAGTGTCAACGTTTCAGGTCGTTGACCTTTCATCAGAACTGGAAAAACACTTTCTAGTTCTGACAAAAGGTCATTGACCTGAAACGTTAACTCTGTTTCTCGCTCCACGGATGCTGTCTGACCTGCTGAGTATTTCCAGCATTTTCTGTTTTTATTTCATATTTCCAGCATCTGCAGTATTTTGCTTTTGTATTTGTGGAAAAGAATTACATGCGCAAAGCTGCTATCCTGATCTTGACGAGGAAGTGTAACCAGGACAAATACATAGGCCGCGATTTCGGCGACCGAGGCAGGTCTGGGTCGGCCGGGGTCGGTGTCGCGGTCCCAGCCCGCTGCCGACTGCAGCCCGCACTCGCCAAGTGATTTTATGTTAATAGGGCTTGTTAGGCCCACCCTGCGAGGTTCCCGGCCAATTAAAAGGAAGTGGGTCTGATGACGTCATTTGATGAGGTGTCATCAGCCGGTTCCCTTAAAGGGGCCATGTCCAAATTGATCTTGACATTTCTGCTGTCAGTAATCTACAGCATTGAGGTGCTGCAAACACTGACGAGCACTGCACTGAGGTGCACGGCTGCACCCAGGCTCTCCCATTACAGCACGCAGGGAGGTTCTCTTCCCTTCCCATAGGCGGAAGAGACCTCCCCAGGAGATCAACGCAGCCTGGATGCACATTGCACAGGAGGGCACAAGCAGGGATGTCGTCAGGAAGACCAGGCTGCAGTGGCGCAAACTTTTCAATGATCTGAGCAGATCATAAAACGTTACTGACAAGCCACACTCAACCTCATCCTGCTGTGCCACTCGTCACATGCACATCACTCTGCCTTCCCTACCCTACTCCTGCACATCTTTACTCACACCAACTTACCTTGCAACTCCACCCATCCCACTCTATCTACATTATCACTTCCCCATCTCACTAGCCACCCCTCACACTCACCCTCATCCTACTGCAAGCATACAAACTAACAACAGACAAGGGTAGGCGCCTGGGTGGTTTAGATAATGTTCATGTGAAGTTTCTGTTAATGTGTTGTCAAACATTGAAATCTATATTTTCAACACTTTACCTTATTGGACAGATCTGTGCTCACCTTTGGAAGTGTCTTAGTGAGTTCCAGTGAATGTTGAGACATATCATTTCCCGCCCCCCCCCCCCCAATTGTGATGAGTGTGAAAGGAATGGCTTGGACATTATAGGGATACTTTATGGTGCTGGTGTGGGGTGGTGCCAACCTGGCACATCATGTGGCAGCCAGGGTGTGCAGTGTTAAGTGAAGTAAATCTGGCCATGGTGATGCCATCGCTGGCCTCGCGGGCAGCAATGTTGTTGGGTAATGATGCCCTGTGTCCTGTGCAGCATCAGGTGATTGTGGAGAAGGTTGGTGTTGTTGTTGGTGATGTTGGTGTGCCTGGTGATGTTGGTGTTGGGGCTGATTGTGGAGTGATTCAGAGGACCAAGGTGTGATTCTTTCAAGGGCACTGATGTTACTGGAATAGATGGCAGCTGAAGTTGAGATGACAGAAGCGATCTGTCAATGGTGAAAGAGATTGCTCCAAGGAGGTGACAAAGGATAGAGAGTTTACTCCAA
This sequence comes from Squalus acanthias, assembly GCA_030390025.1. NCBI lineage: Eukaryota > Metazoa > Chordata > Chondrichthyes > Squaliformes > Squalidae > Squalus > Squalus acanthias. The sequence continues at coordinate 53,118,402 of CM059442.1, read as the reverse complement.
ACACTTCCAAACTGCATAAAGCTCCAAAGTGTCTTCCAAGTCTTGAAGGCTCAAGCTTCTGACATTGGAAAGTGAACAGCTGTGAAATGGTAGCTTTCATACCACTTTTGCAGCTGTCACCTATTCACAGCAACGGGGAGACATAGAGAACCCGACCTACTTATCTGACATGATCTCCAAACGAGGTGAACCCTGTTAAAAATGTGGGAAAATAGTAACAGGCTGGCAAAATAGTAGTTAACAAGCATTTAACAAGCATTTAACCATCTTAAATGCCTCCCCTGCCGCTTGGCGTCGGGTCTGTTCTGAAATCGCAGACCCGATACTTTGGAAACTTACATGGAGGCGGGTTCGGAGCGGTTTCTCAATCCTCTGTCAATCATTTCGATTTTGACAGCGGACCCGCCTCCGAACCCGTACTCTGAGTGCCGACAAAATCGTGACCATAGACACTTCTTTAAAATTTACATTCTGGTGAATGGGTTTAAATGCAATCCATCCACCTATGGAATTTGAATTCAAATCCAGTCTAGACTGATGGGACAGAAGTATTCTCACTGGATGTAAGGGTACCAAGTAATATAAGTCTGGCAGTCTCACTCTAGTTCCTTGGGGATGCAAGGCAATAGCACAGAGGTTCATATAAATTGCCACGAGTCGGCACTAAACCGACAACTCCAATCGTAGATGGCTGGTGCCACAATACGCAATAGAGTGTTAGTCTGAGGGTTTGAGCACGTATTTCGTAGTGATACACTCCATCTAACTTGCATTATATTTGACTGGGAATGTGTAGTGCTCACACTGGGCATCAAAAATGAATTTTTTTTCCCTTTCCCATAGTTGCTTCGTGAAATTAAGAAAAAATCTAAATCACACACGTGTATCATCTGCTTTTATATTTCTAAATGGCAGTTCCTACCACCAAAGTTTCTGTTAGGAAGTCTGGCGTGGTTCACCTCAACAGCAGGGGTTTTCATGCAGGGTGGGACTGTTTTCTATTCTCAGTTTCTCTTTCTGCCCTTCTCTTCCCAAGATAGGATGTTTTGCTGCAATGCAGTGCTTCATCTGTCACCTCGGCTGAGACCAGGCCAACGCATCCATCGAAAGCGAACAAGGCTGAATGACAATTAAAGCTGGGATTTGAATTCATGACCCTTTTGTTGACAGTGTTGATGAACGTAACACTACTCCTAACTTTACTGCATCTTAATGCTTTTTTTTAGAATTAGGATAACAAATTTCCATTCCAAATAATAGCTTAGCCTTAAAGTAACTTTGCTAGAAGCCGACAGTACTTTAATAGTTTTAATAGTATGTTCGGGTTTGAACTAGTAAATAGAGAAGCTGCCTCTGAAAATACTGCATTGTGTATATAAAATCAGTACGGAAAGCACAGTTTGTGCTGGCATGAATTGCCGATACTGACTTCGCTCCTTGGAAAAATATATTTGTAGTCAAAGGGCAAAGCTCCACTGTGAATTGTCTGGAAAGCTGTTGGTTAAGTGATGCGTAAACAGGGTTTCCGCTGAGGTTTTGGTGGCGCAGCAGGAGAAGTCTCAAGGAAATTTGCCTCCTAAGAGTTTTATTATAACTTTTGGGAGCGCGAATTCAAAAGAATAGAGTGCTTAAAGACAAGGCAATGAAAAATGACTGAGATTTTCTGTAATTCTGGTGACTGATTCAGGTGGGAAACTCACGTCAGATTTCTTACTTGATGGACAAGGTACACTGACACCAAAGAGTGGTGTGAGAAACCCAAACCAATTTAAGTCCCTTTGCCAGTTACTGGGACTTTCTCTTTAAAAATTAAAAAGGATTTCTACCCAAAATTGATATTTTTTTCATGAAGATTAATTAACATGGTGGACTTTTCTCATCTTATATTATGCCGTTAACATTTTGCAGAATGTTTCGTATTTAATATTTTGCAGAATATTTTGCGCTTTTTAATTGTAAATAAATATATTAGTTATTATTGTCTGTTTACCTGATTTTAAAATTTGTGATTCAAAAGTGAGTGTCACAAAGTAGCATAAGAATACATATAATACGATAAACAGTTACTGCAGTCAGGGTAGTTATTAATCCCTTGGGTCAGGCTACACTGCAAAGGCAGATTGCATGAAAGGGACAGGTTCTGAATTACAGGGTTTAAGGTCCATGCACAAGAACTGCTATGGAACCATTGAGAAAGAAAACAGAACCTGAAACTGTAATAATCTCTGTATCCTCATTCATTTTTCACTGGTGTCTCTTTACTGCCTGTAGTGCATTTATTGATGGATTGGTTGTGGAGAGCGAGGGTTAATGTCTGCATTTTTCCTTCTTAGGACAGCTGGACATTTTCTGGGCCATATTTCAGTTTGTTGTCGCACGCTCCTTATTAATCTCAGTAAAGGTCCTGTGACAGAAACTAGATCTGTCCTGTTTCAAATTCTGTTACTTTTATGTAACATCTTTTAATTCATTATCTGGGCCAAAGTTGGCAACATTAAACTAGTTTCTGTTCATTGCTGTCTGGAAGGGACTTATTCTGCCTCCTTGTGTGGGTGTGTGTGTTTTGAGTGAATGCACACAATCCTGTCTGGAGTCTATATGCTAGCATCAAAGGACAGACAGTCTCTATTTAGATTAATTACTGGAAGACAGAGAAAAAATGGTTTGATTAATTTCTCAGCAATGGTTTTGATGTTTGACACTGTGACAGACCCATTATCTGTAATGGTTGTCTTATCAAAAGTATCCTGCTAGAACTATACTACATTTTTCACTTATGATATGAAGGCTTCTTTTGGCATAAAGGTCTTAATGGAAAATCTTCCCCCCAAGAGTATTCAGTGGGTAGTCTGCATTAATTCTGGTATAACCCAATGATAAAGGGCAGATGGTTAGCCTTAAAGAATACTACATCCAATTCGCTACATGCATACGGTTAAGTTCCATTTCAGAAGAGGCTTAGGCTTGCTTTTTGAAGCTGCCTTTTGTAGTGAACATGAGTAAAGAGTGTTGAGGAAACAGCCCAAATCTTTCTCTGTTTCTGGATATTGTACTGTGTGCCTTGGTAGACCAGGAAAACTTTTTTCACATTACTTGAAAGAACAATTATTTCTTTCTAGGAACCTAAGAAGGCCAGCTGGACTGGTGCTGGTGGGTATCCTGAGCTTGTGGGTTCTCGCACTGTGATAAGAAGACAGGGTGAAATTCCTCCTATTCGTAATTTTAGAGTAAAGGAAAGTGTGATTGCAAAGGAACTTTTTTCACTAAAATCATTGACAGTCTGGGATTTCAATCCCATGAGGGCTGGAATCATTTCTTTTTGGAGAAAGGCACTCTTTTTTTTAATGTTATTGTTGTGTAACCAGCATTTTAGCCTGTGCAACGTAAAAATATAAGAAAACTCAAGAATTTGAAAAGGCCAATCAACTCATCAAACCTCCTCTCTCCAGTTCTCTAACTGTCCCATTATAGCATTTAGCTGCATTACTGGAAGCTATTCAGTGAAGGCCCAGTTGTAAAGTGCCCTGATTTTGCATAGAACGATTAATGATAATGTCCCGGGGGCATTAAAACCATGGCCCTTCCAGCGCACTCCTGTTGTGACTCCAGCGGAAGTCTGGAAGCAGGGCCAAAAATTCGGCTGGGACCTACGTCCAGTAGGTCTTGTTGGGGGCAGAGCCTCTGCCCACCCCAAACAAGGACACTGGCATAAGAGGGCCATGTCTGGGGAAAGGAATCCCAGGCTGGCGGAGCATCGGTGGGCTGGCATATCTGGTGAGAGCGGGCATGACAATGGATGTGAGATCCACCTGGGGATCCAAGCCTGGCTTGTGGTCAGGACCCCCAGAGATCAAGATTTTTTATAAATGATTCGCCAACTCCCTTTATAAAGTGTACAGGTTATTTATCTTTCTTGGGGAGGCCTGGCACCACCCCTGCTGCCCAGGAGCTGGCACCCTCCATTGCATTTTACAGCCTTTTCAGACAGGAGGGTGCTCATGGTGGCACAGGTGCCAGCCTGGGTTACTGGAGTTAAGTGAGCTCCCTGGACCCCAGGAGGGATCAGCAGTGGTGGGCTTATCCTGGCATTTTTGCCAGGACCAAGGGCCTGTGGGTTTTTGCCCCCGGTTGCTACGGCTTGTGAAACTAAACAGTAGGTAAAATATTTTTGCATGATTGCAAGATCATTGCAATGTCCCATATTGTGATTCAGCTGTTCTGGTATGTCACACACTTTGTCTTCATATTTTTCCAGTGTTATTTTGTCCCTGTGTTTTCTTATGCAGAGACGCATGACTAAAAACACAGTGAGAAAAGATGATAGAAAAGGGCGATTTATATGTTAATTGTGAATGAATAATTCATACACATTCTGTTAAATGTATGCCAAAGAAAGAAGAAAGAAAGACTTGCATTTATATAGCGCTTTTCACGATCTCAAGACGTCCCAAAGCGCTTTACAGCCAATGAAGTACTTTTGAAGTGTAGTCACTTTTGCAATGTAGGAAATGCGGCAGCCAATTTGTGCACAGCAAGCTCCCACAAACAGCAATGTGATAATGACCAGATAATCTATTTTAGTGATGTTGCTTGAGGCATAAATATTGGCCAGGACACCAGGGAGAAATCACCTGCTCTTCTTTGAATAGTGCCATGGGATCTTTTATATCCATTTGAGATGGCAGACGGGGCTTCGGTTTAACATCATATCTGAAAGACGGCACCTCCGACAGTGCAGCACTCCCTCGCTGCTGCACTGGGAGCGTCAGCCTTGATTTTTGCTCAAGTCTCTGACGTGGGGCTTGAACTTACAACCTTCTGACTCAAAAGGCAAGAGTGCTGCCATTGAGCCACGGCTGACACCTGGATGTACCTGTAAGCAGACTGTACAGCAGACTGTATAACTGCAGAAAGTTACAGCAGAAAGCCTTTTGAATGTAAGAAGTACAGAGATTTGAATTTGGGGTCATAAGAACATAAGAAGTAAGAGCAGGAGTAGGCCATACGGCCCCTTGAGCCTGCTCCACCATTCAATAAGATCATGGTTGATCATCGACCTCAACTCCACTTTCCGCCCGATCTCCATATCCCTTGATTCCACTAGAGTCCAAAAATCTATCGATCTCAGCCTTGAATATAATCAAAGGCTCAGCATTCACAGCCCTCTGGGGCAGAGAATTCCAAAGATTCACGACCCTCTGAGTGAGGAAAATCCTCCTCATCTCCGTCTTAAATGGTCGACCCCTTATCCTGAGACTGTGCCCCCTAGTTCTAGACACTCAAGCCAGGGGAAACAGCCTCTCAGCATCTACCCTGTCAATCCCCCTCAGGTCAATTGGCATCTTTAAAACGGAGCTGTTTAAAATAGAGATGCAAAGCACTGCTTGAATCCTAGTGCTAGTTGATACCTTGGTGTTCCCTAAATGGTGTGGGAGGAATATTCATTTGAAAATTTATACATGGAGCAGGCTTGATGGGCTGAATGGCCTGTTTCTGCTCCATATTTCTCACTGGTTGTGATACACATAACTAATCAAATCACTGGAGTAGACCTTGACTTTGTGCGATCTGCTGCTGCTGAAACCCTCATCCATGCCTTTGTTACCTCGAGACTGGGCTATTCCCGGGCTCTTCTGGCCGGCCTCCCACCTTGCACCCTCTGTAAACTTGAGCTCATCCAAAACTCTGTTGCCCGTGTCTGAACTTTCACCAAGTCCCGTTCACCCATCACCCCCATGCTCGCTGACCTACATTGGCTCCCGGTCCGGCAACGCCTCGATTTTAATATTCTCATCCTTGTTTTTATCCTCGCCCCTGCCTATCTTTGTAACCTCCTCCGGCACTACAGCCCTCCGAGATCTTGGTGCTCCTCCAATTCTGGCCCCAATTTTCATCACTCCACCATTGGTGGCCGTGCCTTCAGCTGCCGAGGCCCTAAGCTCTGGAATTCCCTCCCTAAACCTCTCCGCCTCTCTACCTCTCTCGCTTCCTTTAAGACGCTCCTTAAAACCTACATCTTTGACCAAGCTTTCGGTCATCTGCCCTAATATTCTACAGTTCGATGTCGAGTTCTGCTGATAATCGCTCCTGTGAAGCGCCTTAGGACATTTTACTACATTAAAGGCACTATATAAATGCATGTTGTTGCTGTTGTTGAGAGTATAAAATGGGTGATGGCGAGTCGACAGCCGGTTTTACATCTCTACCGAATGGGAAATAAACATTGAGATGTAAAGTGGGCTGCTGACTTGCCATCACCCGCTTTATACTGCTGCGCAGTCCAGATCTCCCCTACTCACACTGTGTTTGTTCAAAAGTAGCTTGGCTCCTTTCGCAAGCTTGGCAGAGAATCAGCAAAACTTGCAACATTTGTATTGAGTATCAAAAATAGCAGCATTTGTATTTGCAAGGGACAAGGTACTAGCGGCAGCTCGTTTTTAAAGTTCATTCTCGAGATCTGGGCATCGCTGCCAAGGCTGGCATTTATTGTTCCCTTAGTTGCCTTGAGAAGGTGGAGGTGGGCCGCCTTCTTGAACGGCTGCAGTCCGTGTGGTGAAGATGCTCAGCGGTTTGATACAAACCGAGCTGTTTGCTCGGCCAGTTCAGGGGGCAGTTAAGAGTTAACCATGTTGGTGTGGGACTGGAATCACATATACATAGGCTATATATATGCCACAGAAACAGGCCATTCGGCCCAACCAGTCGATGCCGGCGTTTATGCTCCACTCGAGCCTCCTCCCATCTTTCCTCATCTAAATCTATCAGCATAACCCTCTATTCCCTTCTCCCTCATATGCTTGTCTAGCCTCCCCTTAAATGCATCTATACTATTCGCTTCAACCACTCCCTGTGGTAGCGAGTTCCACATTCTCACCACTCTTTGGGTAAAGAAGTTTCTTCTGAATTCCCTATTGGATTTCTTGGTGACTATCTTATATTGATGGCCTCTAGTTATGCTCTTCCCCACAAGTGGAAACATTGGGCTGGATTTTCAATGACCCGTGGAGTCGGGTTTGGAGGCGTGTGGGGGGTTAAAGTTGCAGATTCGGGGGTCCCGACCCCATCCCGACTCCATTCTGCCTCCACGCAATTTTGACAAAATCGGTCGCGGTGTTCCCGACTCCGCCCCGCCTCCAAGAGGCGGGAGAGGCCATTAAAGCCCTTAACAAGCCCTAAATTGGCTCTGTAATGCCATTTTGAAACGTTTTAGCTAGTTTAACCCTTTTCCGACATGAAGTACGCCTGATGTGAAACACGCCAGTGAAACCTGACGGGAGCACAAGTGGATAGCTGAATATCAGCTGCAGGTCCACTATTACAACGGAGATGTGATGAAGGTAGTAGTAGTATTCTGATGAAGGTAGTAGTAGTATTAGGTCTGAAAGTCACCTCTGATGCTGCTGCATTGAATGTCTTCAGAGACTGCCTGGGAGGACTTGGTTGCAAAAAAATTCTCTCTCTCTCTCTCTCGCTCTCTCTCTCGCTCTCGCATCCAGGTCCTCTCACAGCAAAGGCCAGGCAATCTCTGAGACCAGGCAGTCTCTGACCTGCAATGATGACATCATCAGAGGCGACTTTCAGACTGAAACCATTAATTGGTTCATGGGTTCCCACATGCTGGAACTCAATTGCCCAATTAAGTGAAAATTGCATCAATCTCCCACATCCAATTGCAGGCGGGTGGATAACACGAAATGCGGATGACACGACCCCAACCCACCCCAGTATCAAAATCCAGCCCATTCTGTCTGTATCCACTCTGTCAAAACCTTTCAGAATTTTAAAGACCTCTATTAGGTCACCCCTCAGCCTTCTCTTTTCAAGAGAAAAGAGACCCAGCCTGTTCATCCTTTCCTGATAGGTGTACCCTCGCATTTCTGGTATCATCCTTGTAAATCTTCTCTGCACCCTCTCTAGTGCCTCTATATCCTTTTTATAATATGGCGACCAGAACTGTATGCAGTACTCCAGGTGTGGTCTAAAGGGCATTAGTGAACCAGTTGAGATTTAACAACAATTTGACCGCTTCATGGTCATGTTTTACTGATACCGGCTTTTTACTTCCAGATTTATTTTTTAAGCTAAATTCAAATTCTCAAACCACCATGGTGGGATTTGAACTCACACTGTGCTGGATTATAGCCTAGGCCTCTTGATTACTAGTCTAGTAACATTTTAAACTAATACCTGGAACGGGCGGGTTGTCTTATGAGGAAAGGTTGGACAGGCTAGGCTTGTATCCGCTGGAGTAAGAGGTGACTTGATTGAAACATATAAGATCCTGAGGGGTCTGGACAGGGTGGATGTGGAGAGGATGTTTCCTCTTGTGGGAGAATCTAGAACTAGGGGTCACTGTTTAAAAATAAGGGGTCGCCCAATTATGACAGAGATGAGGAGAAATTTTTTCTCTCAGAGGGTCGTGAGTCTTTGGAACTCTCTTCCTCAGAGGGCGGTGGAAGCAGAGTCTTTGAATATTTTTAAGGCAGAGGTAGATAGATTCTTGATAAGCAAGGGGGTGAAAGGTTATCGGGGGTAGGCGGGAATGTGGAGTAATCAGATCAGCCATGATCTTATTGAATGGCGGAGTAGGCTTGAGGGGCCGAGTGGCCTACTCCTGCTCCTAATTCGTATGTTCGTAAGTTCGTAAACTGCTTGTGACTAGTGACTGTTTAAAGGGAACCTTTGCAAAAACGAGAATAGGATGGAACTGTCATTTTGGTCAAAATAACTTTTAGGATTATGTGACATTTCAATAGAATGCAGATCCCTTTTTAATACTAAAATGTAAGGAGTTTGTCTTCTGGTTTCTAGATTTACCCATGTTTGCTATTTTCAGTGTCCTTGTACAGCTTTCCTTTTCTCTCCATCCCTGTGGAATTATCCAGATCCAATAAATGGATAATAATGCAAATGTCGCAAGTATTTGACATTTATGTCAATCCCATGAATAGCAAGGTCACACAGGGAAGGTTGTAGAAGCAAGAAAAAAAAATAAGGCATTTAAACAAAAGGAAATCTTTCTGTGATCTGCAGGGATATAAAATTAATTATAAAAAAAGAAAGATTTTTAAAAATAAGTATAAACAAATAAACACTTGGTGATATTTCTACAAGCAGCATGAAACTCTCATACATGGAGAATATCACAGAGCAAGGGAAGAGGTTATAGGCCAATCTCTCAATTGAAAATAACCCTTTGTAACCTTGCTCTATCCCCTCTGTCAAAATCCACAAGACCCTCGAGGTTCTGCAAATTAAACTTTCGAAAATTACAAGCAGCTGCACAGATGGCCCTGGAGAGTTGCGAATGTTTTGAAAATCAATCTAAAGATTTTTTTTTTTATTTTAAAAGCATGTGTCGTTTTTAGTGGGAAATTGCAAGGCGATGAGGAACTGTGCTCTCAGATTGGAAAAGCTTGCAGCAATGCAGCCCAAGTCAGCTGTATCCCAACTCATGATGGCTTTGCAGTCTGCCTTATGGTCCCAAAATAATATGCGAACATACGAAAACGTCGACTAGCGAAAGACCAGCTGGTCCATCTAGCCTGTCTCACACAGTTGTGATACCTTATGCACCAGGTCAAGAGCGTCCCTGCTCCCTTGGTGCGATGTAGGCTCCTAGGAGAGGCAGAAAAACCAGATCAAAAATCCAAGGCCAATTAGGGAACAAAAAGAATCTGGAAAATTCCTCTCCGATCCCGAGAGACCATATTGACCATGGCTTATATAATTTGATATCTAACTCTTGTATGATGCTAGCTTCAGCCCAGGAACCGGTCCAGCTCTCTCTAGAAGGTACACTGCAAGTCAGCACTCGCCACACAAGCCAGCAACATGTTGCACAGGTCTACTTTTCTCTGGAAGAAGATCATCTAACCTATTTCTTCCCTTGTGTAATTTATACGCATGACCTCCTGGTCTATCCCAACCTATCTAACTTCAATAATTTGTCAATGTGCACACAATCGAGTCCTTTCATTATTTTATAGACCTCAATCACATCACGCCTGAGTCTATGCTTCACTAAAATATATAGACCCAGCTCTTTAAGCCTAACTGGCTAGCTAAGATTTTAAAACTGGGAATCATTCCCGGGGCCCTCCTCTGTACCTTTTCCAAAGCCTCTGTATCAACCACCATGTGAGGGGACCAAAACTGGACACAGTATTGTAAATGAGGGCTAACCAATGTCTTGTACGAAGGCAAACTGGTACGTTTCATTTTGTAATGAATAGTCCTGTGAATGCACCCCAGTACCCAATTTGCTTTAACTATAGCTTCACCGCTTTGGTCGTGAACCTTTTAGAGAGTTATAAACTATGATACCAAGATTGTTTTCTTTCACCACAGGCTGCAGTTCTGTATTTGTAAGGTGTAACTATGCTTAGCATTGGTCCTGCGCACGTGCATGTCACTGCACTTCTCCAGATTAAAGGCCATTTGCCAAAGGCGTGCCCATTCCCCCAACACATCGAGATGTGCTTGCGGTTGTCTCGTCTTCTCCATAAGTGTTAACGCCAGCACAAAACTCTGTATCATCTGCAAACTTGTGGATCATTCCCCCATCATCTTCATCTAGGCCATTAATATAGGAAAGAGTAAAGGCCCTAACACTGATCCCTGTGGGACAACCACTGGTAACCGGTCTCCAAGCTGATCCACAGCCATCAATAACAAATTCATGCCTGCGGACACGCAGCCAAGCTTTTATCCACTGGAGCAGCTTCCCACCAATTCCACAAGATTGTATCTTGTGCAGTAACCTATCGTGAGGTACATTATCAAATGTTTCATTCATAAACAGACTCTGCATTGAAGCTTATAGAAATGTTATATTCTGCAGTTTGCATCATTGCAAAGCAATTTTGATGTCACAGAAAGACAGAAATCAGACTGGCTTCAATTCAGGTTTCAGCCTCTAGGAGGCAGCTGCTGTACAACCCTTGGGCTTCACACAGGGTTTAATATAACTGCAATTGGTAAAGTTTAAAATGTTTCCATGGACTGCTTTCAACTTTCCAAACTTCACACAAGCTGACAGGACCATCAACTCTTCATTGATATTAACAGGAGCACAGTTGCAGGAGGGTCGGTAACCAGAGGACACAGATTTAAGGTAATTGGCAAAAGAACCAGTGGCGAGATGAGGAGGATTTTTTTTTGACGCAGTGTGTTATGATGATCTGGAATGCACCACCTAAAAGGGCGGTGGAAGCAGATTCAGTAATAACTTTCTAAAGGGAATTGGATAAATACTTGAAGGGGAAAAATTTGCAGGGCTCTGGGGGAAAGAGCAGGGGAGCGGGACTAATTGGATGCTTCTTTCAAAGAGCCGGCACAGGCACAATGGGTCGGATGGCCTCCTTCTGTGCTGTATGATTCTATGATTCTATGCCTATAAATGCCACTGGCATTTGAACAGCAGTTAGCAGATCATCTCACAAGAACGTAAGTGCTCATATGCAGTGCTCCCTACCCGCTGATCTAAGAGCAATGGGGAGCCATAGCGTATCGGCACTGCGCCATCAATGTGTGAGGATGCCACTCACTCCATGGAGCTCTCCACTTGAACAAGTCCCTCCCACAGCACCGCAGTAATGTTTGAGGTGTATGCTGCTCATGTGGGACACCGAGGTTGAACCCAGGGCCTTGTGCTCGCATTAACCCACTATCGAAGACCAGGCCCAGTAGGATACCAATCCCTTGTCCATGAAGGGGGACATGGCACGGACACGGCACATCTGCTTCAATCTCTTGGGTTCCTCTTGTGTGCCTTCCACTTGTGAATATTGTTGCACCTGGTGGCCCTTCCTCTAATTGGAAGAAATGCTACCCCTTTGAACCCGAGCGTCCTCCCTTGAACTGCTGCTGGCCAGGTTTTGCAAATGGCTGTCAGTCAGTTTGTGGGCCTGCCTCCTTGCACACGTGTTGCACACACAGGAAGCCGAGGCGAACGAGAGGGGGCAGGCCTCAGATTACGAAACTGTTCGTGCACAACCCCAATTTTTACAAGATCCCAAAATTAGGCTCGTGTAACGAGCGTGATGGAGGAACAATGAATTTTTGATACGATTTGTGTTGGTGCATTACAGTGCTTGGCAAACAAGAGAGAAAGCCATTAATAAGAGGGTTTAGCAGAGACAAATGCCCCCTTGAAACATCCATTAATAACTGTCACTCCTGTCGCCTTACAGTATGCCCCTTGCAAATAACTATTGATTTACACCAAGGATTTAGCTTAACGCTGACAGAATTAAATTGAATTGTTCTTAACTGAATTTGGTCTCACATTTACCTCTGGCACAAAGTAGAACACGTCGAATAATATCAAATTAGAGTGTGCGCTATGGTCATCTATCAGTGCTACAGGGAAGAGGATGAGCAAGAAATCAAATCAATTAGTTTGAAATCAGCATCAGAAAGTAGGATTCACTTCATATTATCATCAGCGCGCACCAAAATGCACAATCTGCTAAATCAAATTAATTTATCTAATATATATTTTGGTTTTTGACTAGGTTTTCATTCTGTGTCTAACTTGTTTTCATCACAAATCCCACTCCTAACAATGTCCTAACCTTTAAATATCTGTATTTATCCAGGGTATTTTAACATAAGAAGGCATAATTTATGGAATAAATCAGAACTTAAAAGCTGTTGTGTGATATAAACCCTGCTGGTTAATTGCTAGGTTTTATGATCTAGATTTTGATTTATAAATGACTGCCTCGACACTATCTAAACCTTACAGGTGAGCTGGACAAACTCAGACAGCTCCCTCTGCTGGATAAACTTCAGAGGAGAAATCCTTGAACTGCCTGCGCTGCGCAAAATGTGAACAGCATTAAGGGTCATTAATGTGTGCAAGCTAGTTCATTTTAGAGACAATGGCCTGGATTTCCTTCAACTTCCTTCAAATTACTGCCCATTTTGGGGTGATAAACAAGATTAAATTGGGTTCTTGGGGGGGGTTACTGCCTCAAATCCTCCTAAAAAAGCACCATGGTGGAGCCTGACTTGCCTTATTTAAATAGGGTCAAAGGGCTATAGCTAATTCCTCCCATTTAATCCCATTTAACCTTTTACTACTTCTATAACCTAACCTCTGCATAATTCCAGCTATTCTACCCGGTTTACCAACTCTTACATATACCCCACCTCGGGGTTTGTGAAGGACCCCCTTCTCGTGGCCCCGTAGTCTTCTCAATTTGCTAAAGCTCGCATTGCCATTGTATTCTTTTTAATTTTAACTTCCTGCAAAGTCCTTCTCAGCAGGCAGACCATAATGACAAGACTGAGCAGTACAACGAGCTGCAAAAATGAGCAGAAAACCAGAGGTCGTCCTTATCCAAGGGTGGTGTCCCACATTATACACCACTTCCCACCAATTATGGTTGCCTGAAGAGGCAACAGACTGTTCTATGTCATCGTTCTGCTCCTGCATGTGTACCAGATGTTCGGAGAGGTACTGCAACACTGTAATATTGCTTTAAGGCTTAAAGAAGGGGGAGAAATAGGGTGGTCAACAAATCGGCCAGAGTACAACCTCAACCTGTCTCCTAATGTTAGGACGTGTTCCCTGTCGTCCCAGGCTGGCGGACTGGGCAGGGTTTGGATCTGCAGCTACTCAACACTTAGTCCAGATAAACCACTTCCTCTCAGCATAAGTATGTGCATTCTCATTAGCCTTTTGCACCAGCCCAGCCAAGACTGTGTGACCTGTTCACTCGTCCCCAGTTCTTGCTCCAATGCTTCCTTAATCAAATCCGAGCGACGATCCCCATTCCTGACCGATTGTGCGTGCCGCATATAACGAGCGCTACCCGTGGCCTTCTCGAGGAGGCGCTACATGTCCTGAGCTATTACAACTCTTACGAGATACATCCAGTTCTACAGATGGGCAGAGTTCCCACAGGTGCAAGGAGCATTTAGCGGAATTGCCAAGTCCTGTTTTAGGTGCCTGGATTAATCTGGTGGAGCCCAGCAGTACAGCCCAGTGAGAGACTCAAGAATTGCCGTAGCATGCTGCATTCTGCACAACGGGAGGGTGGAAGGATCACTCCACAACCTCAGGTGGGTGCACTGGAAAGAGCGAACGTGAGACAGGACAGCCAGCCGCTAGAGAAAGGAGATATACAACTGATAAAAATAAATAAAGGTTCAGTAGATAGATTTTTGTTCGGCAAGGGTATTAGAACATAAGAAATAGGAGCAGGAGTAGGCCATTCAGCCCTTTGAGCCTGCTCCGCCATTCAGTAAGATCATGGCTGAGCTTCTACCTCAACTCCACCTTCCTGCCCTATCCCTATATCCCTTGATTCCCTTAGTGTCCAAAAATCTATCGATCTCTGCCTTGAATATACTCAACGACTGAGCCTCCACAGCCCTCTGGGGTAGAGAATTCCAAAGATTCACAACCCTTTTGAGTGAAGACATTTCTCCTCATCTCAGTCCTAAATAGCCAATGCCATATTCTGAGACTGTGACCTGTGACCCCTGGTTCTAGACTCCCCAGCCAGGGGAAACATCCTCCCTGCATCTACCCTGTCAAGCCCCTTCAGAATTTTATACTCCCATTATATTAAGGGTTACAGAACCAAGGTGGGTAGATGGAGTTAAGATGAAGCCATGATCTAATTGAATAGCGGAACAGGCTCGAGGGGCTGAATGGCCTGCTCCTGTTCCTATGTTCCTGTATATGTGTGTCTCCTATTGCTTTTGCAATCTATGTATGTTTATCAATGTGTTCCTGTAGGAGTCTGTAGGGTAGACTTTCCCTGGAGGGTAGGCTGGGGAGCCCACTCAAATTATTCCAATGACACAACCCTCAGAAGAACAGGCCGGGGTCAAGGGTGCGTCCTTGCAGCAGGTGGAAGTCCCGCCCTTCGCACTTCCGCCAGTGCTATGGACGAGCAGAAGGTCGAGGCTAATAAGTGAGCACTATTTTAAGTTAAAGCACAACTGCAGGGCCAAGGGGACATGGGTACAAACTGGTTAACATTCAGGACTGATGTCAGGAAGCATTCTTCACACAAAATAGGATCAACTTAGGAATCCATGGCCCCAGCAGGGAGCCTAGTCCGGAAGTAACGCATATCGGAAATACTGCCCACGGTTTCTGATTATTCATTTGGATGGTCAGAAAACTGTGAGGCAGTATTGCTGATATACGTTATGGGTGAGGGCCTGTGAGCGCAGACTAAAAATGACCACCAATGAATGATCAGTACCTGACTTGATCTTTTGGGTGGGGAAGTGGAGGCCAAAAGCATTGGTATCTTTCAAGAGGCAGTTAGATACTGTGATGAAGGGACTGTACTTCCTTATGGAAGGATGAAGTGGATGGGACGAATGGCTTCCATCAATTGTAGTTGTCTTTGTGAACTGCAGCTGGCAAACCAGGACCCTGCAGTTTTGTGGAGGTTATCCCGGTCTCCCGTAGTAATTTCGGCAGGAGATCGGTGGAATCCCGACAGAATTTCCAGGCCTAGCTATATAAGAGGGATTCACTGCACTTATCCAGTGGAGTTCCCGTGCTTTGCCTCTAGGGGGCGCAGCCCAACAAGAAATGCCTCCTTTCCCAATATTAAACTGCACCAGTTTCATCAATGTGGTGATATCTATCATAGCACTGCTGTTCATTCTGTCTCTGTTGCAATTGGATCAAAAGGAAAAGCAGCAGAATTCAGCCTTTATCTCACCGTTCCTTAAACTCACCAGAGTCACTGAAAGCTAGTAGGAACGTCACTTTGCTAACTGTTAGTTTTATCTGTAACTTTGTTAAGTGCTGATTGAGCTGTACACTAAGGGGGTCTACGCTCTGTATTTATATTTAAATAGGCGTCAGTCTTGGCTGTGAGTCAGTCGGTTGTGGGTTCAAGCCCCACTCCAGGGACTTGTGCACATAGTCCAGGCTGGCACTTCAGAGCAGTACTGAGGGAGTGCTGCACTGCCGGAGGTACGAGGGGTGAAATTGGTCTTTGGTAACGGCGCGAAACGGACGAAAGCGAATCAGCAGCCCGTTTTACACCTCACTGGATTTTTCCCCTCCAAAATCATTCATATTCAAAAATTCATTATAATTGAGAGAGAGCAATGACAGGAGGTAGCCCCTCCCCTGACCCAACCTCAGTCCTCTAACCCCCAATTACCCAGAAGCGTTACACATCCTGAGGATGGGAGGCCACAGTTTGGGGAGATGGGGAAGTCGGAGGGCATATGCCAGCTGAGAGTGTCTGCTTGTCTTCCTTCTCTTCCTATTGAACCCTGCATTGATTGTCAGTGTACCATGTCACAAAGCCCTTGTGACGCTCCTTCACCTGAAGGTGTGACATTTCAGCCCCACTCCTCAGCAAGCCATTCTAACTCCTCTTCCTCTTTTCCTCCTCTAGTTGTGGGAAGAAGGTGCAGGCCCCTGTCAGCACTTTGCCGCGCGTGTCGTCGCTCACTCGATCTTCCCCAAGCACCAGCTGAGAGTCGTCCACGGGAGTTAGAGAGTGAGCCAGAGGGGAGAGCACTGGATGGCACTGTGAGCAGAAGTGAGCAGAAATGGTTAGT
Source organism: Squalus acanthias (assembly GCA_030390025.1). Classification (NCBI taxonomy): domain Eukaryota; kingdom Metazoa; phylum Chordata; class Chondrichthyes; order Squaliformes; family Squalidae; genus Squalus; species Squalus acanthias. The sequence continues at coordinate 53,101,845 of CM059442.1, read as the reverse complement.
GGCGGCAGCAGGAGGAAGACATTGCTAGCTGAAGCATTGCCTCTCAGTGATTTTCATCGCTCCACCATTGGCGGCCGTGCCTTCAGCTGCCTGGGCCCTAAGCTCCGGAATTCCCTCCCTAAACCTCTCCGCCTCTCTCCCTCTCTCTCCTCCTTTAAGACGCCCCTTAAAACCTACCCACCTGTCCTAATATCTTCTTATGTGGCTCGGTGTCAAATTTTGTTCGCTCGCGTCCCAGTGAAGTGCTTTGGGATGTTTTACTACTTTATATAAATGCGAACTGTTGTTGTTGTTGTTGAAGAACCTGGGGATCTAAAACTCTTGCATTTGAAAAAAAGACGTCAGCAGAGCATTAACTTTTGGTGTAGGCATTAGGGGCGTTCAAATGAACACATCCTGGAGCTGCTGGGGAAGTAAGCATTCACTTGTGTGATGCAGTGCTGCTGGTCACAAACAAGCTGGATAGTGAAGAGAGAGTCAAATCCTTCCCTGTTGACATTAGTAGTGGCATCGAGCAAGGGAGTGTACTCTCTGATTCGTTAGACCTTCAAAAATGCTGCCAGTCTGTAAAATTGCAATGCCCTGTCATAATGTCAGCAGTTGTCCACGGGAAGTGGATGGACTTGTTTGCAGTCCTTGGAACTCTCTTCCTCAGAGGGCGGTGGAAGCAGAGTTTTTGAATATTTTTAAGGCAGAGGTAGATAGATTCTTGATAAGCAAGGGGGTGAAAGGTTATCGGGGGTAGGCGGGAATGTGGAGTAATCAGATCAGCCATGATCTTATTGAATGGCGGAGCAGGCTCGAGGGGCCGAGTGGCCTACTCCTGCTCCTAATTCGTATGTTCGTATGCTGCAGCAAAGAAAGGCTTGCATTTCCACCGTGCCTTTCACGACCTCAGCCAATGAAGTACTTTCGAAGTGTAGTCGCTGCTGCAATGTAACAAAGAATGCCTGCATCGCTTGATTAACATCTTTTGCCTTTTATCTAGCCTCAGGCAATCCTGGGTGCTCCTTTTACACCAGCGGGAACATGAGCTGGAGCTAATGGAAGAAATTATGGAAAATATGGCCTATAATGTCACCACATCACCATTATTGCCTCATTTCCATCTGCCTGTCCCGAAATGGGCGGTACTTGGTGTGGCCGCTGGAAATGAGAGTGAAAGATGGGGACATTGTTAAAGCGGGTGGAGGTCCGGTGGAATGAAACTCCTGCCCATTTTCAGGTCCCGGTTGCCCCATTTTACGCTGGTACAACAGGTGGCCGGGCGCAGAAAAGCTAGGCTAGCAAGTGAATCGGACTTCTGTTTACCGCAATAAATGGGACTAAAAGTCTGTTGCAGGGTGGTGTTAACAGGCTGAGGACTGAGTTGCCTTGTGGATGGGGAATAATCCCAAGATGGTACAAAGGGACCAAAAGAATACCAAAACATCCCTCAAAATGGAGCTGAATGGACGAGGTCAGCCCATTGTGGTGCCTGTCTATCAGTTGCTTAATGCTGCTGCCATTTTGAGCTGTAACATTTTAGTATTTATCGCTGGTTAAACAGTCAGCCATTTGATTCAAGGGCCCGTGTCATTTATCAGAGAGGGCAGGAGGCAGCACTATTATAATAACAGTTGAGACCTGTTTAAAGCTGTCACCATAGCGATGGCCTGGGCTCCATACAATCAGGGGTCAAGCCTGTTCTTTTGGAATATAATGAGACAAAGGTTAGATCCAAAATTATTCAAAGTACACTAGCAAACCCAGCAAAATACGCCAGCAAAATTAACAATAAATGCTATATTTTAACCTTAGCTCAGTTTAGGTCATACTAATACTAATAATAATGTTTTCTGAAATAATTATTCCAAAATCTTATCTGGAATAACAGCACCAAAACTTAAATACTCCCAATGGAGAAATAACCAACACATTAGATGGTGACATAGATAAGCAAGCTTGATATGAGCTTTATAAGGAGTATTGCTTTGTTATAAAGAAAGACTTGCATTTATATAGTGCCTTTCACAACCACCGGACGTCTCAAAGCGCTTTACAGCCAATGAAGTATTTTTGGAGTGTAGTCACTGTTGTAATGTGGGAAATGCAGCAGCCAATTTGCGCACAGCAAGCTCCCACAAAGAACAATGTGATAATGACCAGATAATCTGTTTTTTGTTATGTTGATTGAGGGATAAATATTGGCCAGGACACCAGGGAGAACTCCTCTGCTCTTCTTCAAAATAGTGCCTTGGGATCTTTCACATCCACCTGAGAGGACAGGCAGGGCCTTGGTTTAATGTCTCATCCAAACGACAGCACTTCCTCAGCACTGCACTGGCGTGTCAGCCTAGCTTTATGTGCTCAAGTCTCTGGAGTGAGACTTGAACCCACAACTTTCTGACGTTCAAAGGTGAGAGTGCTACCCACTGAGCTATAGCTGACATGGTATATTATGTTATATATGTGCATGGTACTTTGGAAGCTCTTCACTAACAGCTTTATTAGATAGAGTATGAAGGCATTGCTGCATCTTTGTAGCACAGTGCTAATACTCTGTTCCTGCATCACAGGGCTGCTGAGGTTCAATAATTATCTAGTACCAACCAGCATGAGTTCAATGTAAGTCTCTGAAAGGTGCAAAAAGCTAAGGAAAGGCAAGAGTTAGTTTGTCCACATCATACCCATTAAATATCTATTGACTGGAAAAAGTTGGGATCCAGAGGGAGGGTAGAATATAAAGACATAGGCCTCAATACTAGTGGGAGGGCGGGCGGCAAGTGTGTGGGGGAGCCTGGTAGCTGGCGAAGAACCCAGCGAGGCCGGGGACGTGGAATCGGCAGGGCCTCATTTAAGTAAAAATCTGCAGACTCCCGTCTGTCACCTGTCCAGGGGCTGGGCTGGGGGGGAGGGGAACTCCTGCTCCTCCTGGCCCACAAGGAGTTCCAAATGGCGCAGACCTTTGATACTTACTGTGGCCAGTTGACACCTCCCGCCTTGAACCTGCTGCCAGGTAACCGACAGCGAGGGACTCTCCCTGATGTTCGCTTCATTTTACGTTGTGGCGCCGATGATATAAGAACATAAGAAATAGGCCCTGCGAGCCTGCTCCGCCATTTAACAAGATCGTGGCTGATCTTCTACCTCAACTCCACCTTCCCGCACTATCCCCATATCCCCTTGATTCCCTTAGTATCCAAAAATCTATCGATCTCTGTCTTGAATATAGTGTCATTGGTATATGATGTCAATGGGCCGTGACTTTTCAGAGTTAACTAGGCCCCCGTCTGCCTTTTGCAGGAGCCTAGTCGATGGTTTGATTTGGGGTAGTAAAAATCTAAACAGCCGGGAAGACAGTGGGTTGGAGCTGGGAAGTATAATTTATAAATTTAAATGCCTCCCACGCACTATTCCTGCTGGGGGGTGAGGGGTGCGGTGGGGGGGGCGGGGGCTGTGGTAGGAGGAGCGGTTAAAATCGGGGCCATAGAAACAACAATGTAGTACAGCTTTACTGGGGTATGGTAGCATTGTGGTTATGTTACTGGACTAGTAATCCTAGTCAGGCCTTGGACTAATAATCCAGAAACATGAGTTCAAATCGCACCATGGCAGCTGGGAAATTTAAATTCAGTTAATTAAATGAATCTGGAATAAAAAGCTAGTATCAGTAATGGTGACCATGAAACTATCGGATTGTCATAAAAACCCATCTGCTTCACTAATGTCCTTTAGAGAAGGAAATCTGCCGTCCTTACCTGGTCTGGCTTATATGTGACTCCAGACCCTCTTCTTCTTAGGCAGTCCCTCGGAACCGAGGATGACTTGCTTCCACACTAAAAATGAGTTCTCAGGTGACTGATGAGTCCAGTGTGGGACCTGCAGTCTCCGTCACAGGTGGGGCAGACGGTGGTTGAAAGGGCGGGTGGGTGGGGTGCTTGGGTTGATGTGCGCTCCTTCCGCTGTTTGCGCTTGGCTTCCGCTTGCTCCCGGCGAAGAGACTCGAGGTGTTCGGCGCCTTCCCGGATGCTTCTCCTCCACTTTGTGCGGTCTTGGGCCAGGGATTCCCAGGTGTCGGTGGGGATGTTGCACTTTTTCAAGGAGGCTTTGAGGGTGTCCTTGAAGCGTTTTCTCTGCCCACCTGGGGCTCTCTTGCCGTGTCGGAGCTCCGAGTAGAGCGCTTGCTTTTGGAGTCTCGTATCGGGCATGCGGACGATATGGCCCGTCCATCAGAGCTGATCAAGCATGGTCAAAGCTTCGATGCTGGGGATGTTGGCCTGAGCGAGAACACTGACGTTGGTGCGCCTATCCCGCCAATGGATTTGCAGGATCTTGCGGAGGCAGCGTTGGTGGTACCTCTCTAGTGCTTTGAGGTGCCTGCTGTACATGGTCCATGTCTCTGAAGCATACAGCAGGGCGGGTATCACTACTGCTCTGTAGACCATGAGCTTGGTGCCGGGTTTGAGGTCCTGGTCTTCAAACACTCTCTTTCTCAGGCGACTGAAGGCTGCACTGGCACACTGAAGGCGGTGTTGGACTTCGTCATCGACGTCTGCCTTTGTTGACAGTAGGCTCCAGAGGTATGGAAAGTGGTCCACGTTGTCCAAGGCCTCGTCATGGATTTTGATAATCGGGAAGCAGTACTGTGTGGCGGGAGCAGGTTGGTAGAGGACCTTTGTCTTACGGATGTTTAGTGTAAGGCCCATGCTCTCGTATGCTTCAGTGAAGGTGTTGACGATGGTTTGGAGTTCGACCTCAGAGTGTGCGCAGACGCAAGCGTCGTCTGCATACTGTAATTCGATGACAGAGGACGGGACGACCTTGAATCTGGACTGGAAGCGACGGAGGTTGAACAGTTTCCCGTTTGTTCTGTAAATTAGCTCCACTCCAGTGGGGAGCTTACTGAGGGTGAGATGGAGCATTGCAGCCAGGAAGATCGAGAAGAGCGTTGGTGCGATGACACAGCCTTGCTTGACCCCGGTCCGTACATGAATTGGGTCTGTGGAGGAACCGTTGGTCAGGATCACGGCTTGCATGTCGTCGTGAAGCAGGCGGAGGATGGTGACAAACTTTTGAGGGCAGCCGAATTTGAGGAGGATACTCCATAATCCTTCACGGTTGACAGTGTCGAAGGCCTTTGTGAGGTCAAAGAAGGCCATGTACAGCAGTTGGTGCTGTTCCCTGCATTTCTCTTGTAGTTGACGTGCGGTGAAGATCATGTCCATTGTGCCCCTTAGTGGGCGGAATCTGCATTGTGACTCTGGGAGGACCTCTTCAGCCACTGGGAGAAGGCAATTGAGGAGGATTCTTGCGATGACTTTCCCTGTGGCAGACAGCAGGGAGACTCCTCTGTAATTACCACAATCGGACTTGTCACCTTTCTTGAAGATGGTCACGATTACGGCGTCTCTGAGATTATGTGTGACTCCAGACCCACAGCAATGTGGTTGACTCTTAACTGCCCTCTGAAATGGCCTGGCAAGTCACTCTTTTGTTTAGGGATGGGCAATAAATGCTGGCCTTGCCAGCGACGCCCACATTCCTGTGAATGAATTAAAAAAAACTTTGAATAGATGCTGACATCTGCACATCAATTAAATACATCTGTAATTATTACAACATAGCGTCAGACTATGTGGAATTCCTTGGCCTGAGGTTTAGTAATAACTCTCCAGGGGATCAGTAATTTTAAAATTAATGGATTGACTAATCTATATATGGCAGGCACTCCCATACTTCTCTCCGTGGCAGTGATTGAGCAGACTCCTAGCGTGTGTCTAGGGCTGATAAGATTTGAAAGCCTTTGACTCACACTAGTGTTGCACCGGGCGTTTACCAGCCCTATCTCACTTCAGACAGGTTTAATTAAACAGTCGTGCCGCTGTGATCGGGGCCAGATAGTCTGATATTGCAGCACCTGTCAGCTCTGATAGTCTTCGCACACCTGACCAAGCGTCTGGCTCCTACTCTCCTCCAGCCAGTTACACTGTACCATTAAGATAACGAGCAGCGGCAGCAAGCTGAAGCGTTGATAACACTCAGGCACCTGCTGTCGTTCTGCTGAGAACAGCAGATTACTCAACCTGTTTATAAACGTACAATAGCATTTTACTGTCGTGGGTCACTGCAGGATAACAGAGATTTGGTAGATACGAACATTATTAAGGTGGAACTTTTGTATATAAACAATTGTGTGCTTCAAGTCAAGGCCATCTTTTTTCAATTCACTCTTGGGATGTGGGCGTCGCTGGCAAGGCCAGCATTTATTGCCCATCTCTAGTTGCCCTGAGAAGCTGCATGTAGCGGTTTGATACAACTGAGGCCACTTCAGAGGGCAGTTAAGAATCAGTCACATTAGTGTGGGACTGGAGTCACATATAGACCGGGTAAGGACATTAGTGAACCAGTTGGGTTTTATAACAATCCAACAACTTCATGGTCATTTTTACTAGTACTATTTTTTTTTAAACTGAATACAAATTCTCAAACTGCTGGGATTTCAACTCACATTCTTTGGATTATTAGTCCATGCCTGTTTTATTAGTCCAGTAAATAACCACTACACTAACGTACCCGTACATCTTCATCTCTTATTTGTGTTTATATCCTCATGAAGGTGCCGATTCTCACTTTGGGCATTTCTGGTAATATCTTCGACTACTACAGAGCCCAGAAGGGCAAGTGGTCTGTTTGTTTTACCCTTATTTGGACATGCACTGGCTACCATCAAAATGACGCACTTTTGTACCATCGCTGTTGTGAAGTAATTGCTGGGGCTGGTGGAGATGGGATGTCTGGCATGACTTCAGAAAGATGTTATACTGTCTCATTCCTGAGTCTAGTTGGTGTGAAACCACCTCCGTACAATTACAGCAGAAGACCGGATGGGTGTATCTGTCTGCAGTACAAGTTTTAGTGGAGCTGTGGTTTGTAAGCTTTGGGCTGATCTTACAAACTGTAGACATATGCTGTATTTAGCACAGCAGTACACTTAAGAGCAAAAGTGAACACCTTTCAACACCTTTCATTCAATATATGCCAACTTGGTCTTTCCCTACCTGCCTCTCACTGACACCCTTCAAAATATCTTAATTCCCGACTCAGTGGAAACCCCTTCTTACCCCTTCAAATACCTCCTCTGAAGAAAAGGATTTGCACTGTTTATTGCTTTATCATGTCTTTCAGGAAGCCCCAAGCTTCACATCCAATTAATTACTTTAGTCACCAATAGAACAATAGTCACCGTGATTATGTGGGCAAAAGACAGTAGCCACAAACAGCAAGTGAGATGAATAATCAGTTCATTGGTGGTGTTAGTTGAGGGAAGACTGTTGACCAGGACACTGGGAGAACTCCCTGATTCTCTTCAAATAAGAACAGAAGAAATAGGAGCAGGAATAGGCCACTTGGCCCCTCGAGACTGCTCCGCCATTCAATAAGATCATGGCTGATCTTGGGCTCAAAGCCACTTTCCCGCCCGCTCCCCATAACCCTTCACTCCCTTATCTTGCAAAAGTCTGTCTATCTCCACCTTAAATGTATTTAATGACCCAGCCTCTCAGGGGCAGAGGATTCCACAGATTTACGACCCTCTGAGAGAAGAAATTCCTCCTCATCTCAGTTCCAAGAAATAATGCCATGAAATATTTTTTCTGCCCATCTGATCCAGCGCAGCAGACAAATAGGACCTCAGTTTAATATCTCAGTCTCTTCACCAATGCAATACTCCCCTCAGTACCACACTGAAGTGTCAACCTATATTAGTATCCAAGTACTGGAGTCAGTGATGTAGCCACAGCCTCTGACACAGAGGCAAGAATGCTACCAAGTGCAGTGGCGTGGCTATTGCAGCACCAACATGAAGTGCCATAGAGCACACTGTGACTGCAACATGGGATTCAGGTTCCAACGTTTCCTCTTTATTGTGAGCGGCTGATCGTCCATTACGGTAGTGCTGGTAAAGTTTAGTCTAATGCCCACAAGATCTGATGCAACATGTTGGAAGACAAAACAATGCATACACTTGACAGCAATCCAACGCAACCTTTTACTGTATTTAGTTTTTATTATTTCTCAGCCGTGGCTCAGTTGGTAGCACTCTCACCTCTGAGTCAAAGGGTTGTTGGTTCATCATCCCACTCCAGAGACTGGAGCACAAAACCTAGGCTTGACACTCCAGTGCAGTACTGAGAGAGTGGTGCACTGTTGGAGGCACCGTCTTTCGAACAAGATGTTAGACCGAGGCCCCATATCTCCTCTCAGGCAGATATAAAAGATCCTTTGAAGAAGAGCATGGACGTTCTCCCCGGTATCCTGGCCAATATTTGTCCCTCAACCAACAATAAAAAACAGATTATCTGGTCATTTTCACATTGTTGTTTGTGGGACCTTGCTGTGCGCAGATTGGCTGCCGCGTTTCCTACATTACAACAGTGGCTACACTTCAAATAGTGCTTCATTGGCTGTAGCTTTGGGACGTCCTGAGGTTGTAAAAGGTGCTATATAAATGCAAGTCTTTCTTTCTCTCATTTAAGTGTTTACCTTTTATTCAGTGTCCAACATCCAATGCTGTTAACTACAACATGGCTGATAGACTAGACCAAAGTTCAGTTTTTGTGCGACAATTAGATCTCTATATATTAAGTATGCCAGTGAAGCTGGGGGGAATACATGTTTAGGTTCCCGGCACAAACTACTTTGCATTTAATTTTCACAAGAGTTTAGGGTTAACACCATTTTTGATGGAAGTTCCACTCCAATGTATTTTGTCAAACTCGAAACTTAATTGCTATTGAATGTACAGGCATAATAAAGTCACACTGAACTTTGGATCCTCCAACAATGTGCTTTTGACCGATTTCCAACTGTTTGTTGGAACTGCTGCCACAATAACAACACATAATGGAACTTTCCAGATAAGACCAAAAAAAATGACAGTTCAGCTGTCTTGCTTGAGGAGAGATCCAGAGGAAAATCGTTTTGCAGTTTTGTTTCTGTGTTATGTCTTGAGGCCAATATTTGAAATTTCACATTTGTCTCACTTAATTCTCCAAAGAATGTCTCATTCTATTTCTCCTACAAAAAGGCAAGGCAGCAACAAGCAGAAACAAGTCAAAAGTCTGGCACTATTACCAGAGACACAGCAGAAGCAGGAAAGGATTAATTTTGAGATAAACTGGAGCTCTGTGTGAAGTAATAACCAAGGAAGGCATCAGCAGCTAAATGGGAGCGTTTCACTTTGGGGCTAACTTTTCTCCAGTGAGCTACATTACACAGCAAACAAGGAGGTCACCGAGCGAGAATCCAGCTCTGCGAGTGGCCAGGCCAGGCAGCTGTGCAGTGGTATCATGTCACCCCACTGGAATCTCCTGTTGTCCAGTAAGATGCGGGTACAGATCAAAGGCTGGCTCCATTGTCATTCTAGGTCATTACAGCGTTATGCTGAGATGAAACTGGTGGAGGACTTTTCTATTTGCTAGATCGGCGACTTGTGCTGGTGCTGGAATTTGCACCAAATAACAGGCTTTGAAATTTCCTCTGAGGGCCAGTGGCAGCATTACAGAGGCCATCGGTGCCTGTGAGCTGGTTGCATGAGGTAGTTTACATTGAAAGAGTGCGACAGGAGCCAGCCGCACGGTATTTCGAACTTCACCAGCGCTCTCTAATATAAATGACCCACACACAGTGATACTGACAGCATCAAAGACCCACAGTTTCATCGATCCTGCAAGTTGCAGTCAGACTTTGCCGCTCCTCTACCTACCTGGTAAACGTGCTTCAGCTCGTGTGTTCTAGTGCGTCATGATGTAGACAACCACACACTCCTCAGTTTTAAAAATGTGAGAAGTCGCACAACACCAGGTTATAGTCCAACAGTTTTATTTGAAATCACTTTGAAATGATTTCAAATAAAACTGTTGGACTATAACCTGGTGTTGTGCGACTTCTCACATTTGTCCACCCCAGTCCAACACCGGCATCTCCACATCACAGTTTTAAAAATGATTGACATTCTCAAAGTGCAGGCAGTCCTTATATAAACTAGCCTCCAATAAGCAAAGGGGCAGAAGATTGAAAGGTAAATGGGAGACAGTTACACATAGAGCTGGATTTTCGGTTCAATAACGCTCTCCCTGAACCCCAGTGGCAATGTAAGAGAGGCCTGTAGTTTCACCTTGTGGTGGTAACACACACAACCATTGAGTTAAGATTATGTAAAAGCTGGATTTATCTCAATAAGAGAGTTTTTATGTCAAGTTTCTTTAAAGGCAAAGCAGATCTTTCAGAAGGGAATCCATATTTGCTGAAAACATGCTGAAAACCACCAAATCTGGCGGAATTATGAGGCTTTCAACTTTTCATCTTGTCAGCACAGATACTGTTTGAAGAGAACACTTTCAACATTTTTCAGATGACAGCTCAGTGATATTTCATCCACGTTTCATGCTGATTTGGTGAGTGAAAGAGTTCCCGCTGTGTCCTGGAGGGCACAAGTTCATGGGGTCAGTGGCTGAGGCTATTCCCTTACAGAGGAAAGCAACTGAATGAGGCGCTGCTTACACTCACTGCCTTGATCCCTTTCACCTTGATGGTCTTAAGGTGCCTTAATATATGAAATCGATGTGATCCCAGGAGAGCAGTGCTCAAGTGAAGACCCATGAACTCTGTGTTTGCTCTCCCTTGCTTACGTTTGTTGATGCCAGTGCTCCTGAATAAAACCTATCCATCTTTTAAGTTGCCCCTTAAAAGATACCTCTTTGACCAAGCTTTTAGTCAGCCCTCCTAACATCACCTCCTTTGGAGGGGAGGGGGGAAGGGAGGGGAGATGGGGAGGGGAGGGAGAAAAATTGACAAAGATAAATGGCAAGAAAAAGACCTTGTTTTGAAAAGCATCTCTGTGCATTAGTGTTTTTTTCATACTTTTGGTAAACTCAGCCACTGTCAAGGTGTCGCACGCAGTGGGCAACTTATTCGCGAATCGTGGGTGTTAAGCTTGTGGTCTTCCAGCCATTGACATTAACGAATGGAAAAACACAGGCAATGTGTCCGCAATTTTCCAATAACCTGCCCGTTGTGTGCGAGGCCCCACCAGTGTCACACGGACTCAGAAAGATACACCCGGCATGTTTATAGTGGAGGCAGAAAGCAGCAGCTGAAATCATGGGCCCTGCCAGCCTGACTCCCAGCCTCCCAGCTCAAGCATTTAATCCGTCCACAAATAAAATAGACTTAGAAGCACTTACCATTGACATAGCTGATGTACTCTTCAGTTTAACACTGGCAGAATTAAGGAATAATATCCCTGTCCTAGCCTCAAGCCTAAATGCCAGGGATGGGGTCAATTGCATGGACAGGGTGGGCGCATTGAGCCTGCAAAGGTGCATCAGCGATGGCCACCCTGAACTGCCAGTGGGAATGTCATGCCAGAGAGTAGGCCTGGCATGTTTGCTTAGAAAATCCTCTTCTTTGGACCTTTTTCTCCCAATGGAGCAAGCAAGATTCTTTGAGAGAGTGTTCAGTGCCATTCACAACTCCTCAGATAATGAAGCAGTCCATGCCCGCATGCAACAAGACCTGGACGACGTTCAGGCTTGGGCTGATAAGTGGCAGGTAACATTCGCGCCATACAAGTGCCAGGCAATGACTATCTTCAACAAGTGAGAGTCTAACCACCGCCCCTTGACATTCAACAGCATTACCATCGCCGAATCCCCCACCATCAACATCCTGGGGGGGTCACCATTGACCAGAACCTTAACTGGACCAGCCACATAAATACTGTGGCAACAAGAGCAGGTCAGAGGCTAGGTATTCTGCGGCGAGTGCCTCACCTCCTGACTCCCTAAAGCCTTTCCATCATCTACAAGGCACAGGTAAGGAGTGTGATGGAAGACTCTCCACTTGCCTGGATGAGTGCAGCTCCAACAACACTCAAGAAGCTCGACAACATCCAGGACAAAGCAGCCCGCTTTATTGGCACCCCATCCACCACCTTAAACATTCACTCCCTCCACCACCGGTGTACCGTGGCTGCAGTGTGTACCATCTACAAGATGCACTGCAGCAACTCGCCAAGGTTTCTTCGGCAGCACCTCCCAAACCCGTGACCTCTTCCACCTAGAAGGACAAGGGCAGCAGGCGCATGGGAACACCACCACCTCCAAGTTCCCCTACAAGTCACACACCATCCTGACTTAGAAGTATATCGCCGATCCGTCATCGTTGCTGGGTCAAAATCCTGGAACTCCCTCCCTAACAGCACTGTGGGAGTATCTTCACCACACGGACTGCAGCGGTTCAAGAAGGCGGCTCACCACCACCTTCTCAAGGGCAATTAGGGATGGACAATAAATGCTGGCCTTGCCAGCGACACCCACATCCCATAAACAAATTTTTAAAAAATCAATTGCCTTTCCCTAGTTCCCTAGTCATAGGTTCAAACTATCCTAAGAGAATGTGTCACAATCCCTCAGACTGCAAGGCTGGACTGCTTCTGAAATTGAAACAAATAGACCCATCTCCACCCTTTTTGTAAAAAGTAATGGATCCCCTGTGACTGCACTGAAGCCATTTCAAAACAGCACGGAGATGAAAAACTGTTTCAAGGCCAATTTACAACAATATAAAGCACAAATTGCTGCACAAGATCATAACTGTTTTCTAAACTGGCTCTTTACTACTGTTCCCTGGCAATGAGAACTCAGAATCTGTCCAAGAGCGTGAGCTCTGCTACTTAAGTTTGATTCAAAAATTGTCAGAGTTCAATTGGTGTTATTATTTGAATAATTTGTGTGTTGCAACTGACCTTTCACCTCTGCAACTGGTTCAGATGATGCCCAAATTGATGGCCAAACTAATGCCCAAACTTGTTGTAAGGGTCCTACATAAAATGAATTTGTGTGTTCTTAATCCAGCTCAAAATGGGTTTGCCCACAGCACAAATTTACCCCTAATTCAACACTAATTTGGCACTGAGCTCTGGAATTCCCTTCCTAAACCTCTCCTTTAAGACGCTCTGCAAAACCTACCTCTTTGACCAAGCTTTTGACCTCTTTTGCCCTAATTTCTCCTAATGTTGCTCGATGTCAAATTTTGTTTTATAACCCTCCTGTGAAACGCCTTGGGACGTTTTACTATGTTAAAGGCGCTATATCAATACAAGTTGTTGTTGTTGTTATGGCGTTGACCACTTTGGTGCATCATACAGAGGCCTTGCTCCAGGGTGGACCTGGATTGAGGAGAAGGAGACTCACACTTATGTGCAGCATGAAGCTCATTAGAAGCATTCATTTTATGTACTTGGGAGTGTGTCCTTGCTACCCCAGTAATGTTGATACATCACCTCGTTGGCACACCATCACTGTGTACCTGTAAAATCTCTTAAAGCCCAATCGTTTGGAGGCTTGATCAGAAAACTTACCCCAGTGACTTATATTAGGTGCAGTCTCATTGGTATCAACGACACTCTGCTACCTTGCCCTAGTCGACTATTCTTCACACGTAAGCCTTGACAGTTTTGGCAGACTGTTTGAATGTCGGGGGAATAACGATTGACCCAAATCTTGTCCTAATCTGACATACACACCCACAAACAAATTTTCAAACTCTTTTCACTGGATACTGAATGACAACTCTATCGAATTTCTCTGCTCTCTGTCCCGTGGATACTGAGGCCAATTGTAATGCCTGTGCTAGTGGCCTGGCTGACAGCAGCTAACCCACACTGACCAAGGATTAAACTAAGGATATCCTTTTCTGAAAATCTAGGGGCCTGATTTTAACTCCACCCACCTGGCAGAAACCAGGGGTGGGGCAGTTAAAGTAGAGCAGGGGGCTTAGCCACTCCTTTCCTGCCTCGATTTGACCAGCTGTACTTTTAAAGAATACCCTAACCAATCTAGCAGATGAAGTCAAGATGGCCCGATCTGCTATTTTAACTGGAGGCCTAAGCCTGGGAGCAGTGACGGCCGCTCGGACCACACCATCCTCCTCCAATGCCTCTCCCCCATTGTCCAACTGCCCTGGCCTGGTTCCACTATTATCCAGCCAGCTGTAGCCAGAGATTCCTCTGCAGTGACTTCGCTTCTCGCCCCTGCACCATCCCTCAAGGATTTATCCTTAGCAGTAGCACCCTCCTATTTCTCATCTGCATGCTGCCCCTTGGTGGCATCATCCGAAGACATGACATCAGATTCCATATGTACGCTAACGACACCTCGTTAATCGCTCAACCTTTGGTGGCCGTGCCTTCTGTTGCCTAGGCCCTAAGCTCTGGAATTCCCCGCCTAAACCTCTCCGCCTCACTACCTCTCTTTCCTCCTTTAAGATGCTCCTTAAAACCTACCTCTTTGACCAAGCTTTTGGTCACCTGCCCTAATTTCTCATTATGTGGCTCGGTGTCAAGTTTTTTTGTCTTATAAACCCTCCTGTGAAGCGCCTTGGGACGTTTTCACCACGTTAAAGGCGCTATATAAATACAAGTTGTTGTTGTTGTTGTAGTTCTACCTTACCACCACCTCTCTCGACCCCACCACTGCCTCTGTGTTGTCAGGCTGCTTGTCCGATATCCAGTCCCGGATGAGCCGCAATTTCCTCCAATTAAACATTGGGAAGACCAAAGGCTCCTGCCATCTGTTCCATCGCCACAGATTTCGCTCTCTCCCTAGCCACTGTCTCAGGCTGAACCAGAATGTCCGTAACCTTGACGTCCTATTTGACTTTCCATTATAAAGGCAGCCTACATAACCGGCCGACTCCCCCCCTACCTTAGCTTAACCTCATACTTTTGTAACCTCCAGACTTGATTATTCCAATGCTCTCCTGGCCAGCCTCCCACCTTCCACCCTCAATAAACTTGAGCTCATCCGAAACTCTGCTGCCTGCATCCTAACCCGTAGCAAGTTCCGCTCACTCATCACCTCTGTGCTCGCTGACCTACATTGGTTCCCAGTCCACCAACACCTCAATTTTAAAATTCTCATCCTCGTGTTCAAATCCCTCCATGGCCTCGCCCTTCCCTATTTCTGTAACCTCCTCCAGTCCTACCATCCTCTGAGGACTCTGCGCTCCTCCAACTCTGGCCACTTGCACATTCCCCACTCCCTTCGCCCCACCATTGGTGGCCGTGCCTTCAGCTATCTAAGCCTTAAGCTCTGGAATTAGTCACCTGTCCTAATATCTCCTTCAACTTTTGTCTTATTACACTCTTGTGAGGCACCTTGGGAAATTTTCCTACATTAAAGGCGCCATATAAATGCATGGTGTTGTTGTTACTCTTTCTCGTTGACTTTGCATTCTTCTTATAGTGAAAGACCGCTAGCGGCAAGAAAATAAAAACACATTGCGCATGCGTGAATAGCCCCTTGCCATGGTAACAAGCTGGCTTGGTTAGGCATGTATAGTGTGTTTCTGGCCTGGCATAAAGGTCACCAGCCGCCACTGCTGGTTTGCATGGCTCAGCTAACCTCCGCTCTTTCTGCACAGATGTGAGTTTTTAATTGCCCACAAAGGGAAGTCAAGTAGCAGCAAAAGTTAACCACAGGTTAACGATGACCTGAAGCATTTTGAAAAAGTGCCAGTTAAGGGTTAAGAATATGCAAGTTCCATTTCTGGTTGCAATTGTCTTGAGCCATGTGATAAGCATGAAGGTACGGTGGAACAGCTCACCAGTTCTTTGTAGTAAAATTAATTGCTGTGGTTTTAATACTTGCACTAATTCTCTTATCTGTTGATTAATATATCAGCTCATTGGTAAAATAGGTTTCCATTCAGAGTGAGAACACTCTGCTGTAAGACTGTTAAAGTCAACAGAGAGGGGGTTGTGTGTATTCTTATCGGAATAATAAATCTGATAGCTGGCTGCCTTACTACTGGACTCTCACTGTTTGTCCTAGGGAATTTATGGCATTGTTTCGCTTACCATCTGCTCAGGCTATAAACAATGCTGATTACAAGGCTTTCTTTGCACTGTGTGTGTGCGTGCGGTGCTTGTTCCTTGGTGCACACTGCAAGAATTGTTGCCTTAAAGGTAAAGGGGGCATTGTTTTCAAGAGTTCATGGGTTGAAATTCAAGTGAACGGTGGATAGATTCCAAGCATCAAAGATGCCGGGAGAGTTATAAACCAATTGCGGTTTCTACAAAAATGGTCATTGCCGGCTAATGCAAGCACTCCACAATAATTGTACCTTTAATACTGACTTATAAAGGTATTTTTATATAAATTTACTCCAAGTAGGTACAATAATTTCCGTGTCAGCCATGGCTCAGTGGGTAGCACACTCGCCTCTGAGTCAGAAGGTTGTGGGTTCAAGTCTCACTCCAGAGACCCGAGCACATAAAGCTAGGCTGACACTCCAGTGCAGTGCTGAGGGAGTGCTGCACTGTCGGAGGTGCCGTCTTTCAGATGAGACGTTAAACCTTTTTAACTATTTCGAAGAAGAGCAGGGGAGTTATCCCTGGTGTCCTGGCCAATATTTAATCCCTCAATCAACATAACAAAAACAGTTTATCTGGTCATTATCACGTTGCTGTTTGTGGGAGCTTGCTGTGCACAAATTGGCTGCCACGTTTCCCACATTACAACAGTGACTACACTCCAAAAGTACTTCATTGGCTTTAAAGCGCTTTGAGACATCCGGTGGTCGTGAAAGGCGCTATATAAATGCAAGCCTTTCTTTCTTGATTTAAGGAAGAACTCAGATGACATACATGGCATATGTAGCATCATCTTTGCTCAGCCTCTCACTTCTCACACACTGGGGACAGTTAGTCTATTTTCCAGAATTTCAACTCGGTTCTCTTTTCAAGGATAACGCCCTTATCTCCCAGCACTCAGACACATACAGACACTTGCCTCAGCATACTGCTATCTTTTATATCGAACAAAACAAGAACTTGTTACAGTGCAAAGTTTCTAAGGATCTGAAGTAACCCCTCAAACCCTAGGCAAGTTGGTTAGACCACGTGCCCGAATCTTCACCTGTAAATTTTCGTTTAGGTTAGAAGGTCTGTGGTAATCATAATAATAATTTTAAATGATTTGTTGGGGTGCAATGCACTTTCTTTTAATGGCTTACAGGTAAAGATCTACATCAGTCCCCAAACCAGAGTAGTTACTAATGGGTTAACCTCACTGGAGTTTGATCTCAAGTGCTGATTTTTCTGTACAGAGGAACTAACCATTAATTCTCAGTCAGCACTTTCACCCACTACACTTGTGTCATTATTTGAAACCTGTGATTGTGCCATATATGATGATGTGAACTTTTTTAGCACTGTATACTCTTAGGGGGAGAAATTCGGCGGATTAGCGCCTCCCATTAGCGCCCCCGGGGCGTTAACGGGGCGCTAACGACTTACCGCCCGGGCGCGGCGAGATGAATGACTCCCGCGAACTTCGGTGAGAGGTTTGCGGCGGCGGTAAGACTTTGCGCCACGATCTCCTTCACCCGGAGATCGTGACGTCATTGCTGTGCGCATTGCCCCGGTAGCGCCCCAGACCCAAACTTCGGTTCCGCCCCCTGCAGCATCGCCGGGCGATGACGCCGACAGCTGCAGGAGGCGTTGATCGGGAGGCCGGGCGCTTCGGGGGGCGAAAGTTAAAGGGGAGGTTGCCGAGGTAAGTACCTAAATTTCTGAAATGTTTTTGTCCAATTTTTTTTACTTCTCCTGGGCCGTGATCGATCAGCCCGGCGCTCTGCTGGAGTGCATGGGGCTGATCGGGCCGGATCACGGCTGCCGTCGGGGGCCAGCTGACTGGTCCCAATGCAGAGCCTGCAGTGATGGCCCTGCTCTTTAAGGGGGTGAAGGAGCCTCGGAACACGGCAGCGCTGCACGGGACATTGAGCAGCGCTGCATAACTACCGCCCCGCCTGCGTCCTTTAGCACTCCAGGAAGGAAGTGGAGCGCTTGATTTAGTGTTCCACTTCCTTCCTGGAGCGCTAAATCCCAATTTTTTAAAAGCTGGGAATCATTAGCGCCTGGGGCTAAGTTTCCCAGCTTTCAAACGTTACCGCCCCCAAACGGGACGATACTGAATTTCTCCCCCTTAGTGTCTTTGAAACTGTGATGATTTTTTTTCGGCTTTTATCCCTTTTCTCTGCTCTCTGAATCCAAGAGAGAAAGGGATGAAAGAGGTACAATTCCACGTACCCACTACCTTGCCCCAAGTGGCCACTGTGAGCTCAAGACAGGAAATCTTGCTTTACGCTAAAGCTGACTTTATTTTCTAGAATTATTGGCAGAAGAAATTTCAACCCTTGGGTGGCATTAGGAATGAAAAATCAATAAATACATTTGAAATTCTTCTTCTTAAGCAGTCCATCAGAACCAAGGATGACTTGCTTCCACATTAAAAATTGGTTCTCAGGTGACTGATGAGTCCAATGCGGGACCTACAGTCTCTGTCACAGGTGGAACAGACGGTGGTTGAAGGGACGGTGGGTGGGGTGCTTGGGTTGATGTGCGCTGCCTGCGCTTGGCTTCCGCTTGCTCCCGGCGAAGAGACGCGAGGTGTTCGGCGCCTTCCCGGATGCTTCTCCTCCACTTTGTGCGGTCTTGGGCCAGGGATTCCCAGGTGTCGGTGGGGATGTTACACTTTTTCAAGGAGGCTTTGAGGGTTTATTATTGAAATATTTAAAAAATGAGAGTAAAATTCAGACAACAACTTGCGCCTTTAATGTAATAAAACGTCCCAAGGCACTTCGCGGAAGTGTTAGCAGATAAAATTTGACGCTGAGCCACATAAGGAGATGTTAGGGCAGGTGACCAAAAGCTTGGTCAAAGAGGCAGGTTTTAAGGAGCGTCTTAAAGGAGGAGAGAGAGGCGGAGAGGCGGTGAGGTTTAGGGAGGGAATTCCAGAGCTTGGGGCCTAGACAGCTGAAGGCACGGCCGCTAATGGTGGGGCGAAGGAAATTGGGGATGCGGAAGAGGCCAGAATTGGAGGAACGCAGAGTTCTCAGGGGGTTGTAGAGCTGGAGGAGGTTACACAGATAGAAAAGGCCACGGTAGCATGACTGCACATCCCGTAGGTTTCAATGTAGTCGCGTAAAACAGTTAAGGCTATGAAATACTTGATGTTATCATTTATGCTGTTATACTCACAAATTGATGCTAAGTTCATGTGAGTTTTGGTGTAATTACAGAATCAATACCATTGTATTGTTCCCTCACTCACGCTCAAAATCTGAGGCTCAGAGGAAGTTTTCACCTTGATTGACCAGTATTTGACTTGTTTACTTCAGTAAGTATGGAGCCTCGTTGATCTCTATGCGGTTATAGATCCGGTTCTCCCTCACAAGCCAGTGGACTGTGGCCATTAATGAGATTGATGTGCGTGTGACTGCTGACAGTGGCTGCACACGTTGGTCGGCCCAACTTTGGGCCAAAACCTGCAGCGCAGCTATGCATCCTGAGCCTGAGAAAGCATAGCGACTCTATAAGTTTTGGCTGAACGTCAAAGTGTACATAGTAGGCTGAGAGTGAGTGAAATGGCACTTTTTAAGCACTGCCTCAGTTGCCTGGAGTCAATATCTTATAGTACTCTTGTTATAGAGTAACAGCAACATCAAACAGAGTTGGTATAATGCACTAAGGTAATGTTAAACACAGTGGCTTTTTCATGCAAAATGGCCTTTAATCTCATATATATATATATATATATATATACACACATTGTTTACAAGTGATAATTAGTTAATTAATTAACTACTATTGGAGCTAGATAGTTCACAGATGCAGACCTCATTATTTTTACAAATTAAATTACCAGCACTTTTATCTTGATCACAATGCATCTGTTTGTCAGGACAAAACACATCAAGGAGGCTATGCCATCTGCTGCATTACTTTCCTTCAGGGTTTGCAGTGTGTTTGTTTGCTCAAGGCTATTCAAACAGAGCTCGGGGTCTCTCAACAGTGACCAATGGGTGGGGAGGGGTTTCCGTGGCAGCACAATTAAAGGCCCTCTTTGGGACAGTGCAAGCTGCGTCCGTGTCTCCAGAGACCGTACCAAAATATTCCGCAAAATGCCACATGATTGACACCGCCCGCAGTCAGTGACAGCGTGATAATCTGAAACCGATTGCGAGGCTTAAGGAAGGGTAAAGGGGCACATATCAGACATACTTTTACCGGAGCTTAGTGGGACATCGAGGGCAGTTTGTGTGCCCCCATGGAGGCTGCCAGTCTCTCTGGCTGCTCTTCATCTTTACCTAGTGGCTTTGAATAGTTTTCCCATAAATCTACTTAACCCTTAAACTGTGAGTCTCACAGCGTTTGTGCCAGTAACCACATGGACTTGTATTTATTCAGCAGGGTATAGGAATTCATTTGTTAAAATCCTGGAAATAGTTCGATGCTTCTGTCAGCTCTCTCTTTTTAGTTGCCCCTGAACTTTCTGCCTATAGAAGCATCCAGAGGCCGTGGCAAAGTGGTGATGGGGACTTGAAGCAATTTTTCAAACTAATAGTAAATGTATTCATTCAGAATCCTTCAAAAAACAGAATATATAAAAAAAATCAACAAATATCCAAAGCAACAGAATGAACAGATATTTCTGCTGTCCCAGCTAGTCATCGCTGAGACTATTGGATATCATTATAAGGGAAACGGCTGATATTACCTATCCTGCTATGAGGATGTCTTCGTCAGTAAATCAGGGGCCATGGAAATATGCAAGTGATTGTGCTGAGGAAGAATGTGGGAGAGACATGGGGAAAACATAACCGAAAATTGACAAACCATCAGTTGGAGTATCACATCCGAGACATTAATGTATATTCCTATAGAAAGGCAAGTTCTTTATTTGTTTTTTGGATTGACTTCAGCAGCATTTTCAAATATTTGAGGTGTTTTCTTTTTAGCAGCACATTTTACAACAACAACAACTTGTATTTATATAGCACCTTTAATGTAGTAAAACGTCCCAAGGCTCTTCACAGGAGTATTATAAGACAAAAAATTTGACGCCGAGCCACATAAGGAGAAATTAGGGCAGGTGACCAAAAGCTTGGTCAAAGAGAAGGTTTTAAGGAGCGTCTTAAAGGAGGAAAGAGAGGCGGAGAGGTGGAGAGGTTTAGGCAGGGAATTCCAGAGCTTAGGGCCTAGGCAACAGAAGGCACGGCCACCAGTGGTGGAGTGATTATAATCAGGGATGTTCAAGAGGGCAGAATTTGAGGAGCGCAGATATCTTGGGGGGGGTGGTTGTGGGGCCGAAGGAGATTACAGAGATAGGGAGGGGCGAGGCCATGGAGGGATTTGAAAACAAGGATGAGAATTTTGAAATCGAGGCGTTGGTTAACCAGGAGCCAATATAGGTCAGCGAGCACCACCAGTGAAAATGCTCCACAGGATCAGAACAACCAGATTGGAAGTACAAGCAATGTGTTCAATATATACGGAACTAATAACCATAGTGGTTATAAGATAAAACTTGACTGCAATAAAATAATTCTGAGGTCCATAACGGGACCTATGTGCAATCTGATAACACCATAGTGTATTAGAATACAATCCTTAGTGATAACACCATAGTGTATCAGAATACAATCCTTAGTGATAACACCATAGTGTATTAGAATACAGTCTTTAGCTTCTGAGTGACACATGAAGTAGGGATTTAAAAGAAAGTTGAGGTGGGAAATTATGATTGCCACTGATTTTGTACAAGCACTTAACACACTTGTACTAGTTTCAATTCTGGGCTACTTCAGCACAGGCATTAACCCGTTAAGGTAATGCAGAGAGGAATCTGGTACAAGGTTCGTATTTTTGTCCTCTAAATAGACGACAGGAAGAATATTAAAGTGTAACTTGACTCTAATACCCAACTCTTCTTACTCTCAGTTGAAAGGCTAAAGAGTATTGCTTCAGCTTGGCCGTCTTCAGGATTAAGGTTCTAGGGCAGATTTTCCTGTCTCTGAGCCGGGGCATATTGGATCTCCTGGGCTCAGCACATAGAGGAAAATCGGGCAGTAAAAATCACAACCATAAGCGGGGACAAGCAGATTTTCCATCCACATCTGATCCAATGTGCCCAGGTGCAGGAACAAGAAAATCTGCCCCATTATGACCACTTTCCAGCATGGGTGACTGGATGATAGTCAGGAGTAGGAGTCCTTATTAATTTGCCTCTCTTTAACCCAGGGGTACTGAGACCAACGATAGACCAACATAGGGACCTGGAAACTTTTAATATGCATTGAGTCAAAGACCCAGGTAGTGCCTTTACCCCCCTAGAGCAGGGGTGGGCAATTATTTGGGCTGGAGGGTCACTTAACAAGTTTTGATGAGCTGCTGAGAGCCGCACACCAATGTTCCCCCTACAGTGCGCGTTTGCGCACCGATCGCGAGGTCCCGCCCAGGCCGCTCACCAGCTCCTGCCGCTGGAAGAGATACTGCACATGCGTGACCGCACATCAAATTTAAAGGACCGCGCAGAAAAAAAAATTAGAGGGAACACTGCATAAACATAAACATAAATGCAGATAGTAGTCAGATACTATCTTAAATACACAAAATGCAGTGTAAAGTAGTAAAATTTTCCATTATGAAATGATTAATCGATCGATTATATGTTGTACTGAAAGTCTACACAGCTCGAGTCTGCAGGGCCTCCAATGCGAGGGGGTTTCTCTTTTAAAATGCTGAGTACGGGAGCCCGAGGCTTCGCAAGGACTGAACTACAGTCGCGTTAGCTGGAGTCCTTGTGTTCCAGGATCCACTCCTGTGTCTAAGACGGCGATGAGAACTCGCCTGCCATCGTACTCTGGGTAACGGGAGAGGAAACAGGCAGCGCAGTGTGGGGTGAGTTCAGGGCTGGGAGTGTGGGGTGAGTTCAGGGCTCAGTGTGGGGGTGGGTTCAGGGCTGGGAGTGTGGGGTGAGTTCAGGGCTCGGAGTGTGGGGTGAGTTCAGGGCTCAGTGTGGGGTGAGTTCAGGGCTGGGAGTGTGGGGTGAGTTCAGGGCTCAGTGTGGGGTGGGTTCAGGGCTGGGAGTGTGGGGTGAGTTCAGGGCTCAGTGTGGGGTGAGTTCAGGGCTGGGAGTGTGGGGTGAGTTCAGGGCTGGAAGTTCAGGGCTGGGAGTGTGACCATGACAGGAAGGGATAGAGAGTACAAATCTAAGAGTAAATCAACAGATAAGGTTAGAGGTTACAAAAATAATAAAAGGACAAAACTAAAGGGCTCAATTTTGCCAGGCCCGAGGAGGCGGGATTGGAGGCGTGTGAGATGTTAAAATCGCGAAAAATGGCGGGCGGGCCCGATCCTGCCTCCGAGCAATTTTCCCAAATGCGAGTTTTCTGACCCCTTAAGGCCCTTAACAACCAGTTAAGTGCCTCTATAATCCCATTTTGAGAGGCCTTTTTGATTTTAACACTTATCCCACGTGGTTCACGTCTCCTCTGAAACACGCCAGTGAAACCTGGCGACAGCACAAGTGGACTGCTTACTAACAGCTGCAGCTCCACCATTAAAAAGAAGTTTTCAGCAATCATCATTTGCAGGTGGCAGAACTTTGTTGTCTCAGGTCTGGGGGAACTTTTAGCAGGCCTACTCATTGTTGTGGAAGTTTGGAGCCTGACACCCATCTCCAGTGTGACCTCCTGGGAAACCCCTCTCGCCACATTGAATGAGCGCTTCCTCAACTGAGGCATATACCAGAAGCATGGGAACCATTTATTTCCTTTCCTCCTGGACATCAGATTCGGACGAAGACCAGCCGTGGCAGCAACAGATCCATGAACAACAGCACCACCAACAGCAGCAGCAACAACAGGAGCGCCAAGCTGCTGCTCACCCACCTGAAGCTGCACAGGTCAGAAGGCGCCAACGCGCAACCACATTGCTGCCCGGGATGCAAGGGACGCACTCCTCTTGGCCAGATTTGCTTAGCCTGCACAATCAAACACTTTTGCCTCGCACCTTCTTATCAGACCATCGACAATGGCCAAGAACCTGTGGATTCCTATCACTCTGACTGCCATACTGCCAATTGCAAGTCATCCTAAGCCCTCAGTGTGGAAGTCCCATTAGCGACATGACAGATGCCACAACTGCAACAGTTGCCATCAGAATTTTTTATTTACAATAACCAACTGATGGCTTTTCAACATTAAACATGACATTTGACCCAAGTGACTACCCTTGTGACTACTTGTGCATTATCTTCCTCTTACGCGTGCTCCTACGTGGTGCTTCCCCTGTGGCTTCAGCAGATGTGGAGGCCCCTTGCTCACTTTCTTGCTGCTCCTGTCTCGACACCTTTGGCGGGCGTCCTCTGGGGTTGCGAGCCTGTGAGGGCTCGGCAACAGTCTGCTGCTCCTGCGGCTGTGCAGGGGTTGAGACGCCGATCTCAGTTGGGTGGGGACCCTGGTGGGGCTCTGACCGAGGACTTTGCAGTGGCATGGTCATGTGAGCGCTTGGAGAGGAGACCCCACTTCCTTGTTGTCTGCCACCAACATCCCTCTCATGGGTCAGCCCCACTTCAGAGCTAGCAAGTGGCATGACAGCACCTTGCTGCACTTCAGGGGGGCCAGGAGGACGGTTTCTGCACTGGAAGTCCTACTCCTGAGGACTTACCTGAAGGTCTGGTTTGTTTGCTCAATAGCTAACTCAATCGCTCCTCAAGAGATGTCAGTCTATTCTGAACAATGACCATGTTTTCCGTACCCTGGCGACTAAGCTCCTCGATGGACGTAGCCATCCTCTCCTCTACCGTAGCCATCCTCTCCTCTACAGTAGCCAGCCTTACCATGGAGGTAGCCATCTTTTCCACGGTGGTTGCCATCCTTTCCGTGGTGATGCGTTCATGCGCCAACACCTCCACAAAGGCTCTGCTCATGTTAGCGATGGACTCCTCCATTCGCTCCACACTCGCAGCAACCCTGGAGACAAAACCTGCCAGAGACTCCTGCACCTCTTCCTGGAGTTCCAGCACTGCTCTTCTTCTGGATGGACCCGGAGGCAGAGGGTCGACATGCAGCTGAGCCGAGCTGGCAGAGTCCTGTGCCCTCCGACTAGGACTCTCCACTGCTGTCCCTGTCTCCACCATCTGCTGATGCTCACTTGTGAGCTGTGATACACCAGGTGACAACACTACACTATCTCGCGAAGGTACCACCAAGGTGTGAGTGTCTGCGCTGGTGCTGGGTGCACTGAATTCTGCTGACGCTGCGCCCTCAGAGGTTGCAGCTTCCTCTGAGGTGTCTGGAGGCTCAGGCTGTTCCTCCTGGATAGTGGGGACAGAGGCTTTCGATGGTCCTGTAGGGGAGTAAAGGAAAGAGTCAGAGATGTGAGGCCAAGGTTACATGCACATTGAATATTGCAGATGATCATAAGTCAATCTGTTAGAGCATCAGAATCATTATCAGTGACTCATGCAATGTCAATGAGAGAGATGAAAAACTATTCTGTCACCAGCTTGCTCTGATGCACCCGTCTGTCCGTCCCCCACTTGCGCATCCTCCTCCACTCCCACGATCTCCAGGGCCGCCTCCTCCCAGGGGGTGAGCTGGGCTACTGAGGGTGGCCCTCCTCCTGTCCTCGCTCTTTCCCTCTTATTGTGAGCTCTCTTTTCCTGCAATGAGGGAGACAAGTGGAGTTTGAGTGAGAATGAAGGAGTGAGTGTAGAGAATCCATAGCATAGATGCCTAGAAGGAGACAGAAAAGATTCAGTGAGGTGGCAAGACCAAGGGCCCTTCCTGTGTGTTATAAGTTGTTTTCATAGCATCACAGCGATAGGGAGTGTCAGGGCTGCATAGTCGAATAGTTAAGTGAATGTGAACATACAGAGAGAGGGAATGGGTAAGGGTGCAGGGATGTCAGTGTCAAGTGGGATGTGGAGGAAAAGATTGTCAAAGCTGAGTGCTGGTGAGGAGAGGCAATGGGGATCAGATTGAGGGTGATGGGAATGTCATACTTACTTTTCCAGTGCGCAGAAGGTCATGAAACCTCTTCCTGCACTGCAGCCAGGTTCTGTGGCACATAGATAAGGAGTTGACCTCCTGGGCCACTTGCATCCACACAGCCTTCGTCTGCTGGGGAGGCTTCTTCCTCCCTGAAGAAGGGAAGAGCACCTCCTTATTCCCTCTTGCTCCCTCCACCAGAGCTAGCAGGGCGGCGTCATCAAACCTCGGTGCAGACTTAGGTCTACTGCTGGACATTTTGCCTGGAAGAAACTATCAGAGCAAAGGCCAAAAGGTTTGCAGTCTGCAGAAGAAGCAAGGCTGCTTGCAGGTCTTAAATCCAGCAGCATCGATGACGTCATCGGAGGCGAGTTTCAGAATGGAAAGACTAATTGGGCCAGGGGTTCCCACACGCTGGAAATCAATTGCCCAATTAGGGGAAAATCGCATATTTTTCCCACATCAAATTGGAGTCGGGTGGCTAACACGAAAAGTGGATGACACGCCCCCAGCCCGCCCCAGTGACAAAATCGAGCCCATTGGCTCTGCATCTGAATGCACGTAGCATTCGAAACAAAACAGATGAACTGATAGCGCAAATAGAAATAAATAAATATGATCTGATAGCCATTATAGAAACATGGCTGCAGGATGACATAGATTGGGACCTGAATATTGAAGGGTACATGACATTTAGGAAGGACAGGAAGGTGGGAAAAGGTGGAGGGGTGGCTCTGTTAATTAATGATGGTATTAGCACAATAGAGAGGGATGACCTAAGTTCAGGAAACCAGGATGTAGAAGCGGTTTGGGTAGAGATGGGAAATAATAAAGGCAAGAAGTCACTTGTGGGAGTGCTGTACAGGCCCCCTAACAGTAACCACATGGTAGGATGGAGTATAAAGGAAGAAATAATGGGAGCTTATCAGAAGGGTACGGCAATAATCATGGGGGATTTTAATCTGCATATAGACTGGAAACATCAAATGGGCAAAGGTAGCATAGATGAGGAGTTCATGGAATGTTTTCGGGATAGTTTCTTACAACAGCACGTTCTGGAGTCAACCAGAGAGCAGGCTATACTAGACCTGGTATTGTGCAACGAGATAGGATTAATTAATGACCTCATAGTGAAGGCGCCCCTAGGTAGCAGTGATCATAATATGATTGAATTTTACATTCAGTTTGAGAGAGAGAAGAGTGGGTCCAAGACTAGTATTTTAAACTTAAATAAGGGCAATTATGAGGGCATGAAAGCAGAGCTAGCTAAAGTGAACAGGCAAATTAGGTTAAGGGATAGGTCAATAGAGTTGCAGTGGCAGACATTTAAGGGGATATTTCAAAATACACAGAATATATACATTCCAACAAGAAAGAAAAATTCCAAGGGGAGGACCCACCATCCATGGTTAACTAAAAAAGTTAAAGATAGTATTAAACTTAAAGAAAAAGCATATAATTGCGCAAAGATGGGTGGCAGGTCAGAAGATTGGACAGAATATAAAAAACAGCAAAGAATGACTAAAAGATTAATAAGGAGGGAAAAATTAGAGTACGAGAGAAAGCTAGCTAGAAATATAAAAACAGATAGTAAGAGTTTCTATAGATATTTTAAAAAGAAAAGAGTTAGCAAAGTGAGCGTTGGTCCTATAAAAAGTGAGTCTGGGGAATTAATAATGGAAAATAAGGAGATGGCAGTTGAATTGAACAGGTATTTTGCATCGGTCTTCACTATAGAGGATACAAGTAACATCACAGAAATAGCTGTAAATCAGGAAATGGAAGGGAGGGAGGAACTCAAGAAAATTATAAGACCAGGGAAGTGGTACTGAGCAAATTGTTGGAGCTGCGGGCTGACAAGTCCCCGGGTCCTGATGGACTTCATCCTAGGGTCTTAAAAGAAGTGGCTAGTGAGATAGTTGATGCGTTGGTTTTAATTTTCCAAATTTCCCTAGATTCGGGGAAGGTTCCATTAGATTGGAAAATAGCGAATGTAACTCCTTTATTCAAAAAGGGAGGGAGGCAGAAAGCAGGAAACTACAGGCCAGTTAGCTTAACATCTGTCCTAGGGAAGATGTTAGAAGCTATTATTAAAGACATTATAGCAGGGCACTTAGAAAAGTTCAAAGTAATCAGGCAGTCAACATGGTTTTGTGAAAGGGAAATCATGTTTAACCAATTTATTGGAGTTCTTTGAGGAAGTAACATGTGCTGTGGATAAAGGGGAACTGGTGGATGTACTGTACTTAGATTTCCAGAAGGCATTTGATAAGGTGCCCATCAAAGGTTATTGCGGAAAATAAAAGCTCATGGTGTAGGGGGTAACATATTGGCGTGGATAGAAGATTGGCTAGCTAACAGGAAACAGAGAGTAGGCATAAATGGGTCATTTTCTGATTGGCAAGATGTAACAAGTGGTGTGCCACAGGGATCAGTGCTGGGGCCTCAACTTTTTACAATTTATATAAATGACTTGGATGAAGGGACCAAAGGTATGGTTGCTAAATTTGCTGATGACACAAAGATAGGTAGGAAAGTAAATTGTGAAGAGGACATAAGGAGGCTACAAAGGGATATAGATAGGTTAAGTGAGTGGGCAAAGATCTGGCAAATGGAGTATAATGTGGGAAAATGTGAAGTTGTCCATTTTGGCAGGAAGAATAAAAAATAAGCATATTATCTAAATGGTGAGAGATTGCAGAGCTCTGAGATGCAGAGGGATCTGGGTGTCCGAGTGCATGAATCGCAAAAGGTTACTATGCAGGTACAGCAAGTAATTAGGAAAGCTAATAGAATGTTATCATTTATTGCGAGGGGAATTGATTGCAAAAGTAGGGAGGTTATGCTTCAGTTATACAGGGCATTGGTGAGACCACATCTGGAGTACTGTGTACAGTATTGGTCTCCTTATTTAAGGAAGGATGTAAATGCGCTGAAAGCAGTTCAGAGAAGGTTTACTAGACTAATACCTGGAATGGGCGGGTTGTCTTATGAGGAAAGGTTGGACAGGCTAGGCTTGTATCCGCTGGAGTTTAGAAGAGTAAGAGGTGACTTGATTGAAACATATAAGATCCTGAGGGGTCTGCACAGGGTGGATGTGGAGAGGATGTTTCCTCTTGTGGGAGAATCTAGAACTCGGGGTCACTGTTTAATAATAAGGGGTCGCCCATTTAAGACAGAGGTAAGGAGAAAAATTTTTCTCACAGAGGGTCGTGAGTCTTTGGAATTCTCTTCCTCAGAGGGCGGTGGAAGCAGAGTCTTTGAATATTTTTAAGGCAGAGGTAGATAAATTCTTGGTAAGCAAGGGGGTGAAAAGTTATCGGGGGTAGGCGGGAATGTGAAGTAATCAGATCAGCCATGATCTTATTGAATGGCGGAGCAGGCTCGAAGGACTAAGTGGCCTACTCCTGCTCCTAATTCGTATGTTCGTATGTTTGTTCAGGGCTGGGAGTGTGGGGTGAGTTCAGGGCTGGGAGTGTGGGGTGAGTTCAGGGCTGGGAGTGTGGGGTGAGTTCAGGGCTGGGAGTGTGGGGTGAGTTCAGAGCTGGGAGTGTGGGGTGAGTTCAGAGCTGGCAGTGTGGGGTGAGTTCAGAGCTGGGAGTGTGGGGTGAGTGAGTTCAGAGCTGGGAGCGTGGGGCGAGTTCAGAGCTGGGAGTGTGGGGTGAGTTCAGGGCTGGGAGTGTGGGGTGAGTTCAGAGCTGGCAGTGTGGGGTGAGTTCAGGGCTGGGAGTGTGGGGTGAGTTCAGAGCTGGGAGTGTGGGGTGAGTTCAGAGCTGGGAGCGTGGGGCGTGTTCAGAGCTGGGAGTGTGGGGTGAGTTCAGGGCTGGGAGTATGGGGTGAGTTCAGGGCTGGGAGTGTGGGGTGAGTTCGGGGCTCAGTGTGGGGTGAGTTCAGAGCTGGGAGTGTGGGGTGAGTTCGGGGCTCAGTGTGGGGTGTGTTCAGGGCTTGGAGTGTGGGGTGAGTTCGGGGCTCAGTGTGGGGTGAGTTCAGAGCTGGGAGTGTGGGGTGAGTTCAGGGCTGGGAGTGTGGGGTGAGTTCAGAGCTGGGAGTGTGGGGTGAGTTCAGGGCTGGGAGTATGGGGTGAGTTCAGGGCTGGGAGTGTGGGGTGAGTTCAGAGCTGGGAGTGTGGGGTGAGTTCAGGGCTGGGAGTGTGGGGTGAGTTCAGGGCTCAGTGTGGGGTGCGTTCAGGGCTTGGGGGCTTGGGGTGTGGGGTGAGTTCAGGGCTCAGTGTGGGGTGAGTTCAGGGCTCAGTGTGGGGTGAGTTCAGGGCTGGGAGTGTGGGGTGAGTTCAGGGCTGGGAGTGTGGGGTGAGTTCAGGGCTCAGTGTGGGGTGAGTTCAGGGCTGGGAGTGTGGGGTGAGTTCAGGGCTGGGAGTGTGGGGTGAGTTCAGGGCTGGGAGTGTGGGGTGAGTTCAGGGCTCAGTGTGGGGTGAGTTCAGGGCTGGGAGTGTGGGGTGAGTTCAGGGCTGGGAGTGTGGGGTGAGTTCAGGGCTTGGAGCGAGGGGTGAGTTCCAGGAGAGGAATAACTCACTGCGGTCTCTTTCTTCGGTAAAACTAAGCGTGGTCGAGATGAGGGGCCATGACTTGATGGAGGAGGAGCGTCCAGCGCCATGTGCAGCAGCGCCCCCACCAGCCAGTGATGAGCGGCGGATTTGGCGGGTTTTAGAAAAGTGGTTCACGGCTGCAGAGCCGGAGAGAGCGCAGACAGACGTTAGGTCGGCTCCGAGACACAAAAGGGAAGAATATCTGCATCAGACATATGGCAGCAGTCCTGGCAGCTTTATTTTTTTTTTAATCGCCCCAGTTCAGGGTCACAGCCTTCTCCCAGGCTGTAGTAATCCTGAGCAAGCTCTTCTCGGGCCCCTCCTCGCAAAACTCAGATGAATGTGCAGCCCGAGCTCCAGCGGGCCGGATAGAATGAACTGACGGGCCGGATAAGGCCCGCGGGCTGTATTTAGCCCACCACTGCCCTAGACCATTGGGCAAGTTTAAGGGTTAACACGAGCCCTCTTTTTGCCTTCTCCCATTTTATAACCTGTTTGTCGGGGGCGATTTCATTTAGAAATCGTGGCAACCTGAAGCTGTTCAGAAATCCTGTAATCTTATGCAACACAGAGCACATAATGTCAAAGTGCAGCTGGCACAGTTACCCAGTCAGAGACTGCGAGGGTCAGTTTAAGATGCAGACACACTGATCAGATTTTCCATGGATTTTTATCCGCATGGATTCCTGGTTTGGGCGATAAGGTGGATCAGTGTGTGACGCCAGGGAAGTGTTTGATGTGTAATTAGCTGTCAGTTGCTCTGCGTGAGCTCTGTGCTCCTTCAGACACACACAGACACAGTGTGTAAAACTGGCAGCTGGTGTCTCAGCTTCCAGCACACCCGAGAGAATTCTGAATATTGAATTTGTTTTGTTAACTGCAACCTGAATGGTCCTATAAAACATACTCGATTGAATGATGCTAAACTATTA
Organism: Squalus acanthias; assembly: GCA_030390025.1. Lineage (NCBI taxonomy): Eukaryota > Metazoa > Chordata > Chondrichthyes > Squaliformes > Squalidae > Squalus > Squalus acanthias. The sequence goes on along the minus strand of CM059442.1, from coordinate 53,070,489 downwards.
GTGAGCAAATTAAAATAGCTGAATCTTCTTCTTAGGCAGTCCCTCGGAACCGAGGATGACTTGCTTCCACATTAAAAATGAGTTCTCAGGTGGCTGATGAGTCCAATGCGGGACCTACAGTCTCTGTCACAGGTGGGGCAGACGGTGGTTGAAGGGGCGGGTGGGTGGGGTGCTTGGGTTGACGTGCGCTCCTTCCACTGTTTGCGCTTGGCTTCCGCTTGCTCCCGGCGAAGAGACTCGAGGTGTTCGGCGCCTTCCCGGATGCTTCTCCTCCACTTTATGCGGTCTTGGGCCAGGGAATAAGAGATACCTGTCCTACAATTTGATCTGCATAAAACCGACAAGCAATGTTAACGTGATTAATACGTTAAATATATATATTGAGCTACCAATGGCTCATTTTTGTAAATTCGCCACATAACTGAGTCGTAGAGACCGGGTTGAATTTCTGGCTTACGCTGTTCTAAACTGGTGTCGGCCACAGTGGCAATAGGGGCTCAGAAGCTGAGGAATAATGAGCAAGTCTGCCCACTCTTGACCTCCATCCACTGATCTCTGCTGGAACTATCTCTAACCTCGATGCCAAGTGATCACACAGGGTCAGGCTCAGCTGGGATGGCCCACGTGATTGAATAGCCCGCTAAAAAAGTGAAAGGCGTGGTTGAACAGAGAGGCCTAGGGCTTTAAATATATATTTTCCTGGCAGTGCCAATGCGGGTAGATAGAACCCTAATGAAACAACAACCTGCATTCGTATAGCATCTTCTAATATAGAAAATGTCCCAAGGTGCTTCACAAGAGTGTAAAATGACAAAAATTGAAACTGAGCCAAAGAAGGTAATATTTACAGGGGTGCGGGGGGGGGGGGGGGGGGCGGTGACTAACAGCTTTGTGAAAGACTTGAGTTATAAGAAGGGTTTTAAAGGAAGAGAGAGAGAGATGGAGATGCTGAGAGGTTTAGGGAGGGTATTCCAGAGCTGGGGTTCTAGACTGCTGACGACATGGCCACCAATGGTAGGGCAAAGGGTGTGGGGGAATGCACAAGAGGCCAGCGTGGGAGGAACGCAGAATTCTTGGAGGGTTGTAGGGCTCGAGAAAGTTACAGGGATAGCGAGGGGTCTGGCCATGAAGGCATTTGAACACAAGCATGAGAATGTTAAATTCCAGGTGTTGGGGGACTAGGAGCCAGCGTAGGTCAGCGAGCACAGGGGGCGATGAGTGAGTGGAAGTCGGTGTGGGTTAGGATATGGGCAGCAGCGATTTGGATGAGTTGAAATTTATGGAGGGTGGAGAGCACAGTTACAGTCAAGTCTGGAGGTGATAAATCTGGAGGATAAAGACATGGATTAGGATTTTGGTAGCAGATAGGCTCCTTCTTGATCATTGCCTGCCTCCCTATTTCGTCCCCAACAATCGCCTCCCCCCCCCCGATTGCTTCTTCCCTCCTAGTCCCCAGTCGCCTGCCCCCCCCTTGTGATCACCCCCTCCCTCTCCATCACCTCCTCCTCTCCACCACCACCCACCCACCCACCCCCCCAGACCTACCCAGCAGCCCGAAATCCTATGCCGATTCGCCGGTGTGCTGCCTGGGCAGTGACCAGCAGGAGTCTGCAGCTGGCTGGTCTCATTTAAATGAGGCCCAATATTGGGTGTGCCTTGGGCCTGCCTGTTCCGGCGTGGGTAACATTCTAGGACATTGTCTGCATTGGTAGGAATGCCTGGTGCGGCGGGGGGAATGAGAGTTGAACCATATGAAACAAGGACACCTGCAGCCGAATTAAGGTTGATTGTTGAGTGACATGCAAGGTTACCAGAGCACCAACATTGTTGGCTCCACCTCTATTCAGTCTAGCATAGACGTCAGCTGCACTGACAGTCCACAGACTTTGAATTGTAGGTTACAGCTGTAATGTGTGCCCTATGGATATGCATGGTCAGCTATGGTTATGTGAGGCCTTTGCATGGGCCAGCTAAGAATGTGAAGCAGGTTGTCTGGCAACATTGTGTGGCATGTATATGTGGGACATAAACTTAACAAATTGGGTAAGATTAACTTTCTTAAAGTTTGCCATCTTCTTCTACCTGTTTCCAGGCCTTGCAGGTAACGCACACGGCATTGAGCCTGCTCACCATCTTCTCTGAGACATGCTGCACTGCTGTCCGCTGAGGTAGGTGCCTTGAAGCGGCAACCAGGACAACCTTACAACAGCAAAACTACTGCGGATGCTGGAAATCTGAAATAACAGCAGAAAATGCTGGAAACACTCAGCCGGTCAGGCAGCATCTGTGGAGAGAGAAACAGAGTCAGCGTTTCGAGTCGGGGACCCTTCGTCGGGACAACCTGCCTGGCAGCCAACTCATGCAGAAGCACTTCCCAGCCATCAAACAGGGAGTCAGTCGCCCACTGGCTCCGCCTCCTGCCTCTACATTTATTGTGCCAGCCATTGGGTATTGCTAATCATTTCCCACCCACCCCGCCCACACAACCCCCCAGCAAATATGGATTAAGATATCTACAGCCTTGTTAACAACTAAAGCAAATTTTGTTCCTCTATCTGGCCATTTACCTTTAAGATGCCACTTGCCGTTAAAGGTTCTCATCAATATCTTTAAAGGTTGCTGACATATGATTACCTACTTCCCCTCTGGGAAATTCCCAGCACCAGGTCCAACCAGGCCAGATCTTTGCCTCCTGTATTGAAATGAGACTGATCCTGATGGTTAAATTCGGAGTTCAGTGATTTTGGCCCGGCCAGTACTCATCCAATGAGGCGAGTGATAATCGTGATGCACCTGTCTGTGCACGGACATAAAGATCAAGGCCTCACCGTCTCGGGCGCGAGTTGCTGGTGCCTGTGGAAATGTACTCCAGGAAAAGTCAGTGCCCTGCGGAGAGGAGAGAAATAAACTACTAGAAATAGACTTGAAATTGTGTGACCTTGTTACTTTCCAAATTGGTGAAAAAAATACCAGGTGAGACCTTGGTGGGCTAGGAAGGACCCTGAACTAACATTTCAAAAAGGAACTCTGTGGGTTTCAGACAGACGAATACCACAAGGAACGCAGACCCTCCGGTCATTAATGTTGTAATTTAACACAGGGCCATTTCCGTTACCAGACGTGAAGATTAACATGTAAGGCAGGGTTTTGTTTTTTCAGTATACTGCCAACTTCTCTCTCTCTGCAAAATAATACTTATGATGCGGAGATGCCGGTGTTGGACTGGGGTGGACAAAAATGAGAAGTCGCACAACACCAGGTTATAGTCCAACAGTTTTATTTGAAATCACAAGCTTTTGGAGCACTGCTCCTTCGTCAGGTAAAGTGAAGGAATACAAATCAGCAAAGCATATATAGACAGAGAACAATGTGTAGCATACAATGTCAGACGACTACAGTAAATCTTACTGACTGCCCTCCATCACACCTCGGCAGAGATACAATCAGGTCAGTCAGGAAGGCATTACATCAAAGACACAGCAAAATACAGCTAAGACAATGAGGTGGGGCCACAGGGGGTCCAACGTGTCAAATGCTGCAGTTTGTATGGTTAAGCTTTTTACTTTTTTTTAAACTGGAAATCACATCTGTGAACAAGCCAACGACGACTCGAGTCTGGATGACTCTACGTCATGTATCGTGACATGAAACCAAAATCCCGGTTGAGGCCGTCCTCATGGGTGCGGAACTTGGCTATCAGTTTCTGCTCGATGATTTTGCGTTGTCGTGTGTCTCGAAGGCCGCCTTGGAGAACGCTTACCCGCAGATCCGAGGCTGAATGTACTTGACTGCTGAAGTGTTCCCCGACTGGGAGGTAACAATCCTGCCTGGCGATTGTTGCGCGGTGTCCGTTCATACGTTGTCACAGTGTCTGCATGGTCTCGCCGATGTACCATGCTGCGGTGCATCCTTTCCTGCAACGTATGAGGTAGACAACGTTGGTCGAGTCACCTGAGTATGTACCATGTACCTGGTGGGTAGTGTCCTCACATATGATGATGGTATCTGTGTTGATGATCTGGCATGTCTTGCAGAGGTTGCCGTGGCAGGGTTGTGTGGTGTCGTGGTCGCTGTTCTCCTGACAGCTGGGTAATTTGCTGCGAACGATGGTACTTTTGAGGTTAGGTGGCTGCTTGAAGGCGAGTAGTGGAGGTGTTGGGATGGCCTTAGCGAGGTGTTCGTCGTCATCGATGACATGTTGAAGGCTGCGAAGAACATGGCGTAGATTCTCCGCTCCGGGGAAGTACTGGACGACGTAGGGTACTCTGTTGGTTGTGTCCCGTGTTCGCCTTCTGAGGAGGTCTATGCGATTTTTCGCTGTGGCCCGTCGGAACTGTCGATCGACGAGTCGAGCGTCATATCCCGTTCTTACGAGGGCGTCTTTCAGCGTCCGTAGGTGTCCATCGCGTTCCTCCTCGTCTGAGCAGTCAGTAAGATTTACTGTAGTCGTCTGACATTGTACGCTACACATTGTTCTCTGTCTATATATGCTTTGCTGATTTGTATTCCTTCACTTTACCTGACGAAGGAGCAGCGCTCCAAAAGCTCATGATTTCAAATAAAACTGTTGGACTATAACCTGGTGTTGTGCGACTTCTCAAAATAATACTGTTTGAGAGAAATTGGGGTAGATTTTATCTTCACCACCTGGGCAGTAATGTGTCGGAGCAAATCGACCACCCATTGTTGAAACGGCCTGGAATGAAAATCAGACGTGTTTTCTAAAAGGGTAGGCACTCTGCTTCGCCAGATCACCAACCCGGTGAAGATGAATATCAACCCCATTCTGTTCAAAATCACTGAACTCATAATTTAACCACCGTGTTAACTACATATTTAAACTTTTTTATTTAGGGGCTAAAAGGGTTAAATTATGGGGACAGGTTGCATAGATTCGGCTTGTATTCTTTTGAATATAGAAGATTAAGCGGTGATCTAATTGAGGTGTTTAAGATGATCAAAGGAGTTGATAGGGTAGTTAGAGAGACCAGGCTCTCCTCTGGTGCGAGAGTCCAGAACAAGGGGATTTAACCTTAACATTAGAGCTAGGCCATTCAGGGGTGATGTCAGGAAACACTTCTTTACACAAACGGTAGTGGAAATCTGGAACTCTCTCCCCCAAAAAGCTGTTGAGGCTGGGGGGTCAATTGAAAATTTCAAAACTGAGATTAATAGATTTTTGTTAGTCAGGGGTATTAAGGGTGGCCGTGCCTTCTGTTGCCTAGGCCCTAAGCTCTGGAATTCCCTGCCTAAACCTCTCCGCCTCGCTACCTCTCTTTCCTCCTTTAAGACGCTCCTTAAAACCTACCTCCTTGCCTGCCCTAATTTCTCCTTATGTGGCTCGGTGTCAAATTTTTTGTCTTATAATACACCTGTGCAGCGCCTTGGGACGTTTTACTACGTTAAAGGCGCTATATAAATACAAGTTGTTGTTGTTGTGACGGAACTTAAGGCGGGTAGATGGAATTAAAATACAGATCAGCCGTGATCTAATTGAACAGCGGAGCAGTCTCAAGGGGCTGAATGGCCTACTCCTGTTCCTATGTAACTGGGACATTTTTTTTCCCTGCACAAAAAGCTAGCATCAAACTGAGACTGAAGGATACCCTGGACTCAGATTACAAACTATTTCCTGGATGATCTTTTCCTTATTAACAGAAATTGCAGTTTTATCTTTGACACAGTCATAACATTCCCCCGGTCTGCTCTGAATTCTTTTAGTGAAATTCTAAAACAGTTGACAGCTTAACAAAGCTTTTCCAGTTTAAATGAGAATCATTTGGAGAGAGGGTCTCTGATAAGCTACTCAGTAAATGGCAGCAAAAATAATTTTGGACTGTTCCCATAGCTTGAAGTCGAACACACATATTCCAGTCTGTTGCAAATCTATAAAGATGTCATACAAAGGGATCAGTATACATCGGTTTAAGTGCCGATATACAAGCCCAAACTACAGTATTAACTTTAACGGGCAAAGGTCGCAAGAGATGAATAGTTAAGGTTATGACACAAGGATCCGAAAAGAGAGACAGTTGAAATATAGCTTGACAGTATACACAAGTGAAATATAAGTGCATGACATGAAGATAGGGATAAAGAGCTAACACTTTGGTGATGGGGAAGCTAGGTTAAGAAATAATTATGACATGGCACAGCTCACAAGGTTGTTTGCTAATAATTAATTTTTGAATCACTTGAAGGAAATGTTCCTATCAAATTAAGTGTTTTTTCTTCAAGAAGATTGCACATGTCATTTTTATATAGTTTCCTACATTACAGCAGTGACTACACTTCAAAAGTACTTCATTGACCATAGAGCGCTTTGGGCCGTTCGAGGCACTATAGAAATGCAAGTCTTTCTTTCTTTTTATGCCCTAAATTTCATTTTAAACTTCCATTCCACATCTAAAACCATTTGGCATAGACATGCTGAGGCAGATGGAAGTGTTTCATATTATCAAACTGTATCTTGTTCTGATGTACCGTGGAGCATGGTAACTTCACACGGTGCGTGCTGCTCAGGGCTACTCCAGGAGCGGCCTTTACTGATGAAACTCCCACCAGATGACAGTTCCCTTTAATCTGAGGATAGATGGAAAAAACAAACTGCTCTGAAGTGCCAAAGATCAAATGCTGCACATGGATAGAATTAGTGCAAGTCAAAAGATTACCGGAAAGCTAGCAGGGACAAGTAATGAAGTAATCGACTTAAACAATGAATAGCACAAAATACAAAATATAAAGACACGAGATCTAAGTCAAATAGCGTGGTTTTATTTCTCTAAATGAACTATAATTAAATAAGGAAATCCAAATCACATTATACAGACAGCGAATCAGTAATGTCTTAACAACACTCATGTGTTTCATTTTTATTTCCTTTTTAAGGATAGAAATCTGTCATAACCCATTTGCTAATGTCACTTATGTCATTAATATGGAAATATGGTTTTTAAAACGACTCTTTACAATTCTAGGACCACACAAATGTTACTGAAACAATCTGGAGACAATAGTACTAGAATGAACAGCGGGTCAGACACCAACAACGTACATTTCTGTAGTGCTCCTTAAGTACAGCGAGATGTGTCAGAGTGCTTCACAGGGCAGGGAACGGAGAGTGAACTCTGAGCAAGTGACAGAAGCGGAGAAGATTGTGGGGGGGGGGATAAAAGCACAAAGAGAAGGGTCTTTAGGAGGCTTTTTAAGGAAGGTGACAAGGCAGAATTGTTGATGGAAGAGGTTTCAGAAGGTGGGTTCACAGTGGCTGGAGTGGTCACCAATGACGGACTGGAGGGAAGGGGAAACAAAGAGTAAACCAGTGCCATACAAGCAGACAACGTGTGCGGGGATGGATGGCTGGAGGAGATCACTATGGTAGGTTGGGACGAGGCCATGGAATAATTGTGAGATGAGGACAAGGATCTGAAAGCTAATAGGCTGGGGCACAGGGAGTCAGTGGAACTAGATAAGGACTGGGTGATGGCAGTACGGGCTTTTGTGCAAGGGATGATGTGGGCAGCAGCATTTTGGATGGGCAGTTTTTTGTGGAGGCTAGCAAGGAGAACATTGGGGAAATAAAACTTTTGGGTAAAAAAGGCAGTCAAGAACATGAAGGCAACCATTTAAAATAGAGCTCTGACATGCAAAGGCTATATTGAGAAGCTCAGTGGAGATCTGTACTTCTTTTTGATTCTCATTGAATTCATGCTGCAATGATAACTTTGGACTTGAAAGAGAAGCACCTGAACCCAATAAATACTGCCGTAAAATGTTCACAGAACAAATCCAAATTACACACAGATACACTGTGAAGTGAATGAAAACTGTCTCAAAGAATGCCGGGAATGGTAGCATAGTAGTTATGTTACTGGACAATTAATCCAGAGGCCTGGACTAATGATCCAGAGACGTTCAAATCCCACCACAGATGGGAACTTAAATTCAGTTAATTAAATAAATCTGGAATAAAAAGCTAGTATCAGTAATGATGAAACTATCGGATTGTCGTAAAAATCCATCTGGTTCACTAACTGCCCTTTAGGGAAGGAAATCTGCCATCCTTGCCTGGTCTGGCCTATATGCGACAGCAATAGTGGTTGACTCTTAACTGCCCTCTGAAATGGCCTAGCAAGCCACTCAGTTGTAACTGCTACAGAAAACAATAATAAGAATAAAACCGGATGGCACCGGACACGACAATGGCACATCCAGGTCAGTCGACCCTGCAAAGTCCTCCTCACCAACATCTGGGGACTTGTCCCACAGACTAGTCAAGCAACAGCCTAACAGAATCATTCAGCCAATGTCCCAAACTCCTCCATCACCATCACCATCCCTGGGTATGTCCTGTCCCACTGGCAGGACTGACCCACCAGGGGTGGTGATACAGTTGGGAAGGAGTGGCCCTGGGAGTCCTCAACATTGACTCCGGACCCCATGAAGTCTCAGGGCTTCAGGTCAAGCATGAGCAAGGAAATCTCCTGCTGATTACCACCTACTGCCCTCCCTCAGCTGATGAATTATGTTGAACACCACTTGGAAGAAGCACTGAGACTAGCAAAGGCACAGAATGTACTCTGGGTGGGGGACTTCAATGTTCATCACCAAGATTGGCCCGGTAGCACCACTACTAACCGAGCTGGCCGAGGACATAGCTGCCAGCCTGCGACAGGTAGTGCGAGAACCAACATGAGGGAAAAACCTACTTGACCTCATCCTCACCAATCTACCTGTCGCAGATGCATCTGTCCATGACAGCATTGATAGCAGTGACCACCGCACAGTCATTGTGGAGATGAAGTCCCATCTTCACACTGAGGACACCCTCCATTGTGTTGAGTGGCACTACCACCGTGCTAAATGGGATAGATTCGGAACAGATCTAGCAGCTCAAAACTGGGCATCCATGAGGCGCTGTGGGCCAACAGCAGCAGCAGAATTGTATTCCACCATAATCTGTAACCTCATGGCCCGGCATATCCCTCACTCTACCATTACCATCAAGCCAGGGGACCAACCCTGGTTTGATAAGGAGTGTAGAAGAGCATGCCAGGAGCAGCACCAGGCATACCTAAAAATGAGGTGCCAACCTGGGGAAGCTGCAACACAGGACTACATGCATGCTAAAAAGTGGAATCAGCTCGCTATAGACAGGGCTAAGCAATCCCACAATCAACGGATCAGATCAAAGCTCTGCAGTCCTGCCACATCCAGTCGTGAATGGTGGTGGACCATTAAACAGCTAACAGGGGGGAGGGGGAGGTGCCATGAATATCCCCACCCTCAATGATGGTGGAGCCCAGCATGTGAGTGCAAAAGACAAAGCTGAAGCGTTTGCAACCATCTTCAGCCAGAAGTGCCAAGTGGATGATCCATATCGGCCTCCTCTTGAGGTCCCCACCATCACAAAAGCCAGTCTTCAGCCAATTCGATTCACTCCACGTGATATCAAGAAACGGCTGAGCGCATTGGAGACAGCAAAGGATTTGGCCATGACAACATCCCGGCTGTCGCGCTGAAGACTTGTGCTCCAGAACTAGCCGCGCCTCTAGCCAAGCTGTTCCAGTACAGCTACAATACTGGCATCTATCCGACAATGTGGAAAACTGCCCAGGTATGTCCTGTCCACAAAAAGCAGGACAAATCTAATCCGGCCAATTACTGCCCCATCAGTCTGCTCTCAATCATCAGCAAAGTGGTGGAAGGTGTCGTCGACAGTACTATCAAGCAGCACTTACTCAATGATAACTTGCTTACTGATGCCCAGTTTGGGTTCCGCCAGGACCACTCAGCTCCAGACCTCATTACAGCCTTGGTCCAAACATGGACAAAGGAGCTGAATTCCAGAGGTGAGGTTAGAGTGACTGCCCTTGGCATCAAGGCAGCATTTGACCGAGTGTGGCATCAAGTAGCCCTAGTAAAACTAAAGTCAATGGGAATCGGGGGAAAACTCTCCATTGGCTGGAGTCATACGAGCACAAAGGAAGATGGTTGTGGTGGTTGGTGGTCAATCATCACAGCCCCAGGTCATCGCTGCAGGAGTTCCTCAGGGCAGTGTCCTAGGCCCAACCATCTTCAGCTGCTTCATCAATGAACTTCCCTCCAACAGAAGGTCAAACATGGGGATGTTCGCTGATGACTGCACAGTGTTCCGTGCCATTAGCAACTCCTCAGATAAAGAAGCAGTCCATGCCCACATGCAACAAGACCTGGACAACATTCAGGCTTGGGCTGCTAAGCGGCAGGTAACATTCGTGTCACACAAGTACCAGGCAATGACTATCTCCAACAAGCGAGAGTCTAACCACCGCCCATTGACATTCAACGGCATTACCATCGCTGAATCCCCCACCATCAATATCTTGGGGGGTCATCATTGACCAGAAACTTAACTGGACCAGCCACATAAATACTATAGCAACAAGAGCAGCTCAGAGGCTAGGTATTCTGCAGCGAGTGTCTCACCTCCTGACTCCCCAAAGCCTTTCCACCATCTACAAGGCACAAATAAGGAGTGTGATGAAATACTCTCCACTTGCCTGGATGAGTGCAGCTCCAACAACACTCAAGAAGCTCGACACCATCCAGGACAAAGCAGCCCACTTGATTGACACCCCATCCACCACCTTAAACATTCACTCCCTCCACCATCGGCGCGCTGTGGCTGCAGTGTGTACCATCTACAAGATGCACTGCAGCAACTCGCCAAGGTTTCTTCGGCAGCACCACCCAAACCCGTGACCTCTTCCACCTAGAAGGACAAGGGCAGTAGGCGCATGGGAACACCACCACCTCCAAGTTCCCCTCCAAGTCACACACCATCCTGACTTGGAAGTGTATCGCCGCTCCTTCATCGTTGCTGGGTCAAAATCCTGGAACTCCCTCCCTAACAGCACTGTGAGAGTACCTTCACCACACGGACTGCAGCGGTTCAAGAAGGCAACTCACCACCACCTTCTCAAGGGCAATTAGGGATGGGCAATTAATGCTGGTCTTGCCAGTGACGCCCACATCCCATGAACGAATAAAAAAAAAGCCTATGGCAGAGATTACAAAGGAATCCAGACATTGATCACATATAATAACAATCCAAATATTGTTTAAATTTGAGTGAAGCAACATTTTTTATGTACACCAGATACTGGTAATCACGTCCATTTAACCATTTCACCACCACACAGCATCTATAGATTTGAACAAACTCCATTCATGTAATTAAAAGTTAAAATCGAAAAATGCAATTCAAAGTTTATTCGTATCAGCCAGCACTGAGGATGAAAGAAGGCTGGTGCAAAGAGTGACCCAACTTACTAGTTTTACAGTGATTAGTATATTAAGGAAATTACAAATTCAAACATTTAAGACCAAATAAAAGTTTAAAGAACTACTTTTTCGCAGATTTGTTTTCTTCCTGCAAATGGCTCTTCTTTGTGCAAGAAAAACTAGAGAGAAAGACTCAGGAGGAGATTAATGAGACATTGACAATTATGGTGAGTGAAGTACCAGTGGATTGGAAGCAGGCTAATGTGGTGCCCATATTTAAAAAGGGCGACAAATCAGACCCCGGCAACGACAGATCCATCTGTCTTACTTCAATTCCATGTTGAATAGTGGAATTGATTATCTAGAGTTGTCTCAAGGACTGTTGAGCATTGTGTTAATCTAATAAACAGCAGTCAACATGGCTTCAGAAGGGGAAGGTTCTTCCTGATCAAGCTCCTCAATTTCTTTAAGGAAGCGACAACCCGATTGTACTGAAACCCTGCAACATGGTGTACCTTGGTTTCCAAAAGGCGTTTGACAACATTCTACAATGGAAAGCTATTAGTCAAACTCAAAGCTGTGGGGATCCATGGTAAATCTTCGGAATCGATCAGAAAATGTCTGAAATGTAGGAAGCAACGGGTACTTCTTAGAGGAATTGTGTCGGGAGGACGAAATTACTGTGTGGGATCATGACTGTTTCTAATTTATATCAATGAGGGATTGAGAAACCCAATGCAAGTGAATCACAATTTTTATGACAACAAACTCAGTGAAGTTGAATGAAGCAGCTCAGAAATCACAGAATGTGGGTAGAAAGATGGTAAATGACCTTGAATGCAGATAAGTGTAAGATATTGCACAAAGGAGAATAAGTGATTCATGGACTCCATGAATGGTTTGAAAAAAGCTAAGGATGAGGTTGAAAGAAACCTGGAAGTTTTGGTAGACTCGATGCTTAACATGTCCAGCCAACGGAGAGCAGCAATCAACAAAGTCAACAGACTGTTCAACTACACAGCCAAAGCAGTAGAATATAAGTCAGGAGAAGTCATGGTTAAACTGCGCAGTGCACTGGTCAGTCTGCACCTTGGAGTGGTGTGTCCAGTTCTGGTGGCCGAGAAACTAGGAAGACATTCAAGCACTGGAGGCATTGCAGAGAAGAGTCATGAGTGGAAAAGTTATGAGTTACGAGACTGCAGAAAATTGTGACGGGGTTTGATAAGGTAGACATAGAGAACATATTTCCGCTTGTGGGGGAATCCAAAACTAGGGGCCGTAAATATGATAGTCACTAATAAATCCAATAGGGAATTCAGGAGAAATTTCATTACCCAGAGTGATTACAATGTGGAACTTGCGACCACAAGGTGTAGTTGAGACGAATAGCATAGATACATTTAAGGGGAAACTAGATAAACACACGAGGGAGAAAGGAATAGAAAGATGTGCTAATAGGGTAGATGAAGAGGGGTGTGAGGAGGCTCGTGTGGAGCATAAATGCAGGCGTAGACCAGTTGGGCCGAATGGCCTGTTTCTGTGCTGTAGACTCTATGTAGTTCTAAGTAAAAAAAACTAGGGTTTTATCAAGCTAGAAAGGAGGCATCTAACAGGGCAATCTTATAGACATATATAAAGGTATTTAAGGGTATGGAAAAGGTAAATCCAGAATATTATTTGAAACTAAATTGCTAGTGGGACAAAAGAAAAAAAATTCAAACTACTAAAAGGGAGCTGCAGTGGTTCCAGAGGAAGGTCCACCACTACCTTCTCAGGGCAACTATGAAGGGCAATTAATGGCAGCCTTGCTTGCGACACCCACATCCCAAAGAGTGATCAGCATGTGGAATAGACTTCCAGATAGAGTAGTAAGGTGAAAAGCTTGGAATCATTTAAGAAGCGGTTGGATGGGGGGATGAATTACGATGGGTTGAATGGCCTTCCTTGTTTGTAAATTACCTTGTGACTTTATAATGAAGGTAGAAATGCCAGTCAAACATAACATTGAACGTACATCAGCAGAAGAATAATTAGATAAAGGAAACATTTTAATAGATTTCTCCAATGTTCTGATTTATACCACTTGACCTTTTACTTTATCCCTATACTGAGAAGATGGGGAAGATATCAGCATTTCCTACCCTCTGACCAGCTGGCACTGATATCAGCCACCCGCCCATTGTCCATCCCGTTGCAAAGGGCTAGAGTTCAGGACTTTGGCTGGTTTCCCTCACTTACTGTCCCTGCACCAAAGAGTAAAAAAAAGGAGATAGTGGTAGGGGGGTGGGGGGTGGGGGTGGGGGGCGGTCTATGGAAGCGGGAGGTAGGAGGACTGGTTGTGATGCCCAACTCCCTGCCTCCGGACCATCAAAGGGACTCAGCAATGGAAGCAAGACTCATTCCAAGCACATTTAAGACAGCAACATTTGGGGAACTTCTGTCCCCTTTAACTAGAGCTCCCACCGTTTGAGGTGCTGCTACAGCTCCACGGGAGTTTTCTATCTGGCAGTGGTGGGCTCCCTCTGCAAGGAAGAGCTCCCACTGGGAGCCTGCCCTACACACACAATTAAACCCAACCAAGGAAAAGAAAGTTAGAGCCATGGCAGGGGTGGACCAGCAGGAAGAGGAAAACCCAGCTTGTATCATCAAATCTCAGTGCTTTGCTGTATTAACCCCACCTTAGAAATGTCTGACCATATTGAGTTACATCGAATCTACAGCACAGAAACAGGCCATTCGGCCCAACTGGTCTATGCCGGTGTTTATGCTCCACCCGAGCCTCCTCCCACCACTCTTCATCTCACCCTATCAGCATACCTTTTTCTATTCTTTTCTCCTTTGTGTACTTACCTAGCTTCCCCTTAAATGCATCTGTGCTCTTCACCTCAGCTACTCCTTGTGGTAGCGCGTTCCATATTCTTGCCACTCTCTGGGTAAAAAAGTTTCTCCTGAATTCCCTATTGGATTTATTAGTGACTATCTTATATATGTGTCTGCCCAGAGTGTCCCTCTGATATAAATACATTTTAATTAAGTGGGAACTTTCTCTGCTGTATATTTCTGGCGAGTTTAATTATTAACACGAAGCATCTTCTTGGAAAACCGATATTAATTTGCATGTTAACTGAGCTGTTGACTTGACGAGACTTGCTCCTGATGTGCGAGTTTTTACAGCCTAGTAGATGCCAGTTAAACCCCTCCCCCCCACAACCTGGCCCGAGCAGCTTCACTTCCCCAAGCTCCCAGTGGTTTACAGGAGCCTAAATCGTTGATATATTTTACAATATTTCCCTTGAACATATGCTTATTTACACGATGTAACTGGAACTCCATCTAGATCAACAACTGGATTCAGTTTCTTACCACATTAAGCCGCAGTGTTTAGATATTTATTTATTAAGAGTATTTATGCAGGATTGCCCAGTTAAGCCTGAAAGCTTATTTAAAAGGAGTTCCTGTTGAAGAGTTGAGTTACATTTGTTTTTGCATTGAGCCACGGAACACATTGGATAATGCTAGGTTCCTTTTTTATTTCAAAGACTGTACATGACATTGGGGTAGATTTTGACTTTGCACGATACGGGTGATAGCGGGTCATGGGGAGAGATGTAAAGCATGGCCGCCCATTCTCTATCGCCCGTTTTACACTATTGCGCAAAGTCAGAATCTATCCCAGTTCTGTGCCTAATACGTGTGTCATAGCATTTACCACAGGGCAGGGTGAGAGGGAGCCTGACTCAGCTGTTCATCGCCATGATTTGAATCCATTAACAGTGAAGTCAAACTTAGCTCTAATTCTTTGGAACTCAAAGAACACAGTATGAGTACCACAATTACACTGCTGAATTTGCAAATAGAACCTGAATTACTCTCCAAAATGGGTTCTGCCCTCAAAGCTGACTATTAGCATGAAATCTTATCTCTGAGTGTGGTTATTGCAGTGTTATATAGAAACTAAACTAGGAGCAGGAGTAGGCCATTCGGCCCGTCGAGCCTGCTCCACCATTCAATACTATCATGGCTGATCATCCAAATCCAGTACCCTGTCCCTGCTTTCTCACACAGAATCCCCATCGAGCCTGCACCGACACATATCCCACCCTATCCCCGTAACCCCACATAATTAATTCCCCCTAACATATCCCTTCCTATCCTATCCCCGTAACCCCACATATTTAATCCCCCCCTAACACTAAGGGTCAATTTATCATAGCCAAATCAACCTAACCCGCACATTTTTGGACTGTGGGAACTGTTATGCTTGAATTAGTACAGTAATACTTGTATTAGTACAATTATATCTGCATTAGTACAGTAATACTTGTATTAGCACAATTATATCTGCATTAGTACAGTAATACTTGTAGTAGTGCCTCTATGGTCATTGCTTGGATCAATGGTACCATTCTTACCTCTAAGTAAGAAGGTTATGGGTTCAATCCCCATTGCAGTCTTCGAGAACATAATCTAAGCTGACGTTTCAATGCAGCATTGAGGGACTGCTATATTGTCAGATGAGATATTAAATGAAGTCCCTGGATGTAAAAGAACCCGGGTTAGAAATTGGTATGCGTTGCACCCATTTTGAGTTTATGAGTCCCAGGCATCCGTTGAAAATGTAAATTAGGGGCCTAGGGCCTGTTAAAGGACCCCTTTGACAAATTGGTCACAGAGCAGGCCTTGTGTCGACCAAGCTCAGGATTCTTCGGTCGCCTCCACGGTTGCCAACCAAAGGTCAGTTTTTGAAAATACTTTTTCAAAAGCACCTTCCTATGGAGCCAGGAGGAACAGAAGTGCTCCCCCGACTGTATATGAGTTGTGATCGCGTCCCTCCATCATAGCCCGCTGCAACCCCTCCTCTAACACCACCCCCCCCCCCCCGCCCCGGGACCTCCCCGAGGGCCGCTGCCAGCGAGGCAGGCTGCCTGAATTTGGTTTCTGCAGTGGAGCGAGCTTCCAGTGTAGGCATGGCCAGTACCGGCAGCTCACCCCAAGGACCAATTTCTAGCGCTACTAGGGTTTCTTGCTTTGGGCGTGCGTTTCCTTCACATCGGTCGGGGCTGGGCCTTAAAATTTTCAAAGAAGAGCAGGATGTCAGGCTAGCAATCATCCCTCAACCAACATCAGTTGTTTGTATCATTTGTTGTTTCCGGGACCTGGCTGTGTGCACTTTGACTGATGTGTTTGCCTATTTACAATAATGACTGCACTATTAGTTCAAAAATAATTCACTGGCTGAGGACAGTATAAATGCAAGTTATTTCCTGTTTATTCAGACAGTAATACTTGCATCACTCGCTTTCTTCTCCACACTCCTTGAACAAGTTGTTGCCTCCGAGAGCTACGCCCACAATTCCCTGCTCGACTCCCTCCAAATAGATTTCCACCCCTTCCACAGCTCCGAAATGGCCCTAATCATAGTCACAAATTAAATCCTCTGTGACTGTGACTATGGTGCATTATCTCACCTCATCCTCCTTGACCTCACTGCAGCCTTTGACATGGTTGATGCCATCCTTCTCCAATGCCGCTCCTCTATTGTCCACCTCCATGGAACTGCGCTCACTTGGTTCCACTCTTGCCTGTCTAATAATAGTCAGAGCATCTCTAGCAATGCCAACTCTTCCCACACCTGCACTATCACACCAGAGACCCCAAGGATTCCATCCTTGCCCCCCTCCGCCCCCCCCCCCCTCTTCCTTATCTACATGCTGCTCCTTGGGGACAACATCTGAAGCTACAGGGTCAGCTTCCACATGTACCCTGATGTCACCCAGCTCTATCCCTCCACTGCCTCTCTTGACCCCTCCACTGTCTCTGTGCTGTCAGATTTCTTGTCTGACATCCAGTCCTGGATGCACTGTAACTTGCTCCAGCTAAAAATCGGGAAGACTGAAGCCATTGTCTTTGGCTCCCTGGCACAAGCCTTGCCACCAACTCCATCCTGCTCCCCGGCCACTGTCTCAGGCTGAACCAGATGACTTGCAATCTCAGCCACCTATTCAACTCCAAGCTGTGCTCTGACTCCATCTCCTCTCCATCCTACCTCATTCCATCTTCTGTGAAACTCTTATTCATGCCTTTGTCACCTCCAGACTCAATTAATCCAATGCTTTCGTGATCGGTCTCCTATCCTTCATCCAGCTTATTCAGAATTCTGCTGCTCATATCCTATCTTGTCCATCACTCCAGTCTTCGTTGACCTACATTTAAAATTCTCATCCTTCTGTTTAAATCCCTCCATGGCTTCACTTATCCCTATCTCTGTAACCTCCTCCAGTCCTTGCTCCCTGTTCCACTGGCACCAGCCCTTTGTTAATCTCTCCTTCGCTTCGCCCCCCCGCCCCCCCATTGGAGTCTGTGCTTCCAGCCACTAGCTCAGGAATTCTGTCCTAAAATACCTTCATCTCTCCCCCTCCAACTCTTAGGACCCTCTTTAAAATCCACCTCTTTTCTAAGCTTTTGGTCACCCTTCCTTAATTCTCTAAATGCGCGTCCTGATGCAGCTCACCAGATTCATCAAAGGAAACTGGGCCAGAGCTGCCACCACGGAAGTAAATCGCGAGGGAGGGGCTCGAGATCGTGGCAGGTGGGTTTCTGGCAGCGACCCACATTATGTTTGTAAGCCCTGGCCATGCACTCCTGCTCCTCTGGGGCCCACAAAAATAAGTTCACAATAACCTTTGGTGAGCCTCTTATCCTCCATCACCCGTGGAACTGGTCAAAGCCTGCAATTGGGGTCCTATTTTGATCTACATTGGCTTCTGGTCCAGAGCCTCCTCAGATTTAAAATTCTCACCTTTGTGTTCAAGTCCCCCCACGGTCTCGCCCTTCCCTATCTCTGTAACCTCCTCCAGCCCTCCAAGATCTCTGCGGTCCTCCAATTCTGGACTCCTGCGCATCCCCAATTCCCTTTGCCCCACCATTGGCGGCCGTGCCTTCACAGCTGTCTAGCCCCCAAGCACTGGAATTCCCTCCCTAAACCTCACCGCCTCTCTACCTCTCTCCTCCTTTAAGACGCTCCTTAAAATCTACCTCTTTAACCAAGTTTTGGTCACCTGTCCTAGTATCTCCTTAAGTGGCTCGGTGTCAAATTATGTCTGATAACGCTCCTGTGAAGTGCCTTGGGACGTTTTGCTACGTTAAAGGTGCTACATAAATGCAAGTTGTTGTATTTACGCCATAGGACCCAGATTTCCATATTAAAAGGGGCCTATCACCTGAATCAGGCATGTGCTCTGGACGCCTGGCGGTAGCCCCCTTTTAAAATGGTGCCAGCTGCTTCGCCTGTGTTAACAGAGTGGTAAGGCTCCCGACCCCATTGGAGGCCATTACCGACCGTTAATGCCAGGCGAGTGGAAGCAAAATTAACCCCATTGTCACAGGGCTAATATAAATATGGCAATAAACAATGGTGATTCTAAACAGCCAATCGAACTTACAAGTATAATGTAGTCTTAAGATTGTGAGGCACAGCACAAATCAGAATTTCTGTGTAACCGTTCAGCTACCTGAGGCACTTTCATGATGTCTGGAATGCCTAAAGCTCTTACCAATAGCAATAGGAAGTTTCTGGTATCACCTGATCTCCTCTGTAAAGTAGTCCTCGCAACATGCCTGAACAGTATTCGTGCTGATCAATGACACCATTATAGTAGGATCACTAAGAACAACACGTTTGCATCCCTGTCCTCAAGGCCAACCTGAGCAAGTAATGGACTACGGCCAGTTCATGCTTCAAATGGGAACTATAATGGAATGAAACACAAACCAAGAACATGAGCCCGGAGGAATCTCCCAGAGCAGATGGTAAAAGAGGCCTCAGGCAAATGGAATGTTACACCCTGAGACCTGGGTTGGGATAATGATTGCCCAGGCTATCAGTTCGCAGGCCTGAGTAATTCATTTACGTTGGTGGTGGTGGGGGCGGGTGCGGGAGTGGGGGGGGGGGGGGAGGAGGAGGAGATGGGGTAATCTATTCATACATAAACCCATCAGATTCTAAATCCATTACAGGCTGCATCAAAGCACAGCTTTGATCCTGAGATCTTACTAAATGGAAAAGTTTTAGGAGTCATTTGTAATATAAGAAGTGTTGGATTTTGAACACCTTGTAAAAAGAAACACAGAGAGGGATACCCCAGTGCCCTCCTGCATATGGCACAGAGGTCAAGGTACTCCAAAAATAAAAGAGCAGGTCGTTGCTCAATCTAACCTTCACCCCTCAGGTCACCATCCTTAATGGAAGTCAGAATCCTTTCTGCCATGTTATGATAGTGAGATTCCAAAGGTCAAGCCCTAAGAAGCCATTAAAGATTGAAGTTTAAATCGGAGAAATGAAACGATTATGTTATATTCAACGTTGAGCCAGCATTTAATATTTTTCTTTGAGTCCTTGTGCAAATTATCATTTGACGTTTAAGAACTTAAGGAAAATGAAGGAGAACGTTTCAAGCTAAAATTGGGAAGACAATCTGTTACGTATATTTTTTAAAATGCATCTCAAGTAATGGTAGATTCACTTTTGGATTTCAAAACTGATTCCAATCGAGTAAGTGCAAACGGTCCAGCAGTTTAATATTAACCATGCGGATTCCTGTATCTTTGGGCCTGCAGGATTTTTTTTTGCAGAGAATCAAACTGCATTTCCAGGGCAGTGATTTCTACAGTTTGTGCAGCAAAACAGAGGAGCAAAGATTTGGGATCAGCGTTCTGCATATGAGGCACGTATACCAGTGACGTGGTGCTGCAGCACTGCAGTAACGCCTGTTGCCTAGGCACCTGCATTATCACTTTAGACCTATTATTGCATCTACTCCGCCTCTTCCCACCCCCCTCTCCTCCCCCCTCTCCTTCCCCCTCAGCCGCCCTTTATACATCTCTCCCGATTATCACTTCTATTGACTTCAATGGAAATACAAATCGAGATAGATGTAAAACTGGCTGCCGACTCGCTATCACCTGTTTTACACTATCGCACAAAGTCAAGATCTACCCCATTGAGTTTAATTTCACAGATTGTTAAATGGAAATAGCAGGATTTGTATATATTCTTGGTCAATAGGCGGGATTGTTAACCGTCTCTAGTCACTGAGAATTCACACTGCTTCCAATGGCTTGAATTACATGGAAATCTAGGAGTTCTAAGTGTTTCAAGCTGCATCCAGGAAGTTTACAGAAAACTTCTACTTTTTAAAAAGGCATCATTTTCATGAAGACTTTTTTTCCCCCTGTAATACCCTTCCTCATCTGTCTCTAACTACACAACATAATGATGCAATAGGTGTCGACACTCGTCATCATGGCACATGCATGTGACATCACTGTGGTGAAAATAACACTCTACTCCTCTCTCTCGCCCCAAACAATAAAGTGTTTGCTTGAAGCCTTTTCACGAACATGGTGCCCTTTTAGTTACTAAAGAGATATTTTTAATGAGATCGTACAATTAATGAACCCCTCCGAAGCTGATGGCCCTGGTTTCCTCAACAATAGCACGCAATGTTCTCCTCAGAGCAGAGGTGTTCAAAATCATGAAGGGTTTTGATAGAGTAAATAAGGAGAAACTGTTTCCAGTGGCAAGAGGGTCGGTAACCAGATTTAAGATAATTGGCAAAAGAACCAGAGGGTAGATGAGGATTATTTTTTTTTACGCTGCAAGTTGTGATCTGGAATGCACTGCCTGAAAGGGCGGTGGAAGCAGATTCAATAGTAACTTTCAAAAGAGAATTGGATAAACACTTGAAAAGGAAACATTTCCAGGGGTATGGGGAAAGAGCAGGGGAATAGGACTAATTGGATCGCTCTTTCATAGTACCGGCACAGGCACGATGGGTTGATTGACCTTCTGTGCTGTATGATTCCATGATTCAAATGTGGCACCATCATCATTATCAAGTGACGAAATGCTGACAATCATCTTGAAGTTATTAACAGCTGCTCTTAGTTTGCAGAAAACAGCTCTTGAAATCTGCTATTATTTCTTCAAGAGACAAAAACAAATTTATCTTCGGAACTTAATATTAGGAATGTATTCTGTGTGTTACATGCAAGTCGAAGCTGCAAGACAATACCTCCTCTCTCTCTCTGGGGCACAGTATAACCCTCACCACAATAAACGTGCGAGTGAAACATCTGTGGAACATATGCCAGTCAGGACGGGCGACGCACGAACTCCGCCTGGAAAGTACCAGGCAGTCTAGAACCCTTTCCTGAAAGTTCACATGAGCCACACAGCTCCCACACAAACCCAGGCCACTTCCCAAGAACGTCAGCAGGAAGCCACAAGTTAACAGTCCCTCCCAGTGCTCCACAAAGGGCAATGACCCAACTCTGCAAGCCCCATCATCATGTATGGAAGACCTTTGATAGCCCTGACTCAGCCAAACTCCAGGGACAATTAGCAAATTATCCCAACCCTCAAACAAGGCACTACTCCCAGTGTGTCAAATTCATATTGCCTACCCCAAAATACTAAATTGTTTCCTTGTAAAGTAAGTACCGTAAGTCAAAATTGTGCGGTAACTTCACAAAATAAATGCACCTACATTTTTCTTAAGAATTTTTTTCAGAATAGATGAAAAGTAATGCAAATCAGAGATGTTTACTGTTCAGTTTTAGTTACGTTTTCCATTGAGCAGGCTTGGGGGTAAATTCCTATTTGTGCTGCTAGTGAAATGTGTTTGGATCAGACAATGTGAGCAAGAGACTGACTGCACAATCTGCTGTGATTCTGTGTGCAAGTGCAAGAGTTCTTTGTTGCCCGTTCAATACAGGGCCTGAAATTCTGGGGTTGCTACTCCGCCATCAGAAATGTGGCAGAGCAGGACCCCCGGTTCCCGGTTGACCCCGCACCAAATCGTGAGATAGCTGGCCTCAACTTTTCAATCCTCCTTGCCATGGGACTGAAGAGTAGCTAGTGTAACCACCCTTGGGGATGGGGGGGGGGAGAGAAAAATAAACCAAGTAACTATTGAACAGTTAGTCTAATGTCTCTTAGAACCCCTAATTGTTGAAAAAGATGTAAAAGAAAGAGGTCTCGGTGACAGATCAGACGTAAGGGCAGAAGCTGAGCTGAAGATCAGCAAATGCCAGAGAAGCATAGGTGTTTGTGGGAGATGAATAGGATGGCTTCAGTTTTGCAGACATTAAGCTGGAAGAAGTTTTTTTGGTGCAGATCCTAAAATTGGATAGGCAGTTGGAGACGCTGGTGACAGCCATGGTCTTGATGGAGAGGGTGACAACAAAGGAGATCACAGAGGTAGGAAGAGGTGAGGCCGTGGAGGGATTTGAAGGTAAGAAGTAGCTTAAAAGTCAATTCTCTGGGGCACAGGAAGCCAGTGGAGGCTGGAGAGGAGAGGAATGATGAGGATCAGTATTCACAGTCCTCCAACTAGTCTATTTCTTGTTCCCTGCTCCCTCCTCTCCACCATTGGTGCTTACTCCTTCAGCCACCTTGTCCCACGCTATGGAATTTCTTTCCTCAGCATCTCTGCCTTGACACCTCCCTACCTCCTGGCCTTCAAAGACTACCCTTAGACCCACTTTTTGCACCTGTGCTTTTTTTCTCCTCCTGACTTTCTTCCTTGTATCATCCCCG
Source organism: Squalus acanthias (assembly GCA_030390025.1). Classification (NCBI taxonomy): domain Eukaryota; kingdom Metazoa; phylum Chordata; class Chondrichthyes; order Squaliformes; family Squalidae; genus Squalus; species Squalus acanthias. Next base: position 53,047,625 of record CM059442.1, on the reverse strand, counting down.
CTTGCGTTCACTCATTATCCATCGCACATGTAATGACTGCTATAGAAATGTAAATTGTTGTTGTTGTTCTAGTAGCTGAGCTATACAGCCAGGTAGGGCCCAGATTTGATATCTTAGCAGATCTCAGCTGGGGTGGTGGTAGGCGCATTATAACTGGCCTCAGTGCCCTGTGTTAAGAAAGGGACAAACAGCCTGCATTCCTGCTCATGATCGATATCCAGCAAACTTTTGTTGGGAGTGCAGCTGTGTCGCCATTTGAGGACAGGATCAATCTCTGCTGCGGATGTCCTTCACGGTCAACTAACCTACACACATTCATTGTGGCCACTTGGATGAGATACTAGAGGGTGACTGGCACCAAGCAAGGAGTCAATGGGCTTGAAATTGGTTGGGCGATAGTGACAAGGCAGGCCATTGTACACCTCGCCTGATTGGAAAAGGAAACCAAGTGGGATGTGAAATGGGCTGCCGATTCACTTTCGCTCCATTTGCTCATTTTACACTACCGCCCAAAACCAATTTCACCCCCAGTGCCTTCAGGGGAAGGGAAATAATTGCCAAGAAAATAGACAAAAAGGAAGGAAAAAGTCAACAAGGGCCAACATGGTGTAAATAGTGGAGAACACTGAGCTAGTTATCAATTTTAAAAAAGTGGTAGAAATGAATCATTCTCAATCTCTTCCAAAACGCTCAAAGGGTTGATTACATTTTCTACAGGATTATAGAGGGTGTTCAAAAGTGACTCTGGGTTTTCATGTACACAGCTACAACTGTGTCTAAAGAAACCTCCTCAGACACCAGGGATTCCAGGGTTGAAATCAAAGAACTGGCTATTCAGATATTAAACTGAAACATTTTTTTTAAATTGAGCAGCATCATAACTGCCTCAAAAATGGTCCTGATATTGAACGATCATGAATAATACAGTGGCAAACACACGCTCGCCAAGAAAGATGCAGATTAGCCTCCGACATTTTGAAGATATACTCAGGGAATGTTCAACTCACCCCTTGCCATGTCTCTTAGCTAGTTCTCGTGATCTCTGTGATGTACCTGTCTCTGGCTGTGAAATGTTATATTCCCTCAGCTTTGCAGTGCCGTTGACTTAAACCCGTTTGTGTAATTGAAGAAACTCGCATAACATTTTTTTTTTGTTGAGGCTACTCTTGGTGAGTGGGAACGTTTGGCTTTGAAGTTGTTAGTGTTTAATCAGTGTAAAAGCTCACTGGAGCTTTCTGGATAATCCGATACCTGCCAATTAGTCTCACTTCTGTTCGCTGGGTACGTATCAAACCCACATTTCCTGGCAATGTTCGGACTGTGCTGGCAATTGTATTATGGAACATTAATGCATTTTCTTCATTTATTTTTTACGACTATCCTTTCCTCGAGCACTTCTTTTGTCTCATTCTGTGCACAGCGAAGGTTCTTGATCATGAATGTATTTTCATAGAAAACATACAACACACTGTCACCTTCGGACGACACGAAATAACCTTGTTTATGGAGTCAGACGATGGCTTAACAGCTCGGCCAAATAAAAATGTAACGTTGTGTAATTGGAGGCTAACAGGTGGCTAGGAGTGTGTTATAAGGCTGTAATACAATCAAGAGGTTCAGGTGACATCATAAACCAAGAAAGCAAAGCTCACAAAATGTTCAGATTGTGTTTGAGGCGGTAACTCACTCTAAGACAACTGTTACTGTGGGGACGATTTTAACCCTAGCTGGCTGGTGGAAACTGAGGCAGTTAACATCGACCGAGTTGTCGCCTCCCAAATCCGTGCCCATCTTTCCCGCAATTCCATGTTTGAATCCCTCCAATCAGGTTTCCACCCCTGCCACAGTACCGAAACGGCTCTCATCAAAGTCACAAATGACATCCTTTGTGACTGTGGCAAAGGTAAACTATCCCTCCTCGTCCTTCTTGACTTGTCTGCAGCCTTTGACATGGTTGACCACTCCATCCTTCTCCAATGCCTCTCCACCGTCGTCCCCCCCCCCCCACCCCTCCACCCTCATGCAATGTTCAAATAGGTTGTGACACTCACTGTTGTAGGCTCATAGCTGGAGGTTACTGGAATGTATTGATGCCCATGGATGTATATCACAACAATAACTTGCACTTATATAGCGCCTTTAACATAGAAAATGTCGTAAAGTGGAAAAAAAATAGATGAAAGGAATGGACATGGGGGAGAGATAAGGGGTGGCTGAAAGCTTGGTCAAAAAAATGGGTTTTGAGAAGGTTGTTGAGAGCAGGCTTGGGTTTCAATACGGGCCTTAAAAAGGCCTCAAATGTTAGAGGAAAGCATGGCAACCAATCCCAGAGAGGATCAATTGCTTCATAGTGCCAAATTTTGTTACCTTGCAGGGAGAACAGGTTTTCTTTTAATTGTCTCAACTATGAATCTGATCCAGGGGGAGGACGATCGGGTGGGTGGTGAGGACGATCGGGAGGGGGGTGATCGGGAGGGCGGCTGGCGAGGTGGTCATCTGCAGCAGCCCGCAATTTTAGTGTGGAGCCAGACGGAGCACATCTTTTCGGTGTCAGTCTCCAGGAGTGCCTTTAAAGACCTCTGGTTTGGCTGCTCTGCACCTGAGAACAATGACCGCAGCATGCGCCAACCAATTTTTGGGAACGGGCCTGAAATAGGCGCTAGGACCCCGATTGGTGCGTAGGCCCATGACGACTACAGGGCTCCCTAACCAATATGGCATGCGCCGCATACCCAGCATGGAATGAGCGCGTGCACGCTACATCGGAATCTCTGCGCCCATTTCACTTGAAAAACGGGCGCTGGACAATCCAATTTCTAGGCCAGATTTTTTAACAGGTCTTCCAGGCTACCAGACTTAGCGAATTCGGGTGGTTTTACATTAGGTTTGCAACCAGCTGCATGAGTCCTGTGCTTCAGGAAGTTGGTGCCATTGAGCAATATAAAAGCCATCTTTAAGTAGTGCTAATGCTGGGAGCTTCCTGTCTGACACCAGTGCCTGGAGGCTGATCTTAAACAGTGCCAGTGTAAAAGCAGCTTGAATCGAATGCATTTGCCAGCAGCAAATCATATTTGGATTCATAATTTTCTGGGAGATAGCCGCAAGAGACATCATTCTGAATCTCTCCTCATAGACCATTAAATCATATAAGTGAACTGTACATACTGTTAAATAAAGATTTCATTTAATAAACAATTTCTGGTGAATGGTATGATATTATTAATAGTGGACTGAGCATTCAAGATTAGTTTCAATGGATGTGCAAATGGGAAATAAAATTACCTGTGTAAAAGCACAACTGCTGCAAATATCACTTTAGTTTACACATTGAGTAGATTGGGCTTATACTCTCTGGAGTTTAGAAGAATGAGAGGTGATCTCATTGAAACATATAAGGTCCTGAGGGGGATTGACACGATAGATGCTGTTGTTTCCCCTGGCTGGAGAGTCTAGAACTAGGGGGCATAGTCTCAGGATAAGGGGTCGGCTATTTAAGACTGAGATGAGGAGGAATTTCTTTACTCAAAGGGTTGTGAATCTTTAGAATTCTCTACCCCAAAGGGCTGTGGATGCTGGGTCGTTGAGTTTATTCGAGGCTGAGATTGATAGATTTTTGGACTCTAGGGGAATCAAGGGATATGGGGATCGGGCAAGAAAGTGGAGTTGAGGTCGAAGATCAGCCATGATCTTATTGAATGGCGGAGCAGGCTCGAGGGGCCGTATGACCTACTGCTGCTCCTAATTCTTATGTTCTTATTCCTATTATGTTGGAAATTCTCATCTAAGCACAATAGGCATAATTTTACCAAGACCCAATGCTACCAGCACAGCTTTGAATACTGCTTACAACAGTGACATTACAACATTACATTACAACTGTGACTACACTTCAAAAGTACTTCATTGGCTTTTTAAAGCGCTTTGAGAGGTGCTATATAAATGCAAGTCTTTCTTTATCGGAAAAGCACAGGTGCACTGTTTATAATTCTCCATCCTGTCCAGTGATTTCAATGGATGTGCAAAGCCCCAGTGATGATGTTGGTTCTCAGAAGTTTGATTTCAATGGACGGAAAATCACGGCTAGTAGACACACGATTTTGTGATAAGTCACCTGGCTGGGTTTGAGGCCCCACTGATGACATCGGGTCTCCGAAATTTCCACCCAACACACCTCGTCTGATTTAACTGCACAGAATTGTTTCCTTCAACAGCAACTTTTATTTATGTAGCACCTTTAACGTAGGAAAACTTCCCAAGGTGCTTCACAGGAGCGTTATCAAATAAAACTATACCCCGAGCCACACAAGGAGAGATTAGGGCAGATGACCAGGTAGGTTTTAAGGAGCGCCTTAAAGGAGGAAAGAGAAGTAGAAAGGCGAAGAGGTTTAGGGAGGGAATTCCAGAGCTTAGGGCCTTGGCAGCTGAAGGCACGGCCACCAATGGTTGAGCGATGAAAATCAGGGGTGCTCAAGAGGCCAGAATTAGAAGAGCGCAGAAGCAAATTCTGTTAGAACATCTTGACAAGATGTCTTGAAAATGGTCTGCAATATCACTTCCAGCTAAAATTCCTTGTGAAACAACAGAGTGTTAACAAGCAAGTGATTCCAGTCCTTCAGGCTTAGTTAAAAAGCTCCCATTTACTCTTTAACAGCGCAGATGGGAAGGAGGTGTGAATTGTTAATATCTGTGCTACCAATGCAACCTCCATGGTAACGGGGACTCTATGACCTCTGGAAGTGTTAAAGTTCACAGGTGGCTGCTAGTGTGCCGGCCCCTCTCCCTTGTTAGAAGTGATGGATGAAGTGGGATCTGCATGTGAATGCTGTAGGCGTGATTCCTCTGCACAACACGAATGGAGGCATTTACATGACAAGATTAGGGTGGGAAACGTGTGCTCTGAACGCCTGGATTGTGTTAAAGACAATCGCCAGCCTTCGAAAGGGATTTTGGTTCCATTCTGCTCTTTATTATTACTTCAGAGCAAGGATTTCAGGGCTGCCCCAGGTCACTGTCGCGCCCGTGTCCAAAACCACTTCACTTCCACTCTCCTGCACTGACCCTAACCCTAACCTATACAAAGCATTGATGTGTTAGCAGAGGCATCGGTGAATGAGATTAAATGAACCCCAAACTAAAATGACTAATATAAACTCTCGAGCAAGATCCTATGGACACAGTACTTTCCACTTTCAAAATACTGTTAAAGTTATGGAAATGAATCAATGCGTCTACAATAGGAGCTCATGCACAATAGCCTAGTTCAATTTGGCTTGTTGTTCAATGGTGCTTGTTAATTAGACTAATTGCACAAACTCATCAGCATGCAAATAACAAAGTGTTTGAAAATTAGATAACTCAGAATTATTCACTTTTTTTCCTAATTTGCATGTAGTTTAATCTGACTGTGTCACATCTGTTACCTTTATGAGACTATCCACACATTATCAAGTCTGATTTTCTCCCAATTTTCTCCCCTCTTCCTCTTAAGAGTTAAAAGTGAGAAGTCGCACAACACCAGGTTATAGTCCAACAGCTTTATTTGAAATCACAAGCTTTCGGAGCGCTGCTCCTTCATCAGGTGAAGTGAAGAAATGCATATGGGCACAGCATATATAGTCAGAGAACACTGCCAGACTTGTGATTTCAAATAAAGCTGTTGGACTATAACCTGGTGTTGTGCGACTTCTCACTTTTGTCCACCCCAGTCCAACACCGGCATCTCCGCATCATCTGAAGAGTTATACTGTGGTACGATTCCATGGAAATCAGCCTTCTGTACCTTATCCATGTAACCATTCTTCATCTATGAGCGTGGACAGTCAGTGCAATTTGATTGTGGGGGGCATCATTGCTGAGCCCGATTGTGTCTTCATGGGCAGACTTTCCAGCAGGTGTCATGTCATAACCCTCAGCCAGTTTCAACCAGTGGCTCAGTGGGTAGCACCCTCGCTTCTGAGTCAGAAGATTGTGGGTTCAAGTCCCACTCCAGAGACTCGAGCACGAAAATCTAGGCTGACACTCCAGTGCAGTACTGAGGGAGTGCTGTATTGTCGGAGGTGCCGTCTTTCAGATGAGACGTTAAACCGTGGTCCGGTCTACTCTCTCAGGTGGATGTAAAAGATCCCATGGCACTATTTTGAAGAAGAGCAATGAAGTACTTTTGAAGTGTAGTCACTGTTGTAATGTAGGAAACGCGGCAGCCAAAATGTGCACAGCAAGATCCCACAGACAGCAATGTGATTATGACCAGATAATCTGTTTTAGTGATGTTGATTGAGGGATAAATATTGGCCAGGACACCGGGGATAACTCCCCTTCTCTTCTTCAAAATAATGCCATGGGATCTTTTACGTCCACCTGAAGGAGCAGACGGGGCCTTGGTTTAACGTCTCATCTGAAAGACGGCACCTCCGACAGTGCAGCACTCCCTCAGCACTGCACTGTCAGCCTAGATTTTTGTGCTCAAGTCTCTGGAGTGGAACTATGAACCCACAATCTTCTGACTCAGAGGCGCGGATGCTACCAACTGAGCCACTGGCTGATATTGAAGAACCTGGAAGATTTAACAGTGACAAATGTTGAGTAGTGACCCTTTTAGAATACTTTGATCGATATTGGTGTCAAATAAACCCTTCTGTGTACACCAAGTATTAGAGTTCGCCAAGAATTACATCAATCTTCTGCATCATTGATACTTCAATGCATATTTCAACACAGTACACATCAGCCTATAATAAATAATATTCTGTAAATAATATGAATTACAGTGATAACTAACCTGTAATTATACCAGCATCAGGTAAGAATAGTGATATTACAACAACAACAATTTGCATTTATATAGCACCTTTAACGTAATAAAACATCCCAAGACAGGTGACCAAAACCTTGGTCAAAGAGAATGGATTTAAAGAGTAACTAAAAGCAGAGTCATTAATGGAAAATAAATTTTGTTGACTGTAATCAAAGCATCAACTAAAATTTCGAACAAAAACAACAAAACTCGAATTACAGATTAAAAATTGATATGAAATTGTTAGTTTGTCCGTATAAAATCACTTTATCAAAAATCTCTGTTTTGGCCAGCACTTGTGTGCACATTCTCAACATGCAGTCTTATGACTACTGGATGCTGCAATAGAATGAGTAGGAATCTTGAAATGAAAGTGTTCACAAATGTTCAATTCAAATAAAGAATGCCCAAGGCTCATGTAATCTCATCCTTTCAGAACACTAGGCTCTTCCTCATTATAACATCTTAAATGAGCCCACTGCTCTGACTTCAATCACCCTTCTGGGCAACCCACCCTTAAAACACAATCAGCATTTGCGACATTTTAAATTTTCAATTAACATTGCCTGCTCTTCTTGATCTGCCTTTATAGCATTCAACAGTGTAGTGCTTACAATTTTAATTGAGAGACTTAGAATGGTTTGCCTTTATGTTGCTTCTTGGTACTAAATTCCAGAGTTATTAGTCAACTTACTTTTCCCCAATGTAACTTGCTGGACATGTGACACATGTCAGCCTCTTAATTTGTGAGTTAGTGAGAAAAGGCAGCCTGTTCAGGATTACAACATTAACAATTCTGTGTGATAATTCATGTGCAGCTTCTATGTAGGCAGTCATAACAAGTAAAATTAACTATTTTTGCAACTGTAACCACACTGCTCCTGTAGCAAATAAAGGACCTCAATGTTTGCTTCCACCTGCACATGTTGATCATTTTGGGCGGTAGTCTGGTGGAGCAGATCACCCGCCCGTTGCAGAACCTGCCCAATTTTCATTTCCATGGGATGGGTTCTAAGCGAGCTCCACAGGGTATTTTTTTTATTTACACTGGCTATCCTTTATTTTGCTTCTGTGTTTTTTGTCACAGGGAACAGAAACAGCAGAGAAGACCAATTGGAGAAGGCAGCTTCGCTGGAAGGTAAGCCAGTGACAAGAGGACAAGAGCAGTGGAAGCAATGGGATGCCATGCTATCGCGCAGTGGGGTCTGTGCTGCACAGCAAACCCAGCTGGGTTCTGTAAAGGTGCTGAACCTCTCTGCCTCTCCACTTTTCTCTCCTCCTTTAAGATGCTCCTTAAAACCAACCTCTTTGACCAAGCTTTTAATCACCTTACTCAACATCTCCTTCTTTGGCTCAGTGTTAATTTTTGTCCGATTACACACCTGTGAAATGCCTTGGGATGTTTTACTCTGTTAAAGGCGCTATATAAATGCAAGTTGTTGTTACTTTGCATTTGTGCTTGGCACAGTTTTGGGAGAACAACGAACATGTTAAACTCATCTATTTTTACACTCAGACTAGGGAGCCCATCTCAGTGGCACTGTGGGCTCCACTTTTATACGAAAACCCAGAAATAAAATGCACAGAGCCAGCTCTCTGTGTTTACATATTGCAGAAGAAGGTGACCATGAAACTACCGGATTGCTATAAAAACCCAACTGGTTCACTAATGTCCTTTAGGGAAGGAAACCTGCTGTCCTTACCTGGTCTGGTCTGACTCTAGATTCACAGTAATGTGGTTGACTCTTAACTGCCCTCTGAAATGGCCACTAGCAAGCCACTCTGTCGTAACAAAAAAAACTACGATGGACTGCAGCGGTTCGGGAGGGTGACTCACCACTGCCTTATCGGGGGCAATTGGGGATGGGCGGTGGATGCTGGACTTGGCAGTGACACTCACGTCCCGTGAATGAATGAATAAATAAAAAAAAGAGCTGGAGGTAGATTGGAGCCCATAACTGACCAGCACTGTCATTGGCTTTACCATTCCTCTGATCCATGGTAGCCGCAGGTACCTTATATCAGATGACAGATCTCTGCATCTGGCTCTCTGCTGGCCTGGACCCTGTGAAGACAAAATGTGAAGGCCACTGGCCAGGTTGGCCCAGTGGAGTTAGCCGGGGTCAGTGGGAGGGCACCCTATTTCCAGGGCGTCAGCGAGCGTCCAGACCAGTAAAGGTTCCCATTGCACAGGAACTTTTACATCCACCTGGGAGGACAGATAGAGCCTTGGTTTAACGTCTCATCTGAAAGACGGCACCTCCAACAGTGCAGCACTCCCTCAGTACTGCAATGGAGTGTCAGCCCAGCTAGTAATCAATTGTCCCTTTCCCAGTGGAAACCCTAGAACTGTACAAGCGAGCTAAGCACGGATTATTTGAAGCTACAATATTCAGAAACTGTTTTTACATTGTACCCAGCGCCACACTAGTGCCGCTGGTTTCCGTGCACCATTGTAAACTTCCCGGATTTGCTAAGGTTGGTAAAAGACAGGTCTCCAGCCGGCAGGCCTCAGTGAATGTAGCAAGTTTATTTAGGTGTTGCCGTTGGTTGCACAGTGTATCCTGCAGGAGCTGCCGGCAGTAGCATAGCTCTTAGCACAATATAAAAGACGCTAAAAGCCCACCAACGGACTAGCACTAGCCAATGTGTGTTTTTTTATTCTCGGATGTGGGCATTGCTGGCAAAGCTGGCATCTATTGCCCATCCCTAGTTGCCCTGAGAAGTGGTGAGCCTTCTTCTTGAACCGCTGGTAGTGGTTTGATGCAATTGAGTGGCTTGCTAGAACACTGCAGAGGGCAGTTAAGAGTCAACCATGTTGGCGTGGGACTGGAGTGACATATAGGCCAGACCGGGTAAAGACGGCAGGTTTCATTCCCTGAAGGATATTAGTGAACCAGTTGTTTTTATTTACAACAATCCTTCTACTGCTACCAGAACTTTATTTCCGGATTTTTTTTAAAACTGAATTCAAATTCTCAAGCTGCGATAGCGGTATTTGAATTCATGTTCTCTGGATTATTATTAGTCCAGGCCTCTGGATTACTAGTGCAGTAATATAGGCCCGGATATTGACAGGGGCGGGTTGCGTAGGCTGGGGGTTGGGGCGGAGTTTCAGATGGGAAATCCGGAAGTCCGGGTTTACACTTTGGAATATGAGGAGCGATTTCAGGATCCGGCACTTCCCGAGTGGCGCAGTGTGGAGCATCACAGAGATCAGCCTTTGATTTTCTGCCCATATATTTTAATGGACGAGATTTCACATGTTGCCCACCCGTGATGTCCTGAGATGTGTTCGCCATGAGCGCCACTCTCCACTGAGAACGCCAGTTTATTGAATCACCATAATGATGCACTTTCCACTTACGTACCTATAATAATAAACTTAACAACACTAATCTTCAGCATAATAGCACACTCAAGTCTTGTCCTCTGAACAGCAGGTTGGCGTGATGTGTGGTAAGGACAGTAACTGTGTGCTGCACCAAACCCCTGTACCGCCGCTCTGTCACAGTCTATTAGCACAGTTCCACCTAACCCCAACAGTCACTGCCAGGCTTGTGGGCATGTGCATCTTGTGACATCAGAGGGTTTACATCACTGGCATAAGGCTTCAAATCCGGAGCATGCTAACAAAATAGCATTAATTTGCCAGCATACTATACAATACATGTTTATTTATTATGAATTAAATTGCATAGTGAAAGCAGTCCCTCCAAAATGGCGCAACCAGCCTTTTTGGCCTGAAGGGGATCTCGGCATCCTGTCAGCAGGTGTTTCTCTGAACCTTTCAGAGATCGATGGGATTAATATCTCCTCCATTGTATAAAACCATTAGCCCTTCATCTGAAAAGGGAGGCAGTAAAAGAGGTCAGTTTGTGTTTTTAAGGGGCCGTCACACAGGAAGCTGATTGACAAAGACTCCCCTATCAGTGCTTACACAGGGCTCCACAGTCTGCCGCTTTTTATATCTTAATGAAGGGCAGGTACCACAGGTCAAGCCTGCGTGTTTAGAATTTCTGACCTCAGGGTAGAGAAAGCACTTTCTACCCACACAACTGTTCGGAGTAAAAAAGATAAATATGAGTTTGGAATTTACATCCAAAGAGATTAAAAGTACATTTTCTTCTCTAGTAAAACACCTTCAGGAAATAACAATCTAATTTTTTTGGCTGAGAGCTTTCAGAACAATGGGAGTGTTCGTGTTGGTTTGTGTGAAGTGACATGTTTTCCAAAAGAGAGATACAGGAAAATAAAAGTGAAGCAGCCACTCACGAACACCCCAAGCTGCAGTCATTCTGTTCATAGGATTAAACAGGATTACATCAGATATACAGCACAGAAACAGGCCATTCGGCCCAACCAGTCCATGCCGGCGTTTATGCTCCGCTCGAGCCTCCTCCCGTCTTTCCTCATCTAACTCTATCAGCATAACCCTCTATTCCTTCTCCCTCATATGCTTATCTAGCCTCCCCTTAAATGCATCTATACTATTCGCTTCAACCACTCCCTGTGATAGCGAGTTCCACATTCTCACCACTCTCTGGGTAAAGAAGTTTCTTCTGAATTCCCTATTTGATTTCTTGGTGGCCTTCTTATATTGATGGCCTCTAGTAGAAACATTCTCTCTGTATCCACTCTATCAAAACCTTTCATAATTTTAAAGACCTCTATTAGGTCACACCTCAGCCTTCTCTTTTCAAGAGAAAAGAGACCCAGCCTGTTCATCCTTTCCTGATAGGTATACCCTCGCATTTCTGGTATCAGCCTTGTAAATCTTCTCTGCATCCTCTCCAGTGCCTCTATACCCTTTTTATAATATGGCGACCAGAATTGTACGCAGTACTCCAAGTGTGACCCTGGTTCATCATCTGAGATTAACTGGTTGGATGTGTGTGACTGCTTGAGTGGCAATTCAGTGCCCTGAGTGGTGGTTATATTGGCCATTTACCATATTGTTTTCGACTGTTCTGCAAAGACTGCACATACCCAGTTATGACTTTTAACAGCTACAAGGATTCCTATATAGTTATGCAATAAAGTAAGGTCAGAGTTCAGGCCTCCATGCTGGTGCAGACCATGGTTGGGGGACAGTTGAGTGACTTGAATGACTGGAGCGAACGGTTGTCTGTCAAGTGAGTGCTCCTTGAAATGGGTGATGTTTGGCTTATCTCCAGGCCGTCACATTAGACTGGAATGCTGAAGCTCAATAGCTGCATCACTGGGCTGCGAGGTGATCGTCGGATGACCAATTGCGTTCAGTTTCTGATCATTGGTATGGTTTCCATTGCCTGCGGTGCATAGGTTTACTTCAGTAAAAGTAACAACATGAATCCATATGTGTGACTTATTGCTGAAAGGTGTACACTATATGTTCTGTAATATTTATACACCTAACCCAATCATTAGACACAGAATTAACTGATTAATGCAATGTTTGTGTACTGCTATCATGAGTTTCTTCTCATGAGAACTTTCATAATTCACTGTTAGTCTTAAAGGAATGTGTGCATTATTTTTCATAATTTTTTTAATTAAATTTTAATTTACATTTATCTCATAAGACTTTTCTGCATCTTTTTCCCCCACCATTTTTCTCTCCTTGCCTCCTCCTCCTCTCTTTAAGAGGTTGAATCCCATGCCAGAGTAGGATTTCACTGTTGGTCTCCTTCTAGTCCCTCTCTAGTGTCAGCTGTGGCTCAGTGGGTAGCACGCTCACCTCTGAGTCTGAAGGTTGTGGGTTCAAGTCCCACCTCCAGGGACTTGAGCACATAAAGCTCTCATGCTAGGCTGACACTCCAGTGTAGTGCTGAGGGAGCGCTGCACTGTCGGAGGTGCTGTCTTTCAGATGAGGCGTTAAAACGAGGCCCCGTCTGCTCTCTCAGGTGGATGTAAAAGATCCCATGGCACTATTTCAAAGAAGAGCAGGGGAGTTATCCCCGGTGTCCTGGCCAATATTTATTCCTCAACCAACATAACAAAAACAGATTATCTGGTCATTATCACATTGCTGTTTGTGGGACCTTGCTGTGCGCAAATTGGCTACCAGCGTTTCCCACATTACAACAGTGAGTACACTTCAAAAAAAGTACTTCATTGGCTGTAAAGTGCTTTGAGACGTCCGGCAGTCGTGAAAGGCGCTATATAAATGCAAGTCTTCTTCTTCTTCTCTCAGGTGACAACTCCATACATGACCCTAGAGAGTAAGCACAGCAGGTCTATCACAGCCAAGCCTGAACCTGTCCTCACTTGATGTCTACATACAGGTACTTCCATCAGGGTCACTGGATAACAATCAGTAAAAGGAATCTGGCTGACTTTCCCCTCTCTAATGGTGAGGCGATCTGTAATGCTTCACTACCTCCCTTAGCTGAGATGAGCTCATTTAGATGCTGGGGGATTCCTGGTTTTATGGCTTAGCTCTTACTGCTTCCACTAGTTGAGCCATCAACCAAGCAGAAATTTAAAAAAAATGTTCACAAATTATAGGGTTCCTGCATCCTGTGCCCAGCTGATGCTGTTAAGTGGGCTGCCCCTCATCTTTGAGAAGCAGATGAATTTTTAACCAAACATCTACACTTTGACCAAGGTGATGGCGCTGACCATTATAACATATCTAATTATACAATAGTGTAACCCAGAAGTGTAACAATATGATCTCCCTTGTGATCTGTACTGGATATTGTGTCTTTCACATGTGCCCTCACACACAATTCTCCAACCTTTCTGAAGGTGGACTGAAACACAAGTGAATCGTGAAGTGGTTTTATTTTACCTGCAGCAAGTGAGCATACAGAGTATCAGATATGATCCTGCCCTGGTTCAACTAAGTACAGAACCCTTCTTGAGAACAAGAAAAGTAATAAAGCACCACTCTATCCCAATTAGCAGGCTTGCTTAACTTTTCTTAGTGAGCCTCTTGCAACGGGCAAACTCCAGGCTTGAGAAGAACAACTTTCCCTTTGCTAGGCCAAGGTTTTTTTTTTATTCGTTCCTGGGATGTGGGCGTTGCTGGCAAGGCTGGCTGACTGACTGCCTATGTCTCCCTTTGTCTCTTTCCTCTGTGCCTCTGACTCCTCCCCCAATCGGCCATTCACCATTAGACTTGCCAATAAAACTGGCCCTCCTATCCTCAAGATGAATAAGAGACATCCTGTGCTAATAAGCAGAGATGAGACAATTGATCCTCATTAACATAGATTGTGAGCACCTTGTTTTAAAACACAACATTTAAACGTAGCTCATTCCCAAATCCTTTCCATCGAAGAAAAAAATCCTGAAACGTGACAGAGATACTGGAGGCGAGCTCAAGCTTGTCATCATTTGCCGATGTTGTTTTTAGGTTGGAATTGAAATAACTCAATTTGTCCCAGGATCCCACAACAAATGAATTAATTCTATAAATGTTCCAACTTTTCTCAATTTACTCAATTTTTCCTCCAAGAAAATGGCAAACATACCAGAGTGTTCAGATCATCAGAAATGTACAGAAGTCCATTAATATTCATTAGTGGGACAGTGGATAACACAAGAGGCGGTACATCAAGTACTTTTAAAAACACAGATTAACTAAAATGGTAAAACATGGAATAGTCCAAGGCCATGAATCACCATTTGTACTATTTACGCCAGTGACTCAGGAACAATAAATGCTCATCTATCAGAAACATAGGAACAGGAGGAGGCCATTCAACCCCTTGAGCCTGTTCCGCCATTCAATTAGATCATGGCTGATCTGCACCTCAACTCCAGTTACCTGCCTTGGTTCCATATCTCTTGATCTGCCTTACCCAACAAAAATCTATCGATCTCAGTCTTGAAAATTTTAATTGGGCCTTTTGGTTGAGCAACCCATTGTGTGAAAAAGATGCTTCCTGATTTCACTCCTCAATGGCCTAGCTCTAATTTTAAGATTATGTCCCCTCGTTCTGGATTCCTCCATTAGAGGAAATAATTTCTCTGTATCTACCTTATCAAATCCCTTTATCATTATGAACATCTCGAGTGAATGACCCTTCAACCTTTTTAACTCAAGGGAATACAAGCCAAGTTTCTGCTCCCTGTCCTCATAATTTAACCCTTTAAGCCCTGGTATCAATCTGGTGAATTTACACTGTACCCACTCCAAGGCCAATATATCTTTCCCGGGGAAGCATCAACGTCAGCATGTTGAGTCAGAACTTTTCACCTCTTTGAAAGGTAAAGAATCAGAAGGATATGGTCCAGAGTCCATCGGGTGTTGTTGTCCCTCACAGGCCTAGGGGATGAGTTTTTGTGAGAATTCTCCCACTCGTCTGCCATAATAGCACAATAGCCACAGAAACCCTGTAAAAACTCCGTAGGCTCCATTTACACTGTTTTTGTGGGGTCCATGACCCTTTCACCGGGGTTACGGTGGACGATCGGAAGAATCCCCATGGAAACTCATCCCCTCTTGTCTACTGAGATGACAATTTACCTTATTTTGAGAGTCCGTTTTCAGCTCTGGTTATCCAACCCTACAGATAAAGTCAAAAGCAGATCCAATAGATCAGTGCAAATGTGCCTGGAACATGGACATGTTGCTCCCTGTCTTCGTTGTATCACTGGATAAAGATGAGGCGAGTTGACCTCTACAGTGGGAAGGATTGATGACAGTGTCTCCTCTTCCCCTATTCCAGCGGGGAAATGGATACATGATCCATGATCCATTCTGCCAAGTTTCTGCTCTCCTTTCTTTTCCTTTCTTCAATGTGCTGACTTCTTGATGGGGTATAGTTCTATAGGCACTGGGCACCCTCTGGTACCTCACCCACATGGAAAATATTCACCTGGGTGCCTTGACAGTGAGGCTATTTGACTGTGGAAGGTATAACCGCTGAGCCTGATTGTATCCTCACCCAGTGTCCACACTTTTCATTTCCATCAGAGGTGATTAGGAGTAGGAACGCTGAAGAAGTTTCCTTTTCCTTTACGCAGTGGTACTGAGGCCAATTGAAGCACCCTTACCCCTGCCATGGCTGAGATCAGCTAACTCAGCATAGACTGGGGATTGAATGTGGGGATTTACTGGTCTATATGGCTCAGTTGCTCACTGAGTAAATCATCAGGGACCTAAACACAGTTAAGCAAAATGGATCCACACTCCAGCTCTAAATAATTGGCTATCAGAAGCTCCTTTCTGTAGACCACCGAGTACAATGGATTACCGCCAGACCATGAGGAAACAGGTTCTTGACTTTTTCCATCTTAACATGAATTGACTGCATTCAGATATGGGCACATTATCAATAACAATGGCATCAAACATTCAGTTTATGTCCCAGGAGATAGGGGAAGAAATTAGGAGCAAACATTTTAGGTCAGTCAGGTTACTACTTTCTTACTCCGACAACCAGGGATCACAGATAGACCCCACCCTCTGATTAACCTGGCATTAACAACAGTGAAAGTTTAACCACTACAGGAGTCACGTGCCCTCCTCACCCCCCCTGACATACACATGCCCGCACAGATTGCCAGGATTCAAACATCCTTCAGTGGACCACAAGGAACTAACTCTTGGATATTTCTATAATTAGTATAACAAATTCTCACATCTAGCATGTCACGCATTAAACACAGGGAGGCCATTAAATATGTCCATAGCAGGAAAATCAAGGGCCTCATACATGAGCAAAAGGTGTCACCTCACATTTACTGACATTAAATTCAATCTGCCACTTATTTTTTGCCCATTCTCCCATCATATCAATAGTCCCTTGCAACTTCCTTTGGTCCTCCGTATTATTTACGATGCCTCCTATTTTAGTATTGTCTGCAAATTCAGACACCCCTCCCTTTAATCCTGGAACCAAATCATTAATGACTGCACCCTCATATGCCATGCTCATCACAAAACACCATCTCCTCCAACTCCCTGTGAACAATATATTTACTAATATGTGAAACTTTTCTCTGCCACCGTGGCTTCAACCATTGATGCCATGAAGATCAGATAAATACTATTTTAGTTCGTTCTACAAGTAGTGTGGTTATAATGGTCAGATATTCTGGCGTGTATTGATGTTGGCAGTGGCACATGGCTATGGTGAGCTCATTGCAAACTCTAACAATCAGCAATATACAGTGACAACCAGGAAAGCGTTATTGCCAAATTGCTAAGTGGAAAGAGGTTAATTTAGGCCCAGTTGATCCAAATGCGCTCATAAAAGGAGCCATTGATACTGACAGTAGCATATTCTGCGGTTATCTGTCATTTACCAACAATGCGTAATGCCGTAAATACAGCAGAACAGGAAACAGATGTTTGCTTATTAGAGGCATGCAGTAGGCCTCTGCTCGTTTACTGTATCTCTGTATAGCCAGCACAAGGCCAATACTGTTAGTCGGGGAGCTGCTATCCCTCAGCTCTGTGCCAAATCCACAGATTATATGCACAGCACAATTAATTCCATTTCAATTAGCAATCCTGACCTTACAAAGTATTTTTCAGTAGTGCAGACATTCTTTAGACAGAAAAGCAATAAATTCAGTTCAAAGGAAAAGCATCTGCATTTCAGAGCACTGTGCATTGAACCGGTAATATTGTTAGTCAGTGTTATAAATGATCTAGCACACATTCCTTTTAATGCATGAAGTGTGGTACTTGTTTCACTGTTTCCCACTGTTACAGATATCTTTTACATTCAAATCTGTGCTCTGCTAAATAAACCAGGAACGGCATATGGCTGGCATAGAAAACACTAGACAATCGCATTGAGGGTGGACAGTTCAATCATCAGGCCTTTCTTTAGATTTCCTATCTGGGATGGTTTCACTGCCGACTGAGCCAAGCCTACACCAGCCACACATTTGGTTTGAGAATTATAGTGCAGTGCAGCATATTTTTGAATTGATAAATAATATTCAAAAATGGTTTCTCAAACAAGAAGATAAAGGAGCAGCTATTCTTAGTCTGGTAATGGGGAGGAATCGCTTCCAAGATTCAAGTGAGTTAAAAGGTAATTTCCATTCTCCCAAACCTCGGCGGGTAACTCCAACACGGCTTATCACTGACCAAGAGCGGGGTCTGTGTGGAGGCAGCTGATCTCAGTCAGGGTGGCAGTGCTGACTCTGCAGCGGAAGGGCAAAAAGTCAACCAGCAACTATTAGGTTCACAGGCAGAGACATCGGTGTGGACGGAAGCAGTCAACATTCTCACCCCAAACTCACGGATAAGGAAGCGTCTCTTGGCGAGGGCTGCTGTTGCTCGTGGGATTTGACATCGTGCACTGGTTGCTGCCTTTGAGAGAGGAAGGGTAGGTGGCGCAAATTGGAACCCCCCAAAAAAATGAGACCTGTTTGTATCCTCAATTCAGTATCTCACTGAGTGGTGGGACACGGATTCGCACAGTTCTCCAAGCTTCCTGTTCAGTCATGCTGTTGTGGGCAGAGGAGCATGCAGTGGGAGTCAGCCAACCCTTCCCTGCAACTACCGCCAGTCAGTTGTAACATTGGCTGAGGCTGAGGAACAGGTCACCTTGCTTGGCTAAAAAAGATGCAGAGCAAAAGGAGACGAGGATGAGAGTAGTTGAGAAAAAGAGGCCTAGAAATTCGGGTGCGCGGATGACTCAGGGAACAATCCCTTCACCTGAATATTGAGGCCTGAGGCACTCCCAATATTAGGCCTCCGGCCTCATTCCCATCGAGCCGGCCTGCTGCGGAGACAGCTTGCCAGTGAAGCGTGATTGAAAATCAGGTAAGTGAGGAAGGGTGCAACCGAGAAGGGCGGCGATCGGGTTGGGAACGGGGGTTGCGGGGGGGGAGGGCAACCAGGTCGGGAGGGAGCAGTGGCTGGGGAGGGAGGGATCATTGGCAATCGGATGGGGGGGGGGGGAGGGAGCAGCGGCAATTGAGGGGGGGCGGCGGGGGGGGCGGGTGCTGAAGCTCCTCCCAGCTCCACATTCAGGTAAGTATATTTTAAGATCTATCTTGTTGGTGACAGACTGCCTTTAAGGACTGCCTGTTAGGCCACATGGACATGATTTTCCTGAGTGCCGCCAGCACTAGCTGCCTCAAGATGTATCAACCTTCAGGCGTGGGTACTGCACGCCGATTTTTGGGCCTTTATGGCGGGCAGCACCCTTCCGGCTCGTAGCAACCATGCGCTTCGTGCCCGCCATATTGGTGGCTTATTAGGCCACTTAGTGCCCGAATAATGGGTGCTGCCTGGCCGAATTTCTAGGCCAGACTCTCAAAAATAAGAAATTAACAGAAAAAAAAGCCCTTTTGGACAGGAAGTCCTTTTTTAAAAATTATGTCAGACAACCTTAATTCAGTGATCAGAAATAGATCTTCTAATTGCTCAGTAAACCTATTGAGTAGTTGAAGCACACAGCCCAGGAAGGTCCCAGGTTGGACTCCTGCTCTGTGCTGAGTTAGCTGATTGCAGATGCAAGTGGTTTCCCTGGGTTAAGGAGGGAAAATCAGGCAGGATTCATTCCCCTGCTTGTCACCCATGGCAAGAAGTGTGCGTTGGATGATGATTGAGCTCGACAGTGATGCCCCTCCCCTAGCAAAGAAATTAAATAGCTTAATGATGTATTTCAGCTCCCCTGTTGGTATCATGGGTAAATGCACTGATCTGTATGTTTTTTGAGTTACACAAACCAAAACATTCCCAGGTTCAGCTGCCAGTTTGTGCTTAATTTTAATATACTCATCCTTGTTTTCAAATTACTTCGCCCCTCCCTATCTCCCTAGGCTGGAGAGTCTAGAACTAGGGGTCATAGTCTCAGGATAAGGGGTCAGCCTCTGAAGACTGAGATGAGGAATTTCTTCACTCAGAGGGTTGTGAATCTTTGGAATTCTCTACCCCAAAGAGCTGTGGGTGCTCAGTCGTTGATTATATTCAAGATGCGGAGATGCCAGTGTTGGACTGGGGTGGACAAAAATAAGAAGTCGCATAACACCAGGTTATAGTCCAACAGATTTATTTAAAATTACGAGCTTTCGGAGCTGTTGCCCCTTCGTCAGGTAAAGGTACAATGAGGGAATCTACAGTATTACACAGTATATAAACACAGAAAGCAATTTGTCTGCAGAGATACAATCCTCCCTGAAAGATTGTATCTCTGCAGACAAATTGCTTTCTGTGTTTATATACTGTGTAATCGATTCCCTCATTGTACCTTTACCTGACGAAGGGGCAACAGCTCCGAAAGCTCGTAATTTTAAATAAATCTGTTGGACTATAACCTGGTGTTGTGCGATTATATTCAAGGCTGAGATAGATAGATTTTTGGACTCTAGAGGAAGCAAGGGATATAGGGATCGGGCAGGAAAGTGGAGTTGAGGTCGAAGATCAGCCATGATCCTATTGAATGGTGGAGCAGGCTCGAGGGGCCTTATGGCCTACTCCTGCTCCTACTTCTTATGTTCTTATGTAACCTCCACCAGCCCTACAACTCTCCGAGATCGCTGCGTTCCTCCAATTCTGGCCTCTTGTGCATCCCCAATTTTCATCGTTCCACCATTGGCAGCTGTGCCTTCAGCTGTCTAGGCCCCAAGTTCTGGAATTCCCTTGCTAAACCTCTCTGCCTCTCTACCTCACTCGCCACCTTTAAGACCCTCCTTAAAACCTACCTCTTTGACCAAGCTTTTGGTCACCTGTCCTAATATCTTCTTATGTGGCATAAACGCTACTGTGAAGCACCTTGGGATGTTTTACAACATTGAAAGCGCGATATAAATGCAAATTGTTGTTGTTGTGTTAACTGATCTCAACCAAGTCCCATTTGGCCCCAGTGCTGGTGAGGTAGGGAAAGTACAAATCAGGCAGGTTCCCACTTCTGTCTAACTCAACCAACATCACTAAAACAGATTATGTGGTCATTGTCACGTTGCTGTTTGTGGGATCTTGCTGTGCGCAAATTGCCTGCCGCGTTTCCTTCATTACAACAGTGACTACACTTCAAAAGTACTTCATTGGCTGTAAAGCGCTTTGAGACATCCTGAGGTCATGAAAGACGCTATATGGAGTCTTTCTTTCCTGACTCCTATTGAACTGGCCCCTGCTGGGTAAGTGCACACGTTTGAACATCAAGCCAAGACTGGATTAAGCTATGATCCCCTTGTAGTTGAAAAGCCTGCTAACACTCGCTGTCTGTGTGCACACAAGAAGAATAGCCACTTTGGTGAGGTATCAGAGCATGGCTGGTATCTGTGGAACACTCTGTTTACTGTGAAGTGGATACTGGATTCTGACCAAGAGGAGCATTCATGATTTTCATGAATACCACACAAAGGACAGCATAAATATATCAATTATTAAGAAAATTCTAGACTTTCTGAACTGATTTCTATACATGGGGGTGCGGATGGTGGGATGTCTACACTCTATGGGGCGATCTTCGACATCCTCTCAAAACAGGCGTGAAGTCGGCGGACCCACACAGCTAGTGTCGGGAGGCCCGTCCGTTTTCGGTTCAGGCTTCATGTAAACGCTGCTGGCTGCAGCTCGCCAGTTGTGGGAGGACAGGACATAGGCCAGTTGGTAGGTTGGGCCTAGGTGTGGGGTGGAGGTGATCCTGGGGAGCCTGGGGGGAGCTCCCACAGGCCAGTTGCTCCTCCTGAACCCACAAATATAACAAATAAAAATGTACTTGCCCGTTTTCTGAGAGGCCTCCAGTGGTCCCAGTTAAAATCGCCTCCCAAAAACTTACCGCTCCATTGCTGCCCACTGCCACTTGAACTGAGCCCTTTTTCTAGGCAGCCAAGGTGCCCACCTGAAGCAGCAGCCTCATTAGTACATGCAAATTCCTATGAAGCCATTAGGACCCCGATTGGCATTCAGTGAAACCTGTCGGGGAAGAAACAGAGGCCCTGAAAGATAAGTTTTAAACATCTCTGTGGGGCCAGGAGGAGCAGGAGTGCTTTTCCAAGCCCCACAAGGAAAATCTAGGCCTCTGTTGCCCTGGGCACCCCCTCTTCTCACCTATGAGACCCTACCGAACCCCCCGCCCCCCACTGACTTACCTGAGTGACGGGTCGCCCGATCTTCACCTGCCAGAAGCCGGCCAACTGCCTCTTTACGACCATCTTGAGCGAGCAGCTGGACGTAAATATGGCCCGAGTTAAAATAGCCCTGGCCTCAAATTGATGCCATGGTGGTGGGGGGGGGGCGGGAGGGGAGAGGGGTTGTTGATGCTCTTTCCGCCCGCCTGCCCGAAAACCACTCCCAGTTAAAATCCTCTCCCTGAGTCAGATTTCCTATCTGCCCGATACTTAGGAATTAAACTCTAGTCAGTAAGTCACTCCTCTGCCATACCTCGAAAAGAAAAATAAACAGGCATGTCAGTGTTTTGCTTCCGGACTGCGCATTAGCTGGTCTTGCTCAAAGCGTCTTTTCCCCTGTAGCGATCCCTCAGTTTGACGTAGTGACAATGACTTTGTATCAATCACCATCAACAGCAGAAGTGCCTCAAAGGGCTGCAAGTCAGCAGACAAGAGTCCCAAAATAAATATTGATCTTTTCAACACCGGCAGCTGTTTTTATGGGGTGGACATGGGCTCAGTAAAGAAATCAGGCCGTGGGCTGCACTCTGGCCTTTAGCACCCGATTCTTCCAAAAGAGCCCATTAGATATCAGTAGCAACTGTAATTATTTAGCAGAATGGCAACTGTGGGGCAGGCAGAGTTTGTGTTTCTTGGAGGGGGGAGAGGGACATCTAATTACAGAGACAGGAGAGTGAAGATTTTACATCAGTGAAAGTCTTCAGTTTGTACATATAGTGCGTTTTTGGAAAATGCATATAACAACAACAACTGCACCTTAACGCAGTAAACCATCCCAAGGAATTTCACAGCGAGCCACATGAGGAGACATCAGGACAGGGACCAAGGGCTTGGTCAAAGAGGTAGGTTTTAAAGAATGTTTTAAAGGAGGAGAGAGAGGTGGAGAGGCGGAGAGGTTTAGGGAGGGAGTTCCAGAGCTTAAGACAGTTGAAGCCACGGCCGCCAATGGTGGGGTGAAGGAAGTCGGGTCAGATTTGGAGGAGCGCAGAGATCTCGGAAGGTTGTAGGGCTGGAGTGGGTTACAGAGATAGGGAGGCCTTTCCAAAACGTTAATGCTGCAATCTTTTCTTGATCAACAAAAACGGAATGAAGCTGTTGATTGATTTTTCGATGCTAGCGGACAAGGAAGGAAGAAGTGGAGAGCAGTCTGAGGACAGTGACCCTGCTGCGGCTCACAGTGAGACACTCTGTTCTATTTTCTGCTCCGATTTGGTGTTTTGATTACAGTGTATTAGCATTCAGTGCAAGTGTAAGAAAGAAAGAAATAACTTGCATTTATATAACGCCTTTTCCCGAGCTCAGGATATCCCAAAGCACTTGACAGCCAATGAAGTACTTTTGAAGTGTAGTCACTGTTGTAATGTAGGAAACACGGCAGATAATTTGCGCACAGCAAGATCCCACAAACAGTAATGTGATAATGATCAGATCATCTGTTTTAGTGATGTTGGTTGATGAATAAATACTGGCCATTTACACCGTTTCTCTGGGGGTTTCCGTTAATCTCTTGCCAACGTTATGGCAGGAGATCAGGAGAACTTCTGCAGAATTTCAGGATCTATTTGTCCCTATAATACACCTACATAGAATTACATAGAATGCACAGCACAGAAACAGGCCATTTGGGCCAACTGGCCCATGCCGGCGCTTGTGCTCCACACGAGCCTCCTCCCACCCTACTTCATCTCACCCTATCAACATAACCTTCCATTCCTTTCTCCCTCATGTGCTTATTTAGCTTCCCCTTAAATGTGTCTATACTATTCGCCTCAACCACTCTCTGTGGTAGCAAGTTCTACATTCTCACCACTCTTTGGGTATAGAAGTTTCTCCTGAATTCCTAATGGATTTATTGGAGACTAACTTATATATGGAACTGATGGAATGTTGTGTATAGCTGCAGTTTAAATCACAATAAATTCAGATCAACAACAACAACAACTTGTATTTATATAGCGCCTTTAACGTAGTAAAACGTCCCAAGGCGCTGCACAGGAGTATTAAAAGACAAAAAAATTGACACCGATCCACATAAGGATAAATTAGGGCAGGTGACCAAAAGCTTGGTCAAAGAGGTAGGTTTTAAGGAGCGTCTTAAAGGAGGAAAGAGAGGTAGCGAGGCGGAGAGGTTGAGGCAGGGAATTCCGAAGCTTAGGGCCCAGGCAACAGAAGGCACGGCCACCAATGGTTGAGCGATATCTCACTGCAATCCCATTTTAACAACTTCTTTTGCATGTCATATGTGAGGCAATCGGCTTTCAATTTTCACACAAAATAATGTAATCCCAAAACTTTAATAGAAATCCTAAAATCCAACAAAATGAACATATTCACTTGCCTTGGTCATAAACCATTATTCAGTTGTATATTGTTTAGGGTCGTTCAGCTTTTGTTGGCAAGCATATATAGGAAGCATTAAAAGTCAGCCGCCTATTGTGGACGAGTGTTATGCAGGCATCGTCGGCTCCTTTCCCGAAAGACATTCGTGAACCAGGTGGGTTTTTATGACAATCCAACTTCTTGCATTAGCAAAATACAGCCGGATGCTGGAAATCTGAAATAACAACAGAAAATGTTGGAAACACGCAGCAGGTCAGGCAGCATCCGTGGAGAGATGTGTGGAGATCTCTCTCTCCACAGATGCTGCCTGACCTACTGCGTGTTTCCAACATTTTCTGTTGTTATTTCAAATTCTTGCATTGCCATTTCCCCTAGTGCTCGCCCACAAATTACCAGATGTATTGAATTGAGTTTCACAGCTTGTCATAGTGGAATTATAAACTCTTAACCTCTGAGTTGCCAGTCCACTAGCATAACCACCGTACTACTTTAACTTCACGAGCGACAGAACTTGGAATTTGGTTTTAATATACTTTAAAATCAAAATAGTTTCCCACATATATAATTTGTCTTTTATTATTCACATCAGCAGCTCGTTAATGTGAACTCATCTTTCCACGAAATACATCCCGCTTCACCATTTCTAACTAGGACGAGATTCGGGTCAGTCAGCGATGACATGTTAGAGAGCGTTTTAAAAAGGAATTCACAGCACAGCGAATTTGTTCACTGCCTTCAAATAGCAAAAGTTAATGTCGCAGATTATTTTTTGAAGTGAAGCCTTTGCCAACAAACCAAACCAAAATGTTTTTACATGAGAACAAAGTTGTGGTGATAGCTGAAAAAAAAGCAGCCCTCTGCTCGTATCCGTAATCCTCTCTTTACTCCATTCCGATCACAGCCCTGCAGCGCTTGTCTGAACTGCAGCCAGTCTCTTGCCAACTTGGGTGGGACATGTCCTGGAGGCCCAAGAAAATGATTGCAATTAACCTGGAAAAAAAAAGCGGAAATAGTAATTGTTTCATAGTGGCACAACACATGAACTTTCACTGGCTGGTGTTGAAAAGGCCTGGGAGTGGATTGTTTTTCTTTCTCTGATTAAAATCGCTTTAGACGCTGATAACGTTTTGCAGGGAGAGTCTTCCCTCTGGCCTTGACTTTTTCAGGAACCATCACAGACAGTTCAGCTCCCTCAGAAATGAAGAGCCAAAGAACCACAATCAGAATATAAATATTATTTGACAGCTCTATCAATGATTTCCTGGAATAGATTGGCTGGGGGGGGGGGGGCTGTGCGTTAATTAAACAAAAGATTAGACCTCGTCAAAAGATTTTTCCATTTCTTCCTAATTTTAACTATTATTCAGTAGAATTAACAGAAAAACAAACAATATTGCACAAACTTTTTTTTAAATTAGGTGATATCAGTTGGCTAAAAGCAGTCTCATTATTATTATGAGAATTGCTTAAGAGATGTATCAGAGCCTTTGGTACTGGGGCTGATCTCGGTACACAGATGCAGTCAAGGTTGTTTTTAGTGGGTTCAAAGCAAATCAAGGCCCCGATTTTAAGTTTGCGATGCGCTGGGAGCGAGGGAGAGGAGGGTCAAATAGCGCATGGGAAACCCGGAAGTTCAGTGCGTCTGTCAGTGGCTTTTTAACTCAGCCACCTCATTATCATTTTACTTGCGGGTTTCCCGACCAATCAGCGGCAGCGGGCGTGATGTGGACCCGCATGACGTGAACTCAGCTCCAGTATTTAAAGGGACACTCAAAACATGCAAGTTGAAGGAGTTTGGAGTTGAGAAGAAGAGAGAAGCAAGTGTCAGAATGGAGGCCAGACGGGCAAAGGCTGCGCCCCGTTTCACTGACGCCTCCCTGGATGTGCTCCTGGGAGCTGTGAGGATTCAGAGAGAGATAGTCTTCCCTAGCAACGGGAGGAAGAAGCCTGCAGCAGAGACCAAGAAGGCGTGGTTGGAGGTTGCGAAGGAGGTCAGTACCAGGAGCATGGTGCCACGCTCCTGGAGTCAGTGTAGGAAGCGGTTTAATGACCTAACCGGATCAGGAAAGGTGAGTACAGTGGCACATTCACCTACCTCCTGCTGTGTGCATCATCCCACCCCCTCACTCTGCCTTCTCAAGCCTATTCTACCACATCACTCCTCACAGCCACTTACCTTGCAGGTGCACCCCTCCTCTTTCTATGAACTTCCTCACATCCCCATCTATCCATCCACCACTCCCACTCCCCCCTCATCCTTATGCAATGTCATGCCTCTCCCTCGTAGTCAGCCTCACCAAATGCACTCCAGCCTTCGGATGAACACATGCCATTACACTCACTCGTATGTCTCTTCTTTCCATCCTTGCAGGAGAAGAGAGCACAAAACACGAGGGAGAGGGAGAGAATGGAGGGGGGCATCCGCAGATCACGCAGCTCATAACTGCAGAGGAGGCAGCGCTGTAACTAAGTGGAGTCCTAACTCGCACCTAGTCCTGTTCACCCATCACCCCTGTGCTCGCTGACCTACATTGGCTCTCGGTTAAGCAACGCCTCGATTTTAAAATTCTCATCCTTGTTTTCAAATCCCTCCATGGCCTCGCCCCTCCCTATCTCTGTAATTTCCTCCAGCCCTACAACTCCCTGAGATATCTGCGCTCTGCCAATTCTGGCCTCTTGAGCATCCTCGATATTAATCGCTCAACCATTGGTGGCCGTGCCTTCTGTTACCTAGGCCCTAAGCCCTGGAATTCCCTTCCTAAACCTCTCCGCCTCTCCGCCTCTCTTTCCTCCTTTAAGACGCTCCTTAAAACCTACCTCTTTCACCAAGCTTTTGGTTATCTGCCCTAATATCTCCTTATGTGGCTCGGTGTCAAATTTTGTTTGATAATCGCTCCTGTGAAGCGCCTTGGGACGTTTTGCTACGTTAAAGACGCTATATAAATACAAGTTGTTGTTTTTGTTGTTGTTATGGCTTCCCTGGCTGTCAGACATGGGGAGACAAGGAGCTCCCAGCTACCTCGTAGCACAATTAAATAAAAGACACACACATGTCATACGGCACTCAGTCATGTTGACTTGGTTTCAATAGCGAGTGAAATATGATCATCTTACATAACTTGCAACATTCTTACCTGGCCAGGACTAATTCGTGTCTTTTATCTTCCACAGGTCCTTCACGCGTGCAGCAGGAGTCGTTGGACGTGGCGGCAACGAGTCCTCAGAGAAGCTGAGTCCTTCTGAGGGTGCACCGTCACAGGACTCATTCAGACCAGGCACCAGCTCAGATACTCGCACTTCGGTGGGACCAGTAAGACAGATAGTTAGGTTTTCACCTGGTGACTCGCACTTCACAAGTGAGCAAGAGCAGATGGTGGAGTCAGGGACAGCAGTGGAGAGTCCGGGTCGGAGGGCACAGCCCTCTCCAAGCTCTGCTCAGCTGCACACAGATGCTGTACCCTGGGGGCCATCAATGAAGAGGGGGTTTCTGACGTGTGTCATGAGCCAAGTTTGCAGCGGGCATTCCTTGTCGCCTAGCAGCCACCCCTTAAGTCTACTTCCAGGTCCGAAGAGATCAGAGGACTGCCGCAGGATGAAAGCATCATGGCAGCTGCCCGGGAACCTTGTGCACACCTGCAGAAAGATCTGTTTGTGGTTGCACACCAGCTGCACATTGATGGAATGGAAGCCCTTGCGATTGACAAATACTCCTGGCTGTACTGAGGGTGCCCTGATTGCCACGTGTGTACAGTCGATAGCGCCCTGCACCTGTGGGAAGCCAGCCAGAGACGCAAAGCCGAGTGCCCACTCATTCTGACTGGCATCATCGCAGGCAAGGTTGACATAATTGCCGGCCCTGAGAATCAAGCCATCAGTGACCTGTATAATGCATTTGTGGGCAGCCGACTGGGAGATCCTGGATATGTCTGTGGCAGAGCCCTGGAAGAATATGGAGGCAAAAAAGTTGAGGGCGGTGTTGACTTTGACAGCTACTGGTAATGCCTAACCACCAGGTCCAGCAGGTAGCAGGTCTTCTTCTAGGAGGCTACAGATGTCTGCCACCACCTGACGTGAGATCCTGTGCCTCCTGATCCATTGGTGTTCAAACATGTCAAGGAAACAGAGCCTCTGCCTGTCGACCCTGTTTCGTGGGTTGTGCCTCCTGCGAGCTGCGCCTCTCTGCTGCTCCCCTCTCTGCTGGTGTGCAGCTGGAGGACTGTGACCAGCAGGCTGCTGTGGCTGCTGTTGCTGGTCATCTTGGTCATCATCTGAGGTCCAATCTAAGGCAGCATAAGCAACACCCATCCTGATGTGATAAAGCAAACCCCCAATGTGTAGAAGGTAAACTCTCAGCAAAATACTGTGAACAAACCCTTTCCCACTTGCAGGTAAGAAAGCAGCTGTGAGTACTGAGTATTTATTGGCATATTTCCCTGATATTGCTTCAGCCCCCTCAATTGCCGCTGTGCTCTCGCCTTGCTTTCACTGGTGAGTTTCAGGAAGCCCGGGAAACCCGTGGTCCTGACGTTAAACTGAAAAGTGTGTTGAAATATCGCTCTAATTGAGCAATTAACATATGGTAACTGGCAACTCGCCTTTCCCAAGGGGGTTGGGCGCACGCGGCAGAACGCACTCGAGTGAAATGCAGAAGTTGGCGGGTTGGAGCCGGCTTTCCGACGTACTGTCAATTTCGCCAGTTTTATCCCCCACACCCACACCCACACGATCCTGCAGATTAAAATTCAGCCTCAAGTCTCGTTTCAGTTCCCTGTAGACAGAAGTCTCGAGGTGGTAACGATTCTCAAATTCAGCACGAATTATCAATAATTTAAGCTGTACTCAGACACCATTAGTATATAGAGCGAGATGGTATCCCTGTGGGTAAATGCCGAGTGTACTACTGAGTAATTTACATCACAACGGCCCATGTTTGATCCTTGGTCCCTGGGGTCACTAATCTTACCTGGGGCAATGTTGGGGGCACAAAGTTTGGTTTCAGTGCCTTCCCCTGCTCAGGCTAGGGTAAGGAAGTCAAAAAAAACAACCAGAGTTCCAGCTTCTCATTGCTATCCAGTGACCTCTGTGTGCCTAGTGAAGCCAGGGTGGAATTGATTACGATCATTGAATAATGAGGTGTTTAAAATCATGAAGGGTTTAGATAGACTAAATAAAGAGAAACTGTTCCCAATGGCTGAAGGGTCGATAACCAGAGGGCACAGATTTAAGGTGATTGGCAAAAGAACCAGAGGCGACATGAGGATAAACTTTTTACGCAACGAGTGGTTAGGATTTGGAATGCATGGCCTGATAGGGTGGTGGATACAGATTCAATAGTAGCCTTCAAAAGGGAACTGGATAAATACTTGAAGGAGAAAAAATTGCAGGGATATGGGGAAAGAGCCGGGGAGTGGGACTAACTGGATTGCTCTTAGAAAGAGTCGGCGCAGACTCGATGGGCTGAATGGCCTCCTTCTGTGCTGTACTATTCTATTATTCTATGATTCTTTAACTGTCAACACTCATTGCCTGGGTTCACAACATGAAGAATGACCAATTGGGCAAGGTAAGAGAATGCTGCTGACACCCACAGAACTGCTCCTTCAAAACGGAAGGGGAAACAAGAGGAAAAAAGGGAAGTGAGAGAAACGTGACCCTTGGTGGCACAGCAGCGTGGCAGTCCAGAGGCTCAGCATACTGTGCTACAATGTGATATGGCGTGAGCTTACTCCACAATTCTGCATGTTGAGAAATAGAGGGCTTCATAAATAGAGGTATTGAGTACAAAAGCAGGGAAGTTATGCTGAACTTTTATAAAGCTCTGGTTAGGCCACAACTAGAATATTGCATCCAGTTCTGGTCACCACACTTTAGGAAGGATGTGAAGGTCCTCGAGAGGGTGCAGAGGAGATTTACCAGAATGGTTCCAGGGATTTTAGCTACAAGGTTAGGTTGGAGAAGCTGGGGTTGTTCTCCTTGGAGCAAAGGAGGTTGAGGGGAGATTTGATAGAGGTGTACAAGATTATGACGGGTTTGGATAAGGTAGACAGAGAAAGGATGTTCCTATTAGCTGATGGTACAAGGACTAGGGGACACAGATTTAAGGTTTTGGGCAAGAGATACAGGGGGGATGTGAGGAAGAACTTTTTTACGTAGCGAGTGGTAATGACCTGGAACTCGCTGCCAACGAGGGTGGTGGAAGCGGAAACGATCAATGATTTTAAAAGGAAATTGGATAGGCACTTGAGGGAAATAAACTTGCAGGACTACGGGGATAGAACGGGGGAATGGGACTGACTGGATTGCTCTACAGAGAGCCGGCACGGACTCGATGGGCTGAATGGCCTCATTCTGTGCCATAATGACTCTATGACTCTAAAAAAGTCAACTAGAGATGAGGCACTTCCTCACAAGGTAGGAAATTTGGAAAGCAAATCATCTCATGTGACTCTCTTGCGTCTTCTAGTAATTAATGTCAAGACAACTGGATAGCCTCTCTGTTCGAAAATGGCACCATGTGTTCGGACACCCAAAAGAGCAACGGAATATTTATTAACAGTGGGGAAAAATAATAAAAGCGAATGAGAGGAATGGAACACATTAGTGTAGTATGAGTAACTGCGCTGATTTACAACATTGTGAATGTAAGTGAACTTTGCTTTTGACAGTGCAGCCTAGATTTTCTGATTGGGTCCTTTCAGGGTCAGCGTCATTTTCATAACCTCAGCGAGCCCCCCGGTATGGAAAATGCCTGTAATTGGGAACTTGCTGGCTGCTGTGTGGGAATTCGTAGACTGCTGTAGGGTCTACAGACCCTTCTTTATGCAAACATGTCTGCAAACAGTTCAGCCCCGGACAAAAATCGTCCTATCTCTCCAATGGGGCCGTAGCAATTCTGAAGGAGGAAGTCAGGAACAGGAAGGACCCTCTTTGGGCTGAAGTGTTGCAGAAGCCTCAACAAGCTGCCCAATAAGAATGACTGGAGGTAACAACCGGTGTAAATGCCATGAGCAACAGACCACATACCTGGAGACAACACAGGACGATGTTTAATGATCTTTATGTCAGTCACAGTAAGAAAGGACAGCACTTTATAGCCTTCTGGCCTTAACATTGAGTTTAACAACTTGAATTATTAACCACTGCTCCCATTTTCTTTTGGACCATTCCGTAACCATTTACACCTCCTCTGGACCCATCTTTTGTCTCTTGACTTGTCCCATTATCACCTCCTTTTGCCTTGCACCATCATCCCTTTTGTCATTTAATCACTCCTGCCCTCCAACCTTTCACAGATCTTTCCTAATTGTTCTTTCCCTGCCCTCCTTTTACCTGTCTCTGCACTTGCTCAAAAGCTGTTCATCTCTGACATCTTCCAGTTCTGATGAAAAGTCATACACCTCAACTGTTAGCTCTGTTTTTTTTTCCACGGATGCTGCCTGACCTGCTGCGTGTTCCCAGCAATTCCTGCTTTTATTTAAGAGAGCACAAAGTTACAAATGACATTCTATGTGACTGTGGCCACGGTAAACTATCCCTTCTCAACCTGTCTGCAACCTTTGACACGGTTGATCACGCCTTCCTCCTCCAACGGATGTCGTCTGTCATCCAGCAGGGTGGGATTGTCCTCGGCTGGCTCCATTCCTATCTATCCAGTCGTAGCCAGAGAATCAGCTGCAATGGCTTCTCTTCCCGCTCCCTCACTGTTTCTTCTGGAGTCCCTCAAGGATCTATCCTTGGTCCCCTCCTATTTCTCATCTACATACTGCCCCTCGAGGACAACATCTGAAAACACATCAGGTTCCACATGTACTCTAACGACACCCAGCTCTACCTCACCACTACCTCTCTCGACCCCTCCACTGCCTTTGATTTGTCACGCTGCTTATCCGAATCCAATACCGGATGAGCAGAAATTTTCTCCAACTAAATATCGGCAAGACCAAAGCCATCGTCTTTGGTCCCCGCCATAAACACTGTTCCCTAGCCACCGATTCTATCCCTCTCCCTGGCCACTGGCAACCATGGCATCCTATTTGATCCTGAAATGAACTTCCGACTCCATATCCACTCCATCACTTCCACCTCCGTAACTTTGCCCGTCTCCGACCCTATCTCAACTCATCTGCTGCTGAAACCCATATCCATGCCTTTACCTCGAGACTAGACTATTCCAATGCTCCCCTATTCCAAGATGCGCCAACCTCCCACCTTGCACCCTCCATAAACATGAGCTCATCCCAAACTCTGCTACCCGTATCCTAACTCGCACCAAGTCCCATTCATCCATCACCCCTATGCTCGCTGACCTGCAATGGCTGCCGTTCCGGCAACGCCTCGACTTTAAAATTCTCATCCTTGTTTTCAAATCCCTACATTGCCTCGCCCCTCCCTATCTCTGTAACCTGCTCCAGCCCTACAATCAATGTTCCCTTTAAGCTGTGTGGCCGCGCGGCTGTGCAGCGCTCCATGGAACCCGCGCAGTCGGCTTTTCAATGTAAAAACTGCGCAGTTTTTTTGAATGCCCCTTTTTTTAAAGGGGCCACGCAGGGCCAAAAAATGTTCCACCAATTCTGGCCTCTTGCGCATCCCAGATTTTAATCACTCCACCATTAGCGGTCGTGCCTTCAGCTGCCTAGCCCCTAAGCTCTGGAATTCCCTCCCTAAACCTCTCCACCTCTCTCTCCTCCTTAAGACGCTCCTTAATGCCTACCTCTTTGACTAAACTTTTGGTTACCTGTCCTAATAACTCATTATGTGGCTCGGTGTCAAATTTTGTTTGATCCTGTGAAACGCCTTGGGATGTTTTACTATGTGAGAGGGGGTATGTAAATGCAAGTTGTTGTTGTCATTTAGTTACTAAGCAATGCTTTTAAAGCTTGTCCCGAAGGTCTGTTATGTACAAGGTTGACACAGCATCACCAGCCTTATTCTGGAAGTGTTCCTTCACGCACATCTTCAAGTCCTCGTATGCATTCAGGCCAAAGTAATCACTTCATTTAACGAAGCTGCATGATGTATGCTTCTCCTTCTTAGGCAGTCCCTCGGAACCGAGGATGACTTGCTTCCACATTAAAATTGAGTTCTCAGGTGACTGATGAGTCCAATGCGGGACCTACAGTCTCTGTCACAGGTGGGGCAGACGGTGGTTGAAGGGGCGGGTGGGTGGGGTGCTTGGGTTGACGTGCGCTCCTTGCGCTGCCTGCGCTTGGCTTCCGCTTGCACATCACAACAGGCACTGTGCATTACTTGCTGGCACTCAGCGATCACTGTAATTTATCATGACAATTGCAACTTTTCACTTCTTCTACACTGGTTACAGGAGAAGACAGCCCATAACCAAAGAAGGAGAACACGCACAGGAGGATGACCATTTGCTTTCCTAATTGCTTGCTGTACCTGCATGTTAACTTTCAGTGATTCGTGTACAAGGACACCCAGGTCCCTCTGAACACCAACATTTCCCAATCTCTCACCATTTAAAAAATACTCTTGCTTTTCTATTTTTTCTACCAAAGTGGATAAATTCACATTTCTCCACATTATGTTCCACATTTTGGGAGGGTCTCGCGGGAGTGAACGGGGGGAGTCTGTGGCTGAGGTAACCTGGCCACCACAAAGAAAAGTAAAACAAAAATACCTGTTTGGGTTTCTTCATCTTCATCTTCCTGGGAGATCCCAACTCCCTTCAGTCCATAACCAAAGAAGGAGAACACGCACAGGAGGATGATCCTCTAATATTCATGCACTAACTGTATGAAGAGAAAGAACTACAAATCATGGGGAGATAGGCGTTAAAGGGGATGGAGGAGGACTGGCTCTGGCACAGGGTTCATGCTAACTACTTTTTCCTCCTCTTATCATCCTATTTTCTCATTCATTCACTGACAACAAACCTTATACTGAAACACTTTACCATGTCACTGTTGGAAGCTATTCCTCCAACTCTGGCCTCTTGTCCATCCCCACTTCCTTCACCGCACCATTGGCGGCCGTGCCTTCAGCTGTCTAGGCTCGAAGCTCTGGAATTCCCTCCCTGAATCTCTCCGCCTCGCTTCTCCTTTAAGACACTTCTTAAAACCTATCTCTTTGACCAACCTGTCCTAAAGTCACTTTCTTTAGCTCAGTGTCAGTTTTTGTCTGATTAGGCTCCTGCGAAGCGTCTTGGGATGTTTTACTACATAAAAGGCACTATATAAATACAAGTTGTTGTTGTTATTGGTGAAGGCTTTTCATAAGGCCAGTATCATAACCTCCTCTTCTCTTTCCGTACATGTGCCAGAGAAAGCTGAGCCAGGGTCTTTGGTGGAGCCTGGACTGCCTTACTCCAAAAAAACACCGGCCCCGATTTAAATTACAGGTGGGTATTGGGTGGTAGGTGTCAGGGTGAGTTAGAAATTGCTGTCGCAAACAGGCCCGGGGTATTTTAACATTCTTCCAGTCCATTTCCCGCCAGGAAGTGGACGGGAAGTAGCTGCTGGCCTCGGGAAAGTCGGGCGACTCATGGTCGTCCGCCGGCATGAGGGTAGGTGTGGGGAAAGGGGTTTTAAGAACATAAGAACATAAGAAATAGGAGCAGGAGTCGGCCATTTGGCCCATCGAGTCTGCTCCGTCATTCAATAAGATCATGGCTGATCTTCTACCTCAACTCCACTTTCCTGCACTATCCCCATATCCCTTGATTCCCTTAATATCCAAAAATCTATTGATCTCTGTCTTGAATATACTCAACGACTCAGCCTCCACAGCCCCCTGGGGTAGAGAATTCCAAAGATTCACCACCCTCTGAGTGAAGAAATTTCTCCTCATCTCAGTCCTAAATGGCTGACCCTTTATTCTGAGACTGTGAACCCTGGTTCTAGATTCTTCAGCCAGGGGAAACATCCTCCCTGCATCTACCCTGTCAAGCCCTGTAAGAATTTTGTATGTTTCAATGAGATCACCTCTCATTCCTCTAAACCCTAGAGAATATAGGCCTAGTCTACTCAATCTCTCCTCATAGGACAATCCCCCCATCCCAGGAACCAGTCTGGTGAACCTTCGTTGAACTCCCTCTATGGCAAGTATATCCTTCCTTAGGTAAGGAGACCAAAACTGTACACAATACTCCAAATGTGGGCTCACCAGGGCCCTATATAATTGCAGTAAGACGTCTTCACTCTTATACTCAAATCCTCTTGTAATAAAGGCCAACATACCATTTGCTTTCCTAATTGCTTGCTGTACCTGCATGTTAACTTTCAGTGATTCGTGTACAAGGACACCCAGGTCCCTCTGAACACCAACATTTCCCAATCTCTCACCATTTAAAAAATACTCTGCTTTTCTATTTTTTCTACCGAAGTGGATAACTTCACATTTCTCCACGTTATATTCCACATTTTGGGAGGGTCTCGCAGGGGTCTGTGGCTGAGGTAACCTGGCCACCACAAAGAAAAGTAAAAAAAATACCTCTTTGGGTTTCTTCATCTTCATCTTCCTGGGAGATCCCAACTCCCTTCAGCCTGATGGGAAAGCCGAGGCGGCTTCCCTGCTCAGGTCTGAATTAAAAATCCCAATCCGGGCCTGATGAGATCATCGAACCCCGATCTCCTTATTTAACGAAGGACTCTGCCGGCTTTGGGCCGACAGCTTAGCGGGAACGTAAGATGGATGCCCACATTTATGTTATTCAAATCTCTTAGCAAGTGACAAGTGCAAAAGGTTTGTTCTTCTGCAATCAGTAAGGTTGTAAACAGGACATAACTATAAAAAAAACTAGAGAAAGAAATCCTCAAAAATCACAAGACTTAAAGTCAGGTTTAAGGTTAGAAACGGACTGGGGCTTAATTAGAAATAGTGCCTCCATCAGGCATTTGCTTATTGAATTTTCATATACATGGCTTAGACCAGATATGTAGAGTAACCTCTAGGAATGCTAAAAGGTATTCTGCAAGAGTGATGCTTTGTTTCAAAAATAAAACTGCCCAAAGCATGTTCCGTTGCAGTTTGGTACACTGTGAGGGGTTGAAAGGGTTTCGTACCAGTGATTAATTGGCATTGAGGCGTAATCCTAAAGAAAGAACTTGCACTTCTCTCGCACCTTATCATGTCCTCAGAATGTCCCAACTTGGTTCACATCCAATGACTGGTTCTTTTTGCCTCTGTGAAGTACTTTGTGACATTTTATTATATTGAAGGCACTATACAAGTGCAAGGTATTACTGAATTACGGTCGCTGTTGTTATTTAGGCAAAAATGGCAGCCAATTCGTGCACAGCAAGTTTCCACAAACAGAAAATGAGATGAATGACCAGTTGGATCCATTATTTTGGTGGTCTTATTTTGAGGAGGACAGTTGTCCAAGACACCCGAAGAACATTCTACTCTTCTTCAGATAGTGCCTTGAGATCTTTACCATCCACCCGAACCACTGGAACAGGCAGAGCGGCACTCGGTTAAGTATTTCACCTCCAATAATGCAGCATTTCTTCAGCACTGCCCTGAAGTGACAACCTAGATTATGTGGTCAATTGCTGGAGTAGGGTTGGAAGCTACAAACTTCTGATTCATAGGTGACAGTACGATGAGCTGAGCCAAGTTGACACCTAAGGGTGGGGCTATGTTAAAGTCTCTGAATATCAGAATGTTGGGTCGGCTGATCAGTCATCACGGCTGAGCCCGATCTTTTTCTCGTCCAACATCCACCCTTATGCACTGGACAGGTATCAGAAGCAGGAATCGTGGCTAATTATCTCTTCCCTATCTCAAGAAGGACTAAGCCCAACTGCCACCCCAGGTGAGATTGACTAACAGCACCGAGGGATCTAAGCTGGCACCTTGCTCCTCTGGTTGGCTTAATATCTTGCGCATCCCCGATTTTCATCGCTTCACCGATAGCGGCCGTGCCTTCAACTGCCTAGGACCTAAGCTCTGGAATTTCCTCCCTAAACCTCTCCGCCTCTCTTCCTCTCTCTCCACCTTTAAGATGTTCCTCAAAACCTACCTCTTTGACCAAGCTTTTGATCATCTGTCCTAATAATTCTTTATGTGACTCGGTGTCAAATTTTGTTTGATAATGCTCCTATGAAACGCCTCGGGATGTTTTACTACGTTAAAGGCGTTATATAAATGCAAGTTGTTGTTGTTAGTACACCAGGTGGCACATTTACCAACTCGTGCATCAGGAAACTCAAAAGGAACCTTTAAAAAAAGGGCAAATAAAGTCTGTCAACTGTTTGTCCACCACCTACTGTTCCAAATCTCATAGAATCATAGAATGGTTACAGCACAGAAGGAGGCCATTCGGCCTGTCGAGCCCGTGCCGGCTCTCTGCAATAGCACTCCAGCTAGTCCCACTCCCCGGCCCTTTCCCCGTAGCCGTGCAATTTTTTTTCCTTCAGATACTTATCCCATTCCCTTTTGAAAGCCACGATTGAGTCTGCCTCCACCACCCTTTCAGGCAGTGCATTCCAAATCCTAACCACTCGCTGCGTAATAAAGATTTTCCTCTTGTTGCCTTTGGTTCTTCTGCTAATCACCTTAAGTCTGTGTCCTCTGGTTTGCGACCCTTCCGCCAATGGGAACGGTTTCTCTCTATCTACTCTGTCTGGACCCCTCATGATTTTGAACACCTCTATCAAATCTCCTCTCAACCTTCTCTGCTCTAAGGAGAACAACCCCAGCTTCTCCAGTCTATCCATGTAACTGAAGTCCCTCATCCCTGGAATCATTCTAGTAAATCTTTTGTGCACTAAGGCATTCACATCCTTCCTAAAGTGCGGTGCCCAGAATTGGACACAATACTCCAGTTGAGGTCGAACCAGTGTTTTATAAAGGTTCATCATAACTTCCTTGCTTTTGTACTCTATGCTTCTATTTATGAAGCCCAGGATCCCGTATGCTTTTTTAACCGCTTTCTCAACCTGCCCTGCCACCTTCAACAATTTGTGCACATATACCCCCAGGTCTCTCTGTTCCTGCACCCCCTTTAGAATTGTACCCTTTAGTTTATATTTCCTCTCCTCGTTCTTCCTACCAAAATGTATCACTTCACACTTTTCTGCGTTAAATTCATCTGCCATGTGTCCGCCCATTCCACCAGCCTGTCTATGTCCTCTTGATGTTTATCACTATCCTCCTCACTGTTCATTATACTTGCAAGTTTTGTGTCATCTGCAAATTTTGAAATTGAGCCCTGTACACCCAAGTCCAAGTCATTAATATATATCAAGAGAAACAGTGGTCCTGGTACCGACGCCTGGGGAACACCACTGTATACCTTCCTCCAGTCCGAAAAACAACCGGTCACCGCTACTCTCTGTTTCCTGTCACTTAGCCAATTTCTATCCATGCTGCCACTGTCCCTTTTATTCCATGGGCTTCAACATTGCTGGCAAGCCTATTATGTGGCACTTTATCAAACGCCTTTTGGAAGTCCATATACACCACATCAACCGCATTGCCCTCATCAACCCTTTCTGTTACCTCATCAAAAAACTCAATCAAGTTAGTTAAACACGATTTGCCTTTGACAAATCCATGCTGGCTCTCCTTAATTAATCCACAT
Source organism: Squalus acanthias (assembly GCA_030390025.1). Classification (NCBI taxonomy): domain Eukaryota; kingdom Metazoa; phylum Chordata; class Chondrichthyes; order Squaliformes; family Squalidae; genus Squalus; species Squalus acanthias. Next base: position 53,008,911 of record CM059442.1, on the reverse strand, counting down.
TTGTCCAAGTGACTGTTAATTTTGTCCCTGATTATCGTTTCTTAAAGCTTCCACACTCCCGAGGTTAAACTGACTTGCCTGTAGTTGCTGGGTTTATCCTTACACCCTTTTTTGAACAAGGGTGTAACATTTGCAATTCTCCAGTAGTCTGGCACTAGCCCGTATCTAAGGAGGATTGGAAGTTTATGACCAGTACCTCCGCAATTTCCACCTTAACTTCCATCAACATCCTAGGATGCATCCCATCCAGTCCTGGTGACTTATCTATTTTAAATACAGCCAGCCTTTCTAGTACCTCCTCTTTATCAATTTTTATCTCAACTACCTCCTCTTTCATATAACTTTTGCAGCATCTTCTTCCTTGGTGAAGACAGATGCAAAGTACTCATTTAGTACCTCAACCATGCCCTCTGCCTCCATGCGTAGATCTCCTCTTTGGTCCCTAATCGGCCCCACCCCTCCTCTTACTACCCATTTATTATTTATATGCCTATAGAAGACTTTTGGATTCCCTTTTATGTTAGCTGTCAATCTATTCTCATACTCTCTCTTTGCCCCTCTTATTTTCTTTTTCACTTTCTCTCTGAACTTTCTATATTCAGCCTGGTTCTCACTTGTATTCTCAACTTGACATCTGTCATGTGCGTCCTTTATCTGCTTCATCTTACTCTCTGTCTCTTTTGTCATCCAGAGAGCTTTGACTTTGGTTGCCTGATCTTTCCCCCTCATGGGAATGTACCTCAACTGTACCCGAACCATCTCCTCTTTAAAGGCAGCCCATTGTTCGATTACAGTTTTGACTGCCAATCTTTAATTCCAATTTACCCAGGCCAGATCTGTTCTCAACCCACTGAATTGGCCTTCCTCTAATTAAGTATTTTTACTCTAGATTGCTCCCTGTCCTTTTCCATAGCTAAGCTAAACCTAATGATACTATGATCACTGTTCCCTAAATGTTCCCCTACTGACACTTGCTCCACTTAACTCACCTCATTCCCTAGAACCAGATCCAGCAATGCCTCCTTCCTCATTGGGCCAGAAACATACTGATCAAGAAAGTTCTCCTGAACACACTTCAGAGATTCTTCCCCTCGCTGCCCTTTACACTATTACTATCCCAGTCTATATTAGGATAGTTGAAGTCTCCCATTATCAATACTCTATAGTTTTTGCACCTCTCTGTAATTTCCCTGCAAATTTGCTCCTCTATATCCTTCACACTAGTTGGTGGCTGATAAAATACACCTAGTAGTGCAATGGCACCTCTATTGTTTCTTAACTCTAAGCAAATAGATTCTGTCCTTGACCCTTCCAGGACATCCTCTCTCTCCAGCATTGTAACATTCTCCTTAACCAATATGACCACCCCACCTCCTTTCTTTCCTTCCCTATCTTTCCTGAACACCTTATATCCAGGACTATTTAGTACCCAATCCTGCCCTTTTTTGAGCCAGGTCTCCGTTATCGGCATGACATCATATTCCCAAGGGCTATTTGCGCCTGCAGCTCACCAACCTTATTTACCACACTTTGTGCGTTTGAGGCTGTCTCATGCTGCTATAGTCTGAATAAATTCACCTCAGACATTGCAATTTCATTTCATGGCAGCGACTTTCCTCATTCCTGTTGGATATATTAGCTCAATAGTGCTCAAATTATTTTTTTTATCTTCCTACTCTTTTTCCCCTTCCCTCCTGAAGATGTTGACTCTTGCTGTTGGTACAGTTCCAGAGGAACTGGCCACTCTCCAGTACCTTGTCCAAGTGGTCACTCTTTATTTTTGAGTGTTGGCAGGCTACTCAACCAAAGTACATTAAGTCAAGCCTGATCCTGTCCACACCTAAAGTTTACATGCACACACTCCCCAGTGAGAGCAATTGGCGGAGGAACCCAGGTTGGTTTATCACCCTCCCAGGTCTAAGGGCACAGAGCATGGATCAAAGCTGGGTCTCTTCATGAGTCAGTTCTACACTGGGTAGTACACCTCCCAAGTGAGCCATCCCTGACATCCCTTCCTAATAGGAATCCAGGCAATTACTGGGCTAGAACAATCGGAAGAAGGTTGGACTATGACTGCTGATGTGGAAAACGACTGCAAAATTACAAGCTGGATATCTGTGACACCACAGCATGTAGCTCAAAGCAGTTGGCAGAGGACCATGTTTGCGAGTGAACTATTGAATTTTGTAATGTTTACACAGAAGTAGAGCTGTCTTAAAAAGTATAACAAAACTATTGCCAGCAGTAAAATTCAAATCCGGTTTTCAATTAAGACAAATATACAACCCCAGCATGTTGGAAGGTTGGGCCAGTGTAGACAGAAGAGTGAGGCTTTAATTGAGCCTTTTTAATCATCGGTCTGTGGAAGTTGCCCTGATAACTTATCTAACACATCAAACTTCTAATTGTTAGTCAAGCAATGATTTAAAAAAATATTTTTTATTAAAAGTGTTCATTGGTAACAACACATTGCAATATGTTGCTTTTACTGTATGTAGCATACATGGTACAGAGCACATGACATGTTGAGCCTTACAGTGAGGCCTGTAGATCACCCTGGAGATGGTTTCCTGGCAATGGCAGAGCCATTGGAGGGGTCAGGAAGGCTCATGACTCCCTCCAATCACTTTGAGGTCAGCCAATTTTGTCTATTAAGACTTGGCCAAAACTGACTACAAATAATTTACTCACTTAACTTGTAAATTCCCAATCACGATTTTGTTACCCTTTTTGAGTCTGCTGCGAATGGCAATGCGTACTGGATTTGACAACCCCTCCACCGCCCCCCAAGTCCTTCATCCTTAGCTCCAGGAATTGGTGATAGCATTAGGATATACTACAGCACTTACCACTCAGCCAGGCGGTGGGGGTGGTGGGGGGGGGGGGGGGGGGGCGCGCGGTGGTGGTGGGAGGGTTTCGTTGTTTCATCATAGATTTGTGATTTACCGTATCCTGGCGGGGTTAACCATTTCCCTATCACATGATGCTTAAGCTATGTAGGCCATGGTGCTGATATGCTGGCCAGCCATTGGTAGTAGGCCAGGCACTGGAGCCAAATTCAGGAAAAGTTCTCTTAGTTCCTAGAGGTATTTCATATTTTCAGAAATTATTCAAAACTGAATGTCTTGATGAGGGATTGAAACAAAATTGTACTAACTGCAAAAGCATGTGGATGTTTCGATTACTGGGGCAACATCAATCATGCTTTCAAAATGCTCAGGTATGATTGAAATACATTGTACAATCAATGCCTACTGCCTTATTTAAGATTTACAATATTTTTTACACTGTTTCTCTCTTTGTGCACTTGCAATTTCACCTCCCCATGACATTCAACGGCATTACCATCGCCAAATCCCCCACCATCAACATCCTGGGGGTCACCATTGACCAGAAACTTAACTGGACCAGCCACATAAATACTGTGGCAACAAAAGCAGGTCAAAGGCTAGGTATTCTGCGGCGAGTGTCTCACCTCCTGACTCTCCAAAGCCTTTCCATCATCTACAAGGCACAAGTAAGGAGTGTGATGGAATACTCTCCACTTGCCTGGATGAGTGCAGCTCCAACAACACTCAAGAAGCTCGACACCATCCAGGACAAAGCAGCCCACTTGATTGGCACCCCATCCACCACCTTAAACATTCACTCCACCACCGGCGTACTGTGGCTGCAGTGTGTACCATCTACAAGATGCCCTGCAGCAACTCGCCAAGGCTTCTTCGACAGCACCTCCCAAACCCGCGACCTCTTCCACCTAGAAGGACAAGGGCAGCAGGTGCATGGGAACACCACCAACTCCAAGTTCCCCTCCAAGTCACACACCATCCTGACTTAGAAGTATATCGCCGATCCTTCATCGTCGCTGGGTCAAAATCCTGGAACTCTCTGCCTAACAGCACTGTGTGAGTACCTTCACCACACGGACTGCAGCGGTTCAAGAAGGCGGCTTACCACCACCTTCTCAAGGGCAAATAGGGATGGGCAATAAATGCTGGCCTTGCCAGCAATGCCCACATCCCATAAACTAATTTAAAAAAATCCACACAGCTTCAGAAGGAAGGCAAATGAACGAGCACTTCAACAAATGATTCTCAATCTTCAGACAATATAGGTGAGCTTGTGGCTGCTTAGCAAGTTTATAAAGAAAGAATTTATATAGTGCCTTCATGAGCTCAGGACCACCTAAAGCACTGTACAGCCAATGAATTACTGTTCCTACATCGCTTTGTAATGTAGGAAATGCGGCAGCCAATTTGCGCACAGCAAGCTCCCACAAACAGCAATGTGGTAATGACCAGATAATCTGTTTTTAGTGATGTTGGTTGAGGGATAAATATTGACCAGTGAGTAGTTGAGCCACAGAGACCAGGAAGGTCTAAGGTTTGATGCTTAATCTGTGCTGAGCGAACTGATCTCAGCTAGGACAGTGCGGGGGGAGGAGGGGAGGGGGAGGGGATTGCTACAATTGGCCTCAGAACCCTTGGGTTACCGAGGGGAAACTCAGACATGGTTCCTGCTCCTGATCCCTATCCGGTGACCCTTGCTGGAAGTGTATGTGTATTTACGTTCTGTTGAGGGCAGAATTGGACTCAGATGTGATGCCCACTGTGATGGAACATTCACAGTGTCAAGAATTGTGCATGATTAATGTTCATTTGGGAGAGATAGTGACCCACGCCCGTGTAAACGTAGCTCCATGAGGAAAAGGAGGGGAGAAAGTGTCTGAAGGAAAAGAGCAAGCTTTCTGCAGATGAAATGTGCTGTGGGAACCTGTTACAGAGTAGGAAGCACAATAGGGAGGGGAGTGATGTACTATGGCAGTCCATTATCACAAACACATGTGGCCCTGCAGGATTCTATCGTATCTCACCCGCACAGACCAAGCGACTGTGAAGTACAGCTCTTCACGTTTACATTTACATATATATTAACTGTAACAGAAGGTGCCCTTCCCCCAGCCCTGGGAGCTGACTGAAATCCTAATGGTTTCAGGGCTCCATCCACCTATCAGTTATTGGGCTCATCTTGCCAAGTTGTGGAACACTCTTTATCAAATTGTGCATGTGCTGTGACTGACCTGTCAGAGGCTTACACCGGATTGCAAAGGATTCCGATTAATATGAGGCCAGATGATTTAACATGTGACTGCTCGAAATCTGCCTCAAGTTAATTTTGCTAAAATCAAAGGCTTTCACCTCCGAACCCAGAGACTGAGGGCAGCCTGCCTCACCCATGCGTTAAAACCAGGCAATTAACTAAAGCTCTGCCTCGGTGACTGACTGCCAGTGGAACGGAACGGGGGCAAAAAAAAAAATTAGAAAATGTTTTCTTTCTTTCTCACAGTCGGAGGATAAGTAAATATTAAAAACCGCGAAAAATGATAATTAATACTTTACCTCGAAAGGTAGTGGAATGTTCTCACAGAGCTTCTGGAAGTATTGTCTTATGCTATAGATTTAAAGGGGCCATCAGCTTCGTGACAAAAGCGCTTCGCAACCCTTTCAGTTACACAGAATTACATAGCGTTTACAGCACAAAAAACAGGACAAAAAGAACAAAATAAGAAAGACTTGTATTTCTACAGAGCCTTTCACGACCTCAGGACGTCCCAAAAGCGCTTTACAGCCATTGAAGTACTTTTGAAGTGTAGTCACTGCTGTAATGTAGGAAATGCAGCAGCCAATTTGCGCACAGCAAGCTCCCACAAACAGCAATATGATAATGACCAGATCATCTGTTTTAGTGATGATGATTTATGCCGATTTGGCATAGACCCAACTGGTCCATGCCGGTGTTTATGCTCCACACGAGCTTCCTCCCTCCCCCCACCCCCCTTACTTCATCTCACTCTATCAACATAGCCTTCTATTCCTTTCTCCCTCATGTGTTTATCCAGCTTCCCCTTAAATGCATCCATGCTATTCGCCTCAACTACTCCTTATGGCAGCGAGTTCCACATTCTCACCACTCCCTGGTAAAGGCATTTCTCCTAAAACATGAAGCAATGTGTGCAGCTAGCCTGGCCCTTCTGAGGAGCAGAGGCTCCCCATTTTGGGGTAGAGGAGTTTGTGTCAAAATGCATCACTATGTTGCTTGTGCGTAATGTCACGGTAACAAAAAGGGCGTGCAGCACTTCTAGCCGTTTTCCACGCCCCAGGCAAAGGAGGTTTGCCAAACAATTCTTTTCCCAAAGGCAATGCCCCTTTAAGCTGTTCCTGAGTTTAGCCTACAGTTGCTTATTCCTTTTGGATTCTATCCTTCTAGGTTGTGAAATCCTTTAAAAAATAACATCTTGGAAAGAACAAGATGCTACAAGTCTGATAACCCACACAGACTGCTGCTTGACTCAGGGATGTGCCATTCAACTCTATAGTTCCCATAGTTACTCATTACTGCAAAGTAGAGCTCCCACCAGAATGTGATTTTCAGATGAGAATGGTCCAAGCTTGAACTCCCAGTGATCCTTTCTGAAAAACTATAAACAAATAAAGGGAGAATATTTATTAATGTATAGGGTAAGATGGTAATTTCACCTGCCTTGTCCCCTCTCTCTTGCCGTCCGCCATCATGTAAACACTTTTTCCATCCAACCCATACACAAAAATTCTGTTTCGACTGTCCTCAGCTGGTGTGATACGTCTGTGGAGCAGAGATTCCCTTTTTGGGGAGTCCCGGGATGTGGAGGCCCGGTCGTCAGCTCCGTAAACTTTCTCTGGCTCCTGCCTGAACCTGGCCAGATCCACTCCTGCTCCTCCTGGCCCACAAGAAAACCTGAAATAACATTGTAAAACTTACCTGCCTGGGCCTCTTCTGGAACCACGATCCGGCTCCCGACAGAGCTGGCCTGATGGAGGAGCTGTCACTGCTCCCCTGTTCAGGCCTCCGACTTAAAGTTCCCGATATCTAAAGAAGGACCTGGATGTCTCCCTGTGGTGTCCCGCTCACCTGCTCAAAAAAGCAGGTTAACATTGGGACATGGCGGGAAGGCAGTGGGATCAAAGGAGGTGAGGCGCTGCCATCAGTTTAATTGCCCCACCCCACTCGGTTTCCGCCAGGAGGTGGGAGTTAAAATCTGGGCCACTGACTTTGCATTTAGGGATGAGTGAACAGCCTAGGATCGGTGGTTTAGCTCAGCCAAGCTCACTGACCCTAATCCTGGGCCAACATGTTCAAAAGGCCTTGTCTCCATCTCAAGCTGTGAAAACCTAGCTTGGTGCCATCTTACATTGGTTGTCATGCCATTGTTCAAGGAACAACAAATTCTAACTTCCTTCACACCCAGAGAACTTCTTTTTGTTTAGGAAACTTGCAAGTCAACTGAGTTCTGGGATCATTCACATGCGACTGGCCTGGATTGATTCATATTTCTATTTTAGGAACATCGGAAAAGGAGTAGGCCATTCAGCCCTCTTCCCTGTGGGATCATCACTTCACCTGACGAAGGGGCAGCAGCTCCGAAAGCTTGTGATTTCAAATAAAACTGTTGGACTATAACCTGGTGTTGTGCGACTTCTCACTGTGGGATCATGGCTGATCTGTGTCAGCTCAGTGGGTAGCACTCACACCTCTTGAGTCAGAAGGTTGTGGGTTCAAGCCCCACTCCAGAGACTTGAGCACAAAAATCTAGGCTGACACTCCAGTGCATTACTGAGGGAGTGTCGGAGGTGCCATCTTTCGGATGAGATGTTAAATCGAGGCCCCGTCTGCTCTCCGAGGTGGACGTGAAAGATTCCATGGCACTATTTGGAGTTATCCCCAGTGTCCTGGCCAATATTTAGCCCTCAATTGACATCACTAATAAAACAGATTATCTGGTCATTATCACATTGCTGTTTGTGGGAGCTTGCTGTGTGCAAATTGGCTGCTGTGTTTCCTACATTACAACAGTGACTACACTTCAAAAGTACTTCATTGGCTGTAAAGCGCTTTGGGAGGCCTGGAGGTTGTGAAAGGCGCTATATAAATGCAAGTCTTTCTTTTATCTGTATCTTAACTCCATTTACCTGCCTTGGTTCCATCCCTTAATACCTTTGTCTAACAAATATCTATCATTCTATGGGGGAAAAATTCGGCTGCTTTGCGCCTCTTGGGGCGCTATCGGGGTGCAAAGCAACTAGTGGTGGGCGCGGCGTCGCTAATGCCTCCCGTGAAATTCAGCAGGAGGTTAGCGGCGGCGGTAGCCGATAGCACCCCACGGCGCTGTGCCTCCGGTGATGACATCATCATCGCGCGCAGCACCCTGCTCACTGCCCCGGCCGCAAACGTGGCTCGCGCCCCCTGACCTGCGGCCGGACATTAAGTCCAACAGGGTCAGGGGGGCGTTTTTGTGTCCGGGGCGGCGATAATTGAAGGGCAGGTGCCAGGCGGCCATTTTTTTTGGGCCACCTGGCAGCACCTGCCCCCTCTGGACTCCTGCTGTGGGATGCTGGCCGCGATCGGTCTTTTCCCGGCACCCCGCTCCCCAGTGCTCCAGCAGGGCCCTGGTGAGCGCAGCGCTAGGCCCCTCCCCTTTAATCAGGGGAGGGAGGCCTGCAGTACTGCGGTGCTATATGCCGACGCGCGTGGCACTGCTGCATGTGGCGCTGCGACATTCAATGGGAGCGCCACAAGAGGGAGGGGGAGCGCTTCCAGTAACGCCCTGCCTCCTGCTTGGGGCGCTACCATTGATTTTCGGGCGCAGGGGGCGCTAACATTTTTGGGGCACTAAAAGTAGCGCCCCAGCGAAGTTATCGCCCCCAAGGGGGCGCGAGCCAATTTTCCCCCTCATGTTTTTAAATTTCAATTGACCTAACGTCAACAAATTTTTGTGGGGAGAGAGTTCCAGATTTCCACTACCCTTTGTGAGAAGAAGTGTTTTCTGACATCACCCCTGAATGGCCTAGCTCTAATTTTAAGGTTCTGCCCCCTTGTTCTGGACTCCCCTACCAGAGGAAATAGTTTCTCGCTATCTACCCTATCAAATACTTCAATCATCTTACACACCTTAATTAGATCACCTCTTAATCTTCTATACTTGAGGGAATACAAGCCTAGTCTATGCAACCTGTCCTCAATGATTTAACCCTTTTAGCCTCAGTATCATTGTGTTGAATCTGAGCTATATCCCTTCCAAGACCAATATCTCCTTCCTGAGGGGCAGTGCTCAGAATTGAATGCAGTGCTCCAGATGGCATAACTTCCACCCTTTCGTATTCCAGCCCCCATAAAGATAAAGACCAATATATTTTTTGTACCTGCCGGGAGTAGAGAATCTTAGTTATGAGGAAAGACTGGATAGGCTGGGTCTGTTTTCCTTGGAACAGAGGAGGCTGAGGGAAGACCTTATTGAGGTGTATAAAATTATGAGGGGCATAAATAAAGTGGATAGAAAGGACCTATTTCCCTTAGCAGAGGGGTCAAAAACCAGGGGGCACAGATTTAAACATAGAAACATAGAATCTAGGAGCAGGAGTAGGCCATTCGGCCTGTCGAGCCTGCTCCACCATTCAATACGATCATGGCTGATCATCCAAATCCAGTACCCTGTCCCTGCTTTAATCCCCACAGTACACATATCCCACCCTACCCCTGTAACCCCACGTATTTAATTCCCCCTAACATATCCCATCCTATCCCCATAACCCCACATATTTAATACCCTCCTAACACTAAGGGTCAATTTATCATAGCCAAATCAACCTAACCCGCACATTTTTGGACTGTGGGAGGAAACCGGAGCACCCGGAGGAAACCCACACAGACACGGGGAGAATGTGCAAACTCCACACAGACAGTCACCTGAGGTCAGATTCGAACCCGGGTCCCTGGCGCTGTGAGGCACCAGTGCTAAAGTAATTGGGGGAAGGTTTAGAGGGGATTTGAGGGGAAATGTCTTCACCCAGAGGGTTGTGGGGGTCTGGAACTCACTGCCTGAAAGGGTGGTAGAGGCAGGAACCCTAACCACATTTAAAAAGTACTTGGATGTGCACTTGGGATGCTCTAACCTGTAGGGCTACGGACCAAGAGCTGGGAAGTGGGATTAGGCTGGATAGCTCTTTGTTGGCTGGCGCGGACACGATGGGCCGAAATGGCCTCCTTCCGTGCTGTAACTTTCTATGATTCTATTCTATGATTCCACTAGCTTTTAGTGATTTCTGTACTTGGAGCCCTAAATCTCTCCTTGCTTCTCGTCATTTAGAAAATACTCTGATCTATCTTTCTTAGGTCCAAAGTGAATGACCTCACACTTCCCCACATTGAATTCCATCTACCACAGTTTTGCCCACTCACTCAATCAATCAACGTTCCTTTGCAACTTTCTGCTCCCATCTACGCGACTTACTGTGCCATCTCACTTAGTTTCGTCAGCACACTTGGATATACGGCTTTCTATTCCTTCATCTGAGCCATATAAATATGGTGAAAAGCTGAGGCCCTGCTATCCTATGATGAGGTACCAATGCTCTGCTCTGTGCCTACATCGATAGCCAGCAGAGCTGACCACTCACCAACTGGGCAAATCACTCACAATGCAAGCATGGGTGTCAAGTACTCCAATTCTTAACCATGGAACCAATAAATGAATTTACGAGGCATTGTAGCCTTAATGGCTGGAAACAAAATATTGCTACAATAATTTATTCACAGCCATCCAAAGATCTCAATCATATTTCGTGACCTTTCAATGGTGCACTAATTATCATTAGTGTGCACTGCACCAGATGTTCACATTTAACACGATAAATTTAATCTAAAAGTTCCTGTTATCAGCCATTTAGAAACCTCTCTAAATTGTTTTCTGAGGGAAATAACATATCAGAGGAATAATGTGTTGGCATCAGTTCTTGACAAATGGTTTTCCTGTAGACGCTTGTGTGGAGTCTGGAACATTGAAACACAGCACGAACATCATCAGATCTATCATACCACACCCATGTCGTGTTTCCGATCAATGCAGTGTACCTGAGCATGAGGTCAGTACTTCCTCCCGAATGTGTGCCAAGCTTCAGACCTCCACCCTGCACTTTAACCTCATGATTTCATGAATTAACAAACTGTGATCAAAACAGGGTAGACAAAGCTTTTGTAATATGTTTGCTATTTCCAAGTTTTTACAAGAGTATAATCACATTTTTAGTCGACCTTATTGGATAAAATAACAAGCGATCAGTAAGGGCCACTTACAACACATTTTTTGTCCTCCATTTTTTCCTCTCCAATTTCACCCTCTCTCCTTTCGTCAGGTATCCAGCTGTTCTATAGTTCTGAGAATGTTGATAGCCTTCTCATGAGCTGACCCATTCAAAAGTGTTTGCCACCTGGAAATTTGTCTCCCTCTCTCAGGTATGCCTGCATACAGTTGTTTTTTTTTTGCTTCGGGAAACTGTTGAGCTACACTTCAAACTACCTGAGTGAGGGACTCTCTGGTCACCAGCACATTTTATGCTCCCACCCACAGTAAAGGATACCATACAGCAACCTGGGTTTCCCTATAGGAACTCTGCTCTTTGCTATCTTGATGGAGGAAGATGAGTAGGAGGCGAACAGAAGAGAGCGAAAGAACGTGAAGCAGTATTAAAGAAGGATGAGACCAACTCTCTATACCCCACACAATAAGTAAATAGGGCCTGCAGACTGAATGAACAAGTCTAGCTTTCATAGAATCATAAGAATAGTACAGTACAGAAGGAGGCCATTTGACCCATTGAGCCAGTGCCAGCTCTTTGAAAGAGGTATCAAATTAGTCCCACTCCCCTGCTCTTTCCCCGGAACCCTGCAAATGTTTCCATTTCAAGTGTATATCCAACTCTCTGTTGAAAGTTTCTGTTGAATCTGCTTCCACCTCCCTTTCAGGTAGTGCATTCCAAATTATAATAATTCACTGCGTAAAGAAATTTCTCCTCATCTCCCTCCTGGTTCTTTTGCCAATTATCTTAAATCTGTGTCCTGTGGTTATTGACCCTCTGTTTTCATTGTTCTCCCTATCTACTCTATCAAAAACTGCCATAATTTTGAACACCTCTGTTAAATCTCCCCTTAACTTTCTCTGCTCTAAGGAGAACAACCCCAGCTTCTCTAGTCTCTCCACATAACTGAAGTCCTGCATCCTGGGAACCATTCTAGTAAATCTCCTCTGCACTCTCTCCAAGGTGTTGACATCCTTCCTAAAGCGTGCTGCCCAGAATTGGACACAATACTCCAGCAGAGGCCTAACCAGTGATTTCGAAAGGTTTAGCGTAACTTCCTTGCTTTTGTATGCTTCTATGCTTCACTAAGAAAGCCCAGGATGCACTTGCCACCTTCTGCATGATTACCAGCAGCACCATTCAAGTAACAAATCAGCTCTGTCCGTTGCTATCAACGTCAGCACAGCCCTCGCCTTTTATCTCACAGGCACCTTCCAAGCTGCATCCGGGGATTTATGCAACATCAGCCAGGGTGCTGTCCAAGTCTGCAGACATCGGTATCCAAGGAGGAATATGATAAAGTTAGGGTGAACAATGCTAAAGATAATTATCAGGATTATAGAAAGAGAAGTAGGGATGGGAACACGAGATTGTAGAGGCCCAGGACACAATTAAAAATATATATTTTATGTATTAATTCACGGGATGTGGGCGTCGCTGGCAAAGTCAGCATTTATTGCCCATCCTTAATTGCCCAAGAGAAGGTGGTGGTGAGCCGCCTTCTTGAACCGCTGCAGTCTGTGCGGTGAAGATACTCCCACAGTGCTGTTAGGGAGGGCGTTCCAGGATATTGACCCAGTGACAATGAAGGATCGGCGATATACTTCTAAGTCAGGATGGTGTGTGACTTGGAGTGGAAACTTGGAGGTGGTGATGTTCCCATGCGCCTGTTGCCCTTGTCCTTCATTGCTGTTTGGGGGGCCTTGCTGTGCGCAAATTGGCTGCCGCGTTTCTTACATTACAACAGTGACTACACTTCAAAAGTTGTGAAGTGGTTTAGGAAATTCGAGGCGGTGAAGGATGCTATACGAATGCATCAAACTGTTCCTTTTTGGTGGCATTCTGCTTCATGTCTCTCGAAGTGTGCGGCAGCAGCAGTGTTAAAGGAACACAATGAAAGAAAGACTTGCATTTATATCGTACCATATCACATCGCTCAGAAACATCCCACTTCATGTACAATAAATTACTTTGAAGTACAGTGCCTGTTGTGTAGGTAAAAGTGGCAGCCATTTTGGCTGCATATCAATATTCTACAGACAGCAATGAAATTAATTACCAGTTTGTCTCTTTTTGTGTTGGAGTGTTCCGTGACGAAGACAACTCCCTGTTCTTCAACTCCCTCCAAAACAGGTAGGCAGGGCCTCACCTTAACGTTTCATTCAAAGGACAGCACCTCTGACAACGCAGCACTCCCTTAGTATTACTTTGAGGCGTCGGTAGGGCTTGAACCCAAAACCTTCAGAGTGCTACCAACTGATGACACAAAAGCCACTTGAATCCTGCCACTTGTTGAATTTGCATTCTGGAGAGACTGGCCTCTATGAGCTGATTTACAGTGTTTACACTATCCTCTATCCCGGCAGCAGACTTGTAGAGCAAGGAATCTTCATATCCTTCTGCCAGAATAAAGGAGCCGGTTCCCAGGTGCTGGTCTCCCAGAATCCAAATATGGAAGTGACTACAAATTCTTTTGTGGTACTGTAATGGTGATTTGGCAAAGACTTATTTTCTACAGTAGCTGACGTAAAACTGAGTGTTGCCAAGATGGCAAACCCGAAACAAAGACACTGGCCCCGATATTAACAGGGAGGCAGGGTGTGAGGGAGCCCAGTAGCGGGCGAAGAACCCAGAAGGGCCAGGGATGTGGAGGCCCAGATGGTCTTAAGAGCAGGACCTCATTTAAGTAAATACGTGCAGATTCCCACCTGACACCCGGCCAGATTGACAGCCTGGCAGGCGGACGGGAATAGGAGCTTAGCGGCAGGAGGCTGCAGTCAGGGACCCGTGGGAACAGTCCCTGGCAGTCAGTGAGGGAGGAGGCAGGCTCTGGGCAAGATCGTGAGGGGGGTCGGAGGAGGAAGGCTCTGGGCATGATCATAATCAGGAGGGGGAAAGTCTGGGCAGATTCGGCTGAAAACCAGGGCTGGGGAGGCCGAAGGCTTCCTTGTGAGGCCTGGGGGGGGGGTCGCTCCTGCTCCCCCTGCTCCACAAGGAGCTTAAAAACAGGCAAAGTTGTAAAACTTACCTGGGCCTCTTTTGGGCAGTCGACTCCTCCCGCCACATTTCTGCTGCTGGGCAACAAACAGTGCGGGACTCTCCCTGTGCTGAGGTTAAAAATATGTTGAGACGGTGATTACATCATTAGGTCACGACTTCTGAATCTTAAGCAGGCCCCTGCCTGCTTTTAGCGGGAGACTCATCCAGGGCCTGAATCGCTGCCGGAAATATTACGGCGGCCGGGAATATGGCGGGTTGGGGTCGGGTTGTGCGATTCTGATATTTTAACCCCCCCCCCCGCCGCCTTATCTCTCCCACCTCTTGGCGGGTTGAAATCAAGGCCATAATTTTGGGAAAGGAGATGGGAGAATCAAAGAGCTTGTGACAGAAATCAAATTGAGCAGGAGAAGGTAAATAATTGCTGAGTCCCACACAGTCTTTAGAAATTCAATCATTGTGTCACATCTAATATTATTACAAATTACCTTCATTGACTAAAGCGGTAAAAAAAAATTATTTTATTGTTAATTTATTCTTTTAAGATCTTTTACCCAGGAGTATCTGGTGACATGGGATTTCCTGTATGCAGTGGGGCCCTGTGATAGCGCAGTGTTATTATTAAAGAATTCAGTAGTCAAAACACTACGTAATGCCTCAAAACTCTCTGCCTAAGGCTGCGCAGTCTATAAAAAGCTAGTGTAACTGGGCCAACCTGGAAAATAATACATTTTATGAATTCTTTGAAGTTGATAGATTCGGAGCAGAGGTATTTGTTTCCCAATTTGTTGCTGTCTTCAGTGAGTGCAAGGCTCAAACCCGAAGAGTGCTCTTGTCGGGTATTTCTTGCTTGCAAGCATTTGTAATATTTGTACAGAACAACAACTTTATATAGCACTTTTAACATAGTAAAACATCCCAAGGCGCTTCACAAGAGCGTTACTATGCCCACTGATGTCGCTGTTGACAGCGGGAGCATGCTTGGTGGCATCAAAGATGGCAGCCGACAGGAATGAGTCAACCATCCATTCTTCAATAGTGGCAGGCAATCTCAAGAAAATGATCATTTGTTCTTCCCTTCCCCCTTCTCCTTTTAGCTTCCTCAGGGCTGTGCACCATTCCCCAACTAAGAAGGGCTGCAGACGACCCATTCTCAGGACTCTGTCAATGTTACTCAGTGTCCTTGTCAATAGGCCGTGTATGGTTGTGCCTTTAGGTGTCTTATCCACTGATCTTCCCTTTAATGTTGGTCTAGCTGAGACTGGAAACTCAACGAGTGAGGATTGTTTTCAATTTAGAAAAGTGTTGAAACAGACTGGGGGATGTGAGAGGAAAACGGGAAGATATCTTTAAACGTTATAGAAACTTAAGGAAAATTCTTGAAAAATAAGATAATGGGGTAGAAATTTCTCTTGGCTGGTAGCACAAAACTGGCGGTATTGAATTGACCGCCCGTTATACTCCTCGCCCAATATTCAGTGCCATTGACTTCCATTGACTTCAATAGAACTGACCATCAAGCAGGCATATAACAGGCGTCCGATGCAATACCGCCTGCTTAACGGTACATCTCAAGACAAATTGCTACCCCAATGTGTGCATAACCCATTTTCAATGCTCCTGACAATAGGTTTGGGTTGGATTTACAAGGTCATGAATTCTCCAAAAGGGATTTTTTAAATAATTGAGCAGAGAAACAACAGAACTCTCTGGGGATCTGGATTCAAAGACAAGTGAAACGGGACTGCTGAACACATCTCCATTGCCAGTTTCATCATCCGCCATCATCCTCCTCGGGCCACAAGAGGTTTGATCATCAGCTTCTCTCCTGCACGTCTGGCTTAATGTTTTTATCTCCCAGTAAAGAAAGGCAGACCTTTTGTGCTACCTGTCATTTGCTGATCTGATCAAAGGCTTCGGCTCTTGTCGTACACAGTGGCTGGTAAAACAAAGGCTATTGTTCGTAAGTGTTAACTGCCTACCTTGGTTTCATATGTCTTCAAAGCCTGGCGAAGCTCGATATTGTGTCAATCAGTTTTGCTGTTTTGATAAAAGGCTTCAGCCACATTCAGTGCCATCGGCAAAGCAAAGGCTTTGGTCTCATATTATTAGCTACGAATATGACAGGGTTTACTTCCACTTGAAGACTAACGTCTCCACTATTGTAACAGAATAAAAGTGTTACATTTAAAAAGAAGTGCAAAATATATACAAGGCAACGGTGCTCCCATGTTGCACTTGACATTTTTGGTTCTCAATATTTCTTCTATTACCGGGATACAATAGGAAATGAGGAGGAATTTCTTCTCTCAGAGGGTGGTGAATCTGTGGAATTCTCTTCCCCAGAGAGCTGAGAAAGGCTGGGTCATTGAATATATTTAAAAATGAGAAGTCGCACAACACCAGGTTATAGTCCAACAGATTTATTTAAAATTACAAGCTTTCGGAGCTGTCGCCCCTTCCTCAGGTAGAATTACTGTGAGACAATCTACCAGAATTCACAGAATATAAACACAGAGAAAATGCGATTCAATCTTTCCCTACATCAAAGACACACTAAGAGCACAGCCAAGACAATGAGATGTGTCCCAGGGGGTCCAACGTGTCAAAACACCTGCTGGCTGCATATCCTCTCCATATATTTAAGGTGGAGATAGACAGATTTTTGAACGATAAGGGAGTCAAGGGTTATGGGGAGCGGGTAGGGAAGTGGAATTGAGGCCAAGATCAGATCAGCCATGATCTTATTGAATGGCGGAACAGGCTCGAGGGGCCAAATGACCTACTCCTGCTCCTACGTCTTATGTTCTTATGTAGGAGTTGGAATTTGGTGTATATACTGACATGAATCTTGTCATTCATGTGGAAATGACTTATGAAATAATACTGGGTGGCCTGCTGGTGGCGCTGTCCAGGGAGAGTATAAATACTCGGGCATGGGCCCAGCTTGCTCAGGACATTCTTTAACAGGAACTAGTGAAGGACACAACTAGACCTCCATGTTGAAAAACAGTTGATTAAAGCTTTGTTTAACGCTTAGACCAAGTGCCTAGTAGTTTTCTTACATCATATACCATCTATTATAGTACCGTATAAACCCCCACAAGAATATATCAATATTTTATCATATTTTGTTGATAAACCCGTCAAATCATTCCAAATACTTTTTGAAAAATGTTCATCTGCCATTTCTTTGAAGGGAAGGTTGGGTCCCATTCTCCTGGCCCCCTTCCTCCTGCTCAATGATGTTAGATCTCAGCAAGCCCCCTCAATTCAAACTAACTCCAGGCTCACCAAAGCTCTAAAGCCTCCTCCTCGATCCTGTTGGACCTCAGGACCCCCTCCAAGATTTGTTCCCTCAACTCTCAGATCCCAGTACTCTCCCTGGATGCTCAGAAACGGTAGACCACATTCGCAATACTTTCTGATCCAAGTGTCCCCCCATCTAGTGATTTAGAGCATGTGGCAGTGTGCCCAGATCCTTCCTCTTCAGTGGTCCCGGAACCCCAGTACCCTTCCCAGTGCTGATAATACTAAGCATAACACCCCTGTTCTTATCAAATCTCTGACACCACATGAGCAATGCCATGTGAGATCTGATAGTACTATCAATGGATTTACTGAGTAGCTTGGGATTTGAGGTTCAAGGTGTAATGCCTCATGTACAGTCATAAAAAGGAACTCAAAAACCAAACAAAGTTCAGCTTTTATGCTCCACTTGCAACTATAAACACCACAAATTTAATCAGATCAGAATAAATAAAATTAATTTGGGGTAATTTTAACTTATATCGCCGGGTGAAAAAACAGGTGATAGCGAACGGTCAGCCCATCGTACACCTTGCGGCTTTTAGCTCTGGGCCAGTTTTCGGCAGTTGAGCAGCAGTGTGAGTTAGAACCCCACCCGCTACTCCAGAAATGAGCCCATGGGGAATTTTAACTCCCAGGTCCCATTTAAGTCCCGTCGGCCGATTTCCCACCAGTTCCGGCCCAGCAGGTAAGAGTCGGGAGCAGCTGCTGGGCTGTCCCGTGGCAGGAGTCCCACAATCGACGGGGGGAGCGGGCTCGTGGCAGGGGAGGCCTATGCTTTACCTGTGGAGCCTGGAGGCGCACTCCTCCTCCTCCTCCTGGCCCCATAGGAAAGTAAACATTTTGTTAAAACGTACCTTTTTGGGCCTCATATGGCCCCACTCTTTTTCACTACTTACTGCCGCTCACCGTTCAAGCCGCCTAGTGAAAATTGCAGTCGGGCCCCAATGACATCATTCTGTCCCGACAGGCATATGTTAAAAACGACCCCGCTGGCTTTGGGCAGGTGTCCTTGCCGCCTGCTCAGGAGAGCAGGTGAAACTAGGAACCTGTCAGCTCCCGGCGGCTCCAGGGCTAGTAAGTAACTTGGGCAATTTTAACTGTCCACCCAATTTTAAGTAGGGTTAAAATTGCCCCCCATTGTTCCATCTTGTGATCCAATACCGATTCCATCTGCTGAATTTGTGATGCTATAAGCGCACCTGCCTAACATCCCTCCCTCAACTGTTCTGCTCGTCTTTGTGGATTTGTTCACATTCATCCTTCCTGTCATTTCTCCTCGTTCTATATTGAATTCAATTAAAAATAAAGCAGGGAAAATGCTAATGTGTATACACACACACGCACAAAAAGAAAAGGAACAGTAGCCATAAAATAACACTGAGGGAGTGCTGGACAGGTGGGGGAAAGTGGGTGCCAGTTGTCTGGCAGTGGTGGTGTTACATCGACAATACAGCTATGCTGTCCTGATACTTTGCTCCTGCAGTGTAACTTAGATGGGTTTACTCCCTTGAGATGGCAAGGCGGATAGAGGTTACCCCTTGCCTGGAGGACCGTAAGCGCAAGTCACATTCTGTCACTCTGTGGCACAAGTAATTCATGCTGGAGCTCCAACATGTGGTGTCGTTCGTATCATTATGAACCGTTTTTCCATTCAAAGTTTCCGACCTTTTCTCCCACCTCACGTGAAGGCCAGCACTCATGCCAGGCTCCCATTGCATGCGTGTTGGCGGCCTGAGATATTTTACATAGGATTACATAGGATATACGGCACAGAAACAGGCCAATCGGCCCAACCAGTCCATGCCAGCGTTTATGCTCCACTCGAGCCTCCTCTTGTCTTTCCTTATCTAACTCTATCAGCATAACCCTCTATTCCCTTGTCCTCATATGCTTATCTAGCCTCTCCTTAAATGCATCTATACTATTTGCCTCAACCCTTCCCTGTGGTAATGAGTTCCACATTCTCACCACTCTCTGGGTAAAGAAGTTTCTTCTGAATTCCCTATTTGATTTCTTGGTGACTATCTTATATTGATGGCCTCTAGTTATGCTCTTCCCCACAAGTGGAAACATTCTCTCTGTATCCACTCTATCAAAACCTTTCATAATTTTAAAGACCTCAATTAGTTCACCCCTCAGCCTTCTCTTTTCAAGCGAAAAGAGACCCAGCCTGTTCACCTTTCCTGATCTCACCCTAGTGGCCATTATTCATGAACTAAGGTAGTTAATATTGGTGGGGTGTTTAACCATCGGAATCAAACCCGATCCGGTCTCTCCCAACATTTAGATGCACGTGGACTTCCCAGCAGTGGTTACTGGATAGCAATTAGGATTAAGAATGGCAACATTGTTTTATTTTCCCTTCACCAGACTAGGGGCAATGATCCAAATAGTGCTATATTGCCTTGGCCGGGATCAGAAAGCTCAGTACAGACTGAGGAATCCAAAATAGGACTTTCCTAGACTACTCGCAGCTCAGGGTTGATAAGGTAACTCAGGAATAAGGCATGGAATCACTTCCAGAAATAGTACCCAAAGCACAATGGGGGAAAAATTCAGTATCGCCCCGTTTGGGGCGCAATTATCGGCCGGGCGCAAAGATTAGTGCCTGGCGCTAATTATCGCCTCCGACTGCAAACTTGACTTTTATCGCCCCTGGAGGTGATTGGAGCGGTAAATCAGGCGCTACACATCTGTCTTAAGGCGCAAAGGCCGAGGAGCGAGGCGCTAACTCAGAGCGCTGGCGAAGCTCATGTGATGTCAGTCAGCAATGGAACACAGACACAATGGCGCAGGCCAGTTCTTAAAGGGCAGGGTTGATATTGCTTTCCATCCACATCCTGCTCATTGCAGCCTTGAATCTCGGCCTGGAGAGACCTGTACATCACATCTGCTGGAAAGAACAATGGAGAGAACCAGGGAAAGAGCTCAGAGTGCAACCCCCACAGTCTGTTCTAAATCGATACAAGGAAGGGCAAATCAAAATGAACCTGCAAAGTGCTGCTCAGTACCCAAAACTCCTTAACACAGCGTTGAATCTCTCCAGAAGTCTCTCTCGCTCTCTCTCAGAATGCGTGGTTCAAAAATGTCACCAACAAAAAAAGGCAGGAAGCGGTCGCCTTTAAATAGCGCTCCCCCAGTCCCTTCCTGACTGCAAAACGCTCCCCTCAACCTGTCGTTGCTAGCGGCAGGCGGTAAGGCAGGGGGCGTCACTCAATATCCGCTCCGGGGCGCTACCGGGGCGTTGCGCACTCGACTGACATCACGATCTGCCAGCGCAGGAGATCATGGCGGTAGTGTTTAGCGCCACCGCAAAATGTCTAGTTAATTTCACGAGCAGTGCAAACATCGCCGCACCCGGGCGCTAGTTGCTTTGCGCCCCATTAGCGCCCTCTTAAGGCGCTAACGGGAGGCGCAACCAACTGAATTTTTCCCCCAATAACTTTTAAAAAGCAAGTGGATAAAGATATATGTGGAAGGTTATGGGGAAATAGAACCAAATGGCTAGCTTTGTAGGAGCAATGGCACAGGTGCAATGGACCAAATGGTCTCCTTCTGTGCGGTACGATTCTAGATTGTGCTGAGTCATTATGGAACCCACATCTTACTTATCAAAAATCAGTTAATAGCGATGTTTTCTTTGATTTTAGCCATTCCTTCAATACCACCCCCTCCCCCGTGAAGACCTGCAGGTCACCAATAACGACAACAGGTGCATTGTTAGTAGTTCAAGTCATTACAAATGACAATAGCTGATGTGTTGGTGAGAAATGTAAAATCTTTGCAAGTGGAAGATGCCAATTGTTCCCACAGAGTTGGAATGGGTTCGGTGGATGTAATGTTTTTAGATTGGAATGCCTTGCACTCCAAAGATAGCTCCGCCACACAGCATGCAGACTACAGCCTCACTAAAGCATTTAAAAGAAAGACTTGCATTTCTATAGCACATTTCATGACCTCAGGCCATCCCAAAGGACTTTACAGCCAATGAAGTACTTTTGAAGTGCAGTCACTGTTGTAATGTGGGAAACGCGGCAGCCAATTTACGCACAGCAAGGTCCCACAAACAGCAATGTGACAATGACCAGATCATCTGTTTTAGTGATAGTGATTGAGGGCTAACTGTTGGCCAGGACACTGGGGAGAACTCCCCTGCTCGTCTTCAAACAGAGCCATGTGAGAGCAGGCGTTTAACGTCTCATCCAAAAGACGGCACCTCCGACAGTACAGCACTCCCTCAGCACTGAACTGGAGTGTCGGCCTGGATTACGTGCTCAAGTCTCTGGAGTGGGACTTGAACCCACAACCTTTTATTGGATCTGTGTGCATACTTATGAAAAAAGTAAATCACAACTATGCATATCTGTTGATGTGAGTACGTGTGATATATGTGTTGGTAAATGAGATTTTAAAGTTATGTTATGTCTGTATTTTTCCCTATTGCTGTAACTATCAATTAATCAAATGGCATTTTTTCTGATTAAACCTGCGGTTTTCTGGGATAAGACAAGGGAATTATGAGGCAAATTATGAACCAGGGGAAAAGCTAAATTAAGTTTCCCAAACTGCAGCAAGTTGGGAAAGTTTTGCATTCTTTTGAACGTCTGCTTCTATTTGTTTTATCCTTGGTGGTCTTGTGAGAGATTTCCAGTCCCTGGTGGTCTACTGCCATGGTATGCGTCGGTTTTTACTGGTGGTCCACTGGTGTGCATACCTCGGTGCTGCCTGGCAGTGTTGGCAAGCGTACCAGTCCAAGAGGATCGGTATTTAATCTCTCGTGATACAGTGGTGAGTATCTATTCCAGTGGATTAATGAGTCAGGAGGCATCTATGGTTCATGCTAGGACTAGAAAGTCCCTGCTTCTAATACAGAGTCAATATTTCAAATGTGGGAGTTCCAAACCACAAACATTCCCAAACAGTCTGTTGTATGTTCAGTGTAAAACTAGAACAAGGCTACCAGGAGTATCCCTGGGGTTAATTATGACAGATTTATAGTGGTATATTTGCATACATACAACAATTTGGCTTTACTTCAAAAACGATATGGCTTAGCAATGCAGGAAAAACGGGCGCTGAAGGATCCAAAATGGCGTGCGGCGTGTGTGCGCTCAGTCCACGCCGGAAGGGAGCTACACGCTATATTGGTTCAAGAGCTCTGAGGTCGACCAGGGCACCCACCTGAATGGCATTAGACTCACCACCTAAGCAATGGTTCGCGACCGACCACTGCAATCAGTTTTCTCAGGCGAGCAGTAGCCTCTAAAGGGAACATTTTTTTTCACTTGCCCGAATGTAGCAGCGCTCCTCCCGGCTCCACATTACCGCAGCAGACCGCTGCCGGCTACAGCTCTTCCCTCCTCCCGAATGCCTTCTCCGCACCCCCTTCCAACGACTTACCTGCTGTCCTCGGCGATCTCGCTTCGCTTCCCCTTCCCCCTCCCCCTTCCCCCTTCCCTTCCCCCCTCCCCTCCCCCTTCCCCCTCCCTCCCCCTCCCCCCTCCCCTCCCCCTTCCCCCTCCCCTCCCCCTTCCCCCTCCCCCCCTCCACCTTCCCCCTCCCCCTCCCCCTCTCCCCTTCCCCTTCCCCCTCTCCCCTCCCCCTTCCCCTTCCCCCTCCCCCCTCCCCTTCCCCCTCTCCCTCCCCCTTCCCCCTCCCCTTCCCCTTCCCCCTCCCCTTCCCCCCTCCCCCTCCCCCTTCCCCTCCCCCCTTCCCCTCCCCCTTCCCCCTCCCCCTCCCCTTCCCCCTCCCCCTCTCCCTCCCCCTTCCCCCTCCCCTCCCTTCCCCTCCCCCTCCCCCTCCCCTTCCCCCTTCCCCTTCCCCTTCCCCCTCCCCCTCCCCCTTCCCCCTCCCCCCTTGAGGCGAATGCAGCGTGCACTGCACCCGGATCAGCCCCGATTCGGGCACAATCCGAATTCTAGGCCTATAACATTCATTAATATCATCATGCTTTAAAGGGGTACTGTAATCCTGGTGAACTGTCAGAGCTATCAGTCCGCTAGGTGGTTGTAACCAAGGGATGTACAATGATATGGCTGACATCGTCTTGTTACTGAATTTGGCTGCACTAAAAAAGTTTCTTTGAAAGTTGAAACAGTCCCATTACGACCTTACATTAGAGTTTTCAGGAGCAGGAAAAGGCCATGGAGGCGATTTTTGTGTCACTAGTGCCCCGTTTGAGCATTAAAAATGATGCAACTAGTGGAAGCATTGACTTATTAATGATTTTCCACAGGCCAGAGCGCCTGCCTGAAACAGGCTCATACATTATATCTGCAAATCTAGGTCAAATGAGACAAATAAAACCCCCAACGGCATTTTTGTCTCAGCCTACCTGACCCCTGCTAGTCCCTGCTTCTGCCCACCAACCATGAGTAGCACAAGCCAGGAGACAGCCATTTCCACCAAGAACTATAGGGCGTTTGGAGAGACGTTTTTATGGTGGTTTCTTATGGGTTTCGCATCTCAAAAGTATTCAAATTTAACGTAGTTGCTGCTGTAAATTCTGCAACCATTGTCTGCTGTTCCAAAGTGATGTTCCTTTTCATTCCTGATGCTATTATCTCTCCCCTTTAAGGAGCTGTTGCCGCCCCGCCCAATTTCCCACCTTTAGGTTGGCAAGCTGCCTATCAGGGAGGGTGTTTTTGCACTGGCAGCTCGTTGAACACATTATAACGAGGACCCAGGACCAAAATCAATGCTGCAGACAGTTGCCGTGTACGTTCTTGTCCACTGCCTGCCCAATTTATGCACCGCACGAAAATCGTATTAGGCCGAACAAATCCATGCTTTTTTCTACTTACTTGCCTTCTCATTATATCCTTCAATCCTATCCCTCGACAGAAATATAACAACACTCTGTGCTAAGTTTACTGGGGTTCAATTCTCACTACCTTCGCCTGGCATCAACAGGGGCAGTAATGGCCTCAAAATGGGGTCGGGAGCCTTACAGCCCCGTTACCGTTGGCGATGGGGCAGGCTCCATTTTGAAAGGGGCCTACCGCCGTGTGTCCAAAACGCCCGCCTGTTTCAGGTGGTATGTCCCTTCTAATATGGCAATTAGGGTCCTATGACATAAATAGGACCCCGATTGCCATTTTTGGTCTGAACTGGTCGGAATGTGCACCGTGCAGGCTTCGATCAGTCCACGGGTAATGGAATGGAAGAAACCCGCCAAAGGTAAGTGTTGAGTTAGCCCACAAATATAATCTGGGACGTTGCCACCCCGGGACCCCCACCCTCCACGATGGCAACCCAGCCCCCCCCCCCACAATTTACTTTGTTGGCGGCCGCCTTGGCCTGATCTTGAGGCTTCAATCCACCGAGCTGCATCGGGACTCCGGTTTGGCGCCCCACAGCTCGCCTGCCAAATTTGAATGAGGCCAGGGCCTCAAAACGCTGGGGCCTCCTTGTGCCGGAACAGGCAGCCGGCCAAAACCAATGGAAATAAAAATCGGGAGAGACGTAAAGCGGGCCTGCCGATTCGCCTGTTTTACACGATCGCACAAGGTCAAAATGATCCCCCTCAGTGTTTTGACCCGTGTGTCAGCTTGTCAGTGGTTCACAGTAAAAAACACCTTTTTTCCACTAGGATTGGAGGTTGCTAACCAATCAGGTCAACAAAAAGGCAGGACTGGAGGCTGTCAGAACCAATCAGACTAGCTGTTTCTTTAAACTGGGTTTACCTCGCCATTCAAATAGGAGACAGAGGAATGCTGTGTGAATGTATTGAGCATTCAGCAATGGCACCCAACATTGATTTCTTGCCTTATGTGTTTAAGCTTTTAAAAATATCAAAACTTCAAAGAGGAAAAAACAGGTTAACGGTTGACTCCATTTTGATATTTTATTGCAATGATACTGACACATCCTTGTGGAGTCCTTTCAAGCATGTGTATATAAGAACACAAGAAAGCATTGGAAAGACCCTATGGTTTGTCAAGGCAATTCCTTCCATAGATCCTGCACAATCCTCTATCATAGGCTTTATCGGTGTCATAGGTGTCCGCCATGGCTTCGTGGTAGCACACTCGCCTTTGCATAAGAAGGTTGTGAGTTTGAGCAACACTTGAGCACATTATCTAGGCTGACACTCCAGTGCAGTGCTGAGGGAGTGCTGCACTGTCGGAGTTGCCGTCTTTCGGACAAGGCGTTAAACTGAGGCCCCGTCTGCCCTCTCAGGTGGACGTAAAATATCCCATGGCACTTTACCCCCCCCCCCCCACCCCCGGTGTTCTGGCTGATATTTATCCCTCAACCAGCATCACTAAAACAGATGATCTGGCCATTATCCCATTGCTGTTTGTGGGATCTTGCTGTGTGCAAACTGGGTGCCGTGTTTCCTGCATGAAGTGACCACACTTCAAAAAGTACCTCATTGGCTGTGAAGCGTTTTGGGACGTCCTGAGGTCGTGAAAGGCGCTATATAAATGCAAGTTATTTCTTTACCCAAAACCAGCAGCAACATTAACACCCGACCTCAGAATATCAGCCCTATAATATTTCATGCAACAGTGAAAAACAGTGTTTTTTTTGTGTGGTAAAATGAAGAAGCGTTGTTAACTCTGGTATCTTTAAACAGCTCAAGTATGTTTCTGTAGTCCTCAGAAGATCAGAAGTAGGAGGAATTCTTTTGTATGCCGTTCATTTTCTTTAGAAAAGATTCCTGTCTTTGGAGAAAGACAAAAGTGTGTGAGTGTGAGGAGAGGGGAGAGAACGGCCAGCCTGCCAGCTGCAGTCTGCACAAAGAGAAGGACAACCTCTGACCCACGCGCAAAACTCCAGAAAATGTTACATTCTCTTCTTTTTCTAGCTGCTTAAACAAAAGTCCACTTTTGTTAACTCTGACAGTTGGTGACTAGTTAACACAAGTCCCTTTTGAAGTTACATGCCTCGGTGCCTTCCCATTTATTTATTCTTGGGAATCGCTGGCTTACTGCCTTAAATGTCTATGCATGAGTGCAGCAAATGCAATTAGTTATGGGCAACTGCAGCCCTAAGTAGGAGAAATCCCTTTAGATCCATGCAAAGATGGATTTATATTAGGACCGTAGTTTGAATAATGAAGTGTGTGGGATCGGATTTTGCCTTGGTATAAAACTGGTATCTTTTGCCAGGCTAACCATTTTGTGCAGAAAGTTTTGAAACCCCGGAGATCTGTCCTCTCTGTTGTATTACACCTGAAAATAATAAAAATGTGACACAGCTAAGCCCCAAACATAAGTGGACGGCTTCAAAGTGTCTGGTTTCAAAAGGGCTGATCTGCAAATTATATGCCACATATAAAAGAGAGGACTGACAGCATCTGGGGGTAGTGTTTCCGCTTGTTTCCGCTAGTTATATTAGCGGAATCGGACCAACCAGCGCAAAAGATCGGGGAAGTTTAACTATAAGTGAGTTAAGCCCAAAACCACTCACGTTTGTGTTTTCCGTGATCTTTTCCACTGGTTCAAGATTCAATTCGCCCGACTCAGGTCCCGCCCACAAGAACTGGCCGCTCCCCAGGTCAATATTGCGAGATTCTGCCAATTGTGCTGGTTCGGGAAGGTTCAAATTGCGCTCATTTTCTTAAGCGCACAGACACTAGTAGGCGTGTTTTAAAAGATTTTTCATATCAAAAATATATAATTTACTAAGGAACTGACTAGTGTACCCCAAAGGAACTATTAAATGGTTCAGTATAGTTTTTTTTATAGTCATTTTCAATTATTTTAAATCAGGTTACTCACAGGTGGAGGAAGGGACACCCTTATTAAAAATATTTATTTTTTGTGATAAACACATTTTCAGCTGTATTTATAAAATTGCACCAGCTCTTAAATATATCATAGAGTCATAATGGCACAGAAGGAGGCCATTCGGCCCATCGAGTCCGTGCCAGCTCTCTACAGAGCAACCGAGTCAGTCCCATTCCCCGGCTCTATCCCCGTAGCCCTGCATCAAGGAATACTTTTTCATAGAAAGAAAAGAAACAATTACGTTCTATTACGTTGCCCGATTGTGCTGGTTCATTGAAGATTTTACGCTTGTGATGAAGTAAATGAATTTTAGCGGCAACTTGAACTGTAACCTAACCAGCGCAATCTCAAGCGCAACTTGGGCGCAATTTCCTGATCGCACCCAAAGCGGAAACTCTACCCCCTGATCTTACACCAGTAACTAAAGGTTATTTTATCTTCCAACTCTAAGCAATTTGGCACCTGAGAGAATGATGCCAAAATAATCTCCCTTCATTGGTTTCCTCTCTTTCTATTTAAATCTACCAGCAATCTCCTGTAGGTCTGTTAGAGACTGATTAGGTGCACAGAGCCCAACCCTACTGCGTACACGTGATGTTCCACCTACGTGTTCACAAAAGAACCATTATCTCCAATTCTTTTTTTCTTGCCTTTAAGGATTTCCCACTAAGATTGTTGAAAAATCTGCTGACCCTGTTTCGAGGAATATTCCTACACCATGCTGAAAAATCAGCCAATGGAAATAAAGGCCTCAGATCTGCAGCGGCCTAGGAATGTCTCTGTCTCGTGTGACTGCGTGCTTGCGTCATGATGCTTGCATAATGGCAAATACACGCAGATACACAGATACACATTTAACGGGCTGGGAAAGAAAGCAATTACTCACATGGCAGATTGCGAGACCTGGGCTAAAAGGGTTAAATTATGAGGACAGGTTGCTTCTATATTCCCTTGAATATAGAAGATTACAGGGTGGATCTAGTAAGGTGTTTAAGATGATTAAAGGAGTTGATAGTGTAGAAAGAGAGAAACTATTTCCTCTGGTGGGGGAGTCCAGAACAAGAAGGGCAACACGGTGGCATAGTGGTTAGCACTGTTGCCTCACAGCACCAGGGACCCGGGTTCGAATCCGGCCTCCGGACAGAATCCTGTCTGTGTGGAGTTTGCACATTCTGCGTGGGTTTCCTCCGGGTGCTCCGGTTTCCTCCCACAGTCCAAAGATGTGCGGGTTAGGTTGATTTGGCTATGATAAATTGACCCTTAGTGTTAGGGGGGATTAAATACATGGGGTTACGGGGATAGGGTGGGATATGTGTCAGTGCAGGCTCGATGGGCCGAAATGGCCTCTATCTGCACTGTGGGAATTCTGTGAAGAGGGTATAACCTTAAAATTAGAGCTAGGCCATTCAGGGGTGATGTCAGGAAGCACTTCTTCACACAAAAAGTAATGGAAATCTGGAATCCTCTCTCCCAAAAAGCTGTTGAGGCTAGGTTAATTAAAAATTTAAAAACAGAGATTGATAGATTTTTGTTAGGTAAAGGTTACAGAACCAAGGCAGGTAGCTGGAGTCAAGCTACAGATCAGCCATGATCTGATTGAATGGCGGAACAGGCTCAAGGGGCTGAACGGCCTACTCCTGTTCCTATGATTCTGAATGTGCAGTCTATATGAAGACTCAGGCCCTTGCAGGCTGCCTGTGAATTTTTGTGTTAGGGAATGTAACACATGGATTATGTGTGTGCAATCTCAAAATCATCTATAAGATTGTGACCCTTTAGAAGAATGTGCTAATGGTAGATGAAGATATCCCTTATCAGTCTGTTCAACGGTAGGAGAACATTAGTAACATGGCATTAGATTTTAAAACTGACAGTCTTTTGTAGCCAGAATTTTGTTGTAATTATTCATTCATGCAATGCTGGGATAGACTATTTACTTATGCATCATGCAGATGAGAATTGCACTAATAACTGGGGTGGGGGGGGGGGTGGCGGCGGGTAGGTGGGGAGGGGAGGGGGTGCGACACTACAGGGTGGAGCATTCTTACCTTCTCTCCAGTAAAAGGCCTCTAATGCTGGTGCTTCATAAAAGGAGGACGAATGTGTTTTGTATCATTGAGCGCTGCAAATATCCAGTTCCGTTCACTGTAAAAATTCACTTGTCTTGCCAGCCTATTTGCATGCATGAGTTGTTTTCATTTCCTACAAATATGCTCTGTAGCTGAGAGTAGAAATTCTTAAATATTGCTCTGAATATTACAGGGATCAGCTAATCTCCCAGATTGGCTTCAATTCTGCCACTAATTTAATGGGTCAGTAAAAGGTTTGCACAGCAGCATTTGTTCAAGCAAAGCAGACACAACCATCGCATTCAATTGTGAAATGAAAGCTCTGGTTAATGAAATCACAATAGAGACTGAGTTCAATTCGCATGATCCAATCAGCATGTGATCTCACAAGGTTTATGTTTATAGCATCCTTTGTTCCATAGGAACATGGGAACAGGAAGAGGCCATTTGGCCCCTCGAGACTGTTCCGCCATTCAATTAGATCATGTCTAATCTGTGTCTTAACTCTATCTACCCGCCTTTGGTTCCGCAACCCTTAACACCCTTGCCCAACAAAAATCTATCAATCTCGGTTTTGAAATTTTCAATTGACCCTCCAGCCTCAACAGCTTTTTTGGGGGGGAGAGTTCCAGATTTCCACTACCGTTTGTGTGAAGAAATGCTTCCTGATATCACCCCTGAACAGCCTAGCTCTAATGTTAAGGTTATGCCCCCTAGTTCTGGACTCTCCCACCAGAGGAAATAGTTTCTCTCTATCTACCCTATCAAATCCTGTAATCATCTTAAACATCTCAATTAGATCATCTCTTAATCTTCTATACTCAGGGGAGTATAAGCCATTCTTTGCAGCCTGTCCTGTTAATGTAACCCTTTTAGCCCCGGTATCATTCTGGTGAAATGTTCAGTTCATGAGATGCACTAGAGCCTGATCATACTGTTTTTATTCGTCTTGCCATTTTCTCCCT
This sequence comes from Squalus acanthias, assembly GCA_030390025.1. NCBI lineage: Eukaryota > Metazoa > Chordata > Chondrichthyes > Squaliformes > Squalidae > Squalus > Squalus acanthias. Next base: position 52,978,663 of record CM059442.1, on the reverse strand, counting down.
TAGGCTTCTCCTGAATGCATTAACTTGCTGATGGGATGTTGTTCCACGGGTACTGTTGGCCCTCCACCAATGTTCCCTGCAAGTTGCACTTTGTTCTGCACGGCCTGTTTCTTTTAATGCGCGGTCCCTTGAAATTTCTGCGCAGGCGCAGTATTTACAATGTAAATGCGGCCGCGCAGCTTAGAGGGAACATTGCCCTCCACTGCCTCACCTAAATGGCCATTATTCAGATGTGAGCCTTGACTCTTGAGCGTTGGCAAGCTTTGCAAACATGGGAGACACCAAAGCAAAGCCCAATCCTGTCCTCACCCAACATGCACTTCCAGCTGGAGTCACTGGATTGCAGTCAGCTACAGGAACCTCGGTGGATTCGCCACTCCCTAATGCAGGAGGGCAAAATTGTAATTCCTCTACTGCTTCCACAGTTAAGATCAACAAAGTTAGCACAGACCAAGAACCGAAGCCCGCTTATACCTTACAGGCTTCACACCGTCTTTTGTGTAAAATGTTTTAAATTGTTTTTAACCTTATTTGTGGTTCCCCCCCCGCCCCCCCCACCCCCCCATTTATCTTTTAGGTATCTCTGGGCCATGCTTTGTTTCCCAGACTGCTTCTAGGCTCTGCTAGTGTCACCCTGTGAGCTGACAGCTCAGAGTTGCACAAGACTGGCCTGAGATGACTAATCCCCTGATTTTCCCTCTCTTTGTGAAGGGGAGCAGCTGGCCTTCGCTCAATGTCTCTACCTGACGGCTCGACTGAAGCAGCAATTCACTGGGCAGCAAGTAATTGTCCCAAACCTGAGCTTTCTGCCCGCATGTGTTTGTGTTACCAAACAATACACCACTTCACCCACCCTGCATCCAAACATTGCATACATAGAATTATACATAGAATCTACAGCACAGAAACAGGCCATTCGGCCCAACTGGCCTGTGCCGTTGTTAGTGTTCCACACGAGCCTCCTCTCACTCCTTCATCTCACCCTATCGGCATATCCTTCTATTCCTTTCTCCCTCATGTGCTTAGCTAGCTTCCCCTTAAATGCATCGATGCTATTCGCCTCAACTGTATATATTGCACTTTCAATTTGTACCCTATTTAAAATGCAAAAATCATAGCCATGATTTTGTGCACATGCATAGAATTATACAAATGTAATTTTTTTTTGTATGAATTTTGCAGCCTTCAAGGTAGCGCATGTCAGCACTGGGAAATGGAGCGCTTTCCCACTTTGGGTACCAGTGTCATCATCTAGCAATCCCATTTCAGGTATGCTACAGTTAAATGCAGTGCAAACCCCCCCTCTATTCTGTCTCAGTATAGTCTCAGCTTCAACCTCAGATGAGCACCCTCTGTTGTACTAATGTGGACATTTTTCATTTCCCACATCAGCGGCGTTGTGGCCTCTTTTGAGTTAGGTTGTCAATTTACTGCCCGTTTTGTGCTGTGGCTCCTCGCCCGCAAGGACGTGGGTTGAGACTACCAGAATCATTTGGCATAGAGCTTCACAGCACAGAAACAGGCCATTCGGCCCAACTGGTCTACGCTATCTACGTGTTTCTGCTCCACACAATTCTCACCCCACCTTACTTCATCTCACCCTATCAGCATATCCTTCTACTCCTTAGTCAACAAACAGAGGAGATTCTTATCTCATCAGTCTGGTCTGGATTTAAACTCAGTTCCTGAGCTGAAGGGTCCACGTGCTAATCCATTGCATCTTCCAGCCCCTGTGAGTATTAAATGTTTAGCTATTACACTGCCATTTTCATACTTCATTCTTAACTTTTCCATTTAAAAATAAAATGACTATTTGCTACATGACATGCAGCTGGAAAGAAATGAACTCACACATCTGTTCACCATTTTATACAATTTCCTATTAGCCGTTTCCTGCCCTTGCACAAAGGATCATGGGTAGCGTATATTCATTTGCAAAGCGCCATTGTTTATCCTGTACATTCGGAAGACGTTATGAGGTAAAATCTGCCAGGATGTTTTCTTACCTTTTTTTTTATTACGATATACAAGTGTTTCAGATTCACAACATTATGACCTCTCCACTGCTTTCATGCCAGTGGAAAGATATAGGTGTAAACTTAGCTTTGAATTATCAGCCCGCTGTGTGCAATATGATTTCCCCCCCCCCCCCCCCCATACAAAGTGACAGAATAGTTGCTTCAGGCAAGTTTTCTATTGTACAAAGTTGTCTCTGATATTAAGGAAGGCCTTTTACCCTGAATTACAATTGGAACAAATTATTTTGCTTCTGTATTTAATCATCAGGTGTTAGCCGTGGCTCAGTTGGTAGCACTCTTGCCTTTGAGTCAGAAGTCTGTGAGTTCAAGTCCCCACAAAATCTAGGCTACCACTCCAGAGCTGCACTGGTGGAGGTGCCCACTTTCAGATGCGACATTAAACTGAGGTCCTGTCTGAACCTCTCAGGTGGATGTTAAAGATCACATGCCATTATTTTGAAGAAGAGCAAGGGAGTTCTCCCCGGTGTCCTGGCCAATATTTATTCCTTAACCAAAAATTCACTAAAACAGATTATCCGGTCATTATCACATTGCTGTTTGTGGAACCTTGCTGTGCACAAATTGGCTGCCGCGCTTCCTACAGTACCACAGTGACTCCACTTCAAAAAGTACTTAATTGGCTGTAAAGCGCTTTGAGACGTCCTGAGGTCGTTAAAGGCATTATTTAAATGCAAGTCTTTCTTTATCAATTATCTGCACACTCAAAACAAACTGCATCTGTGGAGTAGATGGGACTTTTCTTGCTCCTCTGTCATGACTAGCGTGCTGCGATGCAAAAAGCTTATTTGGATCAGGATAACAGTTTAATCGACTGACACATGGTGACTGGCACATCCTGTCTTGTGTGACAGGAAGTGCACCCACGCCAAAGCGCACACTCCTACAGTTGGTCTGTCAGTTTATTTAGAGTTTATTTAGAGTACTTGCAGCAGGGTAAAGTGTTGGATAACACATTGCTCTCACTTGTGGGAGTGCATTAGTTTTGTTTAATGCTATGTAGAAACTCTACCAAGAGATCCCCTGGGAGAGAGAAATAAAACTGCTGCAAACACCATTTTTTGGGGGAATGTACACGACGCATATTAATTGATTCACAGAATTCTCAGCCCGAGTGCATTTCTTAGCAGCAGGATGGAATCATAGAATCACATGGCACGGGAGGCCATTCGGCCCATCCTGACTGTGCTGGCTCTGTGAAAGAGCTACCGATTGTCATTTCACATACAACAACAACAACTTGTATTTATATAGCACCTTTAATGTAGTAAAATGTCCCAAGGTGCTGCACAGGAGCGATTATCAAACAAAATTTTACACCGAGCCACATAAGGAGATATTAGGGCAGATGGGAGGTAGGTTTCAAGGAGCGTCTTAAAGGAGGAAAGAGAGGTGGGGAGGTGGAGAGGTTTAGGGAGGGAATTCAAGAGCTTAGGGCCTCGGCAGCTGAAGGCCTAGCCGCCAATGGTGGAGCGATGAAAATCAGAGATGCGCAAGATGCCAGAATTGGAGGAGCACAGAGATCTCAGAGGGTTGTAGGGCTGGAGGAGGTTACAGAGAAAGGGAGGGGCGAGGCCATGGAGGGATATGAAAATCAGGATGAGAATTTTAAAATCGAGGCGTTGCTCAACCAGGAGTCAATGTAGGTTAGCGAGCACAGGGGTGATGAGTGGACGGGACTTGGTGCGAGTTAGCAGAGTATTGGATGTGCTCAAGTTTATGGAGGGTGGAAGATGGGAGGCCAGTCAAGAGAGCGTTGGAGTAGTCAAGTGTCAAGGCAACAAAGTTATGGATGAGGGTTTTAGCAGCAGATAAGCTGAGGCAGGGGTGGAGTCGGGCGATGCTACGGAGGTGGAAGTAGGCGGTCTTGATGATGGAGCGGATATGTGGTTGGAAGCTCATCTCGGGGTCAAGTACAACACCAAGGTTGCGAACAGTCTGGTTCCACCTCAGACAGTTGCCAGGGAGAGGGATGGAGTCGATGGCTAGGGAACGGAGCTTGTGGTGGGGACCGAAGACAAGTTTGACAGAAGTCCGCTAATCGGTCTTAACGTCCACCAGGAGCTGAATATGCCAGGTCGCAAGCCATGATGCAAAGTTTCCGGGATGGCCTTGTGGGGAAGGAGCCACCACTTACCCCTACAAGGCCGTTGACGGCAGTGGTGGTTGGGGCTGAGGGCAGGGATTTCCTAAATCGGGGGTTCCTGAGCCCGAGCCTTCAGTTGGAAGCTGACGTTGGGTCAGAATAGGCATATTTGGTCTCACCAAGCATACGTTGCCAACAGGGGCGGATGGGGTGGCCACGTGGGATTCAAATCTGGTTAGGGACCTGTCCTCTGAAAATGAGGAATGCAAAGTTTTCTTTTTCAAATATTATAACAGGAGTCTGCAGGGGGGGGGGGGGGGCAGATGCTACCCCTTTCCGGAGTGGGGGAACCTGGTGCCCCCCACAGCCCTCCCCCCCCCAGCCCAGCAAGCTTGAGCTGGTGATTCAGGCCTCTTCAGCGGTGCGTTACCTCAGTGATGTGCCCCCAAACTGCCAAAATCCCACTTCCCTGCCCTGTGAAGTTTAGTGGGGTCAATGTTGGAGGCTGTGAGCGGGCACATCCTGGCACTTACACCAGAATGTGTCCCACCTGTGGATTTTCGGGTGTCCCGTGAGTTTTAGATCAAAAACTGGTATTAAAAGCTGCGCTGTGTTGACAGATACTTTCTCACCTCTTTGCTCCCCTCAGTGGGATGGCAATGTCTGTTTAAAATATTTCAAGCTCTAAATTTTAGTCGTGATCTTTTGTTTAATTTTCTCCCTTCGTCTCCCGAAGGTGCCGACTCTTGTTGGGGAAGAAACCCGGCAGAAATAGGATCCATCCCATTTTTGCAGGCCTTACAAGCGGAAAGCCCATTCCAGTGCTAGCGATGTGCTGAAAATGGTGAGCAAATTCAGGGCCGGTGTATCTGGTCAGTGGTGGGCTGGTCTGGTATCAGTTTAGCTTGTTGCATTCGACTTCTTTTTTGAATTGTGCCATCAAACTGTTAGAGTAACAGGAATGCAAAGAGCTTGTTGGGGACAGGAGGCAATTAAATCCATGTCCAGTCTGCTGTCTGAACTACCACAGTTGTGATTCCTAGTACACCTCCACCTGTACACCAGCAGATCTGCAGAACGACCGGTGAATTTGAGTTACTGTAGCATCATTTTCCCCCAACCCCCATTTCAATAACTTTCTAATATTGGGTATATTCCTTGGACTTTCCAGTATTCAAATGGTTTGAAGTTCTTCATGCTGGCTGTGCCAACTCAACGGTTGGGATTTGGTGTTAACTTCTCAGTATTAAAAGGATCAAGTGGTGCTGGAGGCTTCCTAAGCATTTTTCTGACGAGCTCGCGCTAACTTTAGGTCAATCTCAGTCAATGCTTAAAATGATGCGGAGATGCCGGTGTTGGACTGGGGTGGACAAAAGTGAGAAGTCGCACAACACCAGGTTATAGTCCAACAGCTTTATTTGAAATCACAAGCTTTCGGAGCGCTGCTCCTTCGTCAGGTGAAGTGAAGAAATACATATAGGCACAGCATATATAGTCAGAGAACATTGCCAGACGACTACAGTTAATCTTTCTAACTGCCCTTTATCACACCTCGGCAGAGAGACAATCACGGCAATCAAAGGTGTGGATGGTGTCCAACCAGGTCAGTCAGGAAAACATTACATCAAAGACAATAGCAAAATACAACAAAGACAATGAGGTGGGGTCACAAAGGGTCTAATGTGGCAGATGCTGGAGTCTGTATGGAAAACAAAAAACTTTTTACTTTTTTTGCTGGAAATCACAGCAGGTCCGGCCGCATCTGTGTAGAGAGAACAAGCCAACGACGACTCGAGTCTGGATGACTCTACGTCAGGTGGGGTTACATGTAGCGTGACATGAACCCAAGATCCCGGTTGAGGCCGTCCTCATGGGTGCGGAACTTGGCTATCAGTTTCTGCTCGACGATTTTGCGTTGCCGTTGTTGTCCAAGGCCACCTTGGAGAACGCTTACCCAAAGATCGGAGGCTGAATGTCCTTGACTGCTTAAAATGTCACTGTTTGTGACTACAACCATGGAGATCTGATTTCCTTGTTATTTGCTGAATGGAGTACACTAAGCTGTTTTAAAGTCCTTTTGATAGTCACATTTTCAAAAAGGTTGGGTTTGTTGTTTCAAACTTGTTCTCTGTCCCTCTGCAGTGCTGTATTTCTGGAAAAGGGTAGGTTTTAAGTTTCTTATCAAAGGGGGAAGATTGAGATTTCGGTGCACTATTTTAACAAGTTCATGAACACATTTGAAATAAACAATTAATGATTTTAACAAGAGGAATTTGAACTAATCGTGTTGGCCTAGAAATTCGGGCACAGCCATTTCTGGGCGCATGGGGGTGGGGTGCAGGGTGTATGCACCGCACCTGAATGGTGAGACCCGAGGCACCCCCGATATCTAAGCACAGTCTTCTTATGCAAACCGTTCAGTAAGGCCCTCATATAATCTGTGCTGCCTTCATATTCTATGGGGTGGGGATAACGGCCCAGAAATTAAAGACTGAGTGTTGACGCGGGGGTAAGGCTTCCCCGCGATATCTCACTCCGCGCCTTCCTTTTTTCTCCGGGCCCACATGAACTTTAGTTTCAAGGCTGCAGCTGTGCAGTGCTTGCGTGACCCAGAGACGGAGTTAGTTCGTGCGAACTCTGGGATCACGTGATTCAGTTAGAGCCAATGGCAGCACACCATCTTTCATTCATAGTTTTAACAGTAAGGGCTGTCAAAGCTATGAATCTTACACACCCCCAAAAGAACAGCTAAACCTCAATTAAATTAAAAAAAAAAGCCATCACATTAATAAAATAAGTATAGTTAAATAAATTAACCACTTTAAACAAAAAATTAAATTTTTGAAAAAATTTAAAATCTTTTTAAAAGTTATAAAAATAAACTTACCTTTCTTTAAAGTCTCTAAAAAAGATAAACCTGTTGAATTTTTTTTAAAATAATACTTAATTAACTACTTACCTTGTTAAAAGAGGGTCTTACGCCTCCTTTCTTTATGTGTAAAATCTTCCATGCTTACCTGCGCGTTCAAAGCACTAAGTGCACTGCGTGCGCGCAGCCTGTAGCGCGCACGCGGTTCACCTAGGAACCGCCCCCTTTTGAAATCACGAAGTGCCGGTTTCCCGCGCATGCGCAGTGCATGCTGGAAACCGGCAATTGGAGACCTAAAACGCGAGAGTACACAGTGCGTACTCTCACGTATTAGGTCTAATTTTCGGGCCATAGTCTAGAGGCTGCATCCTCCTTAAATGCTGCCTGACTCTCCTTTACTCCATCCTGTTCCCATCCCCCGGCACACTGAGTTCAAATTCCTTGTCCTCATTAGGTGTCAACCTTGGTTCAGTGGTAGCACTCTCACCTCTGAGTCAGCAGGTCATAGGTTCTAAACCCCACTCCAGAGACTTGCTTATATAATGTAGGATAACAATTCAGTGTAGTACTGAAGAAGTATTAAGGTGTTCAGTCCACTACCTATCCCTTTACCAAGATCACTAAAAACATCCAATTTATCTCAATGATGTTTGTGGGGGACCTTGCTGTACACAAATTAGCTGCTGCATTTTCCGACATTACTACACTTCAAAAGTGCTTTATTGGCAGAGAAGCAATTTGAATATTACTAAGGTCAGGGCAGATACTCTATAAAGGCAAGTTCTTTCTTTCTCATTACCAAAACCCTCTGCAGCCTCGGCCCACCCTACCTCTGCAGTCAAGGGGATTGACAGGGTAGATGCTGAGAGGTTGTTTCCCCTGGCTGGAGTGTCTAGAACTAGGGGGCATAGTCTCAGGATAAGGGGTAGGCCATTTAAGACAGAGATTGAGGAGGAATTTCTTCACTCAGAGGGTTGTGAATCTTTGGAATTCTCTGCCCCAGAGGGCTGTAGGTGCTGAGTCTTTGAGTATATTCAAGGCTGAGATAGCTAGATCTTTGGACTCTAGGGGAAGCAAGGGATATGGAGATCGGGCGGGAAAGTGGAGTTGAGGTCGATGATCAGCCATGATCTTATCGAATGGCGGAGCAGGCTCGAGGGGCCGTATGGCCGACTCCTGCTCTTATTTCTTATGTTCTTATGTTCTTAACACACACCCTCCACTCTCCTGACTCTGGAGTACTGTGCATTCTGGACCTTCATCTATCATGGCCCTGCATTCTGAAATTTGCTCCCTAAACTCACCCCCACCCCCACCTTGCTATAACTCCTTATCTTTGAAAGCTTCCTCAAAACCTTTTCAACCGGGCCTTTGGTCACCACCAGTGCCTGCTATCCCTAGCGTTCAATCCCCTCCAACCCTGTGAAGCACTTTGGGACATTTCATTAAATTAAAGGCACTATATAAGTATATGACTTAAGTCACAGCAACAGCATGTGTAGGATATATGCTCCTTGCTGGTCTAATGTTGGAGTATACATCCATTATTCCTGGTGGTGTAGTGAGGTGTGATGAGTCTATTTTTCTGGCAGTGTTAAAAGGCTGGTCAACCTGGAAAGGGTCCGTATCCAGTGCCTGATGATGCAGTGGTGCCTGCCTGATCCCTGAGGAGTATCACAGCTGAACCTGATCACGTCTTCACTTTCTGCCCATACATGCATACTTTCCACCAGGAGTCGATGGAAAGTGATCTGGAGTCTAGCTAATTTTTCCATTCCACAGGCCAGAGGAGCTGAGGGCAATTATAGCACTCCGGCTCTCACCATCCCAGCTGAGATTAAATAACTCAGAACAGACCGGATATCTGGTCTGTATGATTCACATCAGGTGATGCATTTACACACTGAGTCATCCGAGTGGTGGGGTGGAAATCAAGCGCATGTTTTTTTTCTCGCTTCTGAGTCACAAGGTTGTGGGTTCAAATCCCACTCCAGAGACTTGAGCACAAAATCTAGGCTGTCACTCCAGTGCAGTACTGAGAGAGCGCTGTACTGTCGGAGGTGCCGTCTTTCAGATGAGACGTTAAACTCCGTCTGCCCTCTCAGGTGGGCGCAAAAAATCCCAGGGCATTATTTCGAAGAAGAGCAGAGGAGTTCTCCCTGGTGTCCTGGCCAATATTTATCCCTCTACACTTCCTACATCACAACAGTGAGTACACTTCAAAAAGTACTTCATTGGCTGAAAAGCGCTTTGGGACGTCTGGTGGTCGTGAAAGGCGCTATATAAATGCAAGTCTTTCTTTTTCTCTACCAACATCACTAAAAAACAGATTATCTGGCCATTATCACATTGCTGTTTGTGGGAGCTTGCTGTGTGCAAATTAGCTGCCGCGTTTCCATTACAACAGTGACTCCACTTCAAAAGTACTTCATTGGCTGTAAAGCGCTTTGGGACATCCTGAGGTTGAGAAAGGCGCTATATAAATGCAAGTTCTTTCTTTTTTCAAATAAAATATGGCAAATGAAGAAGCAGCAGCTAGGCTGCGTGTCTGGTGCTAATTGTAAATGTCCCAGGACTGTGAGCCATGGGAATGGGCACAAACGCGGAGCTCGATTTGCTTCGCTGCAGGTTTCCATTGTATTCTGTGTGTCAACTTTGAGTGAAAACGTAAGTTTCCTTATAATCACCAACAATGGAGACACAGTCAGTTCTCAACATATGGCCTAATCCTGGCAGAGTTCAGCCTCAGCATCCCTGCTGTTGCACATCTGTCTTACAAGCATTGTATTGCTGTTGATTTGTAAGGAACAGGACTTGAGGATTGCAATAGAGAGGCGGCATCTCTGGGGCTCTCCGTCTCTCTCACCTGCTGGGCAGAGTTCAGAGGTCACGAAGGAGGTTCCAGCACAGAGAGTGATGCTATGACTGAGAGTCCTTTACTCATGGTGTAAATATGTGCATGATTGCGCTCAGTTTAACACAAGTGAGCTGTGTTATGACTGAGGAATAGTGAACCATTTCATACGTACTTGTTGCTTTAAAATAAACAAACAGATGCAGTAAACAGACCCAGCTTTTCAAAGTGTCAACATTACCATTTGCACTGCCTCTTTTCTGATGTCTAAATAATGGCCCGAAAATTAAACCTAATACGCGAGAGTACGCACTGTGTACTCTCGCATATTAGATCCCGAATTGCCGGTTTCCTGCATGCACTGCGCATGCGCGGGAAACCGGCACTTCGTGAATTGCAAAGGGGGCGGTTCCTAAGTGAACCGCGTGCGCGCTACTGGCTGCGTGCACGCAGCACACTTAGTTTTTTTTTCAGCTTTGAACGCGCAGGTAAGTGGTGAAGATTTTACACACAAAGAAAGCAGGCGTAGGACCCCCTTTTAACGAGGTAAGTAGTGAATTAAGTGTTATTTTAAATTTTTTTCAACAGGTTTATCTTTTTTAGAGACTTTAAAGAAAGGTAAGTTTATTTTTATAACTTTTAAAAAGATTTTAAATTTTTTCAAAAATTTAATTTTTTGTTTAAAGTGGTTAATTTATTTAACTATACTTATTTTATTAATGTGATGGCTTTTTTTTAAATTTAATTGAGGTTTAGCTGTTCTTTTGGGGGTTTGTAGTATTCATAGCTTTGCCAGCTCTTGCCGTCAAAACTATGAATGAAAGATGGTGTGCTGCCATTGGCTCTAACTGAATCACGTGATCCCAGAGCTCGCACGAACTAATTGCGCCTCTGGGATACGCACACACTGCACGGTTGCAACAAGAAGAGGCTCTGAAACTAAAGTTCGTGTGGGCCCCAAACAAAAAGGTAGGCGCGGAGTGCGATATCGCGGGGAATCCTTACCCCCGCGGGAACCATCCATGTTTAATTTCTGGGCCATTGTGTCCAGGTTGGAATCAGCTAATCTATCCCAGACTGTACCAATAGTACTTGTACAGCAAGCTAGCCCCTTTGAGGTCCAAAACACTAGTTAGGCCGCAGCTAGATTACTGCGTGCAGTTCTGGTCACCACATTACAGGAAAGATGTGATTGCGCTAGAGAGGGTACAGGGGAATTTTAACTATGAGGAAAGATTGAATAGACTGGGGTTGTTTTCTTTAGAACAGAGGAGGCTGAGGGGAGACCTAATTGAGGTGTATAAAATGATGAGGGGCCTAGATAGAGTGGATAGGAAGGACCTGTATCCCTTGGCAGAGGGGTCAACAACCAGGGGGCATAGATTTAAAGTAAATGGTAGGAGGTTTAGAGGGGATTTGAAGGGAAATTTCTTTCACCCAGAGGGTGGTGGGGGTCTGGAACTCACTGCCTGAAAGGGTGGTAGAGGCAGAAACTCTCACCACATTGAAAAAGAACTTGGATGTGCACTTGAGGTACCGTAACCTACAAGGCTATGGACCAAGAGCTGGAAAGTGGGATTAGGCTGGATAGCTCTTTGTCGACCGGCGCGGACAGGATGAGCCGAATAGCCTCCTTCCGTGCTGTAAATTTCTATGATTCTAAGTTCTTTGATAAGGGTTTGTGGTTTTCCTTCAGGTTGGTTTTGTTTAACATTAGGTGCAATACTAATTTTGAGAACAAATAAATCTGTTTAATCTACCTGTTCATTTTGCTCCTCCACTTTTGAAGGCCATGGGGGGGGAGGGGGGCAAATTCAGTGGGGGACACAAAATGGACAGCAACTGATCGGCCGCCCGTTATACACCCCATGTGACTTTCCCCTCCATTGACCCATGATGCGTCCCTGCCAAAGTCGAATTTTGCACCCAATGACTGATACTGGGCTACTCTCATTTTGCTAATGGCAGGCCTTTCGTGTACCATGTACCAATTCTGTTGTCGCTTGTTTGGGGCTTGTGTATCTTTAAAAAGAAAACCTCTGCTGTGAAAGACTGCGGTGAAGGTGTCCCAATGACACGGTACACTCTCAGCCACTCTATAACACAGAGTTGGGCAGCTGCACGCTGCATTTCGCACAGCTGCATTACGCAAGTCTTTTTTCTTACAGACTGTGAAGTCCAATCAAGGCTTGAAACATCTGAGCTCATTTTGACTTTGTGCGACAATGTAAAACAGGTGATGGTGAATCGGCAGCCCTTGTTGCATTTCTCCCCATTTTTACTTCCATGCAAATGCAAAGCTGGAGAAGAGTAAAACCGGCTGCCGATTCACTCTCACCCGTTTACACCATCGCACAAAGTCAAAATTACCCTCATGAAGTGCAGGATCAATATACTGAAAAAACACCAGTATCACTTTGGTTTTGCGTTACACCAGAGCAGGCGTTGATCTGTTAACCTCCTCACTACCCTTGCACTTCTGAATAATGATCTATAATTATAATTATATGGGCAATCATAAAAGTGAATTAGGAGGAGGTGAGGACTGCGGTGTGATTAATGTACAGCTTGTCTAACATTGAGTTCATTAGTATACAGTCAAACTAAAGTCCATGCTGAAAGCTATCAGCAACCCCAAAAGTACTCAGAATCTATTCTACAAATACTGTCTTGTGACAGGTGCTAGAAATCCAAAATAACAGCCATTTCGGTCTTACTGCAATGATAAAAATCCATAGCTAAAGGTCAGCTTTTATTTGCCCAAACCAAATGTATATCTGAAACCGGATTTGATCGTGTTGAATTGACGATAATATAGCCCATTCTCATCACTCAGTTGTTATAAGTAGTCGCTCTTATATCTAATTTACATTTATAAAGCCCCTTTCACGACTTCAGGATGTCCCAAAGGGCTTTACAGCCAATGAACTGCTTTTGAAGTGTAGTCACTGTTGTAATGTAGGGAAATGCAGCAGCCAATTTGCGCACAGCAAGCTCCCACAAACAGCAATGGCCAGCTATTCTGTTTTAGGTGTTTTTTGAGGGCCATATATTGGCCAGGACACTGGGGAGAATGCCCTTGCTCATCTTCGAATGGTGCCATGGGATCTTTTGCATCCACCTGAGAGGGCAGACAGGGCCTCGGTTTCACATCTCATTCAAAAGACTGCACCACTGACAGTGCAGCACTCCCTCAGTACTGCACTGGAGTGTCAGCCTAGCTTTATGTGCTCAAGTCTCTGGAGTGGGACTTGAACACACAACCTTCTGACTCAGAGGCGAGAGTGCTACCACTGAGCCACAGCTAGGATATCGGGCATTGACTGGAGAAGTAATCTCTTTACAGAATGCAAATAAATTATGCTCGGATGGAATCTTCTTTGGGTAGCAATGAATGAAATAGTTTTTTATGATCTTAAAGGGGGTTGATCTCGTGAGGTTTGATGTTAAGTGAGCTCTATGATGTGTTAGTTCTAATTGTACTTGTATATGGTGGGTCATCATCAGGTCCAGACAACGACAACAACGACTTGTATTTATATAGCGCCTTTAACGTACTACAACATCCCAAGGTGCTGCACTGGAGTATTTTAAGACAAAAAATTTGACACCGAGCCACATAAGGAGAAATTAGGGCAGGTGACCAAAAGCTTGGTCAAAGAGGTAGGTTTTAAGGAGCGTCCCAAAGGAGGAAAGAGAGGAAGCGAGGCGGAGAGGTTTAGGCAGGGAATTCCAGAGCTTAGGGCCTAGGCAACAGAAGGCACGGCCACCAATGGTTGAGCAATTATAATCAGGGATGCTCAAGAGGGCAGAATTAGAGGAGCGCAGATATCTCAGGGGGTTGTGGAGCTGGAGAAGATTACAGAGATAGGAAGGGGCGAGGCCCTGGAGGGACTTGAAAACAAGGATGAGAATTTTGAAATCGAGGCGTTGCTTAACTGCTGCTAAGACTCCAATAATTCAACTCAATTTCACTTCCACTTCACTACTACCACCCTGCCATTTGCAAAATGAGGGCTTCAACTCCTGATCAGTATCCAATGGCTTCTGTTCAAAAGTAATGTTGGTAGACCTATGAATTGCCACTGATGTTTATCATTGTTTTTTGTTTAAAACGTGACTGATTTTCAAATGTATCACTATCAAAAATAACCACAATTTCATACATTTAAAAGGGTTTGTAACCTATCCGCATGTAACTGACCATGAATACCATTCCTAACATATCCCAGATATTGACAGCTTTAGACGTCAGGGGCTAGAAATTGGGCACCTTAGCGCCTCCTGTTAGTGCCTCCGGGGGCGCTAACGGGGCGCTAAGCACTTACCCACCGGGCGCGGTGAGAAGATCGACTCTTGCTGTATTGGGCAGGAGGTTTGCGGTGACGGTATGGCATTGCGCCCTGATCTCCTTCGCCTGGAGATCGCGACATCATTGCCGTGCGCATCGCCCTGGTTGCGCCGCGGACCCGAACTTTGGTTCCACCCCCTGCAGCATCGCCGGGCGAAAACACCGGCAGCTGCAGGAGGCGTTGATCCGGGAGGCCGGGTGCTTCGGGGGCGATACTTAAAGGCGAGGTGGCCGAGGTAAGTGAAAAAAATTCTAAAATGCTGTTTCCCATTTTTTTCCTCTGTCTTCACCAGCGATCGATCAGCCCTGGCACTCTGCTGCAGTGCATCGGGCTGATCGGGCTGGATCGTGGCTGCCGTCGGGGAACCGGGTAAGGTTTGCCCTTGCAGAGCCTGCAGCGATGGCCTGTCCCTTTAAGGGAGGGAAGGAGCCTTCCAACGCGGCAGCGCTGCACGGCCCAGTGTGCAGCGCTGCTCACCTATCGCCCCGCCTGCTGCCTGTTGCGCTTCAGGATTTAAGGCTCCACTTCCTTCCTGGAGCGCAAAACCAAATTTTTTTAAAGTTGAAAAACGTTAGGGCTAATTTTTTCAACTTTTAACAGTTAGCGCCGCAAACGGGGCGATAATGAATTTCTCCCCCCAGGTGTTCACAGAACTCGGGCAATGAGGTGATGGCCACCACAGTCGAATAGCCTCTTTGCCCAAGCTCACACAAGATGACTGCACACTTGGGTGAGCTAAAGGAACTGTATCCCAGCACAAGTCAGCACAATCCCTAGAAGAGGGTTAAGAGAAGAATATTGGAGGAAATTTACTAAATTGTTATACAGTGACATAAAAACAGAAAATGCTGGAAATACTCAGCAGGTCAGGCAGCATCTGTGGAGAGAGAAACAGAGTTAACGTTTCAGGTCGATGACCTTTCATCAGAACCCGCAGTATTTTCAGCATCCGCAGTACTTTGCTTTAGTTATATAGTGATCTATCTTTCGATAATATATTTAATTTTAGTCTTAAATTCCCTGGATGATTTTGATTCTTTAACACATTAACCGATCTCTTTGCCAGCCCAACTTCTTGATGCAGTTTCTTTGCTAAGTTCCTTTATCTGTAGCTGAAAGGAATTCCTTTAAACGCCTGAAAAACTATTGGCTGAACGTGGTAAAGCGGAGTTTAACCTGTTCCGATTTTTTTGACATCACAGAAGATGCAGAGACAATGGAGTCGCTATTAACACCCCCACGATGGACGGGAGAGGGTCGGGCGGGGGTGGGGGGGGCGAGGGGAGTAAAAATGAAAAATCGCGAAACGCGACCCCAGCCCGCCGCGTGCGTGCCTGCGGCCATTTTTAAGCGTGCCGTGCCTGCGTCTCATCTTGGAGAGGCGGGACAGTTCATTATCATATTTAAATCAGCTCCCGCAGTGCAGTTGGCAGCCTGATTTAAAGTTAACTGCTGGCCGGCCGGCTTTCCCAGGTCTCGAGAAACCAGCAGCTAAATGGAAACGGGAGCAGCTGGCTGCAGAAGGCAAGTGTTTTTTTAGAGCACTGCTTGTGAGCCAGGAGGAGCAAGAGTGTTACCCTCCCCCCCACCCCCACACCCCCCTACCGCCCCTTCTGCCGATCCCGAGCCTCCTGTCCCGCGATCTGCCGACCTCACACCCGCCTGCAACCCCCAGTCGTTCCCGATTGCCGGGGAACGTCTCAATGTTGATAATAATAATGAGGTCCTGCCGTTAATATCGAGGCCAATGAGTGTCTTTTGCAAGCAGCTGGAAAGAAACATTTTGTCAACAGAAACTAACTAGAAAGTGGAGCTTTTGAGCATTCTCACTCATCTAATGTAATCATGGTCCTCTTTTTTTTGCAGTTTATTTTAACAAAACATTTACATTTCAGTTTTCATCAACATTGACTGCCTGCAGATCTTTGGAGGACGTGACAGGAACTTGGGTTAACTACATGTAGAGTTTGTTAGGAAAGTCTTCATCCTCCTTTTGTTTTCCGGATAAATGCACACGAATGCGGTATGGAACATTCCTTCCACCTTTAGCCCAAACGGCCTTGTTCAGACAAGTATCAATGAGGACTTCAGGAGGACCCATCTCCTTCGCTGCAAATTTACCGATCTCTCTTTGGTGAGGAGCAAACACTCCAGTTATAAGCAGCTGAAGAGCCCTCAAATGTGACTTACAGAACTCAAGGGCATCATTTTAGTCGAGGCTAAACCAATGCCATGTATTTAAAGCCAGATGTCGAATCAAATTGAACACTTTTTACCTGGTTCCAATTCCAATACTTACACTGGGCCAAAAATGTCTCCCGAACAGTGTCATCTATATGTTAACTACAATAGATGTAGGGTAGAATGCCTATCACGTTCTACCCTACGTAAACTTGAGGTCATCCAAAACTCGGCTGCCCATGTCCTAACTCGCACCAAGTCCCGTTCACCCATCACCCTAGTGCTCGCTGACCTACATTGGTTAAGCAACGCCTCGATTTTAAAATTCTCATCCTTGTTTTCAAATCCCTCAATGGCCTCACCCCTCCCTATCTCTGTAACCTCCTCCAGCCCCACAACCCCCCGAGATATCTGCGCTCCTCTAATTCTGGCCTCTTGAGCATCCCTGATTTTAATCTCAACCACTGGTGGCCGTGCCTTCAGCTGCCTAGGCCCTAAGCTCTGGAATTCCCTCCCTAAACCTCTCCGCCTCTCTACCTCTCTCTCCTCCTTTAAAACGCTCCTTAAAACCTCCCTCTTTGACCAAGCTTTTGTTCACCTGCCCTAATATCTCCTTATGTGGCTCGGTGTCAAATTTTGTTTTATAACACTCCTGTGAAGCGCCTTGAGACGTTTCACTACGTTAAAGGCGCCAAATAAATGCAAGTTGTTGTTGTTGTTGAGGTATTGTTCCTTGTTGTACCCTCACCTAGACAAGGCACCGAAAGGCTAACAGCACCCTTACTCCTGCATGAGGCAGCGCTTTCAGGAGATGAAGGGAGTAAAGGAGAAAACGGGAGGGGAGAGTTTGATTAATACTAGATAGACTGTATCAGTCAAAATGAATGTTTTAAGCAATAATGAATTAGATAGCTATGATGGATATCTGATCATGAACTAACTGGTGATTAACTCTGATTTAAAAATATTTGGGATATATATTTTCCAAAACTCAACAGTATAGCAATCGATTCTCAAACTAACTAGTAAAGGAAATATTATATTTGAAACATTTATGGTTCCAGAAATGCAGACTTGACAAGTTCATTCATGCTATAATTGCTCATTTCAAGCCTCACACCTAAAATAGTTTTGCCCTTTATCATATTCATTAACTACTTCTCACAGTAATGGTTCTGTACTGTTTCAGAGTCAAAGTACTCGTTGAACTGGGAGGTGCCTGAATGGATTGATGCTAATCAAAAAAACCTATTTCATAATGTAACGGGTCAGCATCTTGATTGCAATCTCCCAAGTAGTTGCGTCAATGGAAAGACTGCAAATAATTCAGGAAATCTACTTTAGCTCCTCTGTCTGTCATGCTAAACCACTGCTAAGCCACATTTTGGAAAAGGCCTGAGAAGAACACAGAACCCCCCCCATGCAAAATGAACTTTCATGGTGTCACAACATTGCTGTATATGGAGATTATACAACATATACTAGACATTTAAGTCCAGTAATTCCTGGGACAACTGGTTATCAATCATGAGCTGTGAAACTTCACCAAGTTATTAAAAAAACCACTCTCATCTGCACCAATATTGACCCAGTTACGCTTCTGTGGAACGTTGTGTTCAGTGTAGTACCACAATGTATGTTGGTAACTAGAAATATATTCAGACTTTTCAAAACTTGTCATACAGAAATACTGTGGTACTTTTCCTTCTTATTATAACATCATATGCATTCTATTTATATTATTTGTATTTCACCGACTAGAGCAAAATTTACTTGCTTTCTGAGGTCACAGTACACTACAGGATATTTCATGATAAATAAGAACATAAGAAATAGGAGCAGGAGTAGGCCATTCGGCCCCTCGAGCCTGCTCCGCCATTCAATAAGATCATGGCAGATCTGATCTTGGCCTCAACTCCACTTTCCTGCCCGTTCCCTTGATTCCCCTGTTTTTCAAAAATCTGTCTATCTCCACCTTGAATATATTCACTGACTCAGCATCCACAGCTCTCTGGGGTAGAGAATTCCAAAGATTCACAACCCTCTGAGAGAAGAAATTCCTCCTCATCTCCGTTTTAAATGGGCGACCCCTTACTCTGAAACTACGCCCCCTTGTTCTAGATTCCCCCACGAGGGGAAACATCCTCCCTACATCTACCTTGTCGAGCCCCCTCAGTATCTTATATGTTTCAATAAGATCACCTCTCATTCTTCTAAAATCCAATGAGTATAGGTCCAACCTGCTCAACCTTTCCTCAGAAGACAACCCCTTCAACTCAGTGAATCAACCTAGTGAACTCTCTCTGAACTGCCTCCAATGCATTAGGAGACCAAAACTGTATGCAGTACTCTAGATGTGGTCTCATCAACGCCCTGTACAGTTGTAGCAAGACTTCCCTACTATTATACTCCATCCCCCTTGCAATAAAGGCCAATATTCCATTTGCCTTCCTAATTATTTGCTGTACCTGCATGCTAACTGTGTTTCATGTACGAGGACACCCAGATCCCTCTGTACCGCAGCATTCTGTAGTCTCTCTCCATTTAAATAATATTTTACTTTTTTATTCTTCCTACCAAAGTGGATAACTTCACATTTTCCCACATTATACTCCATCTGCCAAATTTTTGCCCATTCACTTAACGTATCTATAACACTTTGCAGACTCTTTGGCCGCGATTTTGTCATTGGATGTGGCTTGGGAGCGGGTCAGCTGGTTTCCGGGTTCTAGTCCTGCCCCCAACTGCATCCGGTCCACAGATGTGATTTTACGCCGATTGATCTTGTTAAGCCCACCCTGCGGGCTTGCCGGCCAATTAAGAGGACGCGTCATCTGCCGGTTTTCTTAAAGGGACCTCGCACAATTTTTTTTGACAGCTCATTTCTCTGTGTTTGACAACATTGAGGTGCTGCAAACACTGACAATCACTGTACAAAGGTGAGCTCTTGCACCCAGGCTCTCCAGTGACTCCCTCCTTAGGCTAGAACAGATGGCAGCTGCAGGTGAGGTTACAGAAGCGATCTGTCACTGGTGAGAGAGGCTCTCCCAATGAGGTAGGACTAGACATCCAATTCAAAACTTGTTACCTACAGAAAAGTGTAAATGCATTAAAAATGATTTTCCCAACATTTTCTTACCTCTGAAACTCACCAGTGCACCATTGAATCCTTCACACCACTTCTGCAGCTGTCATCAATGCAGAAACATTACAGCAGACTCACAACATGCCACACTTACCTGACATGGTGTCCGGACATCGGGAAACCCAAGGCAGAAGCAGCAAAATTGAAAAAGAGCCTGTTAACAACTATCAATTACACGTTAACAGACAGTTAAGTGGCTATAATCCTCTTCCCGCCGCTAGGTGTTGGGTCCATGCACAAATCGGGGACCCAACACTTGGGAAGATTGATTGGAGGCGGGTTGACCGCGGGTTTCCTTCATCCAAATCATTAATAAAGATTGTAAATAGTTGATACATCCAGCAAGGATCTTACACAGTTCTGGAAAAGTTTGAACATTGACAGGGTTGGGACCAATCCTTGCAAGGGGCTTTAGTTGACAAAAATCAGCTGTAAAACGCTAAGGGAACTCATACAAGCATTTAGCAAAAGGGGCTGTGACCTTACACTGAAACTTGTGCAAATGCATTGAAACAAATTCACTGCCCCTTGTTGTGCTAATGATAGGTTACTGTGCTCTGGGGTTCGGAGTGATATGCAGATTCCAATCACTGCTCTGTGTCATTTTTCCTAGATGCTATTATTTGCTGATAAATAGACTAAAAACTAAAACAAGAACAGAAAATGCTGGAAATATCAGAACTGCCGCAAGGTCATCGACCTGAAATGTTAACTCTGTTTCTCTCTCCACAGGTGCTGCCTGACCTGCTGAGTATTTCCAGCATTTTCTGTTTTTATTTCAGATTTCCAGCATCCGCAGTATTTTGCTTTTGACATAAAACTGAGCTTGTCTGTGTATCAAAAATGTGTTTTCTGAGAAAAAGAAGGCATCTGAATATTGGACAGATAAGGAGCTAAATGTTAAAAAATGTCATCTAAATAAAGCTCTTATTATTATCAATTTTCTCCCTTCCTGTTTTAAAGCTTGTGGCCCATGCTGCCTTCTGGTACCTGGCCCAAATGACCATTGTTTCTGTCTGATCCAGGATAGAGAATGTCAGCAAGCATGGCAGGCAAGCCTGATCCTGCCCTCATCTGACATCAACATAAGTGCCCTTTCTAGCAAGGGTCACTGGAGAGCAAGGAGGAATAGGATCCCTGCCATCCAGCGCATTCCAGCCTACATATTGTTCCATGGTAAACAATAATGATGTTAATTCCTCACTGGTCATGTTTTAAAAGGTAGTTGAGATTCTTAACGTTAAATCAGAGCAGGGTGTATGCCCAAGAAAGATTTTTTTTTAACCTTCTTAAGCGAGGAGAGGGAGCTGTGTTTCTAAGCATTTGATTACTTCATGTATAATAAGTTTTAAATCATGCCAAAAAAGTGTTGCTACAGCAAAACTATGTGCTTGTGCGTGTCTCTTGTAAAATATCACTTAAAAGGTTGCATGCTATAATTAACAAAGATCTTTAGACTTGAGTGGGTTGAGCGTAGACTGATCCTTTTCCAAGATCAACCATGGTGGAATTGGGTGTGGCAGGCTACAGGCTTCTTTTCTTTCCCTTTTACTGCCTTCTGCCAATTTTCTTCCTGCCTTTCTCCTCTGAAAGCATTGACTTGATGCCGGGATAGGTTTCAGCAGGTATCTATTCCCCTACTGTACCTCACTCAAGTGGCCATTCTTCATCTGTGTACCTAGACAGTGAGGATCACCAGACTATTCAACTGCTGGCAGCATCGCAGCCAAGCCCGCTCCTGTCCTCGCACATGTGCATTTCCATTAAATGTCACTGACTGGATTGCAATAAGGAACAGGGTTTGCTGCTTTTCCTCTCTCAAACCCAGGGCCACTGAGATCAATTGTAGGACCACTGCAGCCGAGATCAATACAAAACAGGATCATAAGCCTGTGACCTTCCTGCCCTGTATGGCTCAGCTACTCATTGGCTTAATCTGGGAGACTCAGAGTGATAGTGATTTCCACCAGCGCTCCATACAGGTGCATTGGTTTTCAATCCATGGAGTGTGGAATGACATTTCTTACTGTGTAACTAAGTAATCACATTTCTGATTCACTAAACAGAGGGGAAAAATTGCATTTGAGTAAATGCAATGGCATATCAGGATGTTCCCAGTTTTAGCCAGGGCAGCAGTGGACGTCAGACAGTAAAATTTGGTTCAGACTCCCTTGACTTGCAAGGCAAAATCAGCAAAGATTCCAATCATACCCTCTAGAAAGTATATGTGGAGCAATGGGTGAGCACAATATTGAGTTAGGCTAATGCCACAGTCAAATAGCCTACTGACACCCGGGGGGGGGGAGGGTAAATTTCCTTGTGGTTTTTGGTGTATTTCCCGCGCAGGAAAATTTATTGGCAAGGTCATTCGGGTGGAAGCCAACTCGCCAAATCCGAGATCTCCACCACCTAGAAGGACAAGGGCATCAAGTGCATGGGAACACCATTATCTCCAAGTTCCCCTTTAAATCACACACCATCCTGACTTAGACATATATCGCCATTCCTTCATTGTTTTTGGGTCGGAATCCTGGAACTCCCTACCTAACAGCACTGTGGGAGAACCTTCGCCACAGGAACTGCAGCGGTTCAAGAAGGAGGCTCACCGCCACCCTCTCATGGGCAACTAGGGATGGGCAATAAATACTGGCCTTGCCAGCGATACCCACATACCAAAGAATGATTGTAATGCATTATCACATGGATTGTCACATGGTTTGGTATGAGCATGCTCAGTTCGTTCCGGTCTAATAAAGCAAGCACAGGGATTAGCAAATCATCATGTCTCTGTCCTTCATTTGTTCTATCCACATATATTCCTTTTTGGTGATGAGGATGGGATCCCAAAGCCACTCACCACAGTCCTGCCAATACAGAAATACAAAGTGTTTTCACTGCCAGAAGCAAGGCCATATTTCAGCAGCTTGCAGAACTAGATCGAAAGCAGGAAGTAAGAACCATTCTAGTGGCAATGCAAAGCAGCGACAACAAAAGGGAGGAGTTCACAATATTGAAGTGAGCACACCTGATGGTGAAGAACTAGGCATCAACAGTAGCTATGCCATCAGCGGCAACGCTAGCAGTCGTGAGAAAGACTTCCGTACAAAACTTTTGATCAACAAGCAATATATTGATACGTGTATCGACACGGCGGCGGATTACTCTATCATGAGTAAGGACACATATGAGAGTAAGTTTAATCAAATACCACTTACAAAGAGTACCGTAGAGTTAAAAACCTAGTCCAGAGAAATCCTGGAGACATGTGGACAAATAGAATGTACAGTTCAACACAATGGCCAGTCAGTAAAGCTGCCTAATATTGTAGCGAGCTACAACAACAGGCCAACCCTCATGGGCAAAGACTGGTTGAGAAAGTTAAAACTAGACTGGATAAACATCTTCAGTGTAGATGCTTCAAAGCAACTCGACACAATGCTGAACAAGTACAAAAGCATGATCACAGACAGTTATGAGGGCCTCACTGGGTATGACGCGCATATCTGTATCAAGTCCAATGCAAAGCCTGTCTATTGTAAGGCAAGGCCAGTCCCCTATGCATTGAAAAGTCAGGTGGAGGAAGAGCTAGAGAAACTGAGAGAGAACAGAGTGCTAGTAAAAACTGACAAAAGTGAATGTTAGATATAGTGCTTCAAATATAGTGCCCACATTGTCAAATTGAAAAGGAGCAAATGTGCTTTTGTGCAGCCCGAGGTTGTGTACCTCGGTCTGAAAGTTGATGCAAATGGCTTGCAACCAGTGAAGGAAAAGGTTGATGCTGTCATCAATGCTCCAAAGCCACAGAGTGTGGCTGAGTTAAGATCTTTCCTTGGAATGGTCAGTTCTACACATGTTTCTTACTTGAGTTAGCGACCATGTTAGCTCCATTGCACGAGCTCCTCAAGAAGGATGTCCAGTGGAAGTGGATGAAAGCGCAACAGGAAGCTTACGATGCTTGTAAGAGAAGTCTCTCTAGCGATGCTCTACTTGTGCTCTATGACACAGAGCGTGAGCTTAGGTTAGCATGTGATGCTTCCAGCTATGGTGTGGGAGCTGTCATAAGCCACATAATGAATGACGGCCAAGAGAAACCAATTGCGTTCGCATCGCGAACCCTCACGAAGAGCGAAAGAAACTATGTGCAAATTGAAAAGGAAGCACTCGCCATAGTGTTTGGAATCAAGAAATTCCAACAGTTCCTGATCGGCAGAAAGTTTACCCTGATAACTGATCACAAACCGTTCTTAGCAATATTGGGGCCCAAATCTGCCATCCCTGCAGTGGCCACATCAAGAATGCAACGTTGGGCAGTGTTGTTGTCACAATATGACTACACAATTGAATATTGCACTTCAAAGCAAAACGCAATTGCAAATGCCTTATCTAGGCTGCCACATGAGGACTCGTGTGTTGGGAGTGAAGGTGCGATTTTCACGCTAGGTGCAGTTGACAAAGACTTTCCCGTGAATGCAATTGAGATTGCAGATAAGACTCAAAAGGACTCAGTACTGAAAAGAGTGTATGAGAACACCTTGAATGGATGGACTGATCAGTGTATTGACACAGAATTGAAACCATTCCATAACGTCGTACTGAATTGTCTTGTGAGCAAGGTTGTATCAAGTGGGGAAACAGAGTGGTGGTACCTACATCTTTGAGAGATAGAATTTTGGCCAAACTTCATACTGAACATCCAGGGCTCGTCAGTATGAAATCAATTGCAAGAAGCATTGTTTACTGGCCTGGATTGGACAGTGATCTTGAACCACTTGATCATGAACACATACATGAGTTTGACTCAGCTCAGACTTCAGAAACTGAAGTACCTGTTTCAAACAAGTCTGAGATAGAAACAGGATCATCTTTGAGTTCGGAACCAAAACAAAACAGCCCGAAAATTGGTTCAACACCAAAACCTTCTGTAAGGAGATCAGGAAGGCTCCGCAAACCTATTATTAAACTGGATTTGTAATTCATTTAAAAGAAAAAAAGCCAGGAGTTTTTATTATGTGGTACATGTAATGCTGGGAAAGGTGGGACCATAGTTTTGTTGTATTTGAGAGGGGAATACATTCAAAAAATTTTTTAAGGGGGAAAGCAGTGTAATGTATCATCACATGGTTTGTCACATGGTTTGATGTGAACATGCTCAGTTCGCTTTGACCTAATAAAGCAAGCACATGGACTAGCAATTCATCCTGTCTCTGTCCTTCATTTGTTCTACCCACATATATTACAACGATTTTTTAAATTTACTGCAAGAGGCATCACAGCACATGTCATCACTGAAGTCTTCTCTTCCCAGGTGGTCAGCATTGTTACTTAATTTTGTGCAATTTTTTTTCGCAGGAACAGGAAGGAATGTTGTCGTAAGAACGCCACATGGGCAAAAAGGATTAGTGTTCAAAAAGGATTAGTGTTCTGTTTGCAGGTTCAGCTGCTTAATTTATTATCATCTCTTATCCAAATACTATCCTCAGGGACATATCGGAAAATCTTAACTGCCATCTTGAGGTGTACAGGCATGTATTAGAGAAACACCCTGGGAGAAATGATGCGATGCGGTTAGAAAACAAGAAAAAAAAATTCAAAATATGAAACATTCGAGCCATATTTTCCAGTACTCGAGCTAAGTTTTAAAGAAGTAATCTAAAAATTGAAATTGGACCCTTCGCCCAATGACTTAGTCGATAAGTGCACTGCACATACTGACATCAAGAAGGAAAGATTTCCTCTTTTTGCTTATGTAGAAAAAATTATAAACACAAATATAAAGAATACACTTATAGTTTTGCTACAGAGGAAATCTTTGCCGCATCCCCTCCCCCACCAGCATTCGGCTTGGCTGTGATGCATCCCATAGTTGGCTCTCCTGCCAACGCTCACTGTCATATCTTGCACAAGAAGAAGGACCATTTGGAGCTGATGCTGCTTGTAAAACGATTGTTAAAGTGTCTTCAATTAATTATATGAGTCCCTGCCTTCAGAAGAGGAGAGATAATGGGAGAAAATCAGAGGGAAAACATGTGAAATCAGCTCAACCTTTCATAAGCTTCAATTTGAAACTCTCACCAGTGCACTCCAGCGTGATGGAGCCAGAAAGATTCTTCACTGTTTGGATGTTGTGACATACACAAGCCCCAAAATTGGGCGCTTTCACTTAATAAGAGAGCAACTCAAAGAACTGGATGCTGAGATCAGCGCCCTTGATTTGCGACGTTCCTGATTTTCCAACCATTGGGAACGGAGTCAAGCAATCTCAGCTGGCACGCATGTTTGCTGTGTCTTATAAGCTAATGCTTTGCCTATACTAAGCCCAAGCCTCTCAGTCACCTATTGTACCAGAGTAAATCAGGTGGCCGGAACCTAAAGGTAGGCAGGAGTTCTGTTCCACTCCCGTTTTAGTATCATAGGTCACATTTTCCATTATTCCCGCCTCATTAATGCCAGAAGGACAAGGGCAGCAGGCGCATGGGAACACCACCACCTCCAAGTTCCCCTCCAAGTCACACACCATCCTGACTTGGAAGTATATCGCCGATCCTTCATCGTCGCTGGGCCAAAATCCTGGAACTCCCTCCCTGACAGACCTGTGGGAGTACCTTCACCGCACAGACTGCAGTGGTTCACCACCACCTTCTCAAGGGCAATGAGGGATGGGCAATAAATGCTGGCCACATCCCATAAATGAATAAAAAAAAAGTTCATCTCCTTGTCTATAGAATTGTTAGACACTGGAGAATAGGTGATTTAAAGAGGCCAGCAGCTAGATTTATAGGATTTGCAGAAACCATTTATGACTCAATTTTGTTGACTTTTTTCTTTGTTAATTTGTTGCTGAGAACTACTTTCACATCTAGCTTTGTGTCATTTACTGTGGGACTACCATTTCTCAGCCCGCCCCCATTTCAGATTGGGCATTATGGTTTTCCCATTTGGAATTGTATTTTGGAAGAATAGGAGGAGGAATGGAGGAATGCTAGGTGGGTTAAGGCAGCGCCCATCCACCAGTACCCCCACGTAAACAGACAAAGGCACTGCAACCGCCATTTGTCCCAGCAGCAGTCCTCGTGGAGGCTTCGCTTTACAAAGGACCCTATCAATCGTTTGTGCCATATGCTCCAGCTGAACCTATAGCCCTGCACTGTCAGTGGCTGTAAAGGTCACAACTGCCTTAAACGTTTATGCTACAAGGTCATCTCTGACTGCCACTGAGGATATCATTATCATTAGAAAGACTTGCATTTATATAGCGCCTTTCACAAATCAGGATGTCCCAAAGCTCCTTTCAGACAATGAAATACTTTTGAAGTGTAGCCACTGTTGTAATGTAGGAAAAGTGGCAACCAAATTGTACACGGCAAGGTCCCACAGACAGCAATGTGATAATGACCAGATAATTTGTTTTTATAGTGATGTTGGTTGAGGGACACTGGGGAGAACTCCCATGCTCTTCTTCGAAATAGTGCCATGGGATCTTATACGTCCACCTGAGAAGGCAGATGGGGCCTCGGTTTAAATTCTCATCCGAAAGATGGCACCTACCGACAGTGCAGCACTCCCTCAATACTGCACTGGAGTGTCAGCTTAGGTCAATTGCTCAAGTCTCTGGAGTGAGATTTGAACTCACAACCTTCTGACTCAGTAGGCGAGATTGCTACCTCTGAGCCACGGCTGACACCTTTAGCCAATCAATTGTGCACAGAAGCATTAAGCAAGCCACAGAAAGTGATTTCACTTCCACTTCCCCATGGACAAATGGCGGCAACACTACAATTTTACAGAGTGGCATGATTTCCTGAGGTCCAAGGAGCCATGGATTGAACCCAATTGGACATAGGTGTTTCCTTGCTCAATACCACTGCCTGTGTCAACACTCTCTCCATGTGCAGCTTGTTTCCACAACTAATGTGTGTGCATGCCGCTACTTCTTACCACTAGGCTTTCCCTTGGTGCCATTGTGTGATGTTTGAACTCCTAAACCTAGAGCTACCTGAGTGGCAGGAATGTCTGGTTGTTGTGGTCCAACTGTAACCTCTTGGGACTGAGATGGTCCTCGTCTCCTAGCTGCTAAGTCCTAAAGTGAACCTGCTGCATGCTGTACGTCTTGTGCTGTTGCATCCTTTCTGCCAGATGTGCAGATATCAGGCGGGACTGCTAGTGAGCTTGCAAAATCATCTGTGCATATTTCTGCCAAGCCACTATGCTGGACACTGGTTCTGCATGGCTACTGATGTGTGGAAAAGCAGACTTAATGGTATGAGATTAGAGAGATATGAGATTAGTGAGGCCCTGCTTCATGATTGTCTGTAACCAAGCCAGTTGATGCCAGTGGAGACCGCCTTCTCCTATTTGGCTAAGCAGGCCACTACGGCAGTAATGTAAACATCCATGAAGAAAGTGCAGACTGCCCTGAAGCCTCGGTTATGGGGCCTCTGCTGAAGATATCCCTGAATCAGGCACACACGCCATGGCGGCCTGCAGTATTGTTAAGCTATTCTCTGATGTACTGTGCATGTTCATGTGGACGCATCCACCCGGGCCATCATCTGCAGTGTACTGTCTGATACAGCTCCTGATGATTGCACCACAGCTTAGTGCCTCGCCATCACACCAGCTTCATTTTTTAAAATACAAGACCCACGAGCTCCAAAACCACAGGTTCTTCAGCCAGGAGGCAATGTATCTTGTCCCTGCAGCCAGCAACATCCTCTTTATGTGCCAGCACCACCTTTTCCTGCTGACCTGTGCTCTGTGTATCTTTCAGTGCACTCTGGGCTGGATTTTGATACTGGGGCGGGTTGGGGTCGTGTCATCCACTTTTCGTGTTATCCACCCGACTGCAGTTGGATGTGGGAGATTGATGCGATTTTCACCTAATTGGGCAATTGAGTTCCAGCATGTGGGAACCCATGAACCAATTAGTGTTTTCAGTCTGAAAGTCGCCTCTGATGATGCCATTATTGCTGCTGCATTGAAGGTCTGCAAAGACTGCCTGGCCTTTGCTGTGAGAGGACCTGGATGCAAAATGAGTAGCAGCAGCCCTAAGTCTGCTCCCAGATATTTTTACACCACCACAGAGAGAGAGAGAGAGAGAGAGAGAGAATGAGAGAGAGAATCCAGCCAGCCAAATGTGCTCCCGCCAGGTTTCACAATCGTGGTTCAGAACAGGCGTGCTTCACGTAGAACAAGGGTTAAAATCACAAAGGCTTTTAAAAATGGCATTATAGAGGCAATTTAGTGCTTGTTAAGGGCCTTAACTGCCTATCCCGCCTCTTAGAGGCGGGACGGAGTCGGGGTCAGCAGACACGATTTAATTAAAATTGCGTGGAGGCGGGATGGAGGCGGACTTGTGCCCGCCCGCCAGTTTTCACAATTTTAACCCCCAACCCGCCTCCACGGGTCAATGAATATCCAGCCCTCTATCTCCCTTGAGGTGGATGTCTCTGAACCGAGGTGTGGCAGAGATAGACTGCATGCTTCAAGGTGTCTTCTTGCTGCAGCACGTCGAGAGGAGGAATGGAGGAAGAGAGGTTAGAACAGTTTACTGAGGAACAGAGCTTGCATGTGACTTTCAGTAGAGGGAGTGACATGAAGGTTTCATGACATGGTTCACTGACAATTACTGCAGGGTACAATAGGAAGAGAAGGAAGGGAAGCTGGCACATGTCCTCCAACTTCCCAATCTCTAACACCCTCTGTGACCTCCCTCTCCATTTGTAATGCTTCTCCCTCATTGGGAGTTGGAGTTCTGATGTTTGACGGCTGCCTCCTGTTGCACCTCTCTCAAGTATTATCTACTTGAAAAAGAATGCTAAAGGTAAAAATTGATTTTGTTCCTATGACATGCAATAAAACCTAGGTTTCAGGATGCAGCCCATATTGAGTGTTGTGACAGATGAATGCAACAAACAATTACATTGCAAGAAAAGCATTTGCAAAGTGGATGCATGTAAGGATGTGAAAAAATATGTGAAGAGATCTTTCTGTCTCCTCCTTGGATCCCAAGGTTGTTGTTACACTCTCCAACTGCCTGGCTGAACCGACATTTCCTGCAGCTTAATGTTTTTAAAAGCAAAGCTCTTCTCTTTGGCTCTTGCCAATGTCAATGTGGCTCTGGCTTTGTCTCCATTAAGTCCCTAGCCTCCACATCTGGCTACGTCCAAAGATGTGGAACATGGCATAGTTAGGCGTACATCGTGTACACAATCACATATGCTTTTTTTTTTACTTCCTGGGGCAGCGAAAATGAGTATCTTTCCCCACTGTATCCCGCCGTGCTGTTCACACTCTGACCTCCTTGCTGCTCTGGGATGAAACACTGCTGCGGGTAAGATTCCAGCAATAGATTTGCAAGATTTGGAATTACAACCTTGTCGAACTATTGTGATAATTCCATCCCACAGCAGCAGTCAGTCAGAACTTGAAGACTTTGCACATCATGGTGGCAACATTAATGAAACATGGAGACTACTGGAACAACTCACTCCACAGATGTTCCTAGTTTATACTGTACTGCCTCTTAAATGGTTTCAACATAAAACCTACTCCAAAGCTGCTAACTCTTTATGCTGGGAGTAATCTTAGGAGCAGATTTTAGCAAATATAGATTGCAATTTGTGGCTCAGACCTATGGAAAGGCCACGTTTGCTCCAGTGTCTAACTGGCCATGTAAATGGAGGTGCAGTGGAGAACCTAGGAGATTTGTTGTGAGGCCCATAACTGCACTGTATTAAAACTGATGCAGTACCTCATCCAGCAATGGAAGTGCATTTTTGGGAACAATTCACAACATGTCCTAACACCTGAAGCCGTGTAAAGTGAATGTGCCAGTATATGAAACGTCTTAGTGAAGAATCTCAAATATTTGTGTGTATATTTGGGATGGGGAGATGAGGAGACATTTTTAGAGGCAGCAAATTTTTATGATCTGGAATTCACTGCCTGAAGAGGTGGTGGAAGCAGATTCAATAGTAACTTACAAAAGGGGTTTGGATATTTATTTGAAAAGGAAAAAATTGCAAGGTTTGGGGAAAGACCACAGGAGTGGGACTAATTGGATGGCTCTCTGGCACAGGCACGATAGAAACATACTAACAGGAGGAGGCCATTCAGCCCCTTGAGCCTGCTCCGCCATTCAATGAGATCATGGCTGATCTGCAACCTAACTCCATATACCCGCCTTTGGCCCATATCCTTTAATACCTTTGGTTAACAGAAAGCTGTCAATCTCCAATTTAAAATTAACAATTGATTTAGCATCAATTGCCAATAGTTCCAAACTTCTACCACCCTTTGTGTGTAGAAGTATTTCCTAATTTCACTCTTGAAAGGTCTGGCTCTAATTTTTAGACTATGCCCCCTAGTCCTAGAATCCCCAACCAGCGGAAATAGTTTCTCTCTATCTACCCTATCTGTTCCCATTAATATCTTGAAAACTTCGATCAGATCACCCCTTAACCTTCTAAATTATAGGGAATACAACCCTAATTTGTGTAATCTCTCGTCGTAACTTAACCCTTGAAGTCTGGGTATCATTCTGGTAAACCTACGCTGCACTCCCTCCAAGGCCAATATATCCTTCCTAAGGTGTGGTGCCCAGAACTGCTCAAAGTACTCCAGGTGTGGTCTAACCAGGGTTTTGTATAGCTGTAGCATAACTTATACCCCCTTGTATTCTAGTCCTCTAGATATAAAGGCTAGCATTCCATTAGCCTTTTTGATTATTTTCCATACCTGTTCATGACATTTTAATGATCTATGTACCTGGACCTCCAAGTCTCTTTGGACCTCCACTGTTTTTAGCCTTTCACCATTTAGAAAGTACCCTGTTCTATCCTTTTTAGGTCCAAAGTGGATGACCTCACATTTGCCTACATTGAAATCCATTAATGACTGTTTTACCCATTCACTTAATCTATCAATATCCCTTTGGGTAATTTTATGCTTCCATCTACACTGCCTACAATGCCATCTATCTTTGTGTCATCGGCAAATTCAGATATATGACTTTCTATGCCATCATCTAAGTCATTAATAAATACTGTGAATAGTTGAGGCCCCAACACAGATCCCTGCGGGACACCACTAGTCACATCCTGCCAAATTGAGTACCTACCCATTATCCCTACTCTCTGTCTCCTGCCGCTCAGCCAATTTTCTAACCAGGTCAATAATTTGCCCTCAACTCCATGGGCTACTACTTTAGTTAACAGTCTCTTATGTGGGACTTTATCAAATGCCTTCTGAAAGTCCATATAAATAACATCCATAGACATTCCCCTGTCCACTACTTTAGTCACCTCCTCAAAAAATTCAATCAGGTTTGTCAGACATGACCTACCTTTCACAAATCCATGCTGACTCTCTCTGATCAAATGAAAATCTTTGAGGTGTTCAGTCACCCTATCCTTAATTATAGACTCTAGTAATTTCCCGACAACAGATGTTAGGCTAACTGGTCTATAAATCCCTGGTTTCCCTCTCTCGCCATTCTTAAATGCGCAATTTTCCAATCTAAAGCAACGGTTCCTGAATCGAGAGAATTTTGGAAGATGGACCGAATAGACTCCAGTGCTGTATGGTTCTATGATCCTATGTATCTAACTCTATTAGAACCTTCAGAGGTTCTACAGCCTGAGGCTTGGAACTAAGTGCATAATGTGTAACCGGCTGATATACAGGTCTTCTAGAGAGCAAAACCCAGTTTCCCCTCACTCCTTGACTTTAGGGGATAGCATTAGTCTCTAGTCGTCTCCTGTGGTTCAAGAGAAGTGGTCACCTGTGACCTAACACAAAACTCTGTGAAAAGCTTCTCTGATCTTCAGATCCTGCCTTAGCGCCTTAAGAAAACAGAGGATGGTTTTGAACGAATCTGCTCTTACTTGAAAGTTAATAGTTTAAAAGCCTCAGGATTGAGCCAAAAGCCACAGACAATAGTCCCTTTTGTTGTGGCTGAAAGAACGACCATGTGTAGCATTAATACTGCACTTCAGTACAGACAAGCACACCACTAGTTGCGTATTCAGCCTTGATTAGTGAAGCTATCAGGGTTCGTTTAACTATGGATGATTTCCCTCGCGGAGCCTGGGGGTGTGAGAATGGACTGGAGAGTGAGTGGACAGGCCGACAGCCTGGCACTGGCCAATCGCCTTGGATTGTAGGTCACCGGTGAACCCTGTTCCCACAGTAGCAACAGGTCTGCTGAGGGGGTCATGTGACCCTCCCCTGGGCAGTTGGCTCAGGGGATGTGTGGGAACCAGCGCAGTGACAGAGTATGATAGAGGATTACAAGGTTCAGTAACCAGGCCTTTTCAATCTGTGCACTGTGCTGTGCGCACAATAGAAGACTCCCACAGGCCCTCTCTCTGTGGGCTGTCCTGAATTAAGTGGGGCTGATTAAGACAGACATGGAGAGGAAGGCCCCTAGGAGTGAAAGCTACTGTCTGGATAATATATGGAGCTGCTGCTGATTGAAATTGCGCCTTTACACCTGCTGTTGATGAGAATGGGTAGCGGGAGGGGAAAAGGCAAGAGAATTGACCTAAATATTAATAAATGTGCAAGTGGAGAATTAAAAACAGCAAATTTGACTGGGTTTCATCTATGCAACAGGGTCCATGTCGAAAAAAAATTAGATATAATGGGCTCAATTTGATCACATTTGGGAGCTGTTAGAAAAAAAATCGAAACTTGCTATTTCCAAGCATGTCTGTGCACTGTAATGTTTCATTAATCAGACATGCTATTTGATTGATTCACACCGACACATTATGTAAATTAAGAGCCCGATTGCCACATTTTGGACTGGTTTTAAATGAGAATAAAGCAAAAATTTAAAAAGGCGTATAAAAGCAGAAGGATCTGGTTTTAACCCCACAAAGAATGGAATACACTGAGTTAAACAGTCTCTTCCCTCGAAATAGTGCCATCCTGCTACTAATGGCAAATTCACTGTACAAGTCATTATTTTTCCCTCTTACACTTACAACAACAAAAATAATCTGTAATTAATGCATATGCAGCTGATGGTACAGCGGGTTTTGTCTGTCTGATCTTCCCGTTACAGTATGTTATGGGGGTGGGTACAGTGTTATCGGTCACTCTGCACCAATGTCAATCATGCAGTATAAAAAGAACGACTTGCATTTATATAGCGCCTTTCACGACCTCAGGACGTCCCAAAGTGCTTTACAGCCAATTAAGTACTTTTGAATTGTAGTCACTGTTGTAATGTAGGAAACGCGGCAGCCAATTTGCGCACAGCAAGCTCCCACAAACAGCAATGTGATAATGACCAGATAATCTGTTTTTTAGGTGTTGGTTGAGGGATAAATATTGGCCAGGAGACCGGGAGAACTCCCCTGCTTTTCTTCAAAATAATGCCGTGGGATCTTTTACATCCATCTGAGAGAGCAGGGACCTTGGTTTAACGTCTCACCTGAAAGACGGCACCTCCGACAGTGCAGCCTAAATGATGGGCACAAATCTCTAGAGTGGGACTTGAACCCACAACCTTCTTAATCAGAGGTGAGAGAGCTCCCAGGTACGTCATAAGACCCCGATTTGCATTTTAAATGGGCCGACCATTACGTTATAACAGTGACTACACTCCAAAAGTACTTCATTGGCTCTAAAGCGCTTTGAGACGTCCGGTGGTCGTGAAAGGCGCTATATAAATGTAAATCTTTCTTTCTTTACCGACTGACTCGGGGGGCTGCTCCAGCTGCCCAGTGGTAAGCTTGGGGGGGAACATTTCAGCGGCCGCAGCAGTGGTGGCAATGGGGCAGAAAGTCATTGCCCACCACTTTCGGGGTGCCACAACCCCCCCCCCATGCCGTTTCCACTGGGCTGGAGACCTGACAATTCACCCTTTAAATGTAAATTAAACAATACTATAGTTAATAGCTAGAAGGTCCATGACAAAGACACTGCTAATGAGTTAAGAGCAGTTGTAAGTTGGGATCAGCACTTTTGTGGAGCAGAAATTTGGGGTGAACCCTAGATCTGCTATTTTTCTATACCAAAAGCAACATGTAGAACATTCAGGCAAGTTTGAGTACAGGCTAAGAGGCACCCAGCCAGAGGGTAGTGGTACAGGGACTGTCATTGGTTTGGGTCAATATTACCAATGGGGGTCCCACAGGGGTCTGTTTTGGGACCTCTTTTGTTTAATATATTTCTAAATGAGCAGGAGCTAGGAGTCTCAAGAACAGTGGCTAAATTTGCAGATGATACAAAGCTAATGAAGGTGGTAGACTCCAAAACTGAACAGGATAAGCTACTGGAGGATTTGAATATATTCGGGAATTGGGTAGACATGTGGCAGATGAAATTCAATGTAGAGAAATGCAAAGTGCTTCACATGGGGAGAAAAAAATCCAGGAAAGGACTATTGCTTAAATGGAAAGAAAATAATGTTTATGGAAAATGAAGAAGATCTGGGGGTCCTGTGTGACAATAAATTGAAGCTCTCGCAACAATGCTCAGTGGTAGTGAGTAAAGCAAATTAGATGTTAAAAGGGGATCCAAAATAGTGAGGCAATCTGCCACTTAGAATACTGTGGACAGTTCTGGTCGCCACAGTGCAAAAAGGATATTACAGCTATTGAGAGGATAGAGACGAGAACAACCAGAATGATTGAGAGATGGAGGGATTGGATTATGAGGAGCGATTATGTAAATTGGGATTGTTCTCATTGGAAAAGAGAAGGTTGAGAGGTGATATGGTTGCTGTTTTTAGGATTCTAAAGGGACTAGATAATGTAGACCATGACAAGCTATTTCACCTTGCTCAGAACAGTAGAACCAGAGGACATGGCCTGTGCTTGAAGGGGAGTAAATTCAAAACAATCTGCAGAAACAATGGCCCCGATATTTATGGGGAGGCAGGGAGGGAACGGGGTGGGGGGGGGGTGCAATTTTGCGGTCGGCAATCCCAGAAGAACGGGTTTCCCTCAGGTCTTGCCAAATTTAACGGCAGGACTTGATGACCATTTTTGAAATCTGTTTACCAGCCACTAGCTGGCTAGCTGGCTGTCGGGCGTGTAGGCCTACGGCACCAGGCCGTAGCAGGGGAGCGTAGAGGAGGGAGAGAGAGATCGGGGGTCGGGGGGACATCGATGGGGTGGGGGGGGGGGGGTGGGTGGCCGGGAGAGATCGGGGGAGGAAGGGAGAAGATTGTGGAGCGGTTAACAGGTTTCCTTGGTGGGTCGGGGGAAGCATTCCTGCTCCACCTGGCCCACAAGCAGTGCTGGTAAAGCACTTACCTGATCCATGTAGCAGTCCTCAACTCCGGCCGGCCAGGGTTAAAGCTGGAACAGAGAAAAAATCTGAGGCATGCAGCTTCATTAAAATATTTAAATAAGTGACGCACCTCGTGGGAGCAGGTTGGTCACCCGCCCCGTACCGCCTCCGTTAAAACCGGAAGTAGGCGGGTTCGAGCCAGGTTGGGTTTGGGTTAGGGTTTGAGATTTTTTACATTGTTACTTCCAACCTGTTTTTGGGGGTTAAAATTCCCAATATTTCAGTGAGCGAGTTGTCAATCTATGGAACTTACTCCCTAGGGAGATGGTGGAAGCAGTTGGGATTGATTCATTCAAATACAAATTGGATAGATTTCTTTCAGAAAGTAACATTTAGGGATACAGCATGTGAATAATTTGAGACATGACATGTGGTAAGCGTAGCATTCTTGGGAGGAACAGATGACTCTGGACCTATGGTTCCCAAAGCTCTCCACCACTGGGGTTTCCCTCGCGTCATGTCTGGGTCTGTTGTAGACTGATTGACTATCATGGAACTACCAGGATGGCAGACGGCAAACTAGATGGACCTTGGCCTTTTTTCGTCCAGCAATTCCTATGTTCCTAATAGCCCAGTGGGTAAACCACACAGAGCAGAAGGTGCTAGGTTAACTGGTAGTTAACTGATCTCAGCTAGACCATCAGCTTGGGTTCTACAATGGGCTTCAGTGCTGAGGTTGGGGGCAGAGGAGAGGCAAAACCAGCATGTGTTCCTGCTCCTGACTGGTGCTCGGCGATCGCTGCTGGGACAGAATCGGACTCGTCTATAATGTCCTTCTGGGTCGAACAGCTGGCCAACGTTTATTGCCTAGTCTCACAAATTAAGAATGGCTGCTCGGGTGAGGTATCAAAGAACTGCTGGCATCCGTGGCACCATTCTCCAGGGAGAGCCTTGGGAGGGAAGGCAAGAAAATTGAAAAAAATCCACTGCATTTTCTCTCACAAAATACAATTACACACAAACACACTCTCATTTTGCAACATTTTTTCCGCAAGTGTGCTTAATGATGTTGCATATTTCATGCTGACAAGTGCAATCTTTTTATCTGAAAACTGCCATGTTGAAAGATTACACCAAGAAACAAATATTTCTTTCAGTTTATATCATCTGAGACTTTGGTCCAACTTTTTTAAGAGTTCCTCTTATTTCTCAGCAGAATGTTGCTGTTGAGGAGGAGGGACCCTGCTGGTGGAAGACAGTGCTTGTGTAAACTCAATTTAAAGGGGTAATTAAGCCTGTCAGAAAAGATTTAACAAACTCAAAGAGTCCAGTTTATGCTCCAGTGCACCCACAATGCAACATACAAAAAAAAAGATGTGCCTTTCAGAATTTAGAAAAAAACCCAGAGCCCACGTGTGAGACGGGATCGTGGACAAGGCCGAGGGATTTTAATACTTAATGGAGTAGATGATTGAGAGTGACGTTCGGAAACCTGTCCTGGGTAGATTGCAGGCAGCTGGATGGTGTTCCCGGTAATCCAGGTGGACGTGCCCCCATCTGCTCTGCGTTCGGATGACTCATCGCCAAGTGTAGTGTGAGCTAGAGTCTGGTGTGAGGACATTTTAGCAAAACCACCTGACCTCTGCCAATAAGGTGCAGAGCTAGGCTTGGTCATTGTTTTATTCATTACTAAAGTAAGAATTAAATGCCTGAGGACTCAGCCTGGAAATACATCAAACGGACCAGGAAGGTCCTGCCTTCCATCCATGCTCATTGCTGAGTTAGATGACCTCAGCCAGGCCAGAAATGGGAGAGCTACCATTGGCCTCAGTACCCCAAACCCAGAAAGGTAAATAATAAATCTAGCCAAAGTTCCTATTCCTGAATTCTGCTGGAAAGTACACTTGTGTGGTTGGCAAATGAGCTCAGGGCCATGCTCACCTATACTGCCCATAGAGTCGAGTAGCACTGAAGAGGGCCACACATTAAAAATGGCCTTTTGAATGAGTTCCTGGAGGGCTGCCAACAGCATTGAAATTGTACCCAGTGTGAGTCAATGGAGCTAATTTTGTCTTCGGGCGATAGTATAAATCGGGCGATATCGGATCAGCTGCCCGTAATACAGTTCTCCTGATTATCATTTACATTGAAATATAACATCGAACGGGAGGCTGATTTCATATCACCCATTTTACACTATCACCCAAAGTCAAAATTACCCCCAATGAGTTCAGGACAAAAAAAGAAAGACTTGCATTTCTATAGCACCTTTCACAATGTTCCAAAGCATTTTGCAGCCAATGAAATACTTTTGAAGTGTGGTCACTGCTCTGTTGTAGGAAACGCAGCAGTCAATTTGCACACAGCAAGCTCCCACAAACAGCAATGTGATAATGGCCAGATGATCTGGTTTTTAGTGACATTGGGGAGAACTCCCCTGCTCAAATAGTGCCATAGGATCTTATACGCCCATCTGAGAAGGTAGACAGGGCCATCGGTTTAATGTCTCATCCGAAAGATGTGGGCACCTCCGACAGTGCAGCACTCCCTCAGCACTGCACTGGAGTGCCAGCCTAGATTTTGTGCTCAAGTCCCTGGAGCGGGACGGTGAACTCACTACCTCCTGACTCAGAGGCGAGAGTGCTACCAACTGAGCCACAGCTGACACTGAAGAGGGAAGAACACCTTAACAAAGGTAAAGGGTTAACAGGATCATTAGGAGACAATCTGCTAAACATTCCAGGAAGGATGACACAGGAACGACACAGGAACTTCAGGCCCTGTGCTTTGTGTATTGAAAACAACAAAGTTGTTTTTAAAGGAAGCTGTCACATGTACTTCCACTTGCATTTTCAATTAGTATAACTAAGTTAACCAGGGATACCGAAGGTCAACATACTGATTTTGAACAACAAACAATTACAGCCTGCAAAAATTTAAAGGGAGATTGTCTTGATTTCACAGCAGCCATACAACCGAAGGAACACATTTTTGATCACTTGGAAAATGACCTGATTTTTCACTTTGTATATAAAGAAGAGGTAAAATAAGTTCTGCTTGCCTCTGTGCTTTGTGCACTTTTTGCTTCTCAGATCTGTGGTCGTGGTTTTACCAGCAGAAACCAATATAAGGACTTCCACCTTTCTACCAATGGAAACATTGCCAGGCTTTGTCAAACTGCCTTCTACAACCAAATCTGGGTTCATATCTGGTCAAAGCATCTCACTTCTAAATGCTACTTTCCATTCAAGGAGACCAAAGCCAATTGTAGCAACCCCACTGCCGCCCCGCTCAGATCAGCTAACTCAGTCAAGACAAAAGGATCAACCTGGGATCTTCTCATCTGGCCCAGCATTTATACACTGATCCACCGGAAAGCCCCATAACATATTTTTTAGATGTGTGGAGTTCAGATATAAGCTCACATGATTACGTTTTGCATTTCCAAACCACCATCATCACTCAACTCCTCAAAAAAAGCGTCCTCAACCTATCGGTCTTTCTCAAAAAGTGACTCATCTCCAATCTTCTTTTCCTTTTGAATGAGTTAATGCCTCCCATCTCTCCCATTGCTCCCTGTTCAAATTCATCCAGTCCAGTTACTGCCTTTCTCATAGCACTGAAAGGGCCCCAGTCAATGTCACAAATGACACCCTCTGTGCCTTTGAGCTATCCCTCCTTGTCCTTCTCGACCTTTCGGCGGTGTTTGATACAGTTAACCATACCATCCTCCTCCAATAACTCTCCTCCATCGTGCAGCTCTGTGCATCCCTACCCCCCACCTTCAGCCCTCCATTAGTGGCAAAGCTTCAGCCCCTCAGTCCTACTCTCAGGATCTCACTCTCTAAATTTGCCTCTCCACCTCCCTCTACAACTTTAAAAGCATTCTCAAAAACCATCTCTTCAAACAAGCTTTCTGTCAGCCATCCTAATCTGTCTCTAACTTGCTCGGTGCCCATTTTACGACATAGAATGCCTTTATATTAAAGGTGCTACATAAATGCAAGTTTTTATTATGCCTCTGAAATAGTCTTGGTCTTAGACGTAGGACTAAGGTGGGTTCACAGGTATGCATTTTGTTATTTACTTTACAAAGCAGATGTTGGATTTATCTGAATGTACTTATAAATCTCACTTTCTCTTGTGTTCTGAGTCATTTAATCAAACTGAGCCTGCAACCTAAGCTAGGCCCACCCATGGCTCAATTCCAAAATCAATACCGTATAAACCCAGACACAGACTTGCCCGCTATCAGCACAGGTATGATGCTGATATTAGGCACAATCTTACAGTCAGATTAATCTAAAATCATCTAATCAATACTTTTACAGAGATTGTGAAAAAAAAATGCTACCAATAAGTTATAAAATCTTTCTCTCCAATCTTCTTTCTTCTTTGTCCTGGCCATTATTTATCCCTCAATCAACATCTTAAACAGATTATCTGGTCATTATCACATTGCTGTTTGTGGGAGCTTGCTGTGCGCAAATTGGCTGCCGCGTTTCCCACATTACAACAGTGACTACACTCCAAAAGTACTTCATTGGCTGTAAAGCACTTTGAGACGTCTGGTGGTCGTGAAAGGCTCTATATAAATGCAAGTCTTTCTTTTTTATCTTATTCCAATTCCTCAATCCGTTCTGTTCTCTTTTGTCACTGTCTCATTCCTACTCTCTTTTTAATTTCTTTCCATCTCTAATCACTCGTCCACTCTTATTTCACTTTTTTCTATTCTATTTATCAGCCTAAACATCTTTTGCTGTCTTTCTCTTGCCATCATACATAACAGTGAATTTAGATTTTTCTGCCTTTATAGCTTTTTGAATTAAAATGTATATTTGATTTTTGTGTCATTCCCACCTAAAACAGAAATAAATTTGGATTTCTGATTGGTGCGACACGTTGAGCCCTGGTGTTGTTCTCTGGGCTCAGGTCTCCATTTACCAGCATGGACTGCTACAGCAGACTGGCTCCATGGATGTAATAGCTTCATGTGAACATATATCTACACTGCATGCACGCATCAGATGCGGTGTGCACGCATGTGCCAGTGCTGCAGTTATGGATATTTTCATTGAATCGTAGGGAGCATGGTGAGTTCATTGATTGTTGGTAAAGGAGAGACTTGCATTTATATAGCGCTTTCACGACATGAGGCTGTCCTAAAGTGCTTTACAGCTAATTAACTACTTTTGAAGTGTAGTCACTGATGTAATGTAGGAAACATGGCAGCTAATTTATGCACAGCAAGGTCCCACAAACAGCATTGAGAGGACGACCAGATAATCTATTTTTTAGGTGTTGAGCGATAAATATTGGTCAGGACACCAGGGAGAAATCCCCTGCTCTTCTTCAAAATAGTACCATGTTATCTTTTATGTCCACCTGAGAGGACAGACAGGGACCTCGGTTTCTCATCCGAAAGACGGCACCTCCAACGGTGCAGCACTCTCTCCTCTACAAGGTACACTGCAGCAACTCGCCAAGGCTTCTTCGGCAGCACCTCCCAAACCCGCGACCTCTACCACCTAGAAGGACAAGGGCAGCAGGCGAATGGGAACACCACCACCTCCAAGTTCCCCTCCAAGTCACACACCATCCTGACTCGGAAGTATATCGCTGTTCCTTCATCGTCGCTGGGTCAAAAATCCTGGAACTCCCTACCTAACAGCACTGTGGGAGTACCTTCACCACACGGACTGCAGCGGTTCAAGAAGGCGGCTCACCACCACCTTCTCAAGGGCATCTAGGGATGGGCAATAAATCTGGAAACTGGTGGGGGTGATGGCTCCTCTGGGGAGAGCAGCCAGAGCCAAGGCCACGGCACCACTGGTGGCTCAGCTGCACAGAGGGGAAGGAAGAAGAGTGGAAGAGCAATAGTGATAGGGGATTCATTGGTTAGGGGAACAGATAGGCGTTTCTGTGGACGCAGACGTGACTCCAGGATGGTATGTTGTCTCCCTGGTGCCAGGGTCAAGGATGTCACTGAGCGGCTGCAGGACACTCTGAGGGGGGAGGGTGAACAGCTAGAGGTCGTTGTCCATATCAGTACCAACGACATAGGCAGAAAGAGGGATGAGGTCCTGCAGGCAGACTATAGGGAGCTAGGAAAGAGATTAAAAAGCAGGACCTCAAAGGTAGTAATCTCTGGATTACTCTCGGTGCCACCTGCTAGTGAGTACAGGAATAGGAGGATAGAACAGATGAATGCGTGGCTGGAGAGATGGTGTAGGAGGGAGGGCTTTATATACCTGAGGCATTGGGACCATTTCTGGGGAAGGTGTGACCTGTACAAGCCGGACGGGTTACACCTCAACAGAGCCGGGACCAATATTCTCGCGGGGAAGTTTGCTAGTGCTGTTGGGGAGGGTTTAAACTAGCTTGGCAGGGGGATGGGCACCAGCATGTAGGTGTGGAGGGGAGGAATGGGGTGCATGGAAGAGTGAGTGTGTTGGATGGTACTGAAGGGGAAGGTAGTGCTGGAGGTGGAAGTAGTACCATATTAGATAGGAGCAGACTAAGAAAGACTACGAAAAATTCAAAAATGGGTTTAGAATGCATATACGTAAATGCACAAAGTGTGGCAAATAAGGTTGGTGAGCTACAAGCACAATTAGCCGTGTGGCAATATGATGTTGTGGCAATAACGGAAACATGGCTTAAAAACGGTGAGGACTGGGCACTTAATATTCAAGGGTACAAGGTGTTCAGAAAAGAAAGGGTTGGAAAAAAGGGAGGTGGGGTGGCAGTGCTGATTAAGGAAGACATTGTAGTGTTGGAAAGGGAGGATGTTCTTGAGGGGACAAGGACAGAATCCATTTGGTTAGAGTTGAGGAGCAAAAAGGGTATGATCATGCTATTGGGGGTATTCTACAGGCCTCCAAATAGTGAGAGGGAGGTAGAGGAGCAAATCTGCAGGGAAATCGCAGAGATATGCAAGAGCTATAGAGTGGTGATATTGGGGGAGTTTAATTACTCAAATATCGATTTGGATGATGCTCGGGTAAAGGGAAAGGAGGGGG
The DNA here is from genome assembly GCA_030390025.1 of Squalus acanthias. NCBI lineage: Eukaryota > Metazoa > Chordata > Chondrichthyes > Squaliformes > Squalidae > Squalus > Squalus acanthias. Next base: position 52,935,873 of record CM059442.1, on the reverse strand, counting down.
AGGAATTTCTGAAATGTGTTCAGGAGAATTTCCTTGACCAGTATGTTCTTGGCCCAACTAGGAAGGAGGCATTGCTGGATCTGGTGCTGGGGAATGAGGTGGGCCAGGTAGACCAAGTGTCTGTGGGAGAACACTTGGGTACGAGTGATCATCGTATCATAAGATTTAGATTAGCAATGGAGAGGAGCAAGGAACAATCTAGAGTGGAACTTCTAAACTTGAATAGGGCTAATTTCAATGGATGCGAAAGGATCTAGCCAGGGTAAAATGGAACCAAAGACTGACAGGAAAAACTGTAACGGAACAATGAGTGATCTCGAAGGAGGAGATGTTCCAAGTACAGGCTAGGTACATTGCAACAAGAGGGAAGGGTAAGGGAACCAAAGTAAGGGCTCCTTGGATGACGAGGGAGATTGAAAAGATGATGAAACAAAAAAGAGGGTGTATGATGCATGTCAGGTGAATTCTTCAAGGGAGAACCAGACCAAATACAATAAGTTGAGAGGGGAAGTGAAGATGAAAATAAGATTGGCAAAGAGAGAATATGAGTGTAGAATGGCGGTTAACATAAAAGGGAACCCAAAAATCTTCTACCGGCATGTAAACTGTAAGCGGGTAGTAAGAGGTGAATGTGATATATGCTTAGAGGCGCAGAGCAAGGCTAGAATACTCAATGAGTACTTTGTATCAAAAATGAGAAGTTGCACAACACCAGGTTATAGTCCAACAGATTTATTTAATTTTACAAGCTTTCGAAGCAGTTCGCTCCTTCGTCAGGTAAGTTAGCAATGAGAGAATCTCCCAGAATTCACAATTTAAACCCAGACAAAATCTATTCACATTATTCCCTACAACAAAGAGCATAGCCAAGACAATGAGATGTGTCCCAGGGGGTCCAACGTGTCAAACCACCTGCTGGCTGCATATCCTGTCAATTTGTGTTCTTGTGTTAGACTTTTTTTTTTTTTAAAAACACCTGGGAAGACCGGCCATGATGTCAAGTCACGTTCTGTATCGTGACATGAACCCGATATCGCGATTGAGGCCATCCTCATGAGTGCGGAACTTGGCTATCAGTTTCTGCTCTATGATTTTGCGCTGTCGTGTATCTCGAAGGCCGCCTTGGAGAACGCTTACCCGCAGATCCGAGGCTGAATGCCCCTGGCTGCTGAAGTGTTCCCCGACTGGGAGGCAACCCTCCTGCCTGGCGATTGTTGCGCGGTGTCCGTTCATACGTTGTCTCAGTGTCTGCATGGTCTCGCCGATGTACCATGCTCTGGAGCATCCTTTACTGCAACGTATCAGGTAGACAACATTGGCCGAGTCACATGAGTATGTACCGTGTACCTGGTGGGTTGTATCAGTGTTTACTAAGGAGGTGGATGCTGACAAAATATCGGTAGAAGTGGGAAAGGTAGAAGCAATGGAAGGGTTGAAAATTGATAGACAGGATGTAGTAGAAAGACTGGGTATGCTTAGAGTGGATAAGTCAGCTGGTCCAGATGGCTTGCATCCCAGGTTGCTAAGGGAATTGGGGGAGGAGATAGCAGAAGGGCTTGCCATAATTTTCCAATCTTCCCTAGATGCAGGGAAGGTACCTGAGGATTGGAAAGTGGCAAATGTGACACCATTGTTCAAGAAAGGGTGTAAGGACAATCTTAGTAACTACAGGCCAGTCAGTTTAACATCAGTGGTGGGTAAAGTATTAGAAACAATAATCAAGGAAAAAATTAACAGGCACTTGGAGAGGTTTAAGCTAATTAAGGAAAGCCAACACGGATTTGTAAAAGGCAGATTGTGTTTGACTAATCTAATTGAATTTTTTGATGAAGTAACAGGGAGGATTGATGAAGGGAATGCAATGGATGTTGTCTACATGGATTTTAGGAAGGCGTTTGACAAAGTACCACACAGAAGGCTGGCTAACAAAATTGAGGCTCATGGAATAAGTAGGTCAGTGGCAGCTTGGATAAGGAATTGGCTTAAGGACAGAAAACAGTGAGTTGTGGTAAGTGTCTGTTTTTCAGACTGGAGGATGGTAGACAGTGGTGTTCCCCAAAGGTCAGTGCTGGGGCCACTGCTTTTATTGATATATATATAAATGACCTGGATATTGGAATACAGAGTAGAATTTCTAAATTTGCCGATGACACCAAACTTGGGGGTGTGGCAAACAGTGAGGATGTAACCAATCGACTGCAACAGGACATAGAAAGGCTAGCAGACAAGTGGTAGATGGAATTTAATACAGAGAAGTATGAGGTGATGCATTTTGGCAGAAGGAACAAGGAGAGGCAATTTACACTTAATGGCACAGTTTTTAAAGAGTTTACAGGGACAGAGGGACCTGGGAGTTAATGTGCTTAGGTCCCTGAAGGTGGCAGGACATATGGAGAGAGTGGTTAGCAAAGCATATGGGATCTTGGGCTTCATAAATAGAGGTATTGGGCTGGATTTTGATACTGGGGACGGGATGGAGGTGGGGCTCCCACTTTTTGGGTTGTAGACCCGCCTCCATCGACTTGTGGCCAACCCACTGTATTTTCACTTGATTGACCTTGTTGAGCCCGCCCAGCAAGCTCAGCAGGCCAATTAAGGGCCACCCGGCAACAGGTGACATCACAGATTGACATTTCATCTGTCAAGAGCTTTTGACAGATGAAATATCAGCATTTGACAGCTCTGTGAAGCTGTCAAACACTGACAATCTGTCTTCTAACTTGAGTCCTTCCTCTCAGGCTGAGTTAGAAATCATTCCAGCACAGAAAACAGAGGATGAAACTTTTGACAGGACCACGGCTTTCCTGCTTTCTGTGCCGGTGAGATTTCTGACTCCCGAGAACTGAAGGGCTGACACCTGCAGGAGGAAGTTAAGGTAAGTAAAACTTTTTCCCACACTTTGCACTTACCTTACACACTTACCTCTGCACACATGCACCCATCACTCACCTGCCCACCGGACATATCGACCCCTCCAACCCCTGCAGACCCACGGTCCGCCTCGCTAACTTGGCGTGGTTGGGACCTGTCAGGAAGCCCACATTTCACGAATCAAAATAGGGATTAGGCAAAAAACTGCCTGTTAACTACCTGTTAACAGGCAGTTTATTGTCACTAATCCCCTTCCCGTCTCGGGGAGGCGGGTCCCAGCACAGGTCGGGTACCCGCCTCCAGCGAAACTGGCATGGAGGCGGGTTGGGGGCGGGATGGGGTCGGGACCCCCGAATCTGCAACTTTAACCCCCCACACGCCTCCAAACCCGCCTCCATGGGTCAATGAAAATCCAGCCCATTGAGTACAAAAGTAGAGAAGTTATGCTGAACCTTTATAAAGCGCTGGTTAGGCCACAACTGGAGTATTGCGTCCAGTTCTGGTCACCACACTTTAGGAAGGGTGTGAAGGCACTTGAGAGGATGCAGAGGAGATTTACCAGAATGGTTCCGGGGATGGGGGATCTTAGCTACAAGGACAGGTTGGAGAAGCTGGATTTGTTTTCATTAGAGCAAAGGAGGTTGAGGGGTGATTTGATAGAGGTGTACAAGATTATGACATGTTTGGATAGGCTAGACGGGGAAAGGCTATTTCCACTAGTTGATGGTACAAGGACTAGGGGACATATATTTAAGGTTTTGGGCAAGAGATACAGGGGGGATGTGAGGAAAAACTTTTTTACGCAGCGAGTGGTGAGGACCTGGAACTCGCTGCTGACGGAAGTGGTGGAAGCGGAGACACTCAATGTTTCCAAGGGGAGACTGGATAGGCACTTGAGGGAAATAAACTTGCAGGGCTACGGGGTAGAGCGGGGGAATGGGACTGACTGGATTGCTCCACAGAGAGCCGGCGTGGACTCGATGGGTCGAATGGCCTCCTTCTGTGCCGTTATAGAGAGTGAGAGAGAGACTTCTACATTGACTCAACGCTTTGTGAGGTAGTTTTGCCTATTCATCCTAACTTTGTTGCTACTTTAGTTGCTGTACCTCATTACTTTTCTGGCAAAGAGAATATGGGGGCTGCAATGATTGGGGGCGTCGTCCTGCTCCAGCTGAATCGGAGGATACAGAGACGCAGACAGAGAGTGGCAATGATGGCCAGACGGAGGAGGGCCATCAGGCGCATGTACAGGAGAGCTTACCCTCCCAGGGTATATCGTGAACAGCTCTCCTACATCCATATGTCCGAGGAGCTGTGTTTGCGGAGGCTGCGATTCAGCAAGGAGGTGGTCACTGAGCTCTGCCACCTGCTGCAGCCAGATCTGCAGCCTCAGCTGAGGTCCAGGACGTCTCTGTCGGTGGCAGTGAAGGTCACAGTGGCTTTGAACTTCTACGCCACTGGCTCATTCCAAGCTGCTGTTGGGGACCTCGCCAATATCTCCCAGTTTGCGGTGCATCGCTGCATCCGGCAGGTCACCAATGCCCTCTTCAGAAGGAGACGAGACTTCATCTCTTTCCCTATGACCCCAGACAAGCAGCGTGACCGTGCTCTGGGCTTTGCGAGGGTAGCGGGCTTCCCCATGGTGCAGGGCGCCATTGACTGCACGCATGTGGCTTTGCGTGCTCCGCGAGAGAATGCAGAGGAATTCAGGAACAGAAAGGGGTTCCATTCCTTGAATGTGCAGTTGGTCTGTGACCACAGACAGGTGATACTCGCTGTCAATGCCCACTATCCGGGCAGCTGCCACGATGCTTTCATCCTGCGCCAGACTACTGTGGCAGAAGTTTTCGAGGCACCGCATCAGCCAGTTGGTTGGCTTCTGGGGGACAAGGGGTACGCATTGAGCACATGGCTGATGACACCGCTCCGTACGCCAAACACCCCTGCTGAGCTGCGGTACAATGAAAGCCATCAAGCAACCAGGAACATTATTGAGCGCACAATCGGCGTGCTGCAACAACGGTTCCGCTGTCTGGACCATTCCGGAGGAGCCCTGCAGTACTCGCCTGAGCAAGTTTCGAACTTCGTAGTCGTGTGCTGCATGTTGCACAACATGGCAATCCTCAGGACCCAGCCAATGCCACCAGGCCTTGTAGCACCACCAGAGGAGGAGGAGGAAGAGGAGGAAGAGGACGAGGACGATGATCATCAGCAGCACCAAGGCAGGAGGGCGGCCCACAATGGTCAAACTGCAAGGGCCGTCCGTCAACGACTAATAGCAAGCCGCTTCTAGGGCCCCTGCCATTGCTACAAACACTAATCAACCCAGCACGCAACCCCTAAGCCGGCCAAGGCACCAATAATTCCAACCACCAGCCATGTATATTTTGAATACAGAAACTTATTTATTTTACAAACTCTGTGTGTGTCAATTCCTCATGACAAACTCATAGAAATAAACACAAAAAAACAGTCAATAACATAACTGGTTCTCACAACCTGGAGATAATGTCCAAAACACTAAACAAAAGTTGGACCATGAACCTCGGCCTTTAATAAAAAAATGACCCGCATTTTGGCACACCTCCTACTTTTTGCCCTTCGAGGGTGATCTCCTTCCCTTGCGCACTTCCCCCCTTCTAACCCTACTGCTCCTCCATAATGGGACCTCAGTGGCTGCAGCAAGGCTGGTGGAAGGCTGCTGCTCGTCAGACCCTGACACTGCAGATGCCCCTGAAGGACGGCCTCGACCACTTCTGGGCCTGGAGGGCCCGGCTGCAGACTGCACCAACTCTGCATGGGCGGCAGCAGTCTGTCCTACAGGCGGTGGCAAGTGCAGTGGAGAAGTGACAGTGTTGGCAGCAGGAATGCTGTCATCGTGAGAGAGGTCAGCAACTCCCTGCTCGCCCGACACACTGGCACTCCCACGGGGCAGCACTTCAGCATCCGGAGCAATCTGCCGGAGAACAGATTGCTGGCCTGCTGCGGCGCGGTGACAGCCCCGGGGACATGTGCACGAACCATCGAGGTTGGCAGCAGTCTGTGCTCGCGTGGCCTCCATCTGAGTCTGTATGAGAGCAGTCAGAGGTGGGATCACGGCAGCCAGTGACTGAATTGCAGCACTAAGCTTTAGTGTGGCATCCGCCTGTGCTACAGCGAAGTGCTCCACACTCCTTGCCAGTGCCTCAATGCATTCGGGCACCCTTCCCACTGCACCCATGAGCTCAGTGTGCATGCCCACCGCCTGGGTGTTCATTTCTGCAATCAGCCGCTCCTCCTCTGCGTCCATTGCAGTAGGAGTGTCTGGCATACTCTCCCTCTGGGGAGAAGGCCCCCGTTCTTCCCTACCCCCCCCATGGCGTTGCTGCAGCCCGCTGGGTCCTGGAGCTTCACCATCATCAGCCCCTTCCCCCCTGCTCCCCTCCGGGGAAGGCGTGTTCCCAGTGTGGGCATGGGCTTCCTCGGGAGAGGGTGGCACTGATGCTCTGGCTTCCTCTTGCTCCTCAGCTGCAGCATCACTCCCAGTGGCAGCTTCAGGGCCCGTCTCCTCAGCTGGTGAATCACCATCTGAAAGCAGGGAGGTACAAGAGTGGCTTTAGCGTGAGGACAGGGTGGCAGTAAGGGAGGAATAAGTGCAGCGAGTTAGCAAGTTGGATTGAAAGTGTCAAAGGCTGGTATTGTGAGGGACAAGTGGAAGGACAGAGGACAAAAAGGTGATGACCTTACCATTGCTGTCCACAACGGGGTCGGCGTCTCCAGTGGCGACGGGACCGATCACCCGGCTCGCCACAATCCTGTGGACGCGCTCCTCCAGATCGCTGAGGGGTTGCAGCTGAAGCCGCCCTCCACCCGTCCGTTGCTGCTGTCTCCGATTATGAGCCAGCTTAGCCTGCAAGAAAAAGGACAGCATCTGAGTAAATATACAGCCATGGTCTTGCCTGATGTGCCTCCCATAGGTGAATAGCCCTTACAATATACAGCCATGGTCTTGCCTGATGTGCCTCCCATAGGTGAATAGCCCTTACAATATACAGCCATGGTCTTGCCTGATGTGCCTCCCATAGGTGAATAGCCCTTACAATATACAGCCATGGTCTTGCCTGATGTGCCTCCCATAGGTGAATAGCCCTTACTGTATGCAAAGTGTGGAATGTGTGTGTGTGTTTGATGAAAGGGCCATAGGTGTTGGATGAGTGTTGTGCATTGGGGTTTTAAGACCCTCTGGCCATAGAGTGAGGTTGAGATGGAGGGATGGAGAGGTATTGAGAAAAAGCCACTCACCCTGACGACCCGAGTGAGGTCGTTGAACTTTTTGCGGCATTGAGTATGGGTCCTGGGCACCATGCTCCTGGAGGAGACGCTCTGAGCCACCTCCCTCCACACTCTTCTGAACTCGCGTGGCAAAGGCCTCCTGCCACTCTCAGGGAACAGCATACATCGTCTGCGCTCCACTGCGTCAACCAGAGCATCCAAGGCCCGCTCGGTGAAGCGATGAGCGCGTTCTCTCACCCTCTCCATGCTTGGCAGCAAAATGGATTACAGGTCTCTCCAGGCTGAGATTCAAGGCTGCAATGAGCAGGGTGTGGCTGGGGAGCAAGTGGCCCCCCCCGCTTTAAGAAGTGGCCGGCGCCAGTGTGTCTGTGTTCCCTCGCTAACTGGCAGCAGCTGCGCTGCGCTCGTGCGCTGAGTTAGCGCCTCACTCCTTGGCCTTTGCGCCTTAAGAGAGGTGTGCAGCGCCTGCTTTAGCGCTCCACTCACCTCCCGGGGCGGTAAAAGTGAAGTTTCCTGTCAGTGCCGATAATTAGCGCCAGGCGCTAATATTTGCGTCCGGACGATATTTGCGCCCCAAATGGGGCACGACCTAATTTCTACCCCACCCTAATGCAATGTGTGCTGTCCAGTTTTCACCCATAGAATGCATCACAGCTGAGCTGATCAGGATGGCAGCTGTGGCTCAGTTGGTAGCACTCTCACATCTGAGTCAGAAGGTTGTGGGCTCAAGTCCCACTCCAGGGACTTGACCGCCCAGTGCAGTGCTGAGGGAGTGCAGCACTGTTGGAGGTGCCGTCTTTCAGATGAGATGTTAAACCGAGGCCCTGTCAGCTCTTTCAGGTGGGTGTTAAAGATCCCATGGCATTATTTCGAAGAAGAGTAGGGGAGTTATCCCTGGTGTCCTCGTCAATATTTATCCCTCAATCAACATCACTAAAACAGATTCTCTGGTCATTATCACATTGCTGTTTGTGGGAGCTTGCTGTGTGTAAATTGGCTGCTGCGTTTCCTACATTACAACAGTAACTGCACTTCAAAAAGTACTTCATTGTCTGTAAAGCGCTTTGAGACGTCCAGTGGTTGTGAAAAGTGCTATATAAATGAAAGTCTTTCTTATTTTTGATCCTGTTCTCTCCGAATGTCCACACATGCACACTTTCCAGCAACAATCACTGGACAGCATTAAATAATGAAAATCTTATCTGATTTTCCCTTCCCTAGTCCATTCGCACTAAGGCCAATTATAAAACCCTCATTGCCGTCAAGAAATAAATCAGCTCACTCATCACAGAGCGACAATTGAACCTGAGAAGATTCTGGTTTGCATGACCAATTACCACATTAGTGCTTTTATCCATTGTGCCATCTGGAAAGCTTACCGTTGTTGAATAGTTTCTTTTAATGGCAGCCTGGTAGCGTTGTACAAACATACTGTACCATTCACTGGAAGGACACAGATTTGCATCTGCTGTTTTCCACAAGGGGTCTCTTTGACCCTTACAGTACTGTCTGGTGGAGGTGCAGAGTAGGAGTGAGGCATATCACTTGAAGGGAGTGAGAGGCGAGTCACTGGGAGAGCCAAGGGACATGGGTGTGTGGACTTGACTAGTCAGAATAGGCTAGAATGAGACGTTTTTTGAGATGTATTTGAATAGCTGAATTTTGATCCAATTCAGGGCACTTTTGATTGGATTTTAGAATATGGCACACATTCCTCGTAAGCAGAGTATCCTAGCTCCCACTGGCTCCCTCAAAGCTTTTTGTTTCAACATATATATCCATTCTGTGCAACATCCTTTGAATCTGTCTCACTGCTCAGTAGCATGGATCCAGACACTACCCTGCTTCTCCTCATTTACAACATTTAAGTTCCCATCACTCATTTCAGTTAAGTAACAAGCTCCAAATTGATTTCCTTCAAAGTATTTAATTCAAACCAGACAAAGAGAACCGTAAAACAACAATGGTGAGAAACATTTCGAAAATCGAAATTGTTCTTGTCTTTTTAATTACTACCAGTCTCAGGGACTTAGCTGCATTGATTGGATGCTCTTTGTCTTCCAGGCTATAACAATTAATGTAAAAAAAAATAGAGTTTGATATTTTGTTAAAGCAATTAAAGTCATTAGTGCTGGTTTAGTCATAGCGTACAGTAGACAGGAATCTGGGAAAGACGCAATGCTTCATCTGAGAAAATCGTTTGAGAATGCATAGAATATTGGGAGAGTCTTTGCTTGATGCTGGCTAGTTCAGACCTCCCACTCTTCCAGGCGTTGACAGGGAGATCACATTAACGCCGCATTACACTGCAACGTTTATTGAATGTCATAAAGCACTGGGTTGCCAACACCATGTTAGGAAGCGACGGTGACAGAGACATTGTACTATGGGGTTTATCTAACACTGGCCCTAGTTACAGGTTATCATGTGGTGACAGCTTCTGTGTCGAATTGTGTTGTTAGCCAGGATTGGCATTTAATGACTACTTTATTGGATTATGCAATGTAATGAAACAGGGTGAGTTAATTGCTATTTGATTGGCATAAATTGGAAGAAAGGAAAAGGGGAGAAAATTAAAGCGGGGGAACTGTTCAACTTGGGGAAACCTGGATTACCTCCGAATAATGAGCGCCAGGGCACTGAAAGTTGAGTCGCGATCTCGCTTTGCGCGCAGAATTCACCCGTCGCCTTCGGGGTTTCTTTTAGGCGTCCAGTGTGCCCACCTGAAATCTGCAAGTGCCTATTTAAGCACGCTGATTAGGGCCCTGTGCTTGTTATAGGTCCCAAATGTCCTTTCCAACAGCTCTAGCATCCTATTCACCAATTCTAAATCAGTCGCACCAATCATGGGCGTGAACAGCCTGGAGGGCGCCATTTCTTGGGCTATTTAAAGGGATCATCAGCTGCTCTCAGGTAAACCACTGTTTATTTGGATTGTTAGGGCTGGATTTTACTTACCGAGACGAGCGCCTTCCGGGTTCTAGTCCCATTCCCAGCGACGTCCGACGCACAGATGCTATTTTCCCCTGATTGGCCTTGTTAAGCCTGCCCTGCAGGCTTGCTGGCGTCAGATGACATCAGTTGATGACGCTTTATCTGCCAGTTTTCTTAAAGGCACATGAAGCATAAATTTTTGACAGATGATTTGACAGTGTTTGACAGCATTGATGTGCTATCAAACACTGACAATCACTGTACATAGGTGAGCCCTTGCACCCAGGCTCTCTAATGACTCTCTCCTTAGGATAAAACAGATGGCAGCTGCAGGTGAGGGTACAGAAGCGATCTGTCACTTCTCCCATTGAGGTGAGGCCACACAAACACTTCAAAGCTTCTCACCTCTAGAAAAATCTAAACATATTAAAAATAACTTTCCCAACATTTCCTTACCTCTGATACTCACCAGTATCCCATTGCATCCTTCACACCAACATAACAACAGACCCACAGCACGCCTCACTTACCCTGGCGGGGTTCCCCGACGTCGGGAAGCCCGCAGCAGAAGTTGCAAAATGGGAAAAAGCCTCTTAACTGCCTGTTATTGACCTGTTAACAGGCAGTTAAGTGGCTATAATCCTCTTCCCGCCGCTAGGAGTCGGGTCCATGTGCAAATCGGGGACCCGACTCCCGGGAAGATTGGATGGAGGTGGGTTGGGGGCGGGTTCGGGACCCGCTCCCGTTCTTTTTGACTTTCCAGCAGTCCCGCCACCAAACCCGCCTCCTCAGGGCTGGTAAAATCCTGCCCCTAGTGTGCTGCTTTTGAGCTTCTTTTGGGATCTGGCTGGTGAAACTGACGGTAATCATTTGTGAAAGTAATTCGATGAGTCAGCAAAAGGGTTTTGTCTGGGGACTCCTGACAAACGTCTGCTTGATTACAATGGGTTTGGTGCTTGCGCTGTCACTGTGACTGGCAGAGGAGCAGGGGGAGGAGCAGGCTAGAGTCCAGGGAGCTGCAGCTGTACAGAGAAGAGACAGAAGTAAGACAACTTGCAGGAGGCCTTACCCCACAACAGTGTACAGGCCCACAACCTCTTACCAGCAGTGCACCGAGAATCAGGGTGTGAGGAGGCTCCGCTTTACCAGGGAGGCTGTCACAGAGCACTATCACCTGCTGCAGCACCAGCACAAGGTCACGTACATACTTGCCGGTGGCTGTCAAAGTCGCTGTGACCCTGATCATTTATGCCTCAGGATCATTTCAGGCTGCAGCCAGTAACATCTGCAACAACAGCCAATCAGCTGTGCAGGTCTGCATTGGCCAGGTGATTGATGCGGTCTTTGCCAAAGCCAATGATTTAATCTCCTTCCCTATGAACACCAGGAAGCAGGAATCATAGAATGGTTACAGCACAGAAGGAGGCCATTCGGCCCATTGAGCCCGTGCTGGCTCTCTGCAAATGCACTTCAGCTAGTCCCATTCCCCCGCCCTTTCCCTGTAGCCCTGCAAATTTTTTTCCTTCAGGTACTTATCCAATTCCCTTTTGAAAGCCATGATTGAATCTGCCTTCACCACCCTTCCAGATCCTAACCACTCGCTGCTTAAAAAAGTTTTTCCTCATCTCGCCTCTGGTTCTTCCGCCAATCACCTTAAATCTGTGTCCTCTGGTTCTCGACCCTTCTGCCAATGGGAACAGTTTCTCTCCATCTGCTCTGTCTAGACCCCTCATGATTTTGAATACCTCTATCAAATCTCCTTTCAACCTTCTCCGCTCGAAGGAGAACAACCCCAGCTTCTCCAGTCTACCAACAAAACTGAAGTCTCTCATCCCTGGAACCATTCTTGTAAATCATTTGTGCACCCTCTCTAAGGCCTTCACATCCTTCCTAAAGTGCGGTGCCCCGAATTGGACACAATACTCCAGTTGAGGCTGAACCAGTGTTTTAAAAAGATTCATCATAACTTCCTTGCTTTTGTACTCTATGCCTCTATTTATGAAGCCCAGGATCTCGTAAGCCTTTTTAACCGCTTTCTCAACCTGTCCTGCCACCTTCAACGATTTGTGCACATATACCCCCAGGTCTCTCTGTTCTTGCATCCCCTTTAGAATTGTACCCTTTAGTTTATATTGCCTGTCCTTGTTCTTCCTACCAAAATGTCACTTCGCACTTTTCTGCGTTAAATTTCACCTGCCATGTGTCTGCCCATTCCACCAGCCTGTCTATGTCCTCTTGAAGTCTATTACTATCCTCCTCACTGTTCTCTGTAATTCTAAGTTTTGTTTCACTTGCAAATTTTGAAATTGTGCCCTGTACACCCAAGTCCAAGTCATTAATATATATCAAGAAAACCAGTGGTCCTAGTACCAACCCCTGGGGAACACCACTGTATGCCTTCCTCCAGTTCTTAAAACAACTGTTCACCACTACTCTCTGTTTCCTGTCACTTAGCCAATTTCATATCCATGCTGCCACTGTTCCTTTTATTCCATGGGTTTCAACTTTGCTGGCAAGCCTATTATGTGGCACTTTATCAAACGTCTTTTGAAAGTCCATGCACACCACATCAACTGCATTGCCCTCATCAACCCTCTCTGTTAACTCATCAAAAAACTAAATCAAGTTGCTTAAACACGATTTGTCTTTAACAAATCCATGCTGGCTTTCCTTAATTAATCCACACTTGTCCAAGTGACAGTTAATTTTGTCCTGGATTATCATTTCGAAAAGCTTCCCCACTACCAAGGTTAAACTGACTGGCCTGTAGTTGCTGGGTTTATCCTTACACCCCTTTTTGAACAAGGGTGTAACATTTGCAACTCTCCAGTCCTCTGGCACCACCCCCGTATCTAAGGAGGATTGGAAGATTATGGCCAGTACCTTCGCAATTTCCACCTTAACTGCCCTCAGCATCCTAGGATGCATCCCATCCAGTCCTGGTGACTTACCTACTTTAAGTACAGCCAGCCTTTCTAGAACCTCCTCTTTATGAGTTTTTATCCCATCCAGTATCTCAACTACCTCCTCTTTCACTATGACTTTTGCAGCATCTTCTTCCTTGGTCAAGGCAGATACAAAGTACTCATTTTGTACCTCAGTCATGCCCTCTGCCTCCATGCGTATGTCTCCGTTTCGGCCCCTAATCAGCCCCACCCATCTTACAACCCGTTAGCTATTTATATGGCTATAGAAGACTTTTGGATTCCCTTTTATGTTAGCTGCCAGTCTATTCTCATACTCCCTCTTTGCCCCTCTTATTTCCTTTTTCACTTCCCCTCTGAACTTTCTATATTCAGCCTGGTTCTCACTTTTATTCACAACCTGACATCTGCCATACACAGACTGGGCTCTGGGTTTCTCCAGGATTGCAGGTTTCCCTCATGTACAGGGCACGATCAACTGACTTTACATGGTCCAGTATTAGAGTCTGGAGTGTACATGACGAGGAAGGGATTTCACTTACTTGGGTAGATTTTGACTTTGAGCGATAGTATAAAATGGGTGATAGCACAGAGCTGCTCAATGAATACAGAAGGGGTAACTGTGGAAAATATGGAATGACTTTGTAGTGACCGGTAGTACTGGAATATGCCACAGAGGTGGACGGTGATGGAGAGATGTTGAGGAAGATGGAGGGGAATAATGTCACAATCACATAAGATGTTTTCTGTAACCTTGACCAGGGCAGATTTGGTGTGGGTGAATCAGAAGCCAGTTTGGAGGGTCTTGAATAAGGAGATGTGGGAGATGTAAAAGCATAACTGTGAGGCTTATGGTAAATCTGGGTGCAGGGTGGGCGGGGTAGGGTGGGATTCATGAGGAGGGCAAGGAGTGGCCAGCAGCAGCCCGGAGTTTTAATGTAGAACCAGGAGGAGCAGGAGTGTTCTTCTTGGCTCCACATTCTGAAAGGTTTTAGAAACTTACTTCTGTGTTTCTTCCACGGCCCTTAAAGATTTACTTTAATGATGTGAACTTTTCTTTTAAGGAACAATTCTTTGAGCATATAGTTATAGATAAGATGACAGGTGACTGACGATGATGTTCATTTTTGTTTTTGTATCCAACTGAATAGGTAACAGAAATTAGATTCACACTTTTATTGTACACTTTCAGTGACAATTGTTTTTATCAAGGTGAGGTGAAACACTTTTTTTCCAGCTCAATATAGCAAGACCAGACGTCTCAATTTGGGCCTACCCACTTCTGAAGAGCGCCTCCTACCACCGACTGATATTTCCATTTCCCACTTCAGCCAGCTAGTCTTTTTAAGAAAGAGGCAATTTTTTTTCAACAAAGAAAGAAGTAGAAAAACGCAAAGGCTCAACTGTGCCTACAGTGGCAGAGCAGGGTTCACTCAAATCCTTCAATAAAAATATACAGCTTACAGTACCAAAACACGGAATCATAATCATACAGCACAGAAGGAGGCCATTCGGCCCATCGTGCCTGTGCTGGCTCGATGAAAGAGGAATCCAATTAGTCCCACTTCCCTGTTCTTTCCCCATAGCCCTGAAAAATGTTCTTTTTCTAGTATATATCCAATTCCCTTTTGAAAGTTGCTATTGAATCTGCTTCCACCACCCTTTCAGGCAGTGCAGGGAACAACTCGCTGTGTAAAGAAAAATCTTCTCATCTCCCCTCTGATTCTTTTGCCAATTATCTAAAATCTGTGTCCTTTGGTTACCGACCCTCCTGCCAGTGGAAACAGTTGTCCTTACTTGCTCTATCAAAACCCTTCATAATTTTGAACACCTCTATTAAATTTCCCCTTAACCTTCTCTGCTCTAAAGAGAACAATCCCAGTATTGCACAGTTATATTCACAGCTGTTTCTTCCTAGTTTTACCACAAGTGCAGGTAAAATGGGAAGGGGGAAAGTAGAGAACCTGATTCAGTGAAGAGGAGAGTGTCCCTTACTGAGTGAGGTTGACAGAATCTGTGGCCAGGAAATAGTTTTACACCAATTTTTGTTGAAAGTGATTAATCATAAACTGATGGAGATTTTCTGAATCTTTAAATTGCTTCAAATATAATTTAATATATTAGCCAACACCACCAATAAAAAACATGGAGAAAACATTCCCCATTGTTTTCCACAGGAAGTGATTCAAAAAGAACTTCCTGTCAGTAACTCAGAAGAAAATAAGATTGAAAAAAAGAAAAGCCCTTAATTCTAAAAATGAAAGGGAGTTTCCTGTAGAGTCTGACATCATTGGCTTTGCACAGCTGAACTTGAATCAAAATGAGTAAAATCATAACGGTTTACCTTTAGTACCAACCCTGGTTCAGTGGTAGAATTCTCACTCCTGAGTCAGAAGGGCAAGTGTTCAAGCCCCCCACAAGGATTTAAGCAGATAATCTAGGTTGACTGCTGCACTGAGGGAGTGCTATATTATTGGCAAAACCATCTTTCAGGTGAAATGTTGAACCTAGATCCCATCTACCCTCTCAGATGGACATAAAAGATCCGATGGAACAACTTGAAGAAGCATTCTCCCAGAGTCCTGGCCAACATCACCAAAAACAGACACTGGCCATTCATCTCATTGCTGTTTGTGGGACCTTCCTGTGTGCAATTTGACTGCCGCATTTGCCTACAAACAAACAAAGGCTACACTTCAAAAGTAATTCATTAGTTGTAAAGCACTTTAAAATGTCCTGAGGATGGGAAAGGCACTATATAAATGTAAGTTCTTTCTCTCTCTCTCTCTTTAGCTTATTCACAATACCAGGCAGAGCAAAGTTGTGAGTTAAGTCATTTGGCCTTAGCAATTCCATTTTCCCAGAATTCTTTATTGCTCCATATTTTGGTTTTTTGTTCTATGTAGTTTGCTTTTTCTGTCTATTTGGAAATTTAGTCTACATATTATATATGAGGGTTTTTTTTGGAGCTGTAGTATTCCTGCCATACCCAAGTGCTGGCAGATAGCAAGGGGGAATGACCTTAAAATTAGAGCGAGGCCATTCAGGGTTGATGTCAGGAAGCACTTCTTCACACAAAGGGTAGTGGAAATCTGGAGCACACGTCCCCCAAAAGGCTGTGGGTGCTGGGTCAACTGAGATTTTCAAGACTGAGAATGATAGATTTTGTTAGGTAAGGGCATCAAGGGATTATGGAGCGTAGGTGGGTAAATGGAGTTGAGGTACAGGTCAGCCATGATATAATTCAATGGCGGAACAGCCTCAAGGGATAGAATGGCCTACTCTTGCTCCTATGTTCCGATGAGCAGTACCGAAGTTTTCAGGATTACAAGCTTGTATGTGTTCTGTCCTTTCCAAGATGGGGGTAATAGGGTGTTAAATCATATGAGGTAAAAAGTCAGAATAGATTTTATTTGTCCCTATTGTTGCACATGAAAAGAAACATTTCTACGTATACCTGGAAAACAGCAGATGGGTGGAGCTTGAGTTATTGAGCATTTATCAGATAGAATTTCTGCAGGAGTTGCCCGATCTCCTGCTGTAACCCAGAGAAGTGGTGTACCCCAGGGTTTCCGCCGATCTTATGCTGAGGTTACGGCAGGAGATTGGAAAACCCCCATGGAAACTCCAGGGGGTAAATTTTGACTTTGTGCGCAAGTTTAAAACGGGTGATAGCGAGTCGGCAGCCCGTTTTGCACCTCTCCCGATTTCTATTTCCACTGAAGTCCATTGGACTGATGTAAAACGGGCTGCCGATTCGTTATCACCCGGCCTACACTATCGTACAAAGTCAAAATCTATCCCCAGGTGTATATCTTTAGTTAATTTATACTATGGTAGAAATTATTCAAAGAAAGAATTTGCATTTATATAGCACCTTTCACATCCTCAGGACATCCCAAGCCATTACACAGCCAATGAGTTGCTTTGAAATGCAGTGACTGTTGCTTCGTAGGCCAACACAGTTGTTAAACCAAGACCCCATCTGCCCACTCGAGGTCCCACAAATAGCTATGAGAGAAATGACCAGTTAATCTGTTTTTGATAGTGTTGATTGGTGGATAAATGTTGGCCAGAACAACTGGGAAACTCCCCTGCTCTTCTTTGAATAGTGCCATGGGATTTTTTTTTATGTCCACCTGAATAGACAGATTTAACGCTTAACATCTCATCTAAAAGGTGACATTTCCCATAATGCAGAACCCCCTCAGGACTGCATGATGTTAGCAGATGAACATAAGACGTAGGAGCAGGAGTAGGTCATTTGGCCCCTTGAGCCTGCTCCGCCATTCAATAAGATCATGGCTGATCTGATCTTGGCCTCAACTCCACTTTCCTGCCCGCTCCCCATAACCCTTGATTCCCCTGTTATTCAAAAATCTGTCTATCTGCGCCTTGAATATATTCAATGACCCAGCCTCCACAGCTCTCTGAGGAAGAAAATTCCAAAGATTCACGACCCTCTGAGAGAAGAAATTCCTCCTCATTTCCGTTTTCAATGGGTGCCCCCTTATTCTGAAATTATGCCCCCTAGTTCTAGATTCCCCCACGAGGGGAAACATCCTCTCTGCATCTACCCTGTTGAGCCCCTTCAGAATCTTATATGTTTCAATAAGATCCCCTCTCATTCTTCTAAACTCCAATGAGTATAGGCCCAATCTGCTCAACCATTCTTCATAAGACAACCCTTACGCATTTGTATGACAGTCATATGATACTTAAATAGAGGAGATACCGTTTAATGGGTTAATGGATTACTGTCTCTCGTAAAGTAGCAGACTGAGGAATACCATACAAACAAGTTAAATGTCTGTCCACACATATCAGCATTAGCAATTTATAGCCTATTACATTTTAGTACATCTTCATTCACATGCAACTTGAACGGAACATTCACCTGAGATTTTATATATATTGGGCCGAAAATTGATCCCGGGACGCGAGAGTACGCACTGCGTACTCTCGCATATTCCCACTCCAATTGCCGGTTTTCTGCATGCCCTGCGCATGCGCTGAAAACCGGCAATTGCTCTTCTGAAAAGGGGGCGGGGCCTGGGTGCATCGCGTGCGCGCTACAGGCTGCGCGCACGCTGTGCACTTCATGCTTTGGACGCGCAGGTAAGTAGGGAAGATTTTGGAAATGTAAAAAGGAGGAGTAAGACCCGCTTTTAAGAAGGTAAGTAGTGAATTAAGTATTTTTTTGAATTTTTTTTTACAGGTATATCTTTTTTATAGACTTTAAAGACAGGTAAGTTTATTTTTATAACTTTTTAAAAGATTCTAAATTTTTTCAAAAATTTAATTTTTTATTTAAAATGGTTAATTTAATTAACTATACTTATTTTATTAATGTGATGGGGTTTTTTTTAAATTTAATTGAGGTTTAGCTGTTATTTTGGGGGGGTGTAAGATTCATAGATTTCACAGCCATGCTATGAGACTTATGAATGGAAGATGGTGTGCTGCCATTGGCTCTAACTGAGTCACGTGATCCCACAGCTCGCACGAATTCACTACGCCGCTGGGATACGCAAGCCCAGCACAGCTGATGTCTGGAACATCAAGTTCGTGCGAGCTGGATCTGAAAAAGCATAAGCGAGGTGAGACATCGCGGGGAAGGCTTACCCCCGCGGGAACAGAGCGAGATCAATTTCTGGGCCATTGAGTGGCACTAGATTTGAGGGAGGTTAAAAGGTTTTAATGGTTAGAGTCAGCACGGGGAGGTTGACCACAGGTTAATTGGAGTGAAAGGGGGAAGTATTCAGTTGGTTAGCGCCTCCAGTTAGCACCTGGCGGGGGCGCTAATGGGGTGCAGGGACGCAGTAGCACCGAGGCGAGGCGAATCCAGCGGCGCACGCCAAATCCGGACCCCCCATAGCACCGCCATTACGAATTACCGCCGGGGACCTCAGCACCAGGCAGATCGTGACATCAGTGAGCGTGCAAGGCTCACGGGCGCCCAATCTGCAAAATTCATTGTCGCCCCCTGCCTTAGCGCTTCACCCCAACAGCGACAGGGAGAGGAGCTTCCAAGCAGGCGGATGCCGGCTCCAGGGGCGCTACTTAAAGGGATCCTCAATAATGAGTCGCAGCTGTCGGGTTAGTGCTGCTTCACTGCTTCCTTGTCAGTTTGACATTGAGGTAAACTGTTGCACAGTCATTTAACGGTTGTTTAATATCAGGAGTGTTGTGGCTACTAACAATTAGTTACATTTATTCTCACATCATATCAAAGTACTACACTTGGTTACATTAATGGGGGCTGTACCGGTAGTCAACCTCGCCCTCCAGGATCTACTGCAGAGGGAGCGGAGGCAGTGAGAAAGATTGGAACATGTGATCAGAGGGAGGAGAAGGGCCATGAGGGCTCTCAAAAGGGGGTCTTACCCTCTGAGGGTATTCCGAGAGCACTTCACCTACCTCCAATTAAGCGAGGAACAGTGTATTAGAAGGCTCCGCTTCAGCAAGGAGGTGGTCACAGAACTCTGTCACCTCCTGCAACCAGACCTCGAGCCTCAGATCAGGGCACCCATGGCTCTCTCAGTGGCAATCAAGGTCACCGTCGCCCTCAATTTCTTCGCCAGCAGATCCTTCCAGTCTGCAACAGGAGATATAGCAAACATCTCGCAGCTCGCCATCCATCGCTGCATCCGGGAGGTCACAGAGGCTCACTACAGTAGGAGAAGGGACTACATTTCCTTCCCTATCACCAGAGAGAAGCATGACGAACGTGCATGTGGCTTTATCAGAATAGCAGGATTCCCATGGAGCAGGGCGCCACTGACTGCACCCATGTGGCTTTGCGGGCACCGCAGAACAATCCTGAGATCTTCCGTAACCGCAAAGGCTACCACTCACTTAATGTGCAGTTGGTGTGCGACCACAGACAGCGAATCCTCAATGTGAATGCCCGCTATCCTGGCAGCAGCCACGATGCCTTCATTCTGCGTCAGACCCGTGCGCCAGCACTCTTCCAGCCACCACATCAAGCTCGCAGCTGGCTGGTCGGAGACAAGGGCTATCGCTTTCCACCTGGCTCATGACTCCCCTCCACAACCCCAACACTCCTGCCCAGTACTCATATAATGAGAGCCACGCCGCCACCAGGAACATCATCGAGCAGACGATCGGCCTGCTGAAGCAACAGTTCCGCTGCCTTGACCGCTCGGGAGGAGCCCTCCAGTACTCGGCTGAGCGGGTGTCCCATTTCATGGTGGTCTGCTGCATGCTGCACAACTTGGCCATCATGAGGGCCCAGCCCTTGCCACCAGGGTTTGCGGGACCACCTCAGGAGGAGGAAGAGGGAGAAGAGGAGGAGGAGGAAGAGGAAGACGAGGAGGAGGAGGAACAGAAGCGAGGGAGGAGGCAGCCACTCAATCGGCCTTCCGAAAGGGCGGTCCGTGACTGCCTCATCAGACTGCGGTTCCTCGTTGCTCACCACATTTCCATCATTCCATTCCTGTCGCAGGCCATATCACAGTGCAAAGCTGAAATGAGATACACCACAAAATAATCCAAACTGAATTAGTACATTTATCAATAATCAGTGAACACATCTTTAAAACAACAATATTTACTAACCACCCTTGTGCAATCCCTTAGTGCCTCTCGTTACTGTGCCTTTTCCTGCTCTAGTGCTCCTATGAAGTGTTGGCCCAACGGCTGCAGCACGGCTGGTGGAAGGCTGCTGAGTGTCCGTGCGGGAGACTTCAGATGGCCTTGCAGGACGCCCTCGACCAGTTCAGGACCTGGAAGGCCCGGCTGTAGACTACACCACCTCAGCATGGGTGGCAGCAGTCTGGGCTGGCTGGATGACAGGCAGCGACAAGGACAATGGCGGAGTGCCAGTGGTGGGAGCAGGAATGCTGTCATCCTGAGAGAGGACAGCAGGTTCCTGCTCCACTGACCCACTGCCACTCCCCCGGGGCAGCACCTCAGCAACCCTAGCAATCTGTTACAGCACAGATTGCCGGCCTGCTGTGACACCGTGAAAGCCCTGGTCGACAGTGGTAGACCCAGCCACGATGACAGCAATCAGAGCTTGCATTGCATCAAGCTGAGACTGCATGAGAGCAGTCTGAGAATCAATGGCACTAAGCATAGACTGCATTACAGCACTAAGACATTGCGTCGCTTCCGCCTGTGCTGCAATGGAAGCTGCCAGATTGCCCATCACACGCGGCATCAGGTCTGGGTCGCCATGGTCTCTCTGGGAGTCTACCATCCTTTGCTGACTGGAAATGATGGGCTCCATGGTGTGCGCAGAGCCTTGTGCAATGTTGGAGGCGGACTCCTCCACGCTCCTTATCATTGCAGAGAGGCTCTCGGGCACCCTTACCATTGCACCTATCATCTCCGTGTATATGCCCATCACCCTTCTTCTAAAGGCCTCCCAATCGAGGTCCTCATCTGAGTCCTGTGCAGCAGAACTCGCGCGCGAACTCGCCTTCCGGGGAGCTGGCTCCCGAGCTACCCTTTCCCCCTGGCCTTGCTGCAGCCCTGCTCATCCCCGGTGCATCACCCTGTGCAGATCCCACTACTATACTAGCCTCTAAAGAACGCGTAGTGCCAGTATCTGAGCTGGTGCCTGCAGGTGAGAGATGCAGTGACGTGGTGTCTTCTTCCTCCTCTTCTTCTCCCGCCTTGCTCTCAATGGTACCCTCAGGGACAGGCTGCTCAGGTGCTTGCTCATTATCTGAAAGCATAAAGGCACAAGATTCAGGTTAAGGTGAGGGGAGGGGGGCAGGAAGGGAGAAATGCATGCATGCAGCATGATTAGCTGGAAAGTGCAAAAGGCTTGTGGCGTGAGGGTGAAGTGGGATTTGAGAAGAAGGAGTCGGGGTGAATATACCGTTGTTGTCCCCAAGGGGGTCAACGTCACTGGTGGCCACAGGCACCCACCACCTGGTGCCAATAATCTGCAGCACTCTAGTCTCTAGCTCAGACAGTGGTTGGGTGTCAGCCTGTGTTCTCCTGCTCCCTCCTGTTGTGAGCCACCTTGGCCTGCAAGAGAAAAGAAAGTGAGCGAGTGAGTGTGGAGCAATGTGTTTGGGTGATGTGCCTGCCATAGCTGAATAGCTGTCATTGTGTGCAAGGTGTGAGATGTGGGTGTGAGTGTTGGTAGGTAGAGATTGTTGGTGGGTGAGTGTTGGGGGTGTGGGGCTTTGGGCAGTGTGTGCAGACTGTGGTTCAGACGATGGTATGTAGCATTTGTTGAAGCATTGACTCTCCCTGACCACCTGAGCGAGGTCATTAAATTTCGTCCTGCACTGTGCGTGGGTCCTGGGGACCACAGTGCTGCCCGAGACATGCTGGGCTACCTCCCTTCACATGGTGCAGAAGACTTGCGGCGAGGGCCTCCTGCCACTTGCTGGGTAGAGCACCGCCCTCAGTCTTTCCACGGCGAACACCAATGCCTCCAATGCATGGTTGCAGAATCTGCGGGCTCTCTCCCTGGGGCGTGGATCTGCCGTCATTACAGCTGCTTGAGTCGTCCAGCTCCTTTTCCTTGACCTGCTGCTGCTGGCTGAGACGGCTGCACAGCCAGCAATGATGAGAATGAGGTTCTGCAGCATCAATGAACCTCCCCTTTAACAACTGGAAAGAGCCTGTGGCAATGATGACTTGTGATTAGACTGCACCTGATATGATGCGGAGATGCCGGTGTTGGATATTGGCCAGCGCTTTGAGTTTAACGCCACTGAGCTAGGCCATTAGTGCTTGATATAGCGCTCCAATCCTTTCTTTGTGTAATGGGACTGAATTTTGCGTGCAGTCTGAAGCAATCGCGGCTGGCGCTAATTCTCAAACTTTTCCAAAGTTAGCATCTATTCCTGGGCTATAATGAATTTCTACCCCAAAAGGTTTATGGTAATAGATAAATATTCACATTTTTTGAAGCTGTTGTTGGCCCAAAATATAAATATATTACTCACCTTTTGGGTATTTGCACAGGAAATTATTTCCCTCACAATTTTAGCTCGCAATCTCTCTGGCGTCCCAGCTGTGTGTGGGACAGGAGGCTTAGCGAGGAAAAGGAAGGAAAGAAAATAGATAAAACTTAAACTTTCAATTGTCCACTAGATAAAAAGAGTATGACATTTCAGCAATACTGTACTGAATGATCTATCAAACTGTTTGAGCCTGTAAGTCTCGGGCCTTTGTAAGGTCTTATCTATTCATTGAAAAAATATCACGGCGCGTAACATAACAGATCATGTAAAACAGAACACTGAGAACATTCCTGCACAAAAAGCTAAGTTGTGAATCAGCTCCAGAAGCTGTAACCCAGTCGCAATCACTCCCTTGATTCAGACATGTTACAGTAGTCCTGGGACATTCGCTTTAATTGTTGTTGAATGAATGGATGTGATGGATTGAGGCTTAAACCTACATTGTTTGGAGATGCGGTGTTGCAGAATTCCCACAGAGGTACTTTACAAAGGGAGACACAGAGTTTTCCCTGGGGATGAACATCTAATATGGGAGGTACAGTAGTAAAACCTCTTCACAGAATAGCAAGAATGGAAATCTTTCCAGCTTACCCATTATCAGATGACAAGTGAGACTGTGGAGGCCCGGGCTGATTTGTTTTCTACCCACATAGGCCCCTCAATTATACTGCACATAAAGATGAGCTGAATACAATTATCAGGGAAGTCGGTGAGTGTTTTATTGTTAGGCTTTGATATTTAAAGTTTGCAACATAATCCTGAAAACTGTACTTTGTACTATGTCAAGCTCTGGCGTGCTGCAACAGTACAGCTCCAGTACCAGGAACAGTATGAAGCAGCTCAAGGGATTATAAGCAAATGACCAAATCAACATCAGAACAAAAAAGATGAAACAGTCACTCAGAAATTGATCTTATCATAGTGCAGATATTGCGAAGTCCATTTAACAGTAACGTTTTTGTGTAGACTGAAGATTTAGGTCAATTTGACTGTAACATTTTGAAAAAGCTAATGGAGGGGGAAATCAATGCTGTTATTTACAAGACAATAGAAGGTGGAATTACAGAACAGAGCACAGTACCGTGTTGAGATAAAGGAAAAGAATTACTTTGATATCTTTTGTTTTAAATACAAAAGTGAAATCCTTTTTAAGCACTGTAGCAAAAAAAAGTCCTTTCATCTTGCAGTAAGCAAGTTTGAAATTTTCAAGCAGCCTCCAAACTGCTCTCTACCTCGAGTGCAAACCTTTTCAATCTAATTAAGTTGGAACAGAACGTGAAGATTTCTTTTCCTGTTCCCTTTCATGTTCGTCACGCATCAACCAATACCAGCAAAAAAAATGATCAGCTTAAGTGGTCATCCATCTCATTACTGTTTGTGGGACATTGCTAGTACAGCCTAATTGATCTAAGTAACAAGAGGCTTCAAAAATAATTCCACGTGTGAATTGTTTCAAGATACTTCAGTACAATAAGTGCTGTATTATATGAAGGTATTATTGTTAATTAATATCAAAAGACATGGTATTATTGTTTTCATCACCCATGCATGTATTTTCGTCGACTCACTAATGTGAGTGAGGAAGTCAATGTGTTTATAAAGTGGATTTCCCTGTTGCACTTATATTTTCACTCAACTTAGCGGCCAGAGGAGAATACACCCACTAGCGTCTCCTTCAAGCATTGCCAGTCAGGTGTGGCATAAGCTGGATGTGTAAGAAAAAGGAAGTAGCGCGGAGTATAACATCCAGTATAACTTGGGCAGCTCTACTTTTTTCCGCATGTGTTTGTAAAATTAAACCCAGATTACAGCAGCGGGTCCCATTACAGAGCTGGCTTGAAGAGGAACACAGTTAAAATGCGGTCTACATAAACGTCAGCTCGGCTCAGTTGATAGCACTCTTGTCTCTGATTCAGAATGTTGTGGGTTGAAACCCACTCCAGGGGCTGGACATTAAACCTAGGCTGACACTTCAAGCCGGCACTGAGGGACGGCTGCACTGCCAGAGGGGCTGTCATTTGGATGAAATGTTACACTGAGGGACCAGCTCCTTTTTCAGCTGAATGGAGAAGATCCCGCAGCACTATGGGGAGAAGAGCAGGGAGTTATGCACTTGGTTTGCAGAATAGGCCACATGTCGTCGACAATTCATGGTACATGATGAATCGCATGACCGTAGCATTACACATTCCAAGGCCTGTGTTGTCAGACCTCACTTTGGTGAGTATGGCTTCACCCAAGCAGAAAAGAGATTACAAACTGCATGAAAAAGAGAATGGAGCATGTCAAAAATAGACCTTTTGTTTTGTTTCTCTTACCAGTTTTCTCCCCACCTCTTCTGACTCATCGCTGGAGTAGAGCGTTCGGCACCGGTCACCATACATAGATACATAGATACATAGAAGATAGGAGCAGGAGTAGGCCATCCGGCCCTTCGAGCCTGCTCCGCCATTTAATGAGATCATGGCTGATCCTTCAATTCAGTATCCCGTCCCCGCCTTCTCTCCGTAACCCTTAACCCCTTTTGCCTGTAGAAATATATCTAATTCCCTCTTAAATATATTTAATGAGCTGGCGTACACTGCCCTCTGTGGCAATGAGTTCCACAGGTTCACCACTCTCTGAGTGAAGAAATTCCCCCTCATTTCTGTCCTAAATGGTTTAGCCCTTATCCTTAAATTATGTCCTCTAGTTCTGTTCTCACCCGCCAAGGGAAACATTCCTTCTGCATCTAATCTGTCTAGACCTGTCAGAATTTTATACACTTCTATGAGGTCCCCTCTCAATCTTCTAAACTCCAGTGTGTACATCCCTAAACTACATAGTCTCTCCTCATAGGTCAATCCCGCCATTCCTGGTATCAGCCTGGTGAATCGCCGCTGCACCCCCTCCATGGCAAGAACATCTTTCCTCAGATGAGGCGACCAAAACTGTACACAGTACTCGAGGTGTGGTCTCACCAGTGCCCTGTACAGCTGCAGCAAGGTATCCCTGTTCCTGTATTCCAACCCTTTTGCTATGAAGGCCAGCATACCGTTTGCCTTCTTGACCGCCTGTTGCACCTGCATGCTCGCCTTCAGTGACTGGTGTACAAGAACACCCAGGTCTCTCTGTACTTCCCCCTCTCCCAATTTATTGCCATTTAAATAATAATTTGCCCTCCCGTTCCTGCACCCAAGGTGGATAACTTCGCACTTGTCCACATTATAGTGCATCTGCCATTTATCCGCCCAATCACCCAGTCTGTCCAAATCGCTCTGGAGCTTCCTGGTCTCCTCCTCTGAGCCCACCCCCCCTCCTAGTTTAGTGTCGTCTGCAAATTTGGAAATGCTGCATTCGACTCCCTGATCCAGGTCATTAATATAAATTGTGAACAGCTGGGGACCCAGGACAGATCCCTGTGGTACCCCACTTGTTACTGCCTGCCATTCAGAAAATGAGCCGTTTATTCCAACTCTCTGTTTTCTATCTGACAGCCAGTTCTCTATCCACGTCAATACTTTCCCCTTTATCCCATGAGCTTCAATTTTCCATGCTAATCTTTTATGTGGGACCTTATCGAAGGCCTTTTGGAAGTCCAGGTACACCACATCTACTGGCTCTCCCCCATCTATTTTACCAGTTACTCCCTCAAAAAATTCCAATAGATTAGTCAAGCACGATTTACCCTTTGTAAATCCATGTTGACTCTGTCCTATCCTGTCCCCATTTGCTAAGTGCTCGGCTATTTCATCCTTAATGATGGACTCCAGCATTTTGCCCACAACTGATGTAAGGCTTACAGGTCTGTAATTACCTGCTTTTTCCCTACCCCCCTTTTTGAATAGTGGGGTAACGTTAGCTACCCTCCAATCCATGGGCACTGTTCCCGAGTCTAATGAATTCTGAAAAATCATGCTTAGTGCATCCGCTATCTCTAGGGCCACCTCCTTCAGTACCCTAGGATGCATGTTATCAGGCCCTGGGGATTTGTCCGCCTTCAATCCCTTTAGCTTCCTTAACACCATATCCTTAGAGATATTGATTTGCGTCAGTTCCTCCTTTGCAAATGTCCCTATTTTTCCCGATATCCCAGGGAGGTTTTTTGTGTCTTCCTTCGTAAAGACTGACCCAAAGTATGCATTTAGTTGGTCTGCCATTTCCTTATTTCCCGTTATATATTCCCCCGTATCTGACTGCAATGGGCCAACTTTGGTTTTCACCAGTCTTTTCCTCTTGATATACTTATAAAAGCTTTTGGAGTTAGTTTTTATATTTTCCGCCAGCTTGCTTTCGTAAGCTATTTTGCCCTTCTTGATTAAGCCCTTTGCCCTCCTTTGCTCTATCTTAAACTGTTCCCAATCTTCCGCTCTGGCGCGTTTTTTGGCTATTTTATACGCCCTATCTTTGGATTTTATGCTGTCTCTAATTTCCCCTGTTATCCACGGTTGAGTCACCTTTTTAGATTTCCTTTTATGCCAGATTGGTATAAACAATTTTTGCAATTTTGTCATTCTATCTTTAAATGCTTGCCATTGTTTATCTACCTCCAGTCCTCCCAGGAACGTTGTCCAATCAGACCTACTCAGTTCCCGTCTAATGGCATCATAATTCCCCTTGTTTAAATTCAGGACCTGAGTCTCTGAGTCAATTTCTTCGCTCTCCATTTCGAGTGAGAAATCGATCATGTTATGATCGCTCTGACCCAAGGGTCCCCGTACAACAAGATTACTAATTAGTCCCTTCTCATTGCACAGTACCCAGTCCAATATAGCCTGTTCCCGAGTTGGTTCCTCGACATATTGATCCAGATAACCATCCCTTAAACACTCAAGGAATTCCTCCTCCTCATTATTTTTACTGATTAGGCTAGTCCAATCTATATGTAAGTTAAAGTCACCTATGATGACAGCTGTGCTCTTATTGCACGCTTCTCTAATTTCCCTCGTGATGCCCTCCCCAACCTCTATTTTACTATTTGGAGGCCTATATACCACTCCTATTAATGTTTTTCGCCCCTCGCTATTTCTTAGCTCCACCCATATAGATTCTGTATTAACTGAGTTAATATCCTTCCTTTCAATTGCATTTATCCCCTCTTTTACCAGCAATGCTACCCCTCCTCCCTTTCTTTTTTGTCGATCCTTCCTAAATACTGAATACCCCTGTATGTTAAGCTCCCAGCCCTGCTCACCCTGCAACCATGTTTCCGTAATCCCAATTAGATCATAATTATTAACCTCTATTTCCACAGCTAATTCATCTACCTTGTTCCTGATGCTTCTCGCATTAAGGTATAAAACCCTCAGGCTTTTTTTATGCTCACATTTTTTATGAATTAGTTTGGCCCTTTGTTTTTTGTTCCTCTCCTTTTTACCATTTATTTCTGTCTGCCTTTCACTTTCCTCTATTTCACTACATGGGTTTCTAGCCCCCTGCCATACTAGTTTAAATGCTCCCGAACTGCTTTATCAAAATTTACCCCGAGAACCTCAGTTCCATCTTTGCACAGGTGTAGACCGTCCCTTTTGTATAGGTCACACCTACCACAAAACTGGTCCCAATGCCTCAAAAATTTAAAACCCTCCCTCTTACACCACTGCTCAAGCCACGTATTTAGCCTAACTATCCTGTTCTCTGTACTCTTACTAGCACGTGGCACTGGTAGTAATCCAGAGATTACTACCTTCGAGGTCCTACTTTTTAGCTTGGCTCCTAACTCCCTAAATTCTACTTGTAGGACCTCTTCCCTTTTTTTAGCTACGTCGTTGGTACCAACATGTATCACGACAACTGGCTGTTCCCCCTCCCCCTCCAGAATGTTCTGCACCCGCGCCGAGACATCCTTGACCCTTGCACCAGGGAGGCAAATTACCATCCTGGAGTCTCGGTCGCGACCACAGAAACTCCTATCTATTCCCCTTACAATCGAATCCCCTATTACTATAGCCCTGCCACTCTTTTTCCCTCCCTTCTTTGCAACAGAGCCATCTCTCCAAGTCGTCAGTATTAATGTCTGAGTCTGAGCAGGGAGTATCGACAGGCTGTTTTACCATGGGGGCCGTCAGAGCTGAGCCCGATGAGAAATCCACACTTCCAGCAAGGATAGCACCAATCTTGCTCTCTCGAACCCAAGGACATGGCGGCCTCCTCTTGTGGAGAACCTTTGGCAACCAATTGTGGGGCCGGATCAGCACAGACCATAGACCAAACCTGCAACCTTCCTATCTTCCTAGCGTGGGGATAGCACGCGGGAGCATAAATCGAAGGTGATTTTTCTTCTCCCACACCTGGAGATGTTGAGGCTAACAGCAGTGCCCCTATCACCCTCGAATATAAAAGAGCTGAACTCTGTGTATCCTATGGCATCTTTCAAGGTCCCGAGATTAGATATTGGATACATAGAAAATGTCTTCTATCTATTGGCCCTATTATGGTGACCAGCTGAATGCTAGTTTCCTGGAGCCCCAATGGCAATATAAAAGTGTCTAATAACTGGAGCAGACATTTCACCACAATCAGCTGACAGGATGCAACAAGCACAGATTACCAAATTAGTTTTTCTTCCCCACTCCCATGATTCAGCATCCTCTCGCAGAATGACATGCCATCTGCCAGTCCAACGAGAACAAAGCATACTCCTAACAGTGGCAGGTAAGTTTGAGTGATGACAGCACTATAACTGGGAATTGAAATCCACAGTATCCTGCAAGGAGGAGACTGGGGAGTTCAGTGACTGGGCAGAAGCTTTACTGTCTCTTTAATCAATCTGAAGTCCAAAGACTGCTTTGAACAGCTATGACCATATTAAGGAACAATACTAGTTTCCACAGACTTTCCACACAACTAATGGAACTTAGGCAACCTCAGCACTTGGAGACCTGGTAGCACCATATGATATGAATAAAAAGGACTTGCATTTCTATAGCGCCTTTCACAACCTCAGGATGTCCCAAAGCGTTTTACAGCCAATGAATGACTTTTGAAATGTAGCCACTGTTGTAAGGTAGGAAACACAGCAGCCAACTTGTGCACAGCAAGCTTCCACAAACAGCAATGTGATAATGACCAGACAATATTTATTAGTGATGTTGACTGAGTGATAAATATTGGCCAGGACACCGGGGATAACTCCCCTGCTCTTCTTCAAAATAGTGCCATGGGATCTTTTACGTCCACCTGAGAGGGCAGGCGGGGCCTCCGTTTAATGCCTCATTTGAAAAACGGCACCTCTGACAGTGCAGCACTCCCCTGCAGTGCCAGCCTAGATTTTGTGCTCAAGTCTCTGGAGTGGGACTTGAACCCACAACCTTCTGACTCAAAGGCGAGAGTGCTACCCACTGAGCCACGGCTGAAGAAAGTTTGGCCCGTTTATGTCACTCACCTGGTCCCATGTTAGTCCTTAGCTCTAGGTACCACATTGTTGTGATCAGAGCATCTTACTTAAACATTAAAGTCATACCAGGGCACTTGTCTTCAGCAATGGCAGTGTCTATATAATTGAGAGGTCGCACAACACCAGTCTATATACACATGGATCTGATCCTGTCTGTTCATATTGTGGATTCAGTTTGAATCCCCTCCCTAGACAGTAAGGCCAGATTCTCCTTCCAGCAGCAATTTTCCAGTGGGTCATTCCACCCCCCCGCCACTCCCCCGTCCGCCGTCCCCACCCCTGACCAGCGAGCTGGCTGTGAGCGCCATTACATTGCTCGAAGCCCGTCAGCAGTAACCAAACGAGATCCCGGACCTTAAAATATCTCAGTCCTCACTGGCCGAACAGTGCTCCTGCTGCCCGCCCGAAGTTAAAATCTACCCCATGGTCTCATCAAATGATTCTTCGTTTTCAACAATACAAGTGATGCTCTATCAATCGCAACCATGATTCCCGCAACAACCTACTCAGACTTTCTACATTGCATTTTCAAATGAAGCAGACAATAGGGATTGGCAAATACGTGGGAGTGAGTCTGCTGTCATCTAATTGAGGTATTGAGTTGACATCATAAACTGTGTCTGAACTCAGATTAAATTACAACCTTGAACTCACTCCCTGCTATCAGTTTTTTTCAAAATTGTACACTACTGGCATAGTTTTGTTCCCATTCTATTTTTAGCTATTTCTAGCAGCTTCACTAGTTGTCCCATGTGTTGTTGCATGATGATGCGGAGATGCCGGTGTTGGACTGGGGTGGACAAAATTGAGAGGTCGCACAACACCAGGTTATAGTCCAAGGGGTAGAAATTAGGTCACGCCCCATTTGGGGCGCAAATATCGTCTGGACGCAAATATTAGCGCCTGGCGCTAATTATCGGCACTGACTGGAAACTTCACTTTTACCGCCCCGGGAGGTGAGTGGAGCGCTAAAGCAGGCGCTGCACACCTGTCTTAAGGCGCAAAGGCCAAGGAGTGAGGCGCTAACTCAGCGCGCGAGCGCAGCGCAGCTGCTGCCAGTTAGCGAGGGAACACAGACACACTGGCGCCGGCCACTTCTTAAAGCGGGGGGGGCCAACTTGCTCCCCAGCCACACCCTGCTCATTGCAGCCTTGAATCTCGGCCTGGAGAGACCTGTGAATCCATTTTGCTGCCAAGCATGGAGAGGGTGAGAGAACACGCTCATCGCTTCACCGAGCGGGCCTTGGATGCTCTGGTTGGCGCGGTGGAGCGCAGACGATGTATGCTCTTCCCTGAGAGTGGCAGGAGGCCTTTGCCACGCGAGTTCAGAAGAGTGTGGAGGGAGGTGGCTCAGAGCGTCTCCTCCAGGAGCATGGTGCCCAGGACCCATACTCAATGCCGCAAAAAGTTCAACGACCTCACTCGGGTCGTCAGGGTGAGTGGCTTTTTCTCAATACCTCTCCATCCCTCCATCTCAACCTCACTCTATGGCCAGAGGGTCTTAAAACCCCAATGCACAACACTCATCCAACACCTATGGCCCTTTCATGAAACACACACACACATTCCACACTTTGCATACAGTAAGGGCTATTCACCTATGGGAGGCACATCAGGCAAGACCATGGCTGCATACAGTAAGGGCTATTCACCTATGGGAGGCACATCAGGCAAGACCATGGCTGTATATTTACTCAGATGCTGTCCTTTTTCTTACAGGCCAAGCTGGCGCATAATCGGAGACAGCAGCAACGGACAGGTGGAGGGCGGCCTCAGCTGCAACCCCTCAGCGATCTTGAGGAGTGCGTCCACAGGATTGTGGCAAGCCGGGTGATCGGTCCCGTCGCCACTGGAGACGCCGACCCCGTTCTGGACAGCAATGGTAAGGTCATCACCTTTTTGTCCTCTGTCCTTCCACTTGTCCCTCACAACACCAGCCTTTGACACTTTCAATCCAACTTGCTAACTCGCTGCACTTATTCCTCCCTTACTGCCACCCTGTCCTCACGCTAAAGCCACTCTTGTACCTCCCTGCTTTCAGATGGTGATTTACCAGCTGAGGAGACGGGCCCTGAAGCTGCCACTGGGAGTGATGCTGCAGCCGAGGAGGAAGAGGAAGCCGGAGCATCAGTGCCACCCTCTCCCGAGGAAGCCCATGCCCACACTGGGAACACGCCTTCCCTGGAGGGGAGCAGGGGGGAAGGGTCTGATGAGGGTGAAGCTCCAGGACCCAGCGGGCTGCAGCAACGCCATGGGGGGGGGTAGGGAAGAACGGGGGCCTTCTCCCCAGAGGGAGAGTATGCCAGACACTCCTACTGCAATGGACGCAGAGGAGGAGCGGCTGATCGCAGAAATGAACACCCAGGCGGTGGGCATGCACACTGAGCTCATGGGTGCAGTGGGAAGGGTGCCTGAATGCATTGAGTCACTGGCAAGGAGTGTGGAGCACTTCGCTGTAGCACAGGCGGATGCCACACTAACGCTTAGTGCTGCAATTCAGTCACTGGCTGCCGTGATCCCATCTCTGACTGCTCTCATACAGACTCAGATTGAGGCCACGCGAGCACAGACTGCTGCCAACCTCGATGGTTCGTGCACATGTCCCCGGGGCTGTCACCGCGCCGCAGCAGGCCAGCAATCTGTTCTCCGGCAGATTGCTCCGGATGCTGAAGTGCTGCCCCGTGGGAGTGCCAGTGTGTCGGGCGAGCAGGGAGTTGCTATCCTCTCTCACGATGACAGCATTCCTGCTGCCAACACTGTCACTTCTCCACTGCACTTGCCACCGCCTGTAGGACAGACTGCTGCCGCCCATGCAGAGTTGGTGCAGTCTGCAGCCGGGCCCTCCAGGCCCAGAACTGGTCGAGGCCGTCCTTCAGGGGCATCTGCAGTGTCAGGGTCTGACGAGCAGCAGCCTTCCACCAGCCTTGCTGCAGCCACTGAGGTCCCATTACGGAGGAGCAGTAGGGTTAGAAGGGGGGAAGTGCGCAAGGGAAGGAGATCACCCTCGAAGGGCAAAAAGTAGGAGGTGTGACAAAATGCTGGTCATTTTTTTATTAAAGGTCGAGGTTCGTGGTCCAACTTTTGTTTAGTGTTTTGGACATTATCTCCAGGTTGTGAGAACCAGTTATGTTATTGACTGTTTTTTTGTGTTTATTTCTATGAGTTTGTCATGAGGAATTGACACACACAGAGTTTGTAAAATAAATAAGTTTCTGTATTCAAAATATACATGGTTGGTGGTTGGAATTATTGGTGCCTTGGCCGGCTTAGGGGTTGCGTGCTGGGTTCATTAATGTTGGTAGCAATGGCAAGGGCCCTAGAAGCGGCTTGCTATTAGCCGTTGACGGACGGCCCTTGCAGTTTGACCATTGTGGGCCGCCCTCCTGCCTTGGTGCTGCTGATGATCATCGTCCTCGTCCTCTTCCTCCTCCTCCTCTGGTGGTGCTCCAAGGCCTGGTGGCATTGGCTGGGTCCTGAGGATTGCCATGTTATGCAACATGCAGCACACGACTACGAAGTTCGATACTCGCTCAGGCGAGTACTGCAGGGCTCCTCCGGAATGGTCCAGACAGCGGAACCGTTGCTTCAGCACGCCGATTGTGCGCTCAATAATGTTCCTGGTAGCTTGATGGCTCTCATTGTACCGCAGCTCAGCAGGGGTGTTGGGCGTACGGAGCGGTGTCATCAGCCAGGTGCTCAATGCATACCCCTTGTCCCCGAGAAGCCAACCAACTGGCTGATGCGGTGCCTCGAAAAGTTCTGCCACAGTAGTCTGGCGCAGGATAAAAGCATCGTGGCAGCTGCCAGGATACTGGGCATTGACAGCGAGTATCAGCTGTCTGTGGTCACAGACCAACTGGACATTCAAGGAATGGAACCCCTTTCTGTTCCTGAATTCCTCGGCATTCTCATGCGGAGCACGCAAAGCCACATGCGTGCAGTCAATGGCGCCCTGCACCATGGGGAAGCCCGCTACCCTCGCAAAGCCCAGAGCGCGGTCACGCTGCTTGTCTGGGGTCATGGGGAAAGAGATGAACTCTCGTCTCCTTCTGAAGAGGGCATTTGTGACCTGCCGGATGCAGCAATGCACCGCGAACTGGGAGATATTGGCGAGGTCCCCAGCAGCAGCTTGAAATGAGCCAGTAGCGTAAAAGTTCAAAGCCACTGTGACCTTCACTGCCACCGACAGAGACGTCCTGGACCTCAGTTGAGGCTGCAGATCTGGCTGCAGCAGGTGGCAGAGCTCAGTGACCACCTCCTTGCTGAATCGCAGCCTTCGCAAACACAGCTCCTCGGACATATGGATGTAGGAGAGCTGTTCACGATATACCCTGGGAGGGTAAGCTCTCCTGTACATACGCCTGATGGCCCTCCTCCGTCTGGCCATCATTGCCACTCTCTCTCTGCGTCTCTGTATCCTCCGATTCAGCTGGAGCAGGATGACGCCCCCAATCAGTGCAGCCCCCATATTCTCTTTGCAAGCAAAGTAATGAAGGACAGCAACTAAAGTAGCAGCAAAGTTAGGATCAATAGGCAAAACTACCTCACAAAGCGTTGAGTCAATGTAGAAGTCTCTCTTTCTCTCTCTCCGAATCTCTCTCTCTCTCTCAGAACGAGTGGTGCAAAAATGTCGACCACAGAAAAAGACAGGAAGAGGCCCCCTTTAAATAGCGCCCCCCCCCAGCCCCACAGCGATTGATAGCGTTCCAGTCTTCCGGTCGTTGGAAGCGCCAGGCGGTAAGGCAGGGGGCGCCACTCAATTTCCGCTCCGGGGCGCCACAAGGGCGTTGCACCATGGAATGACGTCACAATCTGCGCGCGCAGGTGGTCGCAGCGGTAAGTTTTAGCGCCGCCGCACAATGTCAAGTTAAGTTCCCGAGCGGCGCAAACATCGCTGCGCCCGGGCGTTAGCGGTTTTGCGCCCCATTAGCGCCCTCTTAAGGCGCTAACGGGAGGCGCAACCAACTGAATTTTTACCCCCAACAGTTTTATTTTAAATCACAAACTTTCGGAGTTACAGCTCCTTCGTCGGGTGAAGTGAGGAGATACAGAATCGTCAAAGGATATATAGATAGAGAACAATGCATGTGAAACTTACAATTGCAGACAACTAAATTCAATCATCCTGACTGTTTATCTGCCGAGGTGTGATAAAGTTAATCAGGTCAGCCAGGAAGGTACCTGGCTGACCTGATTAACTTTATCACACCTCGGCAGATAAACAGTCAGGATGATTGAATTTAGTTGTCTGCAATTGTAAGTTACACATGCATTGTTCTCTATCTATATATGCTTTGACGATTCTGTATCTCCTCACTTCACCCGACGAAGGAGTTGTAACTCCGAAAGCTTGTGATTTCAAATAAAACTGTTGGACTATAACCTGGTGTTGTGCGACCTCTCAATTTTGTTGCATGATGCCATTTGCAAAACATTTTAAACATCTCGTGACAATGACAGGAGTATTAATGAGTTTAGTGCACCGTAATTTAACAGGACTGAGTATCCTCGATATATCATTACAAAGCAGTACAATGTAAAGCGCTTTTACTCAGCTGTGCTGCTGTTTGGGAGAGGTGTAATACAGGACTCTCACTGCCATTCTGCCCCGTGTAATTTCCCATCTGGTGCACTTCTCCATCGGCCACTGGATAGAAATGGAGCTGGTGAACCTGGTGGCAGTTCCTAAGACCCATGAAGAAGTGGGTCTCTGGTGGCACCAGAACAAGGGGAATCAGGCTACTCATCGAGCACATTTTCTGCTTGTGTGCTGCTGGCATGGAGCCTTGTCCGCTGGCAATGGATGTTGGGAAATTTCACGCATGAAGCCCATGATTGTCCTAGCAACATAGGAACATAGGCCCCGATATTAACGGGGAGGCGGGGAGGGTGCAGGGGAGCATGGCGTGGCGGGGGGGGGGGGGTTGGCGGGAGGAGGCCCTGCCGATCTTAACAGCAGAGCTTCATTTAAATAATCTTCTGCAGACTCCCACCCGACAGCTGGCCAAATTGACAGCCTGGCTGACGGGCGGGATCACAAACAAGGGGCAGGAAGCCACAGCCAGGGACCTGTGGAGACCGTCTCTGGCAGTGAGTGGAGGATGGAAGCTCCAGGCCGCGGGAGTGGGGTTGTATTGTTCGATCCTGATATTTTAACCCCCACCTCCCACCCCGATCCACTCCTGTGCATGGGAGAGGGGAGCGGGGGTTAAAATTGAGGCCATAGAGGCAGGAGTAGGCTATTCAGTGACTCAAACCTGTTCCGCCATTCAATTAGATCATGGCGGATCTGTATCTCAAATCCATCTACCTGCCTTCGTTCCATATCCCTTAATAGCCAACTAACAAAAATCTATCAATCTCAATTTTTTATTGACCTAGCCTCAACAGCTTTTTGGGGGAGAGAGTTCCAGATTTCCACTACCCTTTGTGTGAAGAAGTCCATTTTGACATCGCCCGTGAACGGCCTAGCTCTAATTTTAAGGTTATACGCTCTTGTTATGGACTCTCCCCGAGGAAATAGTTTCTCTCTATCTACTCTTTCAAATCCTTTAATCATTTTAAACACCTCAATTTGATCACCCTGTAATCTTCTATGCTCAAGGGAATACGAGCCTAGTCTATGCAACCCGTCCTCTTAATTTAACCCTTTTAGCTATGGTATCATTCTGGTGAATCTGCGTTGCACTCCCTCTGAGGTCAATATATCCTTCCTAAGGTGCGGTGCCCAGAACTGAATGCAGTGCTCCAGATGGGATCTAACCATAGCTTTATACGACTGTACCATAGCTCCCACTTCTTTCTATTCCTGTCCCCTTTGTCCATCCATTAAAATGAATGGATAGAAAATTGTGCCCTGTGCAAGCTCAATTTCCCAACATACAGGTGAGGCTCTGGACCAGGAAAGCACAAGCGGCGGATTTACTCTTACGATCCTAAGTGCAGTCGAATGCTGGAGAACATGGCATTTGCCATCGGCTGCACTCCTACAGCGTGAAAGGATCTGCAAGGTAGTTGAAAAGCAGATGTATGAATGGGACTGGCTGGCATAGCTGGTGTTCAGAAATGAGCTTCCATACAGAAAATTGGAAAGCTAAGTTTCCTGCTTGGTTTTCCCAGGTGACAAGCCATGCGCAAAATTTTGAATAAAACTCTGGTGAACCTTCAGGGTGATAGTTTTTAATTCCAGTTTCTCTCCTCTTCTCCCGAAAACATCAAGTCTTGCTGGGGTTCGGTAGCACAGGCCTTGGCCACCATCTGGAACCAAACCCAAGTGACCATTTTTCATGTGTGACCCTTGACAGGAGCACTTTATGCTATTTGACACTCATTGGAGACCATCTCAGCTGGTTCTGATCTTGATCTCTCCCCATGTCCATGGTAGGGGTGCGGGGGGGGGGGGGGGGGGGGGCGGAGGGCACGCACTGGATAGTGAGAAGGAGCAGAAACCCTGGCTGATTTTTTTTCTCCTAACCCAACACTGAGATCAATTGTAGCATCCCAACCGCTGTCCCTCAGAAAAACAGGCCACTTCCCATTCTTCACTAAGATAGTAGGAGTTTGTCCTTCAGCTTTTTAATACTTTGACCTCTTGTTTGAGACCAGCTGCATTTAGTTGACATGTGAAATTTCTATTGATCTCTCCTGTTTATATATCATCACCAGTTTATTGTTCATAATGTTAATTTTGTTTATCAACACACCTTGGCTAAGCTGAGTGCTTTATTTTGGAAATGTTCTGATGTCAAGGCTTAATTTGAAGTACAAAAGTGACTGTGACTAATTCCATGGAAACCAAGACAACGTGATCTTATCAGCATTTGACACCTCTAATGACGTATGCTGTTCCGTGAATATCTGTTGTGTTTAAATAAAATCAAAAAACATTAATTAATCATGGCTAGACAAGTGTTGATTTTACTCATCACAATGCAAAGTGTGGACATTTTAGAGGTTAAAGCACTGAATGCAGTAACTGCGGGTTAATCGGAAGATGATAGCTTCATGTAAATAAGGGCAAATAGAGGATCTTCAACAGCAGCTCATTCTTCAAAAGTGACAATTGTTCCACTGGATTCACTTCACTTGAATCATCCCTTCAAGGATCCAATCAGAGAGAAGCATTAACGACAGCAGAGATTTTTGAGCTGTGTTCAGATAAGCAGTATTTCTCCTGAATAAAATGGGAAAGAAGTAGAGATTTTTATGGCTTCCCTGATGACTCGGTGGGTGGATGAACTACAGTGAAAGAAATCAAGAAAGACCGACTTGCATTTATATAGCGCCTTTCACGATCTCAGAGCGT
Source organism: Squalus acanthias (assembly GCA_030390025.1). Classification (NCBI taxonomy): domain Eukaryota; kingdom Metazoa; phylum Chordata; class Chondrichthyes; order Squaliformes; family Squalidae; genus Squalus; species Squalus acanthias. The sequence continues at coordinate 52,897,239 of CM059442.1, read as the reverse complement.
CCCAAAGTGCTTTACAGCCACTGAAGTACTTTCTTGAAGTGTAGTCACTGTTGCAATGCAGGAAAGGCGGCAGCCAATTTGCGCACAGTAAGATCCCACAAACAGCAATGTGATAATGACCAGATAATCTGTTTTTAGCTGTTGGTCGAGAGATAAATATTGGCCAGGACACCGGGGAGAACTCCCTGGCTCTTCTTCGGAATAGTGTCATGTGATCTTTTGCATTCACCCGAGAGGGCAGATGGGACCTCGGATTAAAGTCTCATCCGAAAGATCGGCACCATCAACAGCACAGCACTCCCTCAGTACTGCACTAGAGTGTCAGCCTAGATTTTGTGTTCAAGTCTCTCGAACCCACAACCTTCTGATTCAGAGGCAAGAGAGCTACCCTGAGTACACAAGAGTGAACCACATGATTCTGAGCTACACAAATCATTATCCAATGACCGACCCAGTTGCTAGAAAAGTGTGTGTGTGTGTGTGTGTTGATTTTAGGCAAGCACAGTATCAGCTCTACTGTTTCTCATGGCCAAATAGTCCATCAATACTCACTGTAAAGGCCTACATAAAGAAACTGGTTGAGCAAGATACTGGAGGGCTGCTCTTCCTGCAGAGAAGGTACAAGGGAAGAAAATTGAAGATGAAAGTAGAATTTTTTCTTTGCAATAGATCAATTTTCTAGTGAAAAACCCATTGTATTGCATGTGTCATCTGAGAGTACCTCTACAATTGTGATCATGATGCGGAGATGCCGGTGTTGGACTGGGGTGGACAAAAATGAGAAGTCGCACAACACCAGGTTATAGTCCAACAGTTTTATTTGAAATCACAAGCTTTCGGAGCTGTTGCTCCTTCGTCGGGTGAAGTAAAGAGATACAGAATCGCCAAAGCATATATAGATAGATATATCTATATATGCTTTGGCGATATATCTATATATGCTTTGGCGATTCTGTATCTCTTTACTTCACCCGACGAAGGAGCAACAGCTCCGAAAGCTTGTGATTTCAAATAAAACTGTTGGACTATAACCTGGTGTTGTGCGACTTCTTACAATTGTGATGGCATACAAATCTTCCAAAAGGCCAGCCATAACTGCCTTGTGATTTTGTCAGTAGTAAATTACTGCCAGGCTCACTTGTCGGGATCATTGTCATTGTTCATTACAGGTCCCTACATGTATCCCACTGGAAAAGACTATAATAACCTGCTTCTCACATAATGAACTGAACTTGCCTGGGCTTAAGTAATAGATGCTTGCAATTTGCAGACACACCACAAAGATCTGGAAAAACTCTGTATGCTGGTGAGTGGTCTGAAATTTCTGATCAAATGCAAGAGAAAGCGGCATATTTTGTTAAAATAAATTTGGTCAAAAGTCAATGGTCAAAAACAGATCATAAATGGTGGATTCAGGTATTGGGTAAAGACCACTTAGGCTTTGTTCATGACATCATCTAGGTCCATTATTTCCTACATTACAACAGTGACCACACTTCAAAAGCACGTCACTGGCTATAAAGCGCTTTGGGATGTCCTGAGGTCATGAAAAACGCTAAATAAATGCAAGTTCTTTTTTCATTCTTTCACTCCACTGTGATGCGGTTTTGTAATTCTCCCCAATTTGTTGAATGCGCTGAAACTAGTCTCATGAGGATTTAATTCTTCCCACTTCATTAAACTAAGTATTAGTTAAAAACAGTTTAAAATGGTTAGCACTTTTTAAAAAGTGGAATCCCGTGCCTTGCCTCTTTAAAATATGTAGAAGTTGTTGCATGACTTTGGAGAATTTTGTATCGGCTGTGGCGCTTAGTAAAGGCATTTTCTTCCCCTTCCTTTTCTCTCGTTACAAAAGATTCAGCAATGACTTCTGGAGGACGCAGAAGCCTATAGGCTTATGGGCACAAGATGTAATCCGCACAGCAAATGAACAACCAGTGCATCTGAGCTTTAGCAACAGCTATTGTCAACTTGTTCTAAGGATCAGTCACTGTTCAGTACTTGGGGAGGGAGGAATTGAAAAACAAAATAATAATGATAAAAACTCCACTCATCCAAATAAGATGGGGCAGCGGGGGTGTTCCATCCAGGCTGGTTTCTCATGCTTGTTTTTTTTTCCACTGTTTTGGTAAACCTTTTGAAAGGAACGAATGAATCGCATGGAGTGGAAGATTTATTACTTAAGACAAGCCTTGTTGCTGTTCATCAGCACACGCTTCAGTGCCTCGCAATGCGGCTCTTTCCCTGTTTGCTGACAACTGTAGATGTTTCAATATAATTGAAATGGATCGGTATGAAAGAAATACCTTTTATGTTTTTCCTTCAATTTATTCCGCTCCACTCCTGAAGGCAGCCATACATGCTGGAGTGTGGTTCCACAGGAGCTGGTAGCCCAATGGGCTATTCAACTAAGGAATCACAGCCAAGCCTAATCCTGTCCTCGGCTGATGTCCACGTATGTACACTTTCCAGCAGGAGTCACTGAATGGCGATCAGGGAGTGGAACCCTGGCTGATTTTCTTCTTTCTAGTCTCAGAGTCTGGGAGACAGTGAGGCCAGTATAGAACCCCTTGCCACGACCCTCAGCTAATTCAACACAAACCAGGGACTTTCTCTAGTTTGTATGGCTCAGTGGTGCATTGCACTGAAGCATGTGGGGAGCTACAGGAGACACTTTTTATTTAGAATTAGGCAATTTCCAAAACTTTCACCCAGAAGATTTTTTTTTTAGATATTTGAAGTTCTGAGCTGTACATCCAAGCCTAATAGTGGGGTGAGATTGTTCAAACTCATTTCAATTAGAACCTTATAAACAGCAGCGAGAGAGGAGATTTGCAACCTGTTAGTCTGGGCTGGATTGAAAGCCGGGTCGCAGAGGTCAAAGAACAGTGTTCTAACCCATTGCACAGGTCCTGTAGGCTTGCTTACTGACGTTTGTGGTATTATATCATATAGATTTTATACAAACAAACATTTATATGTGAGAACAAAAATCTATCCTTCTGAAGTTCTCCCCACTATTTCATTGTAAAGTATTATAAACATAGCAATGTCCAGGACCAGAAAAGACCACTTTAGTCCATCACTTTAATACACAGTACACTGCCTATATCCCTCGATTGATTTTCTCAATCACGTGCCTGTCCAACTCCCTCTTAAAATGACCGGTTATCAGCCTTGACTGTCTTCATTCCAACATTCACCATCCTCTGTGTGAAATAATCGTATCTCATCTGCCCATTCATCTTCCTTCTTCTGAGTGTCATTCCGTGCCCCTCTTGTTGTCATTCTCAGGGCCATGGTAAAGAGTTTCTCAGATTCAGCTTGTTGATACCCTTAGGGATCTTGAATACCTCAATAAAAGGGTATTAGGAAGTGGCAGAGAACAGGACAGCTCTTACTGAGAGCAAGCAAAGTTGGGATGGGCAGAATGGCCTCCTTCAGTGCTGTAATGATTCCATGACTATAAATGATTACAATTCGTATTATAAATGATATGAGGAACCATAGGGGGGCACCATAATCAGCCACAGGGCCTTTGGCTTGGGGTGGGAAACCAGTCGTAGATCCCACTTCTAACCCTGCTCGTGTGTGAATGCTGGCTTAGGGCAGAAGCGGGATCAATTGTGATGCCCACCATAGAGGATTTACCATCTCATCTCACACCATAAGTAATCGCCATATGGGTGCTGTAATGGAGGGCAATTGACAACTGTAGAACCAAACGCAGGCAATGAGTGCCTTCAGAAGAGGGAGGAAAATTCAAGAATATATTCCAAAAAAAAAGCAGGATTCAGGCCATTCCCAGTCTTAAATCTGACTACTAGGAATTAACAAATTAACAACTGCCACCAAATAAAAGTTTGGAGCTCTATTAGCTACAGTGTAAACCTTTCCTCGTGAGTTCTTTTCCCCCAGAATTAATACAAGTTTCATTTATTTTCTTTCCCCTATGAGCTTACCGTACTCAATCAGTGACCTGACCTCATTGTGCTTCTGCTGTCTTGTAATTCAACATAATGGCCTTGAATATCTGCTGGGGCTTCTCCCGTTCTCCTGCTGTAACCTTGGCAGATTAGCAGTAACCCTCCAAAGAAATGGCATAAAAGCTAAAAACAGCCTTTTATTCCATTTGTCCAGGGTTTTCACCGAAGTTATGGTGGAAAATTGGGAGAACCCCATGGAAATTAATAAACTTGCAGGATGGGCATATAATTGGCAAATGAAGTTCAACACAGATAATTATGAGGTATTCTTCTTCTTAGGCAGTCCCTCGATACCGAGGATGACTTGCTTCCACATTAAAAATGAGTTCTCAGGTGACTGATGAGTCCAATGCGGGAACTACAGTCTCTGTCACAGGTGGGGCAGACGGTGGTTGAAGGGGCGGGTGGGTGGGGTGCTTGGGTTGACGTGCGCTCCTTGCGCTGCCTGCGCTTGGCTTCCGCTTGCTCCCGGCGAAGAGACTCGAGGTGTTCGGCGCCGTGTCGGATGCTTCTCCTCCACTTTGTGTGGTCTTTGGCCAGGGATTCCCAGGTGTCAGTGGGGATGTTGCACTTTTTCAAGGAGGCTTTGAGGGTGTCCTTGAAGCATTTCCTCTGCCCACCTGGGGCTCTCTTGCTGTGTCGGAGCTCCGAGTAGAGCGCTTGTTTTGGGAGTCTTGTATCGGGCATGCGGACGATGTGACCCAAGTGTTTGAAGACCAGGACCTCAAACCCGGCACTGCGAGGTATTACATTTTGGTAGGAAGAATAGGGAGGTCACTTATCACTTGGAGGGTGCGAGCCTAGGTGGGATAGAGGAACAAAAGGGATCTAGGAGCACAAATACACAAATCACTAAAAGTTGCGACACAGGTTAGCAATGCCATAAAAAAAAAGCAAACCAAGCACTAAGGTTTATTTCTAGAGGTATAGAATTGAAAAGTAGGGAAGTTATGCTAAACCTGTATCGAACCTTGGTTAGACCACACTCAGAGTACTGCATACAGTTCTGGTCGCCATATTATAAAAAGGATATAGAGGCACTGGAGAGGGTGCAGAGATAATTTACAAGGACGATACCAGAAATGCGAGGCTATACATATCAGGAAAGGACAAACAGGCTGGGTCTCTTTTCTCTTGAAAAAAGAAAGCAGGAAGGGTGACCTAATAGAGGTCTTTAAAATTATGAAAAATGTTGACAGAGTGGATAGAGAGAGAATGTTTCCACTTGTGGGGAACAGCATAACTAGAGACCATCAATATAAGATAGTCACCAAGAAATCCAATAGGGAATTCAGAAGAAACTTCTTTACCCAAAGAGTGGGGAGAATGTGGAACTCGCTACCACAGGGAGTGGTTGAAGCGAATAGTATAGATGCATTTAAGGGGCGGCTGGACAAGCATATGAGGGAAAAGGGAATAGAGGGTTATGCTGATAGATTTAGATGAGGAAAGATGGGAGGAGGCTCGAGTGGCGCATAAACGCCGGCATCGACTGGTTGGGCCGAATGGCCTGTTTCTGTGCCGTATATCCTATGTAATTCTCCCACAACATCTTTAAATCAGCAGAATTTCTGTTTGATTGATGCTATAAATTGCTGCATCATAAAAGATAGGCTTTTTTATATTACACATGACTAATTCATTTAAACCTTAATGTGTGCGATAGATAGGCACATTTAATAAAAACTCGACAGGGCTGCGGAAAAGCCAAAGCAGACAATGATGAAACCATCCTCATTCTGGTGTAGTTGGAATGTCTGTATTACAAGAAGATAAAAGAGTAAAATTAGCAATAGAGACCTCAAAATCATTCTGGTCTGGGTTACTCAGCCTGACAAACCAGATGTTGTATGAATCATTTGTTCAGTATTCTTGATAGCTAGAGAGAGGGGAAAATAGAATTCTAAAAAATTCTACTAAATCTCAGAGATACACACACATACACCAGTCAATCTCCCATGGAACCACTCCCAGGAAGTCACAAGTGTAGCCTTCAGGTGGAGTGGGGTTAGAGGTCACTTGATAATTAAACCAGGGTGTGCCGAACTAAATCAGTCCTTATTTTAATGTCATACATTCTGTCCTTAATTTTAGATAATACATTGATATGATATGACCATTTACAGTTTCATAGCAAAACTTACAGCAATTTGGGAAGCAGAGAAGTAGACTAGGGATGCAGGTGTACACCTGCGTAAAGGCCCATGCATCTCAGGGGGGCACGTGGCTCGCAAGCATCCCTAGGATCACGTGGGTCAGACCAACCGATGACAAAGGGGGATTCCTATTATGCTTATGGGGATTCCATTTACGTACGGAAACCCCATAAACATTATAGAAATCACCTAATAAATACAATTTCACAACACTGAAATAAAAATAAAATGATCACAGGTTCAAAATTAATTAAAATACCATTTAATTAAACAGTTAAAATAAAAATGTAACTCTTTGAAACATCAATTTAAACATTTTTAACCGGGACAAAATTGACCTAATATAATTTTAAATGTAAGTGAATGTTTAAATCATTTAAAAAAATTATTTTGACATTTATTTAAACCCTTACGCTGGCAAAAGAAGGCCTTACACCTGCCTTTACCAGGCGTAAGGGTTTTGTGGGTATTCGCTGAGCAGTAGTTGGGCAAATAGCCCAACTCTACGCCAGCGAAAGTGAATTTACAGTGGATGCGAAACTTGACAGATCGCAAGTCCCGGGTTTTCGTGCATGTGCATCGCTTACGGAATCCCAGACCTTGCGGAGCACATACGACAGCGTACACCCCGTGAAATCCAGGCCAGTGTCTTTTTTTTTAAGAATAGCAAGTGTGATGTAACTTTTTAAAACACAGCCTTTTTCTTCCCTGGCTTGCTCAGGTCAGCCTCCGACTTTCCCCTCAGGACTCCAGTACCTGCCACCTATCGGGCGGAGTTAAGGTCTTAGGATGTTTAATTGTCACCGATCAACCCCACAACCCTCCTCCTCTGAAAGAACTAACAGTGTGCATCATACGCCTTTCCCCACACAGTTGAGTGACTCTGTCATCCCAGCACCTCAATCCCCGCATGTATATGTAGCGTTCACGCCGGACTTCCCTCTTGGAAATCTCAGTGGTGGTGGTTTACCCACCCTGTCACTGCCAATCAGTAACCAACCTCCCCCCCGCCCCCATGGTAAGAGTACATTGAAAGCGTACAAGAGGAAAAGTGCTGGTGCTGCCAACCCTCCTTCACTGAGCTGGTGCCCAGAAGCCCCCCATCCACCACCCAAGCCTTACTTACAGCTGTCTCAGAATTAGATAGGCAAACTTCTTTGAGGCATATTCCACTCAACCTCCCTGCATTGGCTGTGATTGTGAGGCCACTGTCCAGTTGTTAGGGCAGATGTGACCCCCCCCACCACCGCGCCCCCACATGCAGGCCACTGACTTGGCTGTGGGGCTGGGCTGAGCCTATTCCCAGATCACCTACACCCTTCCTCCTCCCAACAGTGATTTGCTGTTTCGGGCAGTCATGTTTAGGGCCGTTGGGCTGAATGTTTAGCTGGCAGTGTGTTTGAGTCTATGACCTGAATGTCGCGTCTCCCCTTTAAATTACAGCGATTTCAAGCCCCCAACCCCCATTTAGACACTTTGACGATCTCGTTGAGCTTTGTTGTCATGCACCCAACCCCCATCCCCCCACCCCATTACAGCTTTCTGTCCTCTGTCCACAACCCTGTCAACCATACCGCTCCCCCCTCCCCATCCACCTTCTTCCCTTCTCTCTCCTCCCATCTGCTTCCTTCCTGCACCCCAACCTTGGTCCAATTATCCACCCCATCCCACCACCCTTTAACCCTGCTTGACCTGAATACTATATTTGGTCTTGACTCCAACACCACAGGATATCGACTAACATGAGCTTACTCAGGTTGTAAACTGGGTGTCATTACAAACCCAGATTGGAAATTTCTGTCTTTCAGTTTACCAAAGGTAATTTCATCTAGTTCTGTATATGCAAAATAATGATCATTATTGGATCCAGCCATATAAGTGATTTAATTTTTTTTTATTCGTTCCTGGGATGTGGGCGTCGCTGGCAAGTTCAGCATTTATTGCCCATCTGTAGTTGCCCTTGAGAAGGTGGTGGTGAGCCGCCTTCTTGAACTGCTGCAGTCCGTGTGGTGAAGGTGCTCCCACAGTGCTGTTAGGGAGGGAGTTCCAGGATTTTGACCCAGTGACAATGAAGGAACGGTGATATATTTCCAAGTCAGGATGGTGTGTGACTTGGAGGGGAACTTGGAGGTGATGGTGTTCCCACGTGCCTGCTGCCCTTGTCCTTCTAGGTGGTAGAGGTCGTGGGTTTGGGAGGTGCTGTCGAAGAAGCCTTGGCAAGTTCCTGCAGCCACGGTGCGCCGGTGGTGGAGGGAGCGAATGTTTAAGGCATTGGATGGGGTGCAGAATTATGGTGTTCAAATTTTGCAGTTCACATAATGCATTTATTTTTCATTCCAAATAAGTTTGCTCTGAGTAAATGGATTGCATTACAACTCTCCGAGATCTCTGCGCTCCTCCAATTCTGGCCTCTTGCGCATCCCCGATTTTCATCACTCCACCATTGGCAGCCTTATCTTCAGCTGCCTCGGCCCTAAGCTCTGGAATTCCACCCCCCTCCCAATCTCTCTGCCTCGCTACTTCTCTCTCCTCCTTTAAGACGCTCCTCAAAACCTACCTGTTTGACCAAGCTTTTGGTCAGCTGTCCTAATACCTCCTTATGTGGCTTGGTGTCAAATTTTGTTTGATAACGCTCCTGTGAAGCGCCTTGGGACATTTTACTACGTTAAAGGCATTATATAAATGCAAGTTGTTGTTGTTGTACATAGTGGGAATGGTACACAAGAGAGCAGAAAATTCCCCGGTTTTATTCCTGCAAAGTAACTAGGCCTGGCTGATGAACTTTCCCCTCTGACCCGTGGACGTTATGGCCAATTGGAGTGGCCCAATCACCACCCTGACTGAGATCATCTAGCTCAACACATACCGGAGGTCAAACCTGAGACTGTGACCATCTATATGGCTCCGCTTACTCACTGGAGAAATGCGTCGGGCTATTGGAGAGCTCTAGCAGTTACTGTCATTATTTTTGTTTCAGAGGCTTAAGATTGCTTTATTTGGATTGGACTAGATCGGATTGTAAGACTCAAAATTGAAACTTCCACGTTTCTTATCATTTATTTCGCTACAGCAACAAGTCTATATTCTCAACTTAGACAGGTGCACTGCAGACATTGCGCCCTGATTTTTTTAATGCCACTGAATGATATTGGGAGGATAGCATAATTATCCCAACAGCTCAGAACAGTGTCAGGATCACCACAGTAATGATAACAGCTTGGTACAATATAAACACATCAGAAATGTACATTCTCCATGCTGTTACAACACTGGGGGGAGACTTCTATCTGCTAAATACAACAAAATCATAAAAGCGTTATGGCGATCAGGGCTGCGATTTCCCCTACCTCGGCGGGTCTGGTGCGGCCGGGGTCGGTGGTGGGTCCCGACCTCGCTGCTGGCTCCAGCCTGCTGCCCAAAGTGATTTTACGCTGATTGGGCGTGTTAAGCCCACCCAGCACGTTTGCCGGCCAATTGAAGGAAGCTGGTCTGATGACATCACTTGATGACGCGTCATCAGCCGGTTTCCTTAAAGGGACCATGTGCAAATTGATTTTGACGGTTGTGCTGTCAGTGTTCTACAGCATTGAGGTGCTGCAAACACTGACAAGCACTGCACAAAGGTGCACGGCTGCACCCAGGCTCTCCCATGACTCCCTCCATATGCTTATGAAGGGAGTCACAGTACACAGGGAGGTTCTCTTCCTTTCCAATGAGCGGAAGAGACCTCCCCATGGGCAGAAGAGACCTCCCCAGGAGATCAACGCAGCCTGGTTGCGCATTGCACAGAAGGGCACAAGCAGAGATGTCGTCAGGAGGACCAGGCTGCAGTGGCGCAAACCTTTCAATGATCTCAGTAGATCACAAAAACGTTACTGCAAAGCCACACTCAACCTCATCCTGCTGTGCCGCTCATCACATTACATTTTCCACATTACAACAGTGACTACACTCCAAAAGTACTTCATTGGCTGTAAAGCGCTTTGAGATGTCCGGTGGTCGTGAAAGGTGCTATATAAATGCAAGTATTACTTTTTTTTTTACATCCCCATCACTCTGCCTTCCCTACACTACTCCTGCACATCCTTTCTCACACCAACTCACCTTGCACCTCCACCCATCCCTCTCTATCTACATTATCACTTCCCTATCTCACTAGACACCCCTCACACTCACCCTCATCCTAGTTCAATCATACCAACTACCAACAGACAAGGGTGTGTTTTAGCCAATGTTCATGTGACATTTCTGTTAATGTGCTGTCAAACATTGAAATCTTTATTTTCAACACTTTGCGTTCTTGGACAGATTTGTGTGCACCTTTGGAAGTGGCTTAGTGAGTTGCAGTGAATGGTGAGACATAACGTATCCCCCACAATGGTGATGAATGTGAAAGGAATGGCTTGGCATTGTAGGGAAGCTTTATGGTGTTGGTGTGGTGTGGTGCCAACCTGGCGCATCATGTGGCAGCCAGGGTGTACAGCGTCAAGTGAAGTAAATCTGGCCATGGTGAGACCATCCTGGCCTCCCGGGCAGCAATGTGGTCGGGTGCTGATGCCCTTTGTCCTGTGCAGCATCAGTTGATTGCGGAGAAGGTTGGTGTTGTTGTTAGTGCTGCTGGTGTGCCTGGTGCTGCTGGTGTTGGGGCTAATCGTGGTGGGATTCTGAGGACTAAGGTGAGATAGTTTCAAGGGCACCGATGCTGATGTAATAGATGGCAGGTGAACTTGAGATGACAGAAGCAATCTGTCAATGGTGAGAGAGGTTGTTCCAATGAGGTGACACTGGATACAGAGTTTACTCCAAACACTTGCAACCTGCAAAAAGCTCAATCCGTCTTCCAAATGCAGTAAGCAACAGCTTCTGAGTTTGGAAAGTGAACAGTTATGTGATGGAAGCTTTTATAGCACAATTGCAGCTGTCAAGTAAAGAGATCATTTCCTGCTAACACAACTCCCGACCTCCTTACCTGACGTGATCCCTGAGCAGCGTTTGCCGACCTCGTAAAATTTAAAGGTGAGTTCAAAAACTTTTTAAGTGGCTCTTAACAAGGTCATAATGACCTAAGTAGCCTCCCCCGCCACTGCGTGTTGGGTCTGTTCAGTGTTGGCAGACCCGACATTTGGGAAAGGCACGTGGCGAAGGGTTGACAGCGTGTTCCCGACCCGCTGTCAAAACATTTTTTTCCCCACCTGACCCGCCAACAAACACGCCCGCTGACCCCCCTGAAAAATTCTCCCCCAGGACTCTGTTCTAAGCTGTTGGCATAATTATGCATAAAACAACAGGTTTATGATTTCACTACAGATAGCACACAAAGAAAATCATCCCCACAGATGATTAGGGACCAAGAATTATGACCTACTTCTAAAGGCATTTTTGCTGAATTTTATGCTAACCTAATTTAGTCATTATTGCTAAGAAAAAGGAAACTCAAGTTTTTAAACCAGAAATTGCCAACAGCAGATAGCCATTAAAAGTATACTTCAAGCTACATATTCAAATTAACCTAATCAGAACCTACTAGCTTTGGTAAATATTAGCAAACCTCCCTTTCCCTTCCACATGTAATTTCCTTTCTGCCACTACAAAAATTACTTTCCATAAAATATTATTTGTAACTTACATCAGGTCTCAATCGATATTGACTGATTCGCATGCATGCTCACTCTTACACACTCTTTATAGACTCACACTGTACTCAATCACTCTTACCATAAACACTCGCATTTGTGCACTCATTCTCGCAGACCACCTAGGTTACAGTCTGCATTTTCACTGTGCAGACACTCTTTCACACTGTGCACCCATTCTCTGTACACTGTACACATTCATTCGCCACTGTTTCACCATGTCCACTCCTACATTGTACATTCACTCTCACACACTCATAATATCAATCATACGGTACATACTCACTCATATACACTAACTCTCACACTGTACACTCAATTTTCTCTCACCCTGTAGACTTTCATTGTCACACACTGACTATCTCTCACATTCACACATTCTCACTATCTGTCATGCTATATGCTGTCATTATCATACACTTTCATTATCTTACACTCAATATGTAGTACAAAAGAGTACAAAAGCAAGGAAGTTATGATGACCCTTTATAAAACACTGGTTCGGCTTCAACTGGAGTATTGTGTCCAATTCTGGGCACCGCACTTTAGGAAGGATGTGAAGGCCTTAGAGAGGGTGCAGAAAAGATTTACAAGAATGGTTCCAGGGATGAGGTACTTCAGTTATGTGGATGGACTGGAGAAGCTGGGGCTGTTCTCCTTAGAGCAGAGAAGGTTGAGAGGAGATTTGATAGAGATGTTCACAATCATGATGGGTCTAGACAGAGTAGATAGAGAGAAACTGTTCCCATTGGCAGAAGGGTCGAGAACCAGAGGACACAGATTCAAGGTGACTGGCAGAAGAACAAAAGGAGACATGAGGAAAAACTTTTTTATGCAGCGAGTGGTTATGATCTGGAATGCACTGCCTGAAAGGGTGGTGGAGGCAGACTCAATCGTGGCTTTCAAAAGGAAATTGGATAAGTACCTGAAGGAAAAAAATTTGCAGGGCTACGGGGAAAGGGCGGGGGAGTGGGACTAGCTGAAGTGCTCTTGCAGTGAGCCGGCACGGGCTCGGCGGGCCGAATGGCCTCCTACTGTGCTGTAACCATTCTATGATTCTATATCATATATACACTGAACACACATGAGGGGGAATTTTATCTGGATGCGAGGCTTGGGCAGGCGGCGGCAATGCTGAGCGTCAAACACGTCCGATGTTAGCAGTGTGAGGCCCGGACGATTTTAACTCCTGGGCCTCATCAGTTGCCCATCCAAAACGGGTGGAAAGTGACAGCTGGCCAGCGAGTGGGAGCAGGAGTTCGGGCAGCAGGAGGCCAACACCAAAGGAAGAGCAGGTTAAAAATAAGGATTGGCACAAAGCAGGCAGGAAATCGGCAGGTAAGTCACCTGGGGCACTTTAACTTCCTACCAGTCCCCACCATCTCTCGCACTACCTCTTAAACTGTATCCACCATCTGACACACACTCTACACACACACTATCCCTCACACTATACACACACTCACTATCATACACACACTATTTCACTAGACACACTCATTGTCATACATATACACAATTTCCCGCTATACGCACTCTGGCATACACATTCCCGGTATACACATTGACTATACACACTCACTGGCATACACTCTCACCACGGACGCTGTCAGTGTGTGCACTCTGTCACACAATCCCACACTGTACACTTACTATGCACACTCTCACTGTCACACAATCCCACATTATATATTCACTGTGCACTCACTCACTATTTCACACTGTACACTTACAGGGCACACACTCACTATTCCACACTGTACACTTACGGGGCACACACTCACTATTCCACACTGTACACTTACGGGGCACACACTCACTGTTCCACACTGTGCACTTACGGGGCACACACTCACTGTTCCACACTGTGCACACACTCACTATTCCACACTGTACACTTACCGGGCACACACTATTCCACACTGTACACTTACGGGGCACACACTCACTATTCCACACTGTGCACACTCACTATTCCACACTGTGCACACTCACTATTCCACACTGTACACTTACGGGGCACACACTCACTATTCCACACTGTGCACACTCACTATTCCACACTGTACACTTACGGGGCACACACTCACTATTCCACACTGTGCACTTACTGCGCACCCACTGTACATATTCTCACCGTGCACACGTGCACTGAATGCACTCACCAGTCCCACACACGCTGCAGGCTCGCATGGTCGCACACTGCGCATGCTCACCCTCTCGCCCTGGAGCCGGGGCTGCGGTGCGGCGTCGTTAGCGACCGGGGGGCGGGGCTTGTGGAGACGACGTCAGAGCAGGTTATAAAAGGGGCGTCAGGCACCGCGGGGCGGCCAGTGACCGCGAAGCGCGGTGAGAGACAAAGTTGGAGAGAGTGTTGGTGTGTGTGGGCGGAGAGTTAGCGAGGCTCGAGACACACACACACACACACCGGGAGAGGGAGGCGGTGCTCGGATCACGGCCGGAGCTGACAGCGTTGTTGCAGTCCTTTGAGAGGTGCCGAGGTTGAGCCATGCTGCGAGGGTGTTGCAGGAAGGTGCTGCTCTCTCTGCTGGGTGCCATGCTCACCTGCCTGCTGGTGCTGATGCTGGACCAGCAGCGGCAGGAGCAGCCGGTGCCGCGGGGGCTGGAGCTCCGGAGCCGCTCGCTGCAGAGCTGGGAGAGCCCCGCGGATCAGGAGGAGCCGGTGGCGGCGGCTGAGCAGCAGCAGCCCGAGCAGCCCCAGCCCCCCAGCGGCTCCCAGCCCCCGGCCCGGAGCTTCAAGGACTATTTCAGCCAGCTGAGCCGGGGCGCGGGCTCCGGCATTGTGCTGCTGGGACCCGGGAAGAGACTGGACTTGCAGCGGGAGCCGCAGCCTCCCAAGGCGGCCGTCACTCCCAAACCTTTCCGGGACGATATCGCCGTCGGCGACTTGTTCATCGCGGTGAAAACCACCAAGAAATTCCACCGGTCCCGGCTGGAGCTGCTCCTGGACACTTGGATCTCCCGGAACCGGGAACAGGTGAGCGAGAGGACGGGGAAGAGCCCAGGGAAAACCCAATAACCATTATTAATAACTAATAAATCATTATTAATCAATAAACACGAACAATCATAAACACTAATCGTTATATTAATAATTATCAATTGTGATCATTGATAATTAATTATACTAACCACACAATAATTCCCCATATTATATGGGTATATTCCAATGTAACGGGGTACAGCCTGAGACAGCTCTGTCCCTCTTGTCAATCTGGATGTAATCCAGCCTTCAGGAAATTTGGGATCAAGTGGATTTGGGCTAAATCCACAGAACAAGCGCTTCACGTCCCGTTTATGCAGGTCCGCTGCTCTCAAAATTAAGTTTCTAATTTTTTGTTATTTCGGAGGAAATTCCGACTGAAAACTTTTTTTCATCAAAAGTGAAGTGAGCCGCTGCCCCCCCCGGTGTCAAGGTGACGGGTTTACTGAGCTGGCCGGTCTGTCTGGGATTGTCTGTCCCTCCCCTCCCCGCAATCAGTGACTGGAGATGCGGGAGGAAGCGCTCGGAGCCTCTTCTCCCCCCCCCATCACCCCGGGTTTGGGTCACTAAAGGGCTGTGCTTTAGCATTCCATTCCCTGCTCCTGTCCTTTCCCCGCCGCCTCAGTCTGGGTGAAGATTGCCCCCAGTCCTCAATGGGCCGGAAATCGGCGCGCCGCCCGCCCCGAGCGAGCCCAGTCTCCGCCGCTTGAACTTTGCCGGGTGTTCAGGCAGCCAGCCGAGCGCAGGCGCACGCAAGCTTTTCTTTTAAGCCGGCTATTGTACTGGAGGAAACATTTTTTCTCCCCCCCTCGCCTCATAAAGCGATGGGTTCATGTAGACTCTCTCCACCCCCCCCCCCCAAGTTTCACCGTTCTCCTGTATCTCACTCAAGGAGCAGCCAGGTGATTGTGAGCAGGCTGGTTATCACCCAGGGCATCAGGTTGTGTCCTCATCCCAAGATCTCCACAAGCACACTTTGTAGTGTGGGTCTGTGGGCTGGGCAGTAGAAAGTGGCTCACCTCCGACTAGTGAAGTAAAGGTCTTGGCCCCAAATCATCTGAGAGTTCAGACCCAAGGTTGAACTTTTCTGATCTAAATGGTGTAATGCTGTAAAAGTGCATTTAACCAATTGGGAGTTTAAAAAAAAGTCTTAATTACAGACAATTTTTAAAAATCACCTGGTATTGAAGAACTATTATCGACTTCTTGGATATTGTGTTAACATTAGCATTGTTTGGCTTTTGCAGTTCACATCTTTTGTTTAAACGAGGAATTAATGATGCTAGTGAATCACATTGGAGTTTGGGTTCATTAATGATGTACACACATGTGTACATTGTTTTGGCGTATTCTACTGAATTAATTTTAACATTGATAGATTAACTGTTAATATTATGGTGTCATATGTGGTCTCACGGGTATAGAGGGAGGAGGGGAAATCCATCTTTTTGTTCTTGCTAATATGGGCTGAGAGGGAAGGAGAAAGCACAATATTTGTCTTTGCAGGACCCCTGGAGTCCTGAAACAAGGACTTCCACGCTCTGTCAGCCCTAACCTGATTAAATAGAGGGTTTAACAGAAACCAGAGGCTTTAAACAACTAGCCTGAGCTGAATGCAGAATTAGGCTGGGAGCAGAGGGCATGGGCTTAAGTTCCCAGAGACCAGTAACAAAACAACAATAGGGAGGAAAGTAGAAGAATGTGAGCATTTCAGAGAAAAAGGGCGGGAGCTTCTAACTTTCCAGGGTTGAAGATTACTTGAGTGAAACAGTTAAGAAAATCTCTCAAAATGTAGACATTTGATGTCCATGTGATCTTTCTAACCAGATTATGGTTTTGTTAAGCTGGGACTTTCCCCAACTAATGGTAGAGTTAAGTACAATCATTAACCATTGAAAACTAGAACATTATACACAAGGATAAATTGAAAATGTTTAGCTGGTACTAACCCTCGAACTTGTACAGTGCCATTGCTTCTCTTTCCCCCCCCCCCGCCCCATGATTGCCTCCTCTCCCAGCCTCCTGGGAATTTGGAGAATTGGGCCATGTAATGTGATTAGTGATGGTGTTCACTTTTTGACTTGACCGCACTTGTCAGTTGTAAAACAGATTCTGGGATCTGACTGTCGCGCATTGAGTCCGATAGTACCAACAAAAAAAAGGCGGTAGAATTTGAACAGTTTCCATGCCGTGGGAAGATGCTGTGGGACAATTGTTTCCTTCAAGCCCAGATACATTCAGAAAGCACTGGGATAAGAAACCATTAAAACACATTTCTTGAAAGGTGAAAAGGAACTGAAAGGAATCATGTAGTCAACAGGAAGATTTCTACCAAGGCTGGATAATTATTTGAGGGTGGTAATATAGGCTGTATACCTTACCAGCAGATTTTGAAACTCTTGCCTAAACAGTTATATTGAAAATCATATTGAACTCTAAACTGTCAATATGTTATATGTGCTGAATTGGCTTGTTATAGGAGTTTCTGGATTGCAAGTCAGTAAAACAAGAA
Organism: Squalus acanthias; assembly: GCA_030390025.1. NCBI lineage: Eukaryota > Metazoa > Chordata > Chondrichthyes > Squaliformes > Squalidae > Squalus > Squalus acanthias. The sequence continues at coordinate 52,879,948 of CM059442.1, read as the reverse complement.
TGTATTTAAAACTTCATTAGAGAAGATTTCTCTTGGGTGTATATGACTGACTGAAATATTTAAATGTGGTGGTAATATCTGTTGTATTGATGACCCTTTTCTGTTGCTGTCACTGAGATGCATTATAATTGAATAGAGCTGCTTCAGACCTGGATGGTAATCAGATTATAACATTGCATTTGGGTTAATCCGTCAACAGAAGCTCATTTAAATTGAATTACTGATGGGTGTTTGGGTCCAGGCTCACCTGGTGATCGGGCTCAGTTTGTCAGTGCTTGTTATTTCTGGCTGTGGCAATGAGTGGTTTGTGACCAACAACATTACACCAGCCCACAAATCTTGATCCCCTAAGATCTGAAACACATCGCACATTTTAACGTTCGTACAAGATGTCTAAACTCTTCTCCTAAATCGACAAAAGCTTCACTTAAGCAAGATGAGGCCCTTTCGTTTGACAAGACATCACCTTTGAAAGGATTTTCTTTTAACTCTGATAGAATCTGTGCTAAAAAAAAATCTGTGATGCTCGTAGCTTTGTGAGCCGTTCAGCTCGTATCCCAAGTCTGAGTGATCGTAGTTCAGCTCTCACGCTGTCTCCTTGAAGACTAACAAAGCCCTTTTCTGAAACTAGAGAATGGAGCCCTGGCCTCTTGTGCTGGGCTTTCCATGGGAACGTAGGAGACGAAGCTGTGGATTTGGAAAGGAAAGAAGCTGAGGTCAGGTTGCCTGGCGATGGGCAGGGGTTCCCAGCTTACTGATGCTGAGAGTGACAGTAAACGGTTACCTCCTCCTCGCAGCCAGCTCCGCATTGCCTGTGTGTTTAATGTCTAGAGTTGTAGAAGATTTGGGTTATGGTAATATAACTATAAAAGAAACCTGTGGTTGTCACCCTCTAGCCACATTACTTTACCCACACTTTACTGAAGTATTGAGAATATCAATATATGGCTTTCTGATGCACTTAGTTACCTGCATAGCTTTTATAAGGTGCGTCTGTCTTGAGAATCAAGTCTTCTCTGGTTATTGGTTGAGAGAATAACTACAACCATTGTAATATACAGCAATGTACATGATGTACAATGTACATGACTGGCCCTGTACATAGTGTCGTATGACATTATATCAAGTCCGAACCTGGCTTATAAACACAAGTAACAAAATGTCCGTTATGCTTCATTAGTTTGGTAAATATTGTATCACACTGCTAACTGGGTAGACTGCTTGTGAAATGGGGGAGTCCAGAACTAGGAGGCATAACCTTAAAATTAGAGCTAGGCTGTTCAGGGATGATGCCAGGAAACACTTCTTCACTCGGCTAGTGGACATCTGGAACTCTTTCTCCTCTCTTCTTCCCCCCCCCCCACCCCCACCCCCACCCCCACCCCCACCCCCCCACAAAAAAAGGCTAAAGGCTCGGTCAATTGAAAAATTCTAAACTGAGATAGATTTTTGTTCAGTAAAGAGTAAAGATATTAAGAGATATGGAGCAAAGGTAGGTAAATAGAATTGAGGTACACATCAGCCATGATTGAATTGAATGGCGGAACAGGCTTGAGGGGCTGAATGGCCTACTCCTGTTCCTAATTGTGCATTTGACCTTGGTTGCACTTGACTGACATAAAAGAGCCTTTAAATTGCAATCCTTACTGTTGGACAACTACATGAGCAGTTTTTTAAGTATTGCCGGCAGTGTCCTGAGACCCACTCCGTAATGTAAATAGTGAATCCAGAGCACTAAGAAACTTGCATGTTGAGAATGTACCTCCAGTGCAACATTAGCCTTTAGGGTAGTTCTGAACGTTCTCGCAGCTGCCACCTGTGTTGGTCCCACGTGTATCATCTGTACACTGTCTGCAGCAGCTGAGTGGCTGTGGTATTGTTTCTCTTGACTTCAATTCAAAGATAAGTTTTTTTTTTTAATTTAAAAAAAGAAGTGATATTGGGTTCAGAAAGGAAGTTACTAGGCGGTGGTCCAAGTTATTTTTAGACAAATCTTTATATTTAAAAAAAATAACCAATTTTTTTTTTTTAATAAGACGCGGGGATAAAGAATTTTTGATTATTTTCTGTTAACCGGGCAGATGTTTTATTTAAATAGATGAACCGTTTTAACAAAGCACATCAGTTAACACGTGCGCTAACTGCGTTTGTTTTTTTGGTATAGCGTGACGGGAGTTGGGGGGTGGGGGGGAATTGTTTTGGAAGAGAACGCCTCCCTGGAGTCTAGCTGCAAAACATCTGTCAAGTGTTCCTTAACTCTATCCATCAAACAAAATAAATTCCTCCCTCTCTGGTCCCCCCAGAGGTGGTCTGGTCGTCACATCTCTTGGGGAGGGGGGTGAAATCTACGGCACTTGGCCGAGCGCTTCCCCTTCTCCTTCGACAAGCAAACTCAATGGTCAGTTTTAATAGCAGAAGGGGCTGGTTGTGGCTGCATTGAGTTTACTAACTGCAGTGGATAATTTTCGTTAAACCAACGGACAAAAGGTTTAAATTGCTGGGATGAAACAGCTGGTGGGAATGGCGGAGGACAAAGATTTGGGAGGGTAAAGGGAGTGGCTGTGACAATAAGGGGGTAGAAGCCCAGGTGGCCCCATCACAGGCTCCGGGAAGCCCATCACATGGATGTGACTCGCTTTCTCTCGCTTGTATTATCCATCTCTCCTGAAGTATGTCGTTCGTGTTGCACGGTTTTGTGGGAGCTAGGAACTCTGTAGCACTCCCCCCCCCCCAACCAAGTGGCCATTCTTCATGCGTGAGGCTATTTGACTGCGGAAGGGAGGGCGAGCGTTACGAATTAGCCTAATTTTTCGTATGTTTCATTGGAAAGCCATCAGGAGCTGCAACCTTCTCTTCCATTTCAAACTTTCCATTTGGAAAAGTGTCCCTGCAACACACAGTAGCAGCAGCTGGCCTTTATATTGTGCCTGTCGAGTAGGAAAACGTCCCAAGCAACGTTCCCGCGCAGCTGGCTGGAGGTCCCGCGCAACCCGGGACTGGCTTTTCAAATGGGAGATTTTGCGCATGCCCCCATTTTGAATGGGCTACACAGCCTGTTATAGGGACCCACACCCCCAAAAAAAATTAAGAGGTGGGGGGGGGGGGCGGTGGAAGAGAGAGAGAGAGACAGTGGTCTCAAGGCACTTCACCGGAGCGTAGAGACAAAAAAATTGACACCGAGCTAAAGGAGAAATTGGGACAGGTGAGGTATGTTTTAAGGAGGAGAGAGATTGAGAAGATGGAGGTTTAGGGAGGGAATTCCAGAGCTTAGGGCCTAGATGGCTGAAGGCATAGTTATCAATGGTGGGGCGAAGGGAGTGGGGAATGTACAAGAGGGCAGAGTTGGAGGAATGCAGAGTCCTGGAGGGTTGTCTGACTGGAGGAGGTGACAGAGGTAGGTATACATATGACGGCAATGCTCAGTATTTGCAGAAGTTATGGATATATTTGAAAAGTTACTTTTTAAAAAGAATCTGTGAAAGTGTGAACAGTTTTATTACTCCAACCTCGTGGCCAAAAACTAGTTTGTTTAAATTTAAACCTGCAGCTCAATGGTCCTTCTGTTGACGGTTGCATTCTTTTGCTGGGACATTTCTCAATGTCTGTTTGGCTGTTTGGACCACTATGTTCTGTTTACTGTGTACGGTATAAACACTGATCTGGTGTCTTGGGAGCCAAGAAGCGTCGTGGGCCAGATCGAGCTGGTTCCAGCTCTGTTCCAACTGGTTAAACCCGGCAGGTTCTTTTTGCTTGAGCAAGCAAAGGTGGTGGGGGGGGGGGGGGGTTAGGCAGCGTCTTTCGACTGTTTACCTTGTGGAGCCTGGAATGTGCGAAGCGTGTGGCAATATTAACTGATCGCTGTTTGAACGAGAGCGGCAGCATCTGGAGCCTCCCTTCTGAAGCTATCAATTCACCTGTCATAGGCGGGGAGGAGAGGCGAGGCATTCAGCTCCAGGCTCGGCGTGTGCTGCAATGGGTTGGGATCGTCTCGGCTTTCAACAGGCACGCTCTCCACCCCTGAGGCACATTGAAGTGTTAGCAAGTTGGAAACAGCACTAACCGAAAGCAGCCAATGGTGCGTGTAACATCATTATTAAAAAAAAAAATGCTTCAAATTCTTAGGGACTTAGAAACCTGTTAAAATATATGATCCAACAACTGGAACACTCTAGAGGCCACAGTGCAGTGATAAAATGGGGGTAAGAACTGGCCTCTTTCACACGTTGAAACAACATTCATATTTCAGCATTTTATTATGTGACATTTATTTTGTCATACCAGCACTTTACAAGCAGCTCGGGGCTTTAGAAATCAGAAAAGATTTTATTCCATCATCTATTTAAATTAAAACCCGCCCAATCTTGTTTCCTTTGTATCTCCTGTGATTCTTCAGTGTTGACCATCTTGCTCTGTGTTCTTTGATGCAGTATTTAGTTGGGGTTTTTTTGCCTGTCCTGTGATAGGTGGCACTGCCATTAGAAATCTTTCATACATCTCAGTCCAGACTGAGACTGTAGGCCTGACTGTCTGAATCAGAGCTGATAATTCGCAGCTCATGACACCAAGGCTGTTGGGTCACTCTTTTTTATTAGATTTTCAGCAACTGCCACACAATGTCTGGCTGTGCTGGAATTATACGTGGCCTGTTGGGCTTGACGTTTTACGGTGGCCCATTTAGCTGCCATCAGTTCTACTCTCGAGTTACTTCATGGAACAGCACCAATCTATCACAATAAGTGCGAATCAAAGGGGTAATCTGGAAGTTGGGAGTTTAACCCAGTCAAAAATAACATTTAAAAAAACTGCTTCAAAAATTGATGCATTCATTCTGGCCAGTGCTGTGGTGTCAATTTAAAATAATATTTCAAGTAGAACTTTTATTTAACGTTACCAAGCTTCCTATGTTCCCTTCTTGGCCTTGTGCTGTTGAGCTTATCCACAGAAAATGACTTCCTGCCTTTTTCTCGGATCTGGCTGACTTCATTGTTCACGGTTCCTCCAGCGTGCCTTCCTGTGTTAGTCGGAATGAATGCTGAGGGAACACAATGAGCAATTCCCAGTTGAAAGAGAAGAATAGAGTACGGGGGCAACAATGGGGCCAGAAAACAATGGAGTATTTGGTTCAATGCTAGGTATCTTGTAAATAGATTCGTGCAAGATAAAAGCCCTATTCTTCTGAAGGATCTGAGTTAGTGGAGGTGTGCTAGTCCCAGGAAATCTGGCCATGTAAAGAAGCAATAGTTGTGCCACACATTTAAAAATGAGGGTAATTATTATACCACTGACTTGAGACACGGTGTACAGTGTGACAACAGTTCACAGGAAGTGCGGTCCACACAGATTAAACCGAATATGAATTAGTTAATTCCCTTTACATTGTGCAAAAATGTTCTTGTTTTGTTTAATTGCTGGCAGAATTACTTAACACCGGGGACTTGGGGGGAGGGGGGGGGGTTCAGTCCTGTAGCTGACTGGTATTCCAAGTGCACAGATGTTCAGAACCCTATGTGAATGATCAAGGCCTGTAGCGAGAACAAGAACATGCATGAGCAGCATATTCAATGCAAAGCCCCTGCACTGATCTATAGTTGAGCTAATTACGGTGGATTAGCTCGAGTGTTAACCATTCTTTTGGGATGGGTGCTGCAGTAGTGGGGGGGAGGGGGGGGTGTCAGGCTGGAGCACATGGCAGCAAACTGAGCTCAACTTGTAAGGGCTAGAAGAAGAATAGAAAGAGAAGCAGCACTGGAAAAACCGAAATGCGTTCTTGTGTCGGGCTGTTATTTGAAGCGAGCTTCCTGGCCTGGTGCCGAGAGTGCTTTGAGCAGCCCAGGCAGGAAGACGGGTAGGAGTGTGAGAAGTGATGACTGCAGCTCTGCAGGGCTCCGATACAGGCTCCGAAAGGGCTGACGCGGCCAGCCCCTGCCGGCCTTGCCTTTCCTGCCAAGCGTCCTTTCAGGAGGCAGAGACAGTCCGGCCGGCTGCTGGTTTCCGCAGTGCAGATTCAGAAGGGCCGTGCGCGCGGTCTTTCCTGCATTTGAGAGGGTGGCAGCGGAGCCAGCTGCATTTGTTCTCTTCCACATTGCTTCTGGGGGAGGGAGGAGACTACTGCTGACACCGTCTCCAGCTCTAAACATATGGATGAAGTCTAATAAAACAGCCTTTGGGGATTTTTAAAAAAAAATTGAGACTGGATGCTATTTGCTTTCAATATTTTGTTCCTTTTTTGTAATATGTTTCCCAGCTGGCAAAAATGTTTTTGGCGTTAGAAAATGCAGACGGGCCGATTCTCTTCTTTTACTGATGTCCCAACCCCTCAAAGATGATTTTAAAGCAGCGCTCTTTCTCCTCCCCTCCCCTCTCTATTTTTCTATATTTTTCAATGTCAATTAAACCCAACTCCTGCCCACTCTACAGCTCTGGGTTGTAATTTGGCTAATTTCGGAGATGATTCGACCAAGCTAATGGGAGTTCGTTTTTAGACTTTCCAAATTGATGTTCTTCTCCCCCTCCGAAAGTGCTAATTCTTGCAGAGATATGGTCTCATGAACACTTGCAGCCATCCGATACCTGACCCAAGTTGGCGTTCTTCATGTGACCCTAGGCTGGCTATTTGACTCTGGTGTGCATCACCGCCATATCATACGCTCGTCTGATGTCCCTACACAAACGTGCAACTTCAGCAGGAGTCGCGGGTCAGTGATTAGGGAGCGACTGATTCCACCATCCCCCACTTCCTAGTTTAGGAGCCTGAGGCCAAATCCAGTGCATCACCCCTCCCCATGTCACCCTAACTGAGATCAGTTAACAGCAGCATAGACTGGCGATCGAACCGGGGCCTTTTTTTGATCTGTACGACTTCATGCCACGCTAAGCCATTAGGGAGCTCTATTAACATTCGTAGCAAAATCGGCAGGCCTCGTAGTTGCCATCATTTTGGGTGGCCGTATTCCTGCAGATCCAAGCAGGCATTTGGGAATGCTTACCAAGTCACCGTTGGCTGTCCTGAGCCTCTGACATTCCGCATTGCTCTAATATCTTTCTAATGCTGGGTCCTACAGGTTAAATGTGCAATAATCAGCTAGGCTGCTGGGAAGATAGGTACGGGCACAGTGACTATGCCCTTCACGGTCTAGCAGCTTGCCAACACTCGGCTGTTTTGGCTTGCACACGAGGAATGGCCACTTGCACCAGTTATCGGAGGGCGGCTGGTGCCTGTTGAGCACAAGCTACCACATTCTGGGGAGAAGGGCGCACATTCAAAGGAGATAGTCGGAAAGAAAATCGTTGGATTTCAGCAAGCCGATTGGTGTATCCTAAACACTGAGGCAGCGCGGGAGCATGTGGCTTTGTACCAAAGTGACTGTCGTTGGTGGCAGAACCCAGGTGTATTTGCACAATACCATTTTTTTTTTGTTGAAATTATTATTCAACAATCTCAAAATATTTGCACACGACAAACCCTTTAAAACATTCCCAGATAAGAATGGATTCTTCTGGAATGTTACTACCTGGTGTGACAAGATTTCCCTGCAAGCATTTGCTGTGGATAAAATCGGCAACAATCCTGTGTTTGCATTTAGAGGCTAATAATAGGAGAATCTGCATCAAACCCAAAGCTGCGTTTCAGTGGGGGAATAGAACAGGAATTAATTTCATAAACTGCTAAATTTGGTCAATCTTTGAAATAGTGCTGAATCCCATCAGCTCCCCCCCCCTTTAAATAAAGCAGTTGAGAGGCACAGTAAGTCTCGCCAAGTTATTGACCAAAACAAAATGTGTTTTGTCGCATGAAGCTGGTAATGGAACTAGCAGGTGGCCAGAAGGAGTCCCTTTAACTAAAGACCTCGCTTCCTCCCCTCCTCCTTTGTTTAAATTGCTCAGCTGTATGCTAATCGGTTAAAACATGTTTTTAGTTTCCTTGCTGGCGACTTAATTCAAGCACGGAATCCTCGCTATTGTGAGGAGAGTTTAGTGCGGGTGGGTAGCAGCATGCCTTGAATACACAGGGACTTGTGCGGCAGTGGAGCAGAAGTTATGCTTTTTTTTCCCCCTTGTCAGTTCCTTTCTCTCCCTCTCCCACTCTCTGTATTGTTCTGTGCCCTGAACTCGACAGCTGGTTCTGCAAGTGCATGCGTTCTTTCCCCCCCCCCCCCTTAAATATTTGTTTTTTTTTCCCTGGGAGCTGAATCCTTAGTTGTCCTACCTTGTCGCCTCTTCTATCCACCCTCTCGCCCCAAGTGCAAACACAATGGCAGCTTCCCCGAGCTCCTCACCAGCTGCCTGAAATTAGCTGTTCAAACAGGCAAGAAAATGGCTCATGAGCAGGTGGGTGCGAACGCACCTTGGCCCCAGCTCAAAGCCACGTAAAAGTTACTCAGTTACCTGCAGTCGGGGGCCTAAGTGGCTCCAGCGGTCATTGTGTAAACATGCCTGGTGTTAACTGTGTAAACATGCCCGGTCAGACGGGTAAAGTGAGCAGCTGAGTGGCTTAAGGCCCGTGCCAGTGCGGAGGTGCCTGAGGTGTTGTACTGCCAGGTGCAGCCCCACCCACAGCTAAAGCAAATAGCTTTCTTTTTGTTAAAAAAAAAGTTGAGGGGGGGGGAAAAAAAAGCCCGAGCGACATCAAAGTAGCGTTATCGGAGCGCTCGAGCCGGACTCACTTTATCTTCGAATATCTCGGCCTTTTATGTTCTTGAAGCTTGTTCTGTTCTTTCTTGAACAAACAAAACTGACTGTTGGGCTTTCTTTTTTAAAAATATTTTTGAATGGACTGCTCGATTGCGACTTGCAGTCGCTCGCTGGTTAATGTGCTGGCACTTTTAAGCGCTGGCTGTAGGGCTATTTCTTGCTGAATGGTTGTGCTTCTTGGTGACAGGCTATGCTACAATGGCCCTTATGTTAAAGGAGCCCAAGGGTCACCTCTCTTTGTCTCGTGTTAGCTGTGGGGCTGGGATGCTGCGGAGCTCTGAACAGGTTGCTATGGAGAGACTGCGGCAAAACACAGAAAGCAGCACAACAGATCTTTATATGGGGAGGTTTGCTTCTCATTGCTCCCCCCCCCCCCCCCCCCTTCACGTTTTGAGCTTGTTTGACTTGTTTAAGCAGCAGTTTGGAATAAACTGTGCGTTAATCAGAGCCAATGTAAGCTCTGCTGGTGCTGGATGGTCTGGGAATAAAAGTGAAGGCTGGCAAAGGGGAGGGACAACCCAGCAGGTGGACGTAGGCAGAATCTTGTCTTAGGGGGAAGGGAGAGTCGGACTTTGAATTGCACAGGTATTGTCAGGGAAAAGGGCCCACTCTCAACAATGGCTTTTATATTTTATATTTTTGTGTCAGTAAGATGATAACGCACGTTTTTTTTATAGACTCGCTTAATGAACATCCGACCCTAACGGCTAAATAGCCAAGAGATAAAGCAAATACACAGACAAGTCCTCAATTATCCATTTCTTCATCTCTTCCAATAACACTGTTGCCATAGCAACAAAGGCCACTAGTAATAGCAACCAGGCTCTTGGTAAATAGGTTCGAAGTTCACTGTTTCTTTTGTTTTGCAGACTTACATCTTCACTGACGGAGAAGACGAGGAGCTAAAGAAAAAGACAGGTAAGCCATGTGGGAACTGTTTTTGGGGTTACACAAGGTACTTGCTACTCAACCGGTCCCTACATCTGGAAGGAACCCTCCTCTCCTAACCTTATGGGTCCAGTAATGATTAAACTCCCATCATTATAGAGCGCCATCTGTTAACTGAGATCAATTAGCAAAGAAGGCCTGGGAGACTTCTGATTTAAAATCTTTCTGCTGTTCGGAGTAATCTTTAATTTGCTGAGAAACAAAGAGGAAGAGGGTGGAGTAGGTGATTTTTTACCTCTAAGTGAGCCCACCCTTCAAGTAGTGTGCATACTCTTGTAGAGGGTTGTTAAATTGTAGTAAATGTATTGACACCGTTGGTTCCAAGAATAAAATCAGACTGTGGTCAGGTGGAGCAGTCTGGATTCTTGTGTGATTGCTGTTTTGATGAGACGTGACTATTGTTACAGCAGAGACCTGTGAGTTGATTTGAGTGAGATGAGCGACATCCAGGCACTGTCTGAGCACCACCAACCCCTGGCCGCCCCTGCAGCTTGAGGTTCTGACTGTGACCGTGATTGCTAGTTGTCAATCTTTCGTAACCGCTCGTGCTTTGGTCCCGATTCAACTAAATCTTTCCCACTATCCGCCACCTGTTGCATGGGATGCCCTTGAATAAAATCGATTTGTGGGAAGAAGAAAAAGAGGCTCGTTGCCATGGGGATTGTGGCTGACCTGACTCTAGACTGAGAAGGAACATTTAAGTGATTCAGTGGAAGGGGCCAGCTGAGCTCTGACCCCCCCCTCCCCAGCCCGGCCTTGCTGCCAGGCTGCAGCTGTCTGCAAATTCGATTGTGTTGTTACCAAAAGCTACAGCTTAAATACTTTTAAGCCCGTTAACCCCTGGGTCAGTTTGTACAGACCTGGGCAATCCTTTAAAAGTGGGGGGGGGGGGTGAGAGACTTAGTAACTGGAATTTTCAGCCTGTTTTTTGAGGTGCGACAATTCCAAAATATCACTTCATTTTCCAATGCTATCTGATGAGCCAAATTCTCATTGTTTCCAGCGGGGTTGTTGACTCCGCGATTCCTGAATTTGTCATTGACGCGAATGTAATGCACGTTTCTGGTGTTTGTTTACATTGTTCTGCAGCTTTTGCCTTGTGTCCACCGAGTATATTGTTGCTAATGTGTTTCCTTTCCCAATAGCAGGCCACATGGTCAACACCAACTGCTCAGCAGCTCACAGTCGACAAGCTCTTTCCTGCAAGATGGCAGTGGAATACGACAAGTTTATCGAGTCAGGAAAAAAGTAAGTAACCAGGGGAAGTCACTTGAACAATTGAGCAATAGCTCCTTCAGCGGTTTAGTAGATAACTCGGCGTCACCTGCTATACATGAGCCTTGCGGATCAGGTGGTCCTAGTTCAATCCCCCATGTGTACTGAGAGCTGATCTCCAGTCAGAGCAACTGTTGCAAGACTATAGCGGCTTCAGCGCACCTGTGCTAAGGGAAGGTAGAAAATAAAGGCAGCCAGGATCCTCACTTCTGATTATTGTGCACTGAATCCACTATGTCTACGGACGTCAAGTGAGAACCGGTTCGGACTGTGCTACGGGGCCGTGTGCACAGAATATCCCACTGCCACTTGCTGTCTTGGGTTACGTGAAGAATAGCCATGCGGGCAAGGTACTAATGGGCTGATGTCACCCATAGGCCAGCAAAGGGGTTGACCGGGAAGGAAAGAAATCCAGAAAAGCAACTACAGACATGATCTGAAGCTGTTGATGCTGGTTACATTTGACAGTTTTGTGGTGTAGAATGGAATGAATCTGAGCACAGTCAAACTAGGCTGAGCCATCATAAAACCTCAGAATTCAGGAAATTACTTGATGGTTTCGGTAACTAAGCCAACACTATTATGTGGGGTGCCACAAGACAGCGTCTATACGCTGGTGGAAACGTTTCCTTTTAATGTTAAGATTGGTTTCCCGCCCCACCCCCACTCCCAACCCAAGCAGAATGTGGCGACCTGCTGGAGTGCATGTCTATGGATGCTGTCCAGCTCTGTGCCCATTCATCTTGTGTAAGCCTCGGTAGTGTGTGTCAGCAGGATATTCAACTGTGAGGGCATCACAGCCGAGCTGGTTCCTGTCCTCACTGCATACTTCCCAGCAGGGATCGATAATTGGGAGCAGTAACGCCGGCTGATTGGTTTTTCTTGTCCCTGCCGACCTCTGGGATCCTGAGGCCAGTTGCACCAGCACCGACTCGGCACTGAGCTGGGGATCATCGTCATCGGTATGGCTCAGTATTGCACCAAAAGACTAATTTACCCACTGAGCAATCTTGGGGGTGGTGGGGGGGGGGGGGCTTCTGTTTTTGACATCTGATTTTCTAGAAAGTGACGAGGTGTACCATTGGTTAGAATGACTTCATCCAGCTTCTGCAAATTCAGTCCTTTACAAACAAAAAATAAATAAATTGTAGCTTCACGGCAGGACAGTCTTGTTCTAGTTCTCGTCGTGAGAGTGCGAGCGTGTGAGTAATGTTACGCTTTCACCTCTCAGGTGGTTTTGCCACGTTGACGATGACAATTATGTGAACAGCCGCACCCTGGTGAAGTTGCTGTCGCAGTACCCCCACACTCAGGACATCTACATCGGCAAACCAAGCCTGGATCGACCCATCGAGGCCACCGAAAGGATCGGCGATAATAAAGTGGTAGGTGTGGAGACATTAAATTAAACGATGGCGCAGATCAGCGGGCAGAGTGCAGATTTGTACAGTGAAGTTTAATACTGGCACAAATGGTTGTTTGACTTGTTTGCCAGGATCTCCGGCAGAGCAAGAATTAAATTTAACTTTTTAAAACGAAAGACTTGCATTTATATAGCTCTTTTCACGGCCTTGGGGTGTCCCAAAGCGCTCTACAGCCAATGAAGCATTTTGAAGTGTAGTCTCTCTGTTGTAACGTAGGAAATGTGGCAGCCAATTTGTGCACAGCAAGCTCCCACAAACCAACGTGTTAATGGCCAGATAATCTGTTTTAGTGATGTTGATTTGAAGGATAAATATTAGCCAAGACACTGGGGAGAACTTCTGCTCTTTGAAATGCTGCCACGGGATCTTTAACGTCAGCCTAACAGGGCAGACAGGGCCTCAGTTTAACAAAGTCTCATCTGAAAGACGGCACGTGGGCAGTGAGGGAACAGAAAGAGGATGGCACTTTGTTTAATCCAGTGAGTGATGTTTCTTGTTCTCTTCTTGCAGCGTCCAGTGCATTTCTGGTTTGCGACGGGTGGAGCCGGATTTTGCATCAGCCGAGGACTAGCACTGAAGATGAGTCCATGGGCAAGGTACGGGTAGTGACAACAGCTAGACACACGGGATTTGGGAATTCGCATGCTGCCTGCAGTTGCTGTTTTTGACTGGGAGCATTTTGCATAATAAACTAGTTTCTGCTGGTTCATTAAAACAAATTGCATGCCTTTATTCACTTTTATTTAACACACACACATGCAAGCAAATGAAAAATCTGCTTCATGCTTGCTGTAATACAGCTTGTATATATTTTGAGAGTTTAAAAGAAAGATTTTAACCATAACTATATTGCACATTTTGATTCTCGGTCTGGTTATAAAAAGTTGCATACCTAATTGAATTTAAGCAGCTTTCTTGGATATTATTTGAATTCAAAACCTTTTGTTTTGAACCCGCTGCTTGCGTGTGCTGCCTGAACAGAGCGCAATGTCCAATTTCTGCTTCCTTTCTCCACAGCGGAGGTCACTTCATGAACACTGCAGAGAAAATCCGTCTCCCTGACGACTGCACCATTGGTTATATCATCGAGGCCGTTCTGGGAGTGAAGCTGATTCGGAGTAACCTGTTCCACTCGCACTTGGAGAACCTGCAGCAAGTAATGAGATCTGACATCCCCAACCAGGTAAGCAGCATGCGTAGGAAACAAGCCCGACAGTATCTCAGTATTGGAACAGGCCCATTCCGCAGGGCGAAATAACAGGCACCTGAATTGTACTGGTCTTTATTTCAGGTTACCTTGAGCTATGGCACATTTGAAAATAAAAGGAATGCCATTAATCTGAAGGGGGGCTTCTCCATTGAGGAGGATCCATCTCGGTAAGTGTGAAATCCCTTCACAACGTATTAATCCAGCGCAGTCTGAGCGCCTGTTCACCATAAACATTTGTGCACTCCACTCCTGTCCTCTCAATAGCTTGTTTCTGCTTCATAGAAATATGAAGTGTGCTGCATGCAGAAACCAATTCATCAAAATATTGCTTTCTATTTGCAATTAACCCGCTGTAGAACTACTGAAAGGAAGAGTATTGTATTAAATTACCCTGTAATCTTGTGTTGTGTAAAGAGATGTCTGTATTTTATATACTTATTCGTGGGGTGCCTCGATTATCTTGTCTTAGTATGTGTTGTGCTTGATAATGCTGGTCAGTAGCAGTGTGGGAAGGGATGTTAGGGGAAGATTTATGAGTCAACACTCTTGGTGGAAAAGCTCGCTAGCCAGAAGCACGTATCAAAAACATTGGTGTGCACTGCCCATGATTTTCCAGCCGTTCAATTAAATGATCAGAATATCATGGGCAGTGCATACCCGAACCTCCGATCTGTGCTCCCAATGGGCGAGGTTCCTTGTCGGGATGCAGACTTGTCAGAACTCGCCTGATGTGGGGTCATGATGGTTTACTGTTTCAGCAGCAGTGAATTCACTTCACAACACCCAGCAATTACGACTTAGTTTGAATATAGTTCCCTTCGAAACAGCTTGGAATAGGCAGGGCATGTGAGTGCTGCAACACAATTTATGTAACCCGCTGCACCTTAGTGATTGGAGGGAAAGTGCTCCCACAAGGAGGGGAAGCATGGAGCAAGCACAGTTTCCCAAATAATATTCTGGCATGGGTGGAGGATTGGTTATCTAACAGGAAGCAGAGAGTTGGGATAAATGGTTCATTCTCGGACTGGCAACCAGTAGCCAGTGGTGTTCCGCAGGGGTCGGTGCTGGGTCCCCAACTCTTTACAATCTATATTAACGATTTGGAGGAGGGGACCGAGTATAACATATCAAAGTTTGCAGATGATACAAAGATGGGAGGGAAAGTAGAAAGTGAGGAGGACATAAAAAACCTACAAGGGGATATAGACAGGCTGGGTGAGTGGGCGGAGATTTGGCAGATGCAATACAATATTGGAAAATGTGAGGTTATGCACTTTGGCAGGAAAAATCAGAGAGCAAGTTATTAATGGCGAGAAACTGGAAAGTACTGCAGTACAAAGGGATCTGGGGGTCCTGGTGCAAGAAAATCAAAAAGTTAGTATGCAGGTGCAGCAGGTGATCAAGAAGGCCAATGGAATGTTGGATTTTATTGCTAGGGGGATAGATTATAAAAACAGGGAGGTATTGCTGCAGTTATATAAGGTATTGGTGAGACCGCACCTGGAATACTACATACAGTTTTGGTGTCCATGCTTAAGAAAAGACATACTTGCTCTCAAGGCAGTACAAAGAAGGTTCACTCGGTTAATCCCGGGGATGAGGGGGTGGACATATGAGGAGAGGTTGAGTAGATTGGGACTCTACTCATTGGAGTTCAGAAGAATGAGAGGCAATCTTATTGAAACATATAAGATTGTGAAGGGGCTTGATCGGGTGGATGCGGTAAGGATGTTCCCAAGGATGGGTGAAACTAGAACTAGGGGGCATAATCTTAGAATAAGGGGCTGCTCTTTCAAAACTGAGATGAGGAGAAACTTCTTCACTCAGAGGGTAGTAGGTCTGTGGAATTTGCTGCCCCAGGAAGCTGTGGAAGCTACATCATTAAATAAATTTAAAACAGAAATAGACAGTTTCCTAGAAGTAAAGGGAATTAGGGGTTACGGGGAGCGGGCAGGAAATTGGACATGAGGCTGAGTTCGGATCGGTCGAGGCCCTGTGGGTGGCGGAGCGGGCCCAGGGGCTGAGTGGCCGGGTCCTGCTCCTACTTGTGTTCTTTAGATTTGAGGTTAGGATCAGATCAGCCATGATCTTATTGAATGGCGGAGCAGGCTCGAGGGGCCGATTGGCCGACTCCTGCTCCTATTTCTTATGTTCTTAAAAGCTTAGCAAGCAGCTCTAGAACTGCAGGAATGACTGGCTGCCTGGCTTCCATTTAGAAAATGGTCTGAGTATCTAGAGGGAGATCCTTTAAACACTTATACTAGCATTCTTTTTTAAATATGGAGTTATTTTCACTGCACAGTCTAGACTGGATGAAAAAATTAGTGGATTTTCATCCCTGCTATTTTGTACAATTAAAATGGATACCCATGTGTAACGTTAATCTAATAATATGACGGTGAGGTTTCAAAATTTCTTTAAATAGTTTCTTTCCAAGACACTATCTAGTGGACATTTACCCACCATTGACTTGATACAACCACACACTTTTAAAAGCCTTCTTTACAATTATTAGGAGAGGAGATGGAATGGAAAGCAATGTATTTAACAGAACAGACTTCCACAGAAGTTGGTTGGGGGCAGAGGGGCGGATATGCGCCATCAAAGCTAAACACTGACACTGGAGTAACAATCCAGTGGAGTGGGTGGCACATAGTGAATTCAGCAAAATTATTCCAGGATACCATTAATCTATAATCATTTTGCAACACAAATCACGCTGTTCCAGAAGTCTGGGTAACACCCTGCCCAGCAGTTGTCACAGGAGCCGAGCCAAACAAATAAGTGAAAGAGAAGAAACCAAATACTAGTGCTGTGAGGAGAACTTTGGCGAGTTTTACTGAGTGTGCAATCGATCTGGATAACTCCGGTGATAGTAAATTTTGCCCTCAACTCATTCTTTAAAAGCAGTGATAGATTTGTACAGCAGCACAAGGTAAACTACAAACCTCACTCCACATCATACAAAGTTCAGCATTGTACTAGGATCTTTTCAGTAAAAACCAGTGACTAACATAAAATGGAGACAATGCTGATATATTGGCTACAGGTCATTTTACTTTGAGTTACAGGAAGTATATTTGTCTCCTATACAACTAACCTAATCTGTTTTGTTTTTTTCATTCTCTCCAGGTTTCGCTCAATACATTGTCTCCTGTATCCTGATACCCCATGGTGTCCTCGCAACGTTACTTATTAACCTCTAACCTTGTCCCATGTAACCCCGGTATCTGAAGGGGATGTTGGGACCACTGTATGTCTGGCTGTGAAGCTCTTGTGTAGCTGCGTTAATGCACATTGCTGGGTGGTAGGGCTGCTGTGCGGCCTGGATATATCGATAGTCTTCAGTGTCTCCCTCCTGTTCGCAGTCTTGTATGGAACAGAGCCATGCTTTGAATCAGAGCAGAACAGGAAGTGGCAGAAGGCAAACAGACATCACAAAGGATGAGTGATTGTGTGTGTGGTGTAATTATTTTTCCCGAAGTGTGAAATTGAAAAATGTTGCCGATGTATTGGCGAATCTTTTAGAATGTAAACGACGACTCCTCGAGCCAGCTTTAAACACCCGCTGCTTTTCTCTGACATTTAGACTATGCATTAGGAAAGAGTCAATAGACTTATTGAGGAAAGCTGTCTGTGTTGAACCATAAATACAGATGCTGTGCAATGTGATGATGATGATGATGTTTCAAAGGTTCAATTTCAAAACATAGGACTGAACATGTTTGAAGAATGTCAAATCATTTCCAACTTCTTGTTAAATTTGGAAAATTATTAGTGTCTCAACCCGAGACGCCAGATGGATTTAAAGATAATTGAGATTTCTTGAAAGGATTTATTTTCTTTTACATCTGCGTTCATCGTGCTGTTGAGAATATCAGTGGAAAAGCTTGTGTTCAAGGCTGGCTGCTGGAGGCTCTTAGACGCGGCCTCTGATTATTGCCGAGGCCTGTCTGTATGTGAAAGCACTTTTCCTTCCTCCTGTTAAAATCCTATGGTTATTAATGGCACGGAAAGGAGCTGGCTACTCTCGAGACACTTCTGGGATTAATTTGGAAAATGCGCTGCGCTTAATAGTTAATGGAAGACTAGCTGATGGAAAAAAATGCTATTTGATTAATTCTATTGATCGTAATGTACGGTATTTCAAACTGACATTTGAAAATATCACTTCATTTGAAAATGGCTGTAAAACAGTTTTACAAACTGAAAAAATCCACTTCTATACCTTTTGATGTGTTTGAAAGATTTAAAAAAAATGTAATTAGACCACTTATTTAAAAATTCCTATGGAGGTTTTTTGCCTCAAATGACAGTTCAGGAAGATTTCAAAAGCCTAGTTTAAGAAAATATATTTTTGTGACAATTTTAAAAAAATTTTAATCTCTCAATTTTCTCCCCCTTTTTTTTTTACCCACCCCCTCAACCTGAAATTAGAAATGCTGCTGATGACCACTTGAGGGTCAGATAGACTGCATGTACCACTGTCTAAATTATCAGGCTGTTTGACCTGGGGGAGGCATCACAGCTGATCTCAATCCTGTCTTCTCATGTGTCCATGTACTGGTACGACTTGGTCATTGGCTAGAGATTAGAAGTGGGAACGCTGGCTATTTTTCACCCTCTTAATTGGAAGGCATTGAGATGACTTGTAGCATGCCTCCTCCTGGCTGAGATCAGCTCACTCTGCAGATCAGAGATCAAACCTGGGTGCCTCCTGGTCTGTGTGGCTCAGTTCCACACTAGGTGACGTGTTTACCACTGAGCTATGGAAGAGCTAGTTAATATTTTCTTAACGTCTTCTTTTAACATAAAAACGGCATCATCTTTCTAACCCTTTCATTCGCCCCCTAACAGCTCTGTCACGTTAATCCGTCTCCCTTTCGTCCTGATTTCAGAGTAAGGGAGGGAATGAAAGGCCTAAAAATTATCCCATCAAGTGTGTAGCACTTAGAGCAACAGGTGTCAGTCATGTTATGCTCTGTGACCGTGACCCATACTGGGTTATTTGTATTGTGTATATATTTATCTGGACAGTATTTACTGTTCTTTTGTATTGCTGTATATTTGAAATGGTTGCTTAATATTCAGAAATCTTTCTGATCTGTAAAAACGTGATGTTTGAACTCTTAGATTTAATTGCTTCTCTTATTTATATTCCAGCATCTGGAAACAAAATACTGTAAAGCGCTGTAAATATAATCACTGATACTCAGGGGTGGAACCTGAATGGTTACAGTGAAAGCTGATGGGTACCCATCCTTTTCCTTTCTAATAAAGGATTTTATTGCTTGAAAACTAAAACCCTGTTGACTGATTTCTTGCACTCCCGGTGAAGGGTCTCTGAAGGACGTTGAGGCCTTGACCACCAGTGTGTTCGGAACGGCTCTGAAGTTGTGCTGAGGGCTGTGCTGTGTCGAGTAGGATTCTGTGACTTCTGTCAGCACCTGGAAAGTTCAGGCAACAAGGTTCCACACCCAAAAACAGTGTCTGCAGTAATGTCCTTGCAGCTTTGCTGAATACAACTGTGGCATGTTATTCGAGGTGCAACATCTGCAGTTTGCAGTGTCACTGCTCATACCCGGAGTGGATTATGCAACGTGACTTGGGCTTTGCTTGTGTAAGTAGAATGGGACATTGCATACGACTGCTTTGATGATATATTGAAAAATCATATGACTAAAATTGGCAGCACAGAAATTGAATACAATTCTATTGATGCAGATGGCATCAGATGGGGGTAAAGGCATCCAAACTCTTTCCTGCCTGACCAGGAGGTCTTGAGTTTGGAAGGTTTTCAAACTAGCCTATTATTGAGCTTAAGGCATAATAGATTTCAGCAATGGGCTTTGGGCAGATCTTTAATACTATACCTCAAAGCTGGCAAATGATAATTGAAGAGAATTGCATTAGAGCTCCTCCTACTGGTCCCACAATAGTGCAATATTTCATCCTGTATCGATATGAAACACTTGTGCTCAAACTGACTCCATTCTCTATGATCTATTGGGGAGAGAAAGATAGGTTAGTCTGGTCTGCCGGTCTGCCCTGTGAATGCCTACACTTGACAGCCAATCACCAAGTTGCATTCCATGGTTGGTCATAAGGGAGTCTTGCTCAGCAGCACTGGCAGCAATTGTGAATTCCTGACCATACATTATTTATAGTGCACTCCTATTTTCCACTTGCATTTATAATATATAATGCTGCATTTTACATTCTTGCTGTTTTTCAAGTAACTCTTCACCATTCAATACATTGTTCCCTAGTTCAAAATCAGCAAGCGACCTGCTTGCAGTAGACCCCTGTTACTGTTCTGCGACTAGTTATCTGGCAGTGTGCTGGAGTGGCCCAGTTAATTTAGCGTCTGTTTTGTCCTCTGGGGAAAGTAGCTACCTTTTACGATCTAGCCAGAATCAGGAATTCAATGAGTTGGCTGGAGGTGACTTCCTTTTCAATTGGAAAATACTATTTGAATTCTGGACAGTACTCATCGTTTTAGCTTTCATTGTGTGATGACCTTTTGTCCGCCATATTTCTTTTTAAACAATCCATAAGGATCACACTGGGAAGGCCTACTGCACCTGGTATTCCCAGGCAGTCTCCCTTCCAAGTACTAACTAAGCCAAACTCTGCTTAGCTTCTGAGATCAAACTGAATCTGGCTCTTTATATAAAAAAATAAATTATTGGATTTATTCAACATTAAACATATTTACACCATCCTGATCGTTCCTCTGTACTATACAATCATTCCTTTACCACTTTTTAGCTACAGAAGTGAAAGTGGTCATTGGAGATCTTCAGATTGTTATACTGTACCGTCATTCCTTTACCATTTATTAGTTTCAGAAATTAAAGTTCAATTTGTTGCCCATGGCCTATATTAATCTATTAGCGTATTGACCAAAGAACCAGAGGCGACATGAGGAAACTTTTTTTTTTTTACACAGCGAGTTATTGTGATCTGGCATGCACTGCCTGAAAGGGTGGTGGAAGCAGATTCCAACATGACATTCAAAAGAGAAGTGGATAAATACTTGAAGGGAAAGTATTTACAGGGTACTGGGGAAAGAGCAGCGGAGTGGGTCTAATTGGATAGCTCTACCAAAAAGTCAGAACAGGCATGATGGGCTGAATAGCCTCCTCCTGTGCTGTATCATTCTATAATTCTATGATTCTATTGAACTTCAAAAACTGGTCAGACAGTGCCATCCTTAATCAGGCGATTTCAGAGTAGTGTGGAAGTCTGTGGTCTTTTGTCTGCAGACTGAAATTATGTATACTTCAACATTTTGGTGCTCAAATGTTTATTCCAACAAACGAGTTTTTAATTGAATGACCACTTTGTGAAGGGGAAGGTAGTGCAGACTAAATCGACCATCTGCTGGAAATAGACTGAAAACTGCCACAAATGATCAGTTTGGGCCACTACTCTTAATATTCACTTTGCAACCGAGTCCAATTGAAACTATTTCTCCAAAATAAAACCTTGCTCTGGTAAATTTTGCAAATGCCACTTAATGCCTTGATAACTGTACTAATCAGGAACAAGATGGTTGGATGACGAATGTTAAGTGGCAATGACACGGTATGTTGGGCACCCATCCCTTTCCATTGAGTAACAGGATGTGGGCTGCTTCCTGCAATCTGTGTGGCAAGTTCTTGAGTTCGGCCACCGTGCTGAGCGAAAGTCAGATGCTTCTCCCAGAGGCAAGGAGGGGAAACCTAGTCAGAGATCCATCATCAGTCTGGCTTTACGCCCCTCCCAAAAAATGATTTCGGAGTGATATTGACTAAGAACCTGAGGGTGCCGTAGAAAGACAAAGGCAAAAAATATATATATATCTTTTAAAAGTTGGAATTTCTGCTGGAAATGTGTGCTTGAATATTGGTTTAGAACAGGATTGGGCCGAATTCATTTCCTCTCAGCTGCAAATAGCTAGTTGTCCCTCATTGTTGATGCTCACTTGGATGAGATGCTGGAAGCTCTCAGCCCCTGTGAAGCCCAACAGAGAATTAACAACTTCAGGAAGGAAGGGAGAAACAGATAAAACTTTTTTTTTTATACAAAAGGAGAGGGTCTTATTCTATTAAACTCCGTGGCTATTGATTCTGATAGTCATTTAATGAGACTTGACGAAGGGCCGATTGCTGTACAGATCAGCTTTATTTTCTTTCTCCCATGTAAAATGTGTTTGGAAGATCAAAGAAGCGGATATCCTACAGAACCGAGATTAAAAGATAACCTCCATGTTTCATTCTTTCCCTGAGGGAAATCCTCTTATTTGTTTAAGAATAGTTTAAACTCGTTTAAGCGTGCACTGAACCAAAACTACTGTTTATTTTTGGCTGGGCTCAGCGCGTTCCTATTAATAGGTCTAGAAATGATCGCAAGTAGGTAGGGAGCGACTGCTCACTGTAACTGATATTGCTGCACTGTTTAGGGCTTGGGTTTAAATCAAAATGATGTGTCCAGCTGTTCATCACTTAATACCTCATTGATAGAAGCATATAAAAGCTCAATCAATAAAACAGGTGATATGAATCCTGCCAATTCTGGTGCACAGGTGAAAACAAAAACATTAACTTCAATAAATCCACTTTTTTTTTGACTGTTGGAAAAAATCTGAGAGACAACAACCATTAAATTGACTTTGTTTGTCCACTTACACATTCAAAGGAGCAACTGTGAAGTTCACAATGGCCAGAAAAGGTGGGCAGGAGTCCACCTGTGTCCTGTTGAAGCAGTCTTTTCAGGACTTATCTGCATTATAGACCCTCATTATGTGATTCTCCAAACAATAAAACATTGTAAGTACCTGTACATCCACAGCACGTGCTGCGCATATACAGTTTATTTTCAACTTTTAGAAATTTTCCAGACAACTAACGAGAGGATTTGCGACTGAACTCTGAAGTGAGTTAAGTATGTTATGAGGACTATGGTCCAAAGGACCCCAGCAATAGTTCCTTTGTCTTTATCCTATCAAAAATACTTCATTGGTTGTGAAGCGCTTTGAGACATCATAAGGTTCAGCCCATCGTGCCTGTGCCGGCTCTTTGAAAGAGCTCTCCAATTAGTCCCACTCCCCCTGCTCTTTCCCCATATCCCTGCAATTTTCTCCCCTTCAAGTATTTAACCAATTCCCTTTTGAAAGACACTATTGAATCTGCTTCCACCGCCCTTTCAGACAGCGCATTCCAGATTATAACTCGCTGCGTAAAAAAATGTCTCCTCATCTCACCTCTGTCTCTTTTGCCAATTATCTTAAATCTGTGTCCCCTGGTTACCGACCCTTCTGCCAGTGGAACCAGTTTCTCCTTATTTACTCTAGCAAAACCCTTCATGATTTTGAATGCCTCTATTAAATCTCCCCTTAACTTTCTCTGCTCTAGGGAGAACAACCCCAGCTTCTCCAGTCTCTCCACATAACTGAAGTCCCTCATCCCTGGTACCATTCTAGTAAATCTCCTCTGCACCCTCTCCAAGGCCTTGACATCCTTCCTAAAGTGTGGTGCCCAGAAATGAACACAATACTCCAGCTGAGGCCTAACCAGTGATTTATAAAGCTTTAGCATAACTTCCTTGCTTTTGTACTCTATGCCTCTATTTATAAAGCCAAGGATCCGTATGCTTTTTAAAAAATGAAAAAAAAAGACTTGCATTTATATAGCGCCTTTAACGTAGTAAAATGTCTCAAGGCGCTGCACAGGAGTATTTTAAGACAAAAAATTTGACACCGATCCACATAAAGATAAATTAGGGCAGGTGACCAAAAGCTTGGTCAAAAAGGTAGGTTTTAAGGAGCGTCTTAAAGGAGGAAAGAGAGGTAGCGAGGCAGACAGGATTAGGCAGGAAATTCCAGAGCTTAGGGCCTAGGCAACAGAAGGTACGGCCACCTAAGGTTGAGCGATTATAATCAGGGATCCTCAAGAGGGCAGAATTAGAGGAGCACAGATATCTCGGGGGGTTGTGGGGCTGAAGGAGATTACAGAGATAGGGAGGGGCGAGGCCATGGAGGGATTTGAAAACAAGGATGAGAATTTTGAAATTGAGGCGTTGCTTAACCAGGAGCCAATGTAGGTCAGTGAGCACAGGGGTGATGGGCGAACGGGACTCGGTGCAAGTTAGGACACGGGCAGCCGAGTTTTGGATGACCTCAAGTTTACGTAGGGTGGAATGTTGGAGGCCAGCCAGGAGTGCGTTGGAATAGTCAAGTCTAGAGGTGACAGAGGCATGGATGAGGGTTTCGGCAGTGGATGAGCTGAGGCAAGGGCGGAGACGGGCGATGTTACGGAGGTGGAAGTAGGCGGTCTTTGTTATGCTGCGGATATGTGGTCGGAAGCTCATTTCAGGGTCAAATATGACACCAAGGTTGCGAACAGTGTGGTTCAGCCTCAGACAGATGTTAGGTTGAGGGATGGAGTCAGTGGCTAGGGAACAGAGTTTGTGGCGGGGACCGAAAACAATGGCTTTGGTTTTCCCAATATTTAATTGGAGAATTTTTGCTCATCCAGAACTGTATGTCGGACAAGCAGTCTGACAATTTAGACACCATGGAGGGGTCGAGAGAAGTGGTGGTGAGGTAGAGCTGGGTGTCATCAGCGTACATGTGGAAATTGACGCTGTGTTTTCGGATGATGTCGCCAAGGGGCAACATGTAGATGAGAAATAGGATGGGGCCAAGAATAGATCCTTGGGGGACACCAGAGGTAATGATGCGGGAGCGGGAAGAGAAGCCGTTGCAGGTGATTCTCTGGTTACGATTAGATAGATAAGAATGGAATCGGGCGAGTGCAGTCCCACCCAGCTGGACGACGGTGGAGAGGCGTTGGAGAAGGATGGAGTGGTCAACCGTGTCAAAGGCTGCAGACAAGTCAAGAAGGACGAGGAGGGATAGTTTACCTTTGTCACAGTCACAAAGAATGTCATTTGTGACTTTGATGAGAGCCGTTTCGGTACTGTGGCAAGGGCGGAAACCTGATTGGAGGGATTCAAACATGGAATTGCGGGAAAGATGGGCACGGATTTGGGAACCAACAACACATTCAAGGACTTTGGAGAGGAAAGGGAGGTTGGAGATGGGGCGGTAGTTTGCAAGGACGGAGAGATCAAGGTTTGGTTTTTTGAGGAGAGGGTGATGATGGCAGATTTGAGGGAGAGGGGGACAGTACCTGAGGGGAGAGAACCGTTAACAATGTCAGCTAACATGGGAGCCAGGAAAGGAAGTTGGGTGGTCAGCAGTTTAGTGGGAATAGGGTCGAGGGAGCAGGAGGTGGGTCTCATGGACAAGATGAGCGCAGAGAGGTCATGAGGAGAGATTGGAGAGAAACTGGAGAAAGATGTGAGTTCAGGGCTAGGGCAGGGGGGGAACCTTAGAGGAAGTTTGGCCCAGTGGGCTAGGGGAAGGAAGGGAAGTGGCAGAGGCAGCTGAACGGATGGTCTCAATCTTAGAGACAAAGAAGTCCATGAGCTCCTCACACTTGTTATCGGAGGTGAGTGTGGAGGAGACAGGGGAGAGGGGTTTAAGAAGACGGTTAGCAGTAGAGAATAGGAGCCGGGGTTTATCTTTGCATTCCAGAATGATTCTGGAATAGTGAGTAATTTTGGCAGACGAGAGCAGGACCCGATAATTCTTTACGTGGTCCAGCCAGATCTGGCGGTGAATGGCTAAACCAGTTGTCCGCCATATCCGTTCAAGTCTGCATCCCTTGGACTTAAGGGAGCGAAGATGAGAGCCATACCAGGGGGAGCGGCCAGGGTGAGAGAGGGTAATTGTTTTAGTAGGGACTAGGGCATCAAAGGTGGTGGTGAGGGTGTGGTTGAGCAGATCGGTAGCTGCAGAAATGTCATGGTGAATGGAGGACCAGAGGCTGGACAGTTGGGATTTTGTAAGTGCAGTTGTAAGAGAGAGTTTTTTCCAGGGGCGGACACAGAAGGAAGTAGGGTTGTGGAGGAGGGGGGGGGGGAGTGGGTGGAAGGGGGATGTAGGTGGAGAGTGATACGAGGAAATGGTCAGAGATGGCCTTATCTGCAATTGACATGATGGGAGTAGCGAGGCCACGAGAGATGGCAAGGTCGAGGGGGTGGCCGTGAATATGGGTTGGGGAGTTTACATGGAGGGAGAGATTAAGGGAGGATAGGAGGCTAGTGAACTCAGAGGAGAGAGAGCATGATGAATTGAGATGGAGGTTGAAATCACCGAGGATGAGAAGTCGTTCGGTGCAGAGGCTGATGGAGGAGAACAGTGAAGATATCTCAGTAATAAAATTTTGATGGTACTTGGGTGGGTGGTAGAGAACAAGAATTTTAAATGAGAGGTGAGAGGGATGAAATAAGGTGAGATGCTCAAAGGTGTCCAAAGTGCTTTACAGCCAATGAAGTACTTTTGAAGTGTAGTTACTGTTGTAATGTAGTTTAACAGCCTTATCAACTTGTCCTGCCACCTTCAAAGATTTCTGTATGCACACGCTTTCAAATTGTGCCATTTATGTACTTTATAAATGCAAGTTATTTTTCTTTGCCTGGCAGATTACTGACCTTTTAGTTCTGGGCTGGCAGTGTAGCGGCAACCATAGGTTAGTGTGCTGTGGAAGATGACCCAGTCAGAGAGAATCATGCTTTTGCCGGTTGAATAATGGCGAATAAAGCTGGAAAACATTCTGGATCTGGATCACTTTCTATATGCTAGCAATGAAGAAATTGGTTTGGACCACTCAACCAGTTATCGTTATCCTTGGATACATTTTGTCTCAGAAATAGGAAGCATTGCAGTTTCCAAAAGACAGCATAGATGGGAATTCATTGCTGTAAAATATAAGCTATTGGACAGTTAGGGACTGTTAGCAATCACATCTGGTAGCTGCTTTGCCATCAGATAGGACATTTATGATAGATAGGTTATGTGGTAATGCACAGTCATTGAAGCACACTTGGTGTCCATGCATTCTGTCATTTTTGAGAGCAGAGTCCAATTCAAACCAGAAACGGCCCAAATTAGGAGATATTTGGATCTAGAAATAAAGGGTTTCTGTTAAAAAAAATCTAAGCCAAAACGCATGATTCACGACAAGAAGAAGACTGAAATGAGTAGGAGGAAAGATCACAAAGGAGTGATTAGGTGACATTAAGCTTGGATATTTGAAGGCTGTAAATTGACATAAGGGAAAACTGAATAATCCTCAATGTGCCTAAATGAAGTCGCTTCATGCTTTGATTCCCTTTGGTTGTCAGTCTTGTTGCATGTATGTAAATATGCTATTCAGTTCCTTGTGACCTCAGCCATTCAATACCATATTGTGGAGCTCCCAGTCTGTGCTGGGTTAGTTGGACTCCGCAGGGGCAACAGTTGGGGGCACGACAATTGGCCTCAGGGGAAAAGTCAACCAGGCTTCCCGCTGCTGATTACTATCCAGTGGCCTCGGCTTGAAAGCGTATGTTTAGTGAGATTAGGATCATCTGTAAGGCCCTCCATTAATGCCAACACTCACACATTTGGAATGGCCACTTGGGTGAGCTGCTGAAGAGTTGCCTGTACCCCGAGAAGAGTGTGTGCCCTCAGTGGAGGAGAGGGACAAAATTAGGGTAAAAATACTGTGGGCTCTTTCCGACCCTCACTCTCAGCCTTCTCCACCCTGCACAGATGCTGCCATTTCCAAATGAGCCAGCTCAGCTACAATCCTAACAGATGAATGAGTAGGGAGTTTGAATTCTGCATCAAATGAAACATTCTTGATGACTTCCACAGTGTAGGCTGTGGATTTCTGCTGAAGTAGTCTCAGGAACTTTACAAGAGGATTCAGGGGCACTCTGTAGATTTTTACTATTTTCTGGCATGCAGCCCAAAGATGCCATTAAAAGGGAATCTCTCTTTAACACGGGTGCGGAAATGTTAAAACAGACCCAGCAAAGTTAAACAATCAGAGCCTTGTTAATGTATTCAACGGCAGCGGAGTAAAGCAGAATTGATGCTGGCGACTTTTGAGCGTAAATAATTTCCATTCAATTTCTTGTTGAAGCGCGCTGTAAATTGGTCAAAGAAAATTCCAGCGTCTGTGTATCTGTGAGGTAATAAATTCAGGCCCTGGACACCGGAGTTTACTTTTTGTACAATGCAGTCCAGTGTGTGTGCATAGTGAAACCAGGATCTTTTTTTTATTCGGAGATTTACGTTTCAATACTGAATAAAATAACTTAACGGATTCAGACTCCCAGTAGTTCTATTGAGTGGAAGCAGTTACCAAGGCGATGAAGAAAGAAAATTGGAAAAAAGGGGATGAATGGTTCTTTTCCCCCCTTGTTTTGTATTCTTCGCAGTCAGATTTGTCTGAAAAAGAATTATCCAAGTGTAAGTAAGCAGGACACGACTGGAAGAATACAACAGTGACGTCCGTGACTATTTGGAACCCTCCCCAGGAAAGGCACGCCATCCCACCCTGACTCCAATGGTCACTTAGTGTTCAAAGGAAGTGTTCCACCCTGACCCCATAAGGGATCACACTGAGGACACGGATATTAGCACAGGAGGAGCCCGTTATCAGTAGTTGGCACAAACATCTATGGCTAGAAGAAAAAGACATCTCTTTATATAAGCTTGGATTCGCACACCATGTAAAATGAAGGCGGTATTTCAGAGAAGGGCTTGCATTCTGATGCCAGTGTCTTCATCAAGAGAAATAAATGGGCAGCCTAATGGCACCAAAGCAGAATGCCACAGAGTTGTGGGACACGGCTTTGTGCTGTGGACAGTTCCGCAGAGAGCGGATTACGACTCTTGGCTGGGTTATGAGCAGGACATGCTGAGGGAAGCCAAGGCACATCTCCACAGGGAGGCAGAAAAATAAAGCAGGCTGCTGTGTCTTGGGCGCCTCAGTTGTAGAGTGGCGGAAATCTCGAAGTCTGCCTGTCCTTTTGGCCAGGTAACGATGAATCGAGAACAGGGAAATCTTTTTTTTTTGTTAAATGTAAGGGAGAATGTACACTGAGTGCTTCCTTTATTCTTATTGTGTAGTCAATGAAATATCTTTTCTGTTTGGCGTTCTTGGAACAAAGAGTGCATCAAAGTTCAATAAGAACTTCAACACAATGACTCGAAGTAATGAATCATGTGACAAGCAAAAGTGAACTTCAGACTGAATTCCACAGCAGCTAGGAGCGACAGCTGTACTCAGAGCTCCTTAATAGCAGAATGGCATGCTGGAGGACAGAATGTGGCTCATAGAAACTTAGAAAAGGACATTATCTATCATATATAATCGTTTCTCAAATTATATAACTTTCTAACAATATAAGCCTAGAAATTACTCTTGGCGACATTAGTGGATGAACAGTTAACATGTTTGTATAACATTCACTATTTTAGCAGAATAAGAACAATAAATGGGTTAACACCTGCATTAAAATAGTGAACAGAGGAAAGTCATATGAACAAATTAAGCATCGTCTGATAATATTACCAATAGTAATTTCTGGGCTCCCGAAAGTACAGGCACTTGGAATAAATCTTCTATCGTTCAATCTGAAAATGAAATCTATTAATAGTGGATTACTTGTGAGTATGATCCAAACCAGTCATTAAAAGTTCTTAAATAAAAACAGAAAATGCTGGAAATACTCAGCAGGTCAGGCAACATCTGTGGAAAGAGAAACAGTGTTAACGTTTCAGCTCATGACCTTTCGTCAGACAGGAACATTGCTTCTCTCATACATAACATGGAAAATATTCCATAAAACCTAAAACTTCCCAGGATGTTCTGACGAAGGGTCATCGACCTGAAACGTTAACTCTGTTTCTCTCTCCACAGATGCTGCCTGACCTGCTGAGTATTGCCAGCATTTTCTGCTTTTATTTCAGATTTCCAGCATCTGCCGTATTTTGCTTTTGTATTAAAAGTTCTTAACTAGATTATACAGTGTCAACCAGCAGAGTACTATATAACCAACAGCTTTAAACAAATAATAATTGGCTGGAATCTTTAACCAGTTTCCTTTGTGTTTGGGGAAAAGCTCTTTTGATGACTTCAAGTGCTGTCTATTGAGAATGTGTGTTTGAGTTTTGCTTTTATTATCTAACTGATAAGAAAGAAGGGATTAGAGAAGGAGTCAAAGTGCCTGATTCAGTTTACATGGTGTTGAACCTAAAGTGAAATCAAAGTGAGCCAGTACAGACATGATGAGCCGAATGGCCTCCTTCTGTGCTGTATTCTGTGATTCTTCTATAAAGTTACGACACACTGTACTCCTTCTTTGCACTGCTAATTTTCAATGTTAGGAGAGCGCAGACAGGAACATTGCTTCTCTCATATATAACATGAAAAATATTCCACAAAAATTAAAACATCCCAGGATGTGCTGTTATACTGCACCTGATGTAAACTCAGAAGTGTGTTAGCGGGCCTCCTAGTGACAGTCTCACAACTCTTGGCTTTAGTTGTCTTCCCACATTCGCATCAATGTAAAACTAGCAGTATAACAGCAACCCAAGTTACACAGTGCCCACTGCTGGCGAACGTTACTGGGGATGGATTTCTTTACCATTGCTGGAATGGTACAAGAATTTTTTTTTAAGCGAGGAAATTCGGGTGGAATCCCATTTCTGCCTGATTTTTGCCTTTAAAGCATTTCCCCTGAGTTTCCTTTGCGCTTCTGGAGCCCTCCCGTGATCGGCGCCGAGTCGCCACCGGCCCAATTTTCATGTGTCAAAGTGAGGGTCAGTAGCGAAGCAGCTCCGAGTTTCCTCAACTGAAGTTATACAGTGCCTATGTCAAGTTTCCTTAATGTGAAATCAAGTTATAGGTTTCACCCTCAGTATGAAGTCAAGTCATACAGTGACCTCCAATGTGTGGTCAAGTTATGTAGTGCCCCTTAGTGGGAAATCCAGTTAAACATTGCCTCCCCCCCCCCCCCGCTCAATGTGAAGTCAAGTTATCCAGTGCCCCCTCTACATGATGTCAAATTATTGTTTGCCCCCCATTCAATTTGTACTTCCGTTATAGATTGCCCCCTTCAATGTGAATTCAAGTTACACAGTGCCTCCTTAAGGTGAAGTCAAGCTATGCAATGTCTATCCAATACAAAGTCAAGTTGCACCATGCCCATTCAATATAAAGGTTCAGAGTTCACACCCCAATAAGATGTTAACGCAGCGTCCACTCCAGTATGAAATTGCACAGCTCTATTCTCTTTTCTCAGACCAATGTTCTTCCCCCTTCTCCTGAAGGCAACGATTGACTCATTTTGGATACAGTTCTGCAGGTGTAGCTGGCGTCCGGTACCTTGCCCACATGAATCTATACGGTAAGGGATATCACAGTGAACCTGAGCACCCCCATTGGCACATACCAGCAGGGGTCACTGGACAGTGATTAAGAGCAGGAGCCCTGACTAATTTTCCCCTGCTTACTGCCACCTAAATTGACATCAACTGACTCAGGACAGGCCAGGAATCAAACCAGGTAACTTATGGTATTTGCATCTCCGTTACACACTTCTTTTACTAACTCAACCATCAGGGGCACCAGACAGCTGCCATTTTGATATGAAATAATAGTGAAGATTGTGATAAGAAGCTGCACAGTGTATGACGTAAGAAAACTACTAGGCACTTGGTCTAAGCGTTAAACAAAGCTTTAATCAACTGTTTTTCAACATGGAGATCTAGTTGTGTCCTTTTTCTGGTTCCTGTTGAGGAATGTCCTAAGCAAGCTGGGCCCATGCCCGAGTGTTTATACTCTCCCTGGACAGCGCCACCAGCAGGCTGCCCAGTATTACTTCATACATGAATGACAAGATTCATGTCAGCGTACATTCCGATAGTACACATTGATATAAATTTGCACAGGATGTACTACAGTCGCATGTTACACAGTACTTTCTATTGTCTCACAGCTCTTGGAAATTACTGCAATTGTGAGTCACATTATGCACACTCCGATATAATGTCATACCAATACAATATGCACAATCCTACTCTAAGATCAAACCGATAGTCACTGAGAACTTGCACAGTGCTTTCCCTGTGCACAGTCCAAACTGTAAAGTTGTGGTGGGAGGCTCCTTCTTTAGAAGCATTTCAAACTATCATGTAATCATTACACAGCGCTGCGTGGTGGAAGACTGATTACTCTTCACACTGCCACCATCTAGTGGTCCATGCATGAAAAACAAGAAGTCCATTTTTTGTGGGCCAAAAAACGTATCACAGCAGAGCCACGAGGTCAGAATTTGTATTATGTCCCGCAGGTTCACGATAACGGCAGCTGGAAATCCGCGGCCCTTCTGTCGCGCTCCTGCCGCAAGTCCGGTGGGAATGTGGCAGAAGGGATGTAAATTAGCCTGGGACCCGCGTACACCAAGTTCTGCTCTCCCGTGCCAGTTGTTGCAGAGCCTTCTTTGGAGAGGAGCCTCTGCCCGCCCCAAACAAGCACAGCGGCATCAGAGCGGGCACGGCTGGGAGTTTTCTCATGGAAAGAGGAGCGGCTGACCGGTGTGCAAAGTGATAGCGGGCGTACCTGTCCCACCGTCGACTGGAAGTGGCCCCTCCCTACCGGATCCAGGACTGGGTCATGGCCTAAAACCCCCAAAGGTGTTAAAAATTTGAATGGTATCATTCAGCCCTTTATAAAAGTGACCTCCCTGATATCAGGATCACCAGCAGGTGGGTCCTGGCGCTTACGTCGAGATCGATAGACTGAGGACTTTCAGGCCCATTCGTTTCCACGGGCTGCTTACCAAGCAAATATTATTTATTGAAAATCTGACCTTCAATTACCTCAGGGTTTAGGACACACCATTATTGGAATGGGCAGGACCCGATGATGCATGGTCTTTGCCCCATTTTAGTTTTGCTGGTGTCTCCAAGAGGAGTTGGGGCGGGCAGTTCTCATGCCTGCCCCATTCGCTGTGACGTCAGGGGTATAGAAGCATAGAAGCATAGAAGACAGGAGCAGGAGTAGGCCATTCGGCACCTCGAGCCTGCTCCGCCATTTAATGAGATCATGGCTGATCATCCAAATTCAGTACCCTGTCCCTGCTTTCTCCCCATATCCCTTGATCCCTTTAGCCTTAAGAAATATATCTATCTCCTTCTTGAATATATTTAATGAATTGGCCTCAACTGCCTTCTGTGGTAGAGAATTCCACAGGTTCACCACTCTCTGGGTGAAGAAATTCCTCCTCATCTCAGTCCTAAATGGCTTACCCCTTATCCTTAGACTGTGACCTCTGGTTCTGGACTCCCCGCCATCGGGAACATCCTTCCTGCATCTAGTCTGTCTAGTCCTGTTAGAATTTTATAAGTTTCAATGAGATCCCCTCTCATTCTTCTAAACTCTAGCGAATATAAGCCTAATCGACCCAATCTCTCTTCATACGTCCTTCCTGCCATCCCAGGTATCAGTCTGGTAAATCTTCGCTGCACTCCCTCCATGGCAAGAACATCCTTCCTCAGATAAGGCGACCAAAACTGCACACAATACTCAAGGTGTGGTCTCACCAAGGCCTGGTACAACTACAGCAAGACATCCTTGCTCCTGTACTCGAATCCTCTCGCTATGAAGGCCAACATACCATTTGCCTTCTTAATCGCCTGCTGCACCTGCATGCTTACCTTCAGCGACTGGTGCACAAGGACTCCCAGATCTCATTGCACTTCCCCTTTTCCCAATCTATTGCCGTTCAGATAATAATCTGTTTTCCTGTTTTTGACACCAAAGTGGATAACCTCACATTTATCCACATTATACTGCATCTGCCATGCATCTGCCCAATCACCCAACCTGTCCAAATCATACTGGAGTTTCTCTGCATCCTCCTCACAACACACACGCCCACCCAGAAGTGCGACTGGCGGGATGACACCACCCAGTGGAATTCTCATCAGTTGCACCTCTGGTGGCCCCCAGCGCACTGCACACATGCATGAAGCAGGCAGACAGCACTGCCAGTTGGAGGAAGTGGGGCCGCCTGGCAGTACTAGACAGTATGTGCATTTCATGCTTGTGAAGTTGGAAAAAAAAAAATTCCTTTACAGTAGCCGGTCATGGTGCAATCGGCTTCCGGTTCGTTGGCAGCAGTCACTCCGAAAAAAAAAGGGCCTATTGCCTCCGGCCGCCCAGTGGTAGGCCCCGGGGGAACGTTGCCGCGGCCACAACGATGGTGGCAATGGGGCAGTAGGTCATCGACTGCCATTTTCGGGGCACTACATGCCCCGTTTCAGCCTCTTATAGTGACGGTGTTCTCAGAGGTCAGGTTTGGGACAGCAATTGGAGGAAATTAAGTCGAGACCTAGGCCACACCCAGCTGCCTGCAGTTACATGTAGCAGGGCAGAATCTAGGTCGGCAGTACTGCAGACTGGTGAGTTCCATGAAGGAGCATTTTGCTGCAACTTTCGGGGTGGTATTACGGCAATGGGCTATACCGCATCGTTTTACTGGTTTTAGTGCCTCCACTCCGCCTGAAAACATGCAGTAAAAAGAACGAAAACCCAACCCAGATCTCTTGCCAGAACTAATTACTGTGAGAGATTTCTCCAATATTGTCCATAGGCCTCTGATGTTAGTGCTGTCAATCATCTGTGATTAGGAATTATTGCGTAGAATGCTAATGAGCTGGTGCACACACGTTATCTGCATTCTGAGTACCTGTTAATACCTTAACATGTACAATTAGCACCTGGAACAAAACCAAAGTATCCTGCCTTTCAAGATCAATCAAACTGTGCCATAGACAACTCATCTCTTGAGCTTCATGTTGAACTTTGGTAAGGAAAGGTAGCATCCAATTTAACTCTGTATGAAATAAAACAGAGAAGTCAACACTCTTTGTTCTAGTCCTACTCGAGTCCCCTCCCTCACCTCTTTTTCCGGTACATTGATGACTGTATCGGTGCTGTCTCCTGCTCTCGCCCTGAACTAGAAAATTTCATTCACTATGCTTCCAATTTCCACCCTTCCCTCACCTTCACATGGTCCATCTCCGACTCTTCCCTTCCCTTCCTCGACTTCTCCGTCTCCATCTCTGGGGATAGGTTATTGACAAACATTCACTACAAGCCGATAGCAAAATACTGCGGATGCTGGAAATCCGAAGTAACAACAGAAAACGCTGGAAAAACTCAGCAGGCCAGGCAGCATCCGTGGAGAGAGAAAGAGAGTTAACGTTTCAGGTCGATGACCTTTCATCAGAACTGGGAAGAGCCGGAAATCAAATAGATTTAAGGCCAGGGTAAAGCTGGGAAAAGGGGGAGGGGATAAAGGAACAAAGGTGGAGATGAAGAGACATTAAGAGACATTAAGAGATATGCAAGGCTAGAGGTGGTGTTAATGTGACAGATTAAGGCTGAATGAAGTGTGAAATCCACTGGCAGAAAGAAGGACAGCTGCCAGCTTCTAGGAGGGAAAAAAAAAGGGTGGGGGGGGGACAAATAAAAGGGTGGATAAAATAAAATATAAATGTGATTGGAGCTGAGGTTATGATCTAAAATTGTTGAACTCGATATTGAGTCCAGAGGGCTGTAGCGTGCCTAAACGAAAGATGAGGTGCTGTTCCTCGAGCTTACGCTGAGCTTCCGTGGAACAGTGTAATAGGCCGAGGACGGTGAGGTCAGAGTGGGAGTGAAGCGGTGAATTAAAGTGACAGGCCACCGGGAGCTCGGGGTCCCCCTTACGGATTGAACGGAGGTGTTCCGCAAAGCGGTCACCCAATCTGCGTTTGGTCTCCCCAATGTAGAGGAGTCCACATCGTGAGCAGCGAATACAGTATACTAAATTGCAGGAAGTACAAGTAAATCGCTGTTTCACCTGGAAGGGGTGTTTGGGGCCCTGGACAGTGGGAAGAGGGGAGGTATAAGGGCATGTGTTGCATCTCCTACGCGTGCACGGGAAGGTGCCGGGCGAAGGGGAAGGGGTGCTGGGGGTGGTAGAGGAGTGGACTAGGGTGTCGCGGAGGGAGCGGTCCCTACGGAATGCTGAAAGGGGAGGTGAGGGGAAGATGTGTTTGGTGGTGGGATCACGCTGGAGGTGGCGGAAATGGCGGAGGATGATCCGTTGAATGTGGAGGCTGGTGGGGTGAAAGGTGAGGACAAGGGGAACCCTATCGTGGTTCCGGGAGGGAGGGGCAGGGGTGAGGGCAGATGTGCGGGAGATAGAACGGACACGGTCGAGGGCCGTGTCGACCACGGTAGAGGGGAATCCTCGGTTGAGGAAAAAGGAAGACATGTCGGAAGCACTGGTATGGAAGGTGGCATCATCAGAGCAGATGCGGCGGAGACGGAGAAACTGGGGGAATGGAATAGAGTCCTTACAGGAGGCGGGATGGGAGGAAGTGTAGTCCAGGTAGCTGTGGGAGTCGGTGGGCTTGTAGTGAATGTTAGTCAATAACCTATCCCCAGAGATGGAGATGGAGAAGTCGAGGAAGGGAAGGGAAGAGTCGGAGATGGACCATGTGAAGGTGAGGGAAGGGTGGAAATTGGAAGCATAGTGAATGAAATGTTCTAGTTCAGGGCGAGAGCAGGAGACGGCACCGATACAGTCATCAATGTACCGGAAAAAGAGGTGAGGGAGGGGACCCGAGTAGGACTGGAACAAAGAGTGTTCCACATATCCCTTTTCCCAGCTTTACCCTGGCCTTAAATCTATTTGATTTCCGGCTCTTCCCAGTTCTGATGAAAGGTCATCGACCTGAAACGTTAACTCTCTTTCTCTCTCCACGGATGCTGCCTGGCCTGCTGAGTTTTTCCAGCGTTTTCTGTTGTTACTTCACTACAAGCCCACTGACTCCCACAGCTACCTGGACTACACTTCCTCCCACCCCGCCTCCTGTAAGGACTCTATTCCATTCTCCCAGTTTCTCCGTCTCCGCCGCATCTGCTCTAACGATGCCACCTTCCATACCAGTGCTTCCGACATGTCTTCCTTTTTCCTCAACCGAGGATTCCCCTCTACTGTGGTCGACACGGCCCTCGACCGTGTCCGTTCTATCTCCCGCACTTCTGCCCTCACCCCTGCCCCTCCCTCCCAGAACCACGATAGAGATCCCCTTGTCCTCACCTTTCACCCCACCAGCCTCCACATTCAACGGATCATCCGCCGCCATTTCCGCCACCTCCAGCGTGATCCCACCACCAAACGCATCTTCCCCTCACCTCCCCTTTCAGCATTCCGCAGGGACCGCTTCCTCCGCGACACCCTAGTCCACTCCTCTACCACCCCCAGCACCCCTTCCCCTTCGCCCGGCACCTTCCCGTGCAAGTGCAGGAGAT
Organism: Squalus acanthias; assembly: GCA_030390025.1. NCBI lineage: Eukaryota > Metazoa > Chordata > Chondrichthyes > Squaliformes > Squalidae > Squalus > Squalus acanthias. The sequence continues at coordinate 52,843,139 of CM059442.1, read as the reverse complement.
GCAACACATGCCCTTATACCTCCCCCCTTCCCACTGTCCAGGGCCCCAAACAACCCTTCCAGGTGAAACAGCAATTTACTTGTACTTCCTGCAATTTAGTATACTGTATTCACTGCTCACGGTGTGGTCTCCTCTACATTGGGGAGACCAAACGCAGATTGGGTGACCGCTTTGCGGAACACCTCCGTTCAGTCCGTAAGGGGGACCCCGAGCTCCCGGTGGCCTGTCACTTTAATTATCCGCTCCACTCCCACTCTGACCTCACCGTCCTCGGCCTCTTGCATTGTTCCATGGAAGCTCAGCGTAAGCTTGAGGAACAGCACCTCATCTTTCGTTTAGGCACTCTACAGCCCTCTGGACTCAACATAGAGTTCAACAATTTCAGATCATAACCTCGGCCCCTATCACATTTATATATATATATTTTTTTATCCACCCTTTTGTTTGGCCTTTTTTTCTTCCCTCCCAGAAGCTGGCAGCTGTCCTTCATTCTACCAGCGCATTTCACACTTCATCTAGCCTCAACCTGTCACATTACCACCTCCTCTTGCCTTGAATATCTCTTAATGTCTCTTAATCTCTCCTGCTTTCTATCCTACCACTGACCTTCCCTTTTGTTCTTTCATCTCCTCCCCCTTTTCCCAGCTTTATACTTGCTTTAAATCTATTTCATTTCCTGCTTTTTTCCAGTTCTGACGAAAGGTCTTCGACCTGAAACGTTAACTCTGTTTCTCTCTCCACGGATGCTGCCTGGCCTGCTGAGTTTTTCCAGCGTTTTCTGTTATTATTTTGGATTTCCAGCAATTGCAGAATTTTGCTATCGTATCAGAGAAGTCTCCCTATTTTATCTTCGCTCTACCCTATTTCCAGTATAGCAATTACATGTTCTACACCAGATACTTTTATGGCCTCTCTGAGTGAAATCACCAAGCTAATGCATAATTGTGGGCAGTTTTCTGCTGTGGGTGCACATCCACTGGGAACGGGGAAGTGACTGGTCATGCTATATTTTTTGATCATCAGGGAACTAGACTTCAATCACATCTATTTGGGCTGGAGCCAGACCCAGGTCCCAGAGGTGAAAGGGGCACATTCGAATAATCCAGTCCCACATCAATCAACTTTTAAAAACTTCTCTGAAATCCTGCCACATTTCTCCAAGACACAACACTTTGATCGGTCCACTGCAGTATTTACAGTGAGTAGCAGCCCCTGTTGTGCAAACTAAACAGAGATAGGACAAGGAGTGACTGCTTAAGTGATGCCCTAAAACAATAAAAATCAATAAAAGCTCATGAGAAGTATTATCTTAGTCTACAGGATGTGGCGCTTTACTCAATACCAAACTTTTACCACCTTCATATTACAGCATTGATAATCCCAACATCAGTGGTGCCGCTGTGCCATGAAAGCTTCGGCATTACCACTGCCGGAGGACAAGTGGTCTTAGAGCTAAGTGGCGTTCCTGGGACATAATGGCACCAACTGGCATCTTTTGTGTGGCATCCAGCCAGAGGGTTAGCAGATGGAAAAAAAACAGGCATGTCATTGGGTCCGCAGAATCCCCTTTCGCATGTCATTCCAGAAGCAAAGGCAGCCTTAGCATATTACAGAACCCACTTTAAAATGTAGATATTCTACAATCTAAATGGGACCTTCGACTGTTGTTTAAATCTGGATCCAAGTTAAGTAAAGATTGATTTTCATAGGAACAGGAGTAGGCCATTCATCCCCCTCGAGCTTGTTCCACCAACTTATTAGCTCATGGTTGATCTGCACATCAACTCCATTTACCTCAGTTCTGATGAAGGGTCATCGACCTGAAGCATTAACTCTGTTTCTCTCTCTCCACAGATGCTGCCTGACCTGCTGAGTATTTCCAGCATTTTCTGTTTTCAACTCCATTTACCCGCCCTTTCTCCATATTACTTGATAGCCTTAACCTAACAAAAATCTATTGATTTCAGTCTTGAAAATGTCAATTGACCCAGCATCCACAGCAATGTTCCTGTTAAGCTGCACGGCCGCACGGCTGCGCAGCGGTCTGGAGGTCCCGCGCTGGCCGCGCAACAGCTTTACAATGGAAAAACCACGCAGGCGCGGAAATTTGAATGGGCTGCGTAGCCTGTTAAAGAGGCCATGCACCCAAAAGAAATTAGAGGGAACATTGATCCACAGCCTTTTGGGGGTGAGAGTTCCAGATTTCCACTACCCTTTGTGTGAAAAAGTGCTTCCTAATTGACCTAGCTCTAATTTTCAGATGATGGCCCTTTGTTCTGGATTGGCCCACCAGAGGAAATAGTTTCTCTGTATCTGCATTATTTTCGATAGAATATTCCCACTGAAAATGCAAAGTGATATTTTCCAAATAATATTCTCAAAAACTAGAGACTAAGGGGGAAAAATTCATCCCCTTAGCGCCTCCCGTTAGCGCCAGTAGATGGGGGCACTAGACCAGTATCACCAAGGCGAGGCGAATCCAGCACCGCATGCCAAATCAGGCCCCACCCCACCGTAGCACCGCCGGTAAGAGGTATTGCCGGGAACGTCAACGCCAGGTAGATCGTGACGTCAGTGAGCGTGCAACGTTCACTGACCGCCCGATTTGCAAAATTGAATCTCGCCACTTACCTCACCGCTTGGAGTAAACACCGACAGGGAGAGCTGGTGTGCAGCACCAGGAAGCCAGCTCCAGAGATATTATTTAAAGGGATCATCAGTAATCACTCGCAGCTGTCAGGTTAGTGCAGTTTTGGTGATTTTTTGTTATCCACTGCAACAGTTTCATTCAGTAATTTCAAGGTTCTTTTGAATCAGGAGTCTTCTGGCAACTAAAAAGTAACTACATTTATTCTTCAAAGATTCAAACTGCTACACTTGGTAACATTAATGGGAGCTATACTGGCAGTCAACCTTGCCCTCCAGGATCTATGGCGGAGGGAGCATAGGCAGCTAGAAATACGGGAACATGTGCACAGAGAGATGAGGAGGGATATCAGGCTCTTACCAGGAGGCCTTACCCTCTGAGGCTATTCCAAGAGCACTTCTCCTACCTTCAATTAAGCGAGGACAGTTCCACTTCACCAAGGAGGTGGTCACAGAACTCTGCCACCTCCTCCAAACAGATCTCCAGCCTCACACCAGGATGACTTAAAGCCCATATCGCCTTTGCTCACCACATCCCCATCATTCCATCCCCCTCGCAGGTCATATCACAGCGCAAAGCTGAAATGAGAGACACCACAAAAGAATGGGCAACACGGTGGCATAGTGGTTAGCACTGGTGCCTCACAGCGCCAGGGACCCGGGTTCAAATCTGATCTCGGGTGACTGTCTGTGTAGAGTTTGCACATTCTCCCCGTGTCTGCGTGGGTTTCCTCCAGGTGCTCCGGTTTCCTCCCACAGTCCAAAAATGTGCGGGTTAGGTTGATTTGGCTATGATAAATTGACCCTTAGTGTTAGGGGGGGATTAAATATGTGGGGTTATGGGGATAGGATGGGATATGTTAGAGGGAATTAAATATGTGGGGTTATGGGGGTAGGGTGGGATATGTGTACTGTGGGGATTAAAGCAGGGACAGGGTACTGGATTTGGATGATCAGCCATGATCGTATTGAATGGTGGAGCAGGCTCGACGGGCCGAATGGCCTACTGCTGCTCCTAGATTCTATGTTTCTATGTAATGGTAAGTGAAGTAATAAATTTATCAAAAAGTAGTGGACACATATTTACACCAAAAATATTTACTTTTCACCCTTGTGCAATCCCTTAGTGCCTCTTGTTACTGTGCCTTTTCCTGCTCTAGTGCTCCTACAAAATGTTGGCCCAACGGCTGCAGCAGGGCTGGTGGAAGGCTGCTGAGTGTCCGTGCGGGAGGCTTCAGATGGCCTTGCAGGATGCCCTTGACCAGCTCTGGGCCTGGAAGGGCCAGCTGTAGACTGCACCACCTCAGGATGGGTGGCAGTAGTCTGGGCTGGCTGGATGACAGGCAGCGACAAGGGCAATGGCAGAGTGGCAGTGGTGGGAGCAGGAATGCTGTCATCCTGAGAGAGGTCATGATGCGGAGATGCCGGTGTTGGACTGGGGTGGACAAAAATGAGAAGTCGCACAACACCAGGTTATAGTCCAACAGTTTTATTTGAAATCACAAGCTTTCGGAGCTATCGATCGCCCCTTCCTCAGGTGAAGTAAAGAGATACAGAATCGCCAAAGCATATATAGATAGAGAACAATGCATGTGTTACTTACAAAAGCAGACGACTACATTTAAATCACCCTGACTGTTTATCTGCCGAGGTGTGACAAAAGGCAATCAGGTCACATCAAAGACATAGCAAGATACAACTGAGACAATGAGGTGGAGCCACAGGGGGTCCAATGTGTCAAAAGCCGCAGTATGGGAAACGATAAACTTTAAAATTTTTACTTTTTACTGGGAATCACATCTGTTAACAAGCCAACGACGACTCGAGTCTGGATCACGTCATGTATCGTGACATAAACCCAAGATCCCGGTTGAGGCCGTCCTCATGAGTGCGGAACTTGGCTATCAGTTTCTGCTCGATGATTTTGCGTTGTGAAAGGCGGACTTAGAAACACACGACAACGCAAAATCATCGAGCAGAAACTGATAGCCAAGTTCCGCACTCATGAGGACGGCCTCAACCGGGATCTTGGGTTTATGTCACGATACATGACGTGATCCAGACTCGAGTCGTCGTTGGCTTGTTAACAGATGTGATTCCCAGTAAAAAAGTAAAAATTTTAAAGTTTATCGTTTCCCATACTGCGGCTTTTGACACATTGGACCCCCTGTGGCTCCACCTCATTGTCTCAGTTGTATCTTGCTATGTCTTTGATGTGACCTGATTGCCTTTTGTCACACCTCGGCAGATAAACAGTCAGGGTGATTTAAATGTAGTCGTCTGCTTTTGTAAGTAACACATGCATTGTTCTCTATCTATATATGCTTTGGCGATTCTGTATCTCTTTACTTCACCTGAGGAAGGGGCGATCGATAGCTCCGAAAGCTTGTGATTTCAAATAAAACTGTTGGACTATAACCTGGTGTTGTGCGACTTCTCATTTTTATCCTGAGAGAGGACAGCAGGTTCTTGCTCCACTGACCCACTGCCACTCCCCCGGGGCAGCACCTCAGCATCCCTAGCAATCTGTTGGAGCACAGATTGCTGGCCTGCTGCGACACCGTGAAAGCCCCGGTCGACGGTGGTAAACCCAGCCACGATGGCAGCAGTCAGAGCTTGCGTGGCATCAAGCTGAGACTGCATGAGAGCAGTCTGAGATTGGATGCCACCAACCATAGACTGCATTACAGCACTAAGACGTTGTGTTGCTTCCGCCTGTGCTGCAATGGAAGCTGCCAGATCACCCATCACATGCAGTATCAGGTCTGGATCACCACGGTCTCTCTGGGAGTCTACCATCCTTTCCAGACTGGAAATGATGGGCTCCTGGGTGTGCTCAGAGCCTTGTGCAATGTTGGAGGCAAACTCCTCCATGCTCCTTACCATTGCCGAGAGGCTCTCGGGCACCTTTGCCATTGCACCTACCATCTCTGTGTGCATGCCCATCATGCTTCTTCAAAGCGCCTCCCCATCGAGATCCTCATCTGACTCCTGTGCAGTAGAACTCGTGCACGAACTCATCCTCCAGGAGCTGGCCCCTGAGCTACCCTTTCCCCCTGGCCTTGCTGCAGCCCACTCGTCCCCGGTGCCTCACCCTGTGCAGAGCCCACTACTATACTAGCCTCTAAAGAATGTGTAGTGCCAGTATCTGAGCTGGTGTCTGCGGGTGAGACATGCAGTGACGCGGTGTGTTCTTCTTCCTCCTCTTCTCAGGCTGCTCAGGTGCTTGCTGATTATCTGAAAGCATAAAGGCACAAGAGTTGGGTTAAGGTGAGGCGAGGGGGGCAGGAAGAGAGAAATGCATGCATACAGCATGATTAGGTGGAAAGTGCGAAACGCTTTTGGGGGATGAGGGGGAAGTGGGATGTGAGAAGAAGGAGGAGGGATGAACATACCGTTGTTGTCCCCAATGGGGTCAATGTCACCAGTGGCCACACGCCCACCACTTGGCCCCCAGTGATTTGCAGCACTTGATTCTCAAACGCAGACAGTGATTGGGTGTCGGCTTGTCTCCCACCTGTGTGCTCCTGCTCCCTCCTGTTGTGAGCCACCTTGGCCTGCAAGAGAAAGGAAAGTATGTGAGTGAGTGTGGATCAATGTGTTTGGGTGATGTGCCTGCCATAGTTGAATAGCTGTCATTGTGTGCGATGTGGGTGTGAGTGTTGGTAGGTAGAGATTGTTGGTGGGTGAGTGCTGGGGGTGTGGTGCTTTGGGCAGTGTGTGAAGACTGTGGTACAGATGGTGGTATGTAGCATTTGTTGAAGTATTCACTCACCCTGACCACCTGAGTGAGGTCGTTAAATTTCTTCCTGCACTGTGTGTGGATCCTGGGGACCACAGTGCTGCCTGAGATGTGCTGTGCTACCTCCCTCCACATGGTGTGGAAGACTTGTGGCGAGGGCCTCCTGCCACTTGCTGGGTAGAGCACCACCCTCTGTCTCTCCACAGTGAAAACCAATGCCTCCAATGCTTCATCGGAGAATCTGCGGGCTCTCTCCCTGGGGCGTGGACCTGCCATGAGCACACCTGGTTCAGTCCTCTGGCACCTTCTCCTTGTTCTGCTTCTGCTTGTTGAGGCAGCTGCACAGCCAGCAATGCTGGGAATGAGGTGCTGCAGCATCAATGAACCTCCCCTTTAAGTAGTGAAACGAGCCTGTGGCAATGATGAGTTGCGATTAGACTGCACCCGATATTGGTCCACCCTTTGAGTGTAACGCCAATGGGCTTGGATTTTAAGACTTGATTTAGGCCTCCAATCATTTTATTGAGCTGTGAGCACAAACTTTTCATGCAGTCTAAAGCATTTGCGCCTGGCACAAATTCTCCAACTTTTCTACCGACACCGCCCATTCCTGGGCTATAACGAATTTCTAGCCCTAAAGGTTTAAATCATGCCACTAAGACTCATTAGATCCGAGCATGTCAGAATGTATTGAAATACTATCGATATGAGAAACAAGAATCAAAAGGGAATATTTCATTCTTTATTCAAAAAATTGGTTACTTTTGAATCATTGGACTTTTTTTCAATGAGTACTATTAAAGTTCCAGTACTTCCAATACAGATTTTCAGGGTGATGCTATGAGTGGTAGAATACAGGGTATTATTCTTACATTGACTGTGGAGCCACATCTGTTGCTCTTGTTATAATTAGATGTCTTTGGTCAGTGAGGTTAGGAAGGAATTGAATGTTAGATATTACTGGCACTGAAATGGGAAAATTTGGAGGATAATATTAGACTTGGATAAAGATTATGATGAAGGTTATCCAGTGAAATGTTATATAATGGGAAAAAATATGGAGTGATTGGGGATGCTTGGGTCAGAATGATGCTTGAATCTTATTTTTATTTGTGCAGTGATTTCTTAATCCTCCCTACCCTTCCAAATTGGATCCCCCACATTCACAATATTGTTCATTTGTGGGTTCTGATGTTGCTCTAAACGGTCCACAGGTGGGCTCTGAAATTGGGAGTCCCACAATCCAACATAAGGGACCGTCCAATGACCCCAATGTGATCGCATCAGAAAGCCCCAGATCAGCCCACTTCATAATTGCTGGGTGGGGCAAAGATGCCTGTCCCAACACCAAATGGTTACTTAAGCTGGTTGGCCAAGAAATATGTGGGAGGTACTGAGGAAGCACTTAAGCGCACACACAGCATGCTGCATTTATGGCGGGACTGCTCTTAAAGCAGAACCAATCTGAAGGCATGGATCAAAAAGGAACCAGGAAGAAGAGAGCCTTCTCGGAGAGTAATGTAAACATTATTCTGAAATTAGGCACGAAGGGTTGGGATGGAATATTGGCAGTGCATGGCAAAAGAACTGCCAATACAGCAGCCAGGACAATGTGAAAGAAGGTGGCAAAGTAAGTGAGTGGCATTTCTTTAGGACCCCTCTCCTATGCATAGTGAGGTTTAATGATCTCACAAGGCCAGCAGAAGTCAGTGTTTTAACGGCAAGCTTCCTTTACTGTATATTTGGGACATTTCAGACAGTAGACCTATATTTACGCTAAAAGTTCATTCACAAATCTAAGGGCATCACCCTGTACAACAAATGATCAGGAGTGACACCCGCATATAGAGGGATTCAATTCAATTGATACGGGTTCCTGCTATGCAGGCATGCCCATTGACACCTCACTATTTCTGTGGGAATTCCTTAAGTGAAGTGATGAGAATTCTTAAATAATTGTCAAATGAAGCAGTCTGTGACTTGCAATAACAAGCATTCTTCTGTCATGCAAGAAAAATTTGTGCACAATTCCCAATGACGGGAGGAGGGAGGAGGAATAGCAGGAGGAGAAGGCAAAGCAAATCCTGGGAACTCACTCAGCTAATGATACAGGGGATGGAGATATGGGAGGGTCTGCACCCACAGATGACTTGTGCTGACCAAGTACTAATGGTCAAAGAGCAGGAATGGTTTTTCTTTTTTTGAGGCTCATAATCTGAGGAGATCCTTACATGAGCCTTACAGGAAGGATAAAGTGGACAGCAGGAAACTCATTACATTTCTCATTCTTCTTGTCTCCACAGAAGCCAGAAGCAAGAAAGATTCTGCTAAGAGATAGAAGAAACAAGAAAGATTCTGCTAAGAGATAGAAGAAACAAGCAACAGAACCCTCAACATCTGGCACTACAGCAGAAATTGGCCCACTCCATCATGAACCCTAATGCTTGCACTCACCAGCCCAAACAGGTTAACTTGAGACGAAATAGATAGTCAGGATGAGAAGATGACATTGGGTGATTGGTAACTCACAAGGAAGCTGGGGATGAAGTACTCGAGATGGAGCAGGATGCACTTGAGTGGAGACTTAGCAGTTATCAGACAATACCAACAACAACAACTTGTATTTATATAGCACCTTTAACGTAGTAAAACATTCCAAGGAGCTTCATAGCAGCGTTATCAAACAAAATTTGACACCGAGCCACATTAGGAGATAGATAGATTCTAGACGCAAAAGCTGTCAAGGGGTATGGGGAGAGAGCGGGAATATGGTATTGAGATAGAGGATCAGCCATGATCATAGATACATAGATACATAGATACATAGAAGATAGGAGCAGGAGTAGGCCATCCGGCCCTTCGAGCCTGCTCCGCCATTTAATGAGATCATGGCTGATCCTCCAATTCAGTATCCCGTCCCCGCCTTCTCTCCGTAACCCTTAACCCCTTTTGCCTGTAGAAATATATCTAATTCCCTCTTAAATATATTTAATGAGCTGGCGTACACTGCCCTCTGTGGCAATGAGTTCCACAGGTTCACCACCCTCTGAGTGAAGAAATTCCCCCTCATTTCTGTCCTAAATGGTTTAGCCCTTATCCTTAAATTATGTCCTCTAGTTCTGTTCTCACCCGCCAAGGGAAACATTCCTTCTGCATCTAGTCTGTCTAGACCTGTCAGAATTTTATACACTTCTATGAGGTCCCCTCTCAATCTTCTAAACTCCAGTGTGTACATCCCTAAACTACATAGTCTCTCCTCATAGGTCAATCCCGCCATTCCTGGTATCAGCCTGGTGAATCGCCGCTGCACCCCCTCCATGGCAAGAACATCTTTCCTCAGATGAGGCGACCAAAACTGTACACAGTACTCGAGGTGTGGTCTCACCAGTGCCCTGTACAGCTGCAGCAAGGTATCCCTGTTCCTGTATTCCAACCCTTTTGCTATGAAGGCCAGCATACCGTTTGCCTTCTTGATCGCCTGTTGCACCTGCATGCTCGCCTTCAGTGACTGGTGTACAAGAACACTCAGGTCTCTCTGTACTTCCCCCTCTCCCAATTTATTGCCATTTAAATAATAATTTGCCCTCCCGTTCCTGCACCCAAGGTGGATAACTTCGCACTTGTCCACATTATAGTGCATCTGCCATTTATCTGCCCAATCACCCAGTCTGTCCAAATCGCTCTGTAGCTTCCTGGTCTCCTCCTCTGAGCCCACCCCCCCTCCTAGTTTAGTGTCGTCTGCAAATTTGGAAATGCTGCATCCGACTCCCTGATCCAGGTCATTAATGTAAATTGTGAACAGCTGGGGACCCAGGACAGATCCCTGTGGTACCCCACTTGTTACTGCCTGCCATTCAGAAAATGAGCCGTTTATTCCAACTCTCTGTTTTCTATCTGACAGCCAGTTCTCTATCCACGTCAATACTTTCCCCTTTATCCCATGAGCTTCAATTTTCCCTGCTAATCTTTTATGTGGGACCTTATCGAAGGCCTTTTGGAAGTCCAGATACACCACATCTACTGGCTCTCCCCCATCTATTTTACCAGTTACTCCCTCAAAAAATTCCAATAGATTAGTCAAGCACGATTTACCCTTTGTAAATCCATGTTGACTCTGTCCTATCCTGTCCCCATTTGCTAAGTGCTCCGCTATTTCATCCTTAATGATGGACTCCAGCATTTTGCCCACAACTGATGTAAGGCTTACAGGTCTGTAATTACCTGCTTTTTCCCTACCCCCCTTTTTGAATAGTGGGGTAACGTTAGCTACCCTCCAATCCATGGGCACTGTTCCCGAGTCTAATGAATTCTGAAAAATCATACTTAGTGCATCCGCTATCTCTAGGGCCACCTCCTTCAGCACCCTAGGATGCATGTTATCAGGCCCTGGGGATTTGTCCGCCTTCAATCCCTTTAGCTTCCTTAACACCATATCCTTAGAGATATTGACTTGCGTCAGTTCCTCCTTTGCAAATGTCCCTATTTTTCCCGATATCCCAGGGAGGTTTTTTGTGTCTTCCTTCGTAAAGACTGACCCAAAGTATGCATTCATATTGAATGGCGGAGCAGGCTCGAAGGGCCGAATGGCCTACTCCTACTCCTATTTTTCTATGTTTCTATGAGATATTAGGACAGGTGACCAAAAGCTTAGCCAAGAGGTAGGTTTTAAGGAGCGCCTTAAAGGAGGAGAGAGAGGTGGAGAGATGGAGAGGTTATGGGAAGCACAGCCGCCAATGGTGGCGCAATTAAAATCGGGGATGGGCAAGAGGCCCGAATTGGATTAGATGGTGATCTCAGGGTTCCTGCCACTAAAAGGCAGATGCTTGTAGAGCATTAGAACCATATGAAGGTGCTGCAAACATTGGCAGCAGAGTCCAATGCCATCTTTTGTGGCACTATCAGAAAGGGCTCTGTACAATGCAGAGCATCCTGAAGTGAGTGGAAGTTCCAGAATCATCTGCACACATTCCACAGAATAAAGAGGCCGCCTGATACCTGACTGCATGGATATATTGAGGAATGACCTTCTCAGACTATACATCCAGATCTGGTATCTGTAGGAGGGTCAATATCTCCTGCAGTGCTGCCTTATAAGCCTGGCTTCTCTGGTTGACTGCTCCTCCTCCTCCAACAAATAAATCATAAAGAGGGGAATCCCCATGGGAAAAAAACATTTTGCAGCCATTCCCTTCATTTGACGGAAACAAGAAATAGTTTCCATGGAAAGTTCCAAATGAAACTCAGAGCATAAAAAATAAAGAGCAAAAAAAATTGACAAAAGACCAATCCAAATTCAAATTATGAGCCTCTACCTAGCAGCATACTGAAACATAGCAATTCATCTTTAAGATCCCATTATCAGTCTTTCTCAGCTGCCATTCCAAGGTACCCCTGTTTTGTATTGGTATATGCTAGATCAGTGGATCCTAGGTAATCAATGAAGGAGTTTAAGTCTGATGCAGTTGGGTGTTCCTCCAATTGGTGGGTTAGCTGTGGAGCAGCACTGTCACCCGCTCACATGACTCCATTTGGGCATATAATTGGCAAATTAATTTCAACCTAAATAAGTGTGAGATATTACATTTTGGTAAGAAAAATAAGGAGATCACACGTTACTTGGAAACTGTGGGCTGGATTTTACCAGCCCTGAGGAGACGGGTTTGGAGTGCTGGGAAAGTCAAAAAGAATGAGAGAGGGTCCCGAACCCGCTCCCAACCCGCCTCCAACCAATCTTCCTGGAGTCGGGTCCCTGATTTGCACAGGGACCTGACTCCTAGCACGGGAAGATAATTATAGCCACTTAACTGCCTGTTAACAGGTAGTTAACAGGCAGTTAAGAGGCTTTTCCCAATTTTTCTACTGCTGCTGCGGGCTTCCCAACATCTGAATTTTGCGCCCAGAGAGACTGTTTCCACTTGTGGGGAAGAGCAAAACTAGTGGCCATCAATATAAGATAGTCACCAAGAAATTAAATAGGGAATTCAGAAGAAACTTCTTTACCCAGGGAGTGGTGAGAATGTGGAACTCGCTATCACAGAGGGTAGTTGAGGCGAATAGTAGAGATGCATTTAAGGGAAAACTAGATAAGCATATGAGAGAGAAGGGAATAGAGGGATATGCTGATAGAGTTAGATGAGGAAGAATGGGAGGAGGCTCGAGTGGAGCATAAACGCCGGCATGGACTGGTTGGGCCGAATGGCCTGTTTCTGTGCCGTATATCCTAGGTAATTCTGTGTAATAATTTAAGAGTGGCAGGGCCATAAAGCTGGCTGGCGATTTTTTGGCAGGAAAATTCTGGTGCAATGTTAGGTTTTGAGGCGGTTGACATTTGTGCTCCATTTTTAGTCAGAAGTTTGTGGGTTCAAGTCCCACTCCAGAGACTTGAGCACAAAAATCGAGGCTGACACTCCAGTGCAGTGCTGAGGGAGTGCTGCGCTGTCGGAGGTGCCGTCTTTTGGCTGAGATGTTAAACCGAGGCCCCGTCTGCTCTCTCAGGTGAACGTAAAAGATCCCATGGCAATATTTCAAAGAACAGCAGGGGAGTTCTCCCCGGTGTCCTGGCCAATATTTATCCCTCAACCAACATCACAAAAAAACAGATTATCTGGTTATTATCACATTGCTGTTTGTGGGAACTTGCTGTGCGCAAATCGGCTGCTGCATTTCCTACATTACAACAGTGACTCCACTTTAAAAGTACTTCATTGGCTGTAAAGTGCTTTGGGATGTCCGGTGGTCGTGAAAGGCACTATATAAATACAAGTCTTTCTTTCTTCTTTCTATTTGACTCTGTTTACCGCTCCCAAATGAGCAGTAACTCAAAGGAAAATCCTCCCCATGGATGACGCCCTGGACTAAACCCGCCATTTGCATGGCTGCACCTTGGATACTGTGGACACATCTTACACCTTCCCTCACTTTAACGGAGTGCAAAACCAAAATATGCTCTTTGACTCCCAAATTCCCACACTTGCCCCCGGAGATGGATTTCCCAGGTTTACAACATAGCAAACCAGCAGAAGTTTAGGCCTACAGACTTCGATTTGTTGGCAGGCTAGCGGCAGAGCAGGCATACCGCCCGTCAATATGAATCCACCGCTAAACCACTGCAATTTCCTCCGGGGGCCCTGCTTTGCTACGCAGGGAGGGTTTGGAGCGGCAATGCCGCTCCTGATTGGTTAACCACCGCGGGGAGGGAGGGAAATACAGTTCAAGGGCAGCAGGAGCCTCAGAGGTATCAGCAGCTGGAAGAGGTCACGGAATCTCGCACACATCCCTGGGAGGTCCTTTTGGCAGAAGTCAAGGCCAGAAGAGGAAGATTGTGGGGCACTGAGGGCAGGAAGCCCCATGAGAGGATGGCGCAGCTTGTCCGAAGGGAGGTGGCAGAGGCATTCAGTGCAACTTCCACTGCCCCAAGAATTCTCCCACAGGCCCCGGTTGTATCTCCGAGCAGGTTCTGGACATGTGGGATGCGAGGGGAGTTGGAAACTCACCCGCCACTCCGGAAATGTGGCCCGAGGTATTTTTACTCCCAGACCTCATTTAATTCCCGCTGACCGAATTCCTGCCCATCAACATAAGTTAGGTGGCAGGATCGGCTTCTGGGGCCATCTCTTCGGGAAGAGTGGGGGAGTCCAAGGTAGGGGAAGCCTAAGCTTTACTTTGGGGCCCAGAGGATCACCCCTGCTCCTCCTGGTCCCACAAGGAAAGTTTAAAAAAAAGCTTACCTGTTTGGGCCTCATCAGGTACCCAGCTCCTCTTCCTGCTGTCTTCACCTGGGGGGCGGGGGGACAACCCAGAGCAGTTCACGTCAGCAGTTAAAATTGCAGTTGTGTCAGGTACCATTATTGGGACTTGACATGCTCATGTAAAGTAGGACCCTGCCGGCTTTGGACCGGTGTCCTTGCTGCCTGCTCAGTAGAGCAGGTTAAAATTCAGAACGGTGTGTTCTTGGCAGCTTTCTGGCAACTAAGTAACTTGGGCAATTTTAACTGCCCACCCGCCCAGTTTGCGCTGAGCGGGTAGGGTTAAAATAACCCTCGGAAGAGGATCAGTGACCTCACATGGGCAGCTAAATTAAGCCTAGGCACTCTTGCCAATACATACACTCTCAGACAGCCTCACTTCATTCGCTCAGGGCTGTGGAGGCTGAGTAGTTTGAGTATATTCAAGGTTGAGATAGATAGATTTTTGGACTCATGGGGAATCAAGGGATGTGGGGATCGGACGGGAAAATGGAGTTGAGGTCAAAGATCAGCCATGAGCTTATTGAATGGTGGAGCAGGCTCGAGGGGCTGTATGGCCGACTCCTGCTCCTAATTCTTATGTTCTTGTGCGTTTCTCTCTCAGCATCTAGGAGTCAAAGTAACTCATTTCTGCCAATAAACATTGGGCCGGAAATTCGGCTCCCTGGCTTCCCGCGGGTGCAAGGATCCCGCGCGCACCTACCTACCGCGCCTGCCGTTGACCTCTGGGCCCACGGGGACTTCAGCTCCTGGGCCTCCCCCAACTGCCGGCGCGCAGTGCTTGCGTGTCCCAGGGGCGCAGTTAGTGCGATGCGTCCCCTGGGATCACGTGGGCCATGGAGAGCCAATGGCAGCAGACCATCTTTCATTCATAGATTTGACAGGAAGGCCTGTCAAATCAACATCTCTAAAACTACAAATAATTTTTTTTTTTAACTCACATTTTTTAAATAACTATAAATTACATTAATTAACTATTTTAAACAAAAATTAAAATTTTTGAAAAAATTAATTACATTTTTTAATGGGGCTGAAACTAAACTTACCTTTCTTTAAAGTAATTAAAAAAGATAAATCTGTGAAAAAAATGTTTAAATTTTAATAAAATCAACACTTACCTTGTTAAAAGAAGGCCTTGCGCATCCTTTTTAAAAGTGTATCTTCTCCGTGCTTACCTTCACGGGGGAACCTGTAAAAAAATCCGAAGTGCGAGGCGAACACGCTGGCCCTCCGGCATGCGCGTTCGACCTCTGAACCCCTTTCCTCAGGGGAACGGAAGTGCCGGTTTCCCGCGCATGCGCAGTGCATGCAAGAAACCGGCACTTTCGTTCTGTCCATGGGTGAGTACACAGTGCGTACTCACCCGACAACAGCCGAATTTCTGCCCCACTATCTCCCTCATGGGCTAGCGTTAGCCTTCAAGGACACCATTTAAAGGGAGAATGCACTTCCACTTCTCAGCATCCTGGGATGCATGCACTTATATGGGCAAAAGTGACTATGCCATTCACGTGCCCTTGACATTGTCTTCTCTCCCTGCAAAGGAAAAGATGGCCTGCAACCAGCCCCAGAGAGATGTAACTGGGGGAGGAGCAACAGCACTGAAAACCCTGAGCGCACATGAAGAGGAGGCATTGCACATTGTGGGCAGTCAGAGAGGGGAATCTGTGGGAGATGAGGTCGGAGGTGACGTGGCAGCAGAAGATTGGTAAAAGTTGAGAAATGCTCATCATAGGTAGTGCCAGCTTTATGGGCTTTCTCAAAGCATTGCCATGCCCTAACACTGAGCAAATATCACTGTGTGCACTGCTTAACAAGCTCTTCTGTGTTTCACACCAGAGGGGTGCCTTGGAGGGACAGGCCAGCCAAGACAATGACCACCTAGGCACTTCCTCTGGGGGAATTAGCTGCTGGAACCACAACCTCAACTGCGGCCAATTCCTCACCAACTGCATCACGGCACCTTATTGTCCAAGCACCAGCCCAGAGACAACCACTCAGATGAAAGTAACGAGTGAGTCAGAAGGGATGCCATTGGGTGAAACACTGAGCACCTGGGAGATTAAGGACCTGGGTGTGGAAGAGGAGGAGAGGGCCATTCACCTGTTTCCTGAAATGATGTCCAAGCTAAACAACATAAAGTGGGAAATTCACCAGATCCGCCAGGGGAACTTCGATGCACATGTGGCGGAAACTCCGCGTGGAAATGGTCCGTCCGTCAAAGTAACACCGGCGGAGGTTCAAGGAATTTCCCAGCCAGACTGTCGAACGCTATAGAATACAGCAGAGTAAAGATAGCAGCAACATGTCTGTGTCTGTCACACATTCAGTGAGAAATGGAAAATTCTCAGCTTTTATTATTTTTGGACATGGTACAAAAATGCTGCCTTGGTGTCCAAAAAAGGGAAAATATTCACACACCACAATATTCAGCAGTTGCCGCCAGTGTCCAATTCTATTCTGGTAACACATGTGGAAGCAAAGAGTTCTGTGAATCCAAATTAACCCACTCAGTTTCACTCTTTTTTTTCTTTCATGTTTTCTCTTTCTGTCTCCTGGCAGTTTCCATCCTGGCCGAGGTAGGATTCGGCAGGCACCTGTCGTCCTCTCATACCTCACTCAAATGGCCATACTTCGTCTGAGAGTCTAGACTATTCAACCTCGGAGGGCACAGCCAAGCAGATCTCTTCAGACCTGGCATCCGCAAGCATAAACACTGTCCAGCAGGACTCACTGGATAACTATCAAGAGCAGGGACCCTAGTCTTTCCTTCCCCTAGTTCAAGGGTGCTCCCCTACTACTGTTCCAGCTCAGCGATCAAATTGAGAACTTCTGGTCTATATAGGTTACTACCAGGCAGAGCCGTTGTACACTGGGCCATCAGGGATGCAGCCTGTTTCCATTTTAAACTGGATCAGTTCAATCCAGGACCAATAATGTAGATATCACAGTACGGAATCTGAGGACCCGATTTTAACTCTCCCCATCTGGCAGAAGCCGAACGGGAGGGGGGCAATTGAAATGAGGGCAGCGACTTATCCCGTCTGATCCCACTGCCTTCTCGCTGTGTCCCGATGTTAACCTGGGCTTTTGAGCAGTATGACAGCGGGGTCCTTTCTTTAAATATGCAGATCGGGTCGCGATGATGTCATCGGGACCTGACTGCAATTTTAGTCGGATGCCTGAGCGGGGGGAGTAGTGACGGCTTCCCCGTCAGGCCAGACCTGTCGGGAGGCGGACCCTGGGCCAGAACAGGCCCAGCAAGGTAAGTTTTAAAATGTTAGCTCAGGTTTCAGGTTGTCAGCTGGGTAGCACACTCGCCTCTGAGTCAGAAGGTTGTGGGTTCATAGTCCCACTCCAGGGTCTTGAGCACATAAAGCTAGGCTGACACTTCAGTGCGGTGCTGAGGGAGTGCGGCACTGTCGGAGGTGCCGTCTTTCGGATGAGACGTTAAACCAAGGCCCCGTCTGCTCTCTCAGGTAAAAGATCCCACAGCACTATTTCGAAGAAGAGCAGGGGAGTTATCCCTGGTGTCCTGGTAAATATTTATCCCTCAATCCACATAGCAAAAACAGATTATCTGGTCACATTGCTGTTTGTGGGAGCTTGCTGTGTGCAAAATAGCTGCTGTGTTTCCCACATTACAACAGTGACTTCATTGGCTGTAAAGTGCTTGGAGATGTCTGGTGGTTGTGAAAGGTGCTATATAAATGCAGGCCTTTCTTTCCGTGTGGGCCAGGAGGGCTCCTCTGCACCTCACACAGATGCCCTTGGGCCTCTCTTGCCCCGGAACTCCCAAGGGTCCCCGGCTATGGCCTTCTGCCCGCTCCAACCTGCGGATCTGGCTGCGTTTGGGCAGGTCACTAAGAACATTTATGGAAATGAAGCCCGGCCGTTAAGATCGGCCTCCATGTCCCCAGACTCCCCGCCCACTGCAGGGCTTTCGCGCACTGTACCCGCAATCGGGGCCCTGAGTGTCAGCTCCTTCTGTGGAGCTACCTAATACAGGATGATTTTGGATCACAAGTTCAAACTAACTAGATTCAAAGGAATGATACCTTTCAACGTGGTCTTCCATAATGCTGCTCTTAATAGTTTCAAGACTCATTATAGATTAGCTACCGTCAGAAGATTCATAAACTGGTGGACTAAAAAGTGGGTCATGTAATCACATTTTTAAAATAAGGAGTAAAAGAAAGAAAAACTTGCATTTATATAGCGCCTTTCACGACCTCAGGATGTCCCCAAACACTTTACAGCCAATAAAGCACTTTTGATGGGTAGTCGCTGTTGTAATGTAGGAAACGCGACAGCCAATTTGTACACAGCAAGCTCCCACAAACAGCAATGTGATAATGTATCCCAGGCTGTTAAGCGAAGCAAAAGAGGAAATAGCAGAGGCCCTGACCATCATTTTTCAATCCTCTCTGGCTTCAGGTGTGGTGCTGGAGGACTGGTAATGTGGTACCCTTGTTTAAAAAGGAAGAAAAGGATAGACCGAGTAATTACAGGCCAGTCAGCCTAACCTCGATGGTGGGAAAATTATTGGAAAGAATTCTGAAGGACAGGATAAATCTTCATTTAGAAAGACACGGATTAATCAAGGATAGTCAGCACGGATTTGTTAAGGGAAGGTCGTGTCTGACAAACTTGATTGAATTTTTTGAGGAGTTAACAAGGAGGGTAGATGAGGGTAGTGCATTTGATGTAGTGTATATGGACTTTAGCAAGGCTTTTGATAAGGTTCCACATGGCAGACTGTTCACGAAGTTAAAAGCCCATGGGATCCAGGGCAAAGTGTCAAGTTGGATTCAAAACTGGCTCGGAGACAGGAAGCAGAGGGTAATGGTTGATGGGTGTTTTTGTGACTGGAAGGCTGTTTCCAGTGGGGTTCCGCAGGGCTCAGTACTAGGTCCCTTGCTTTTTGTGGTATATATCAACGATCTTGACTTGAATATAGGGGGTATGATTAAGAAGTTTGCAGATGATACTAAAATCGGCTGTGTGGTTGATACTGAAGAAGGAAGCTGTAGACTGCAGGAAGATATCAATAAATTGGTCAGGTGGGCAGAACAGTGGCAAATGGAATTCAATCCAGAGAAGTGTGAGGTAATGCATTTGGGGAGGGCTAACAAGGAAAGGGAATACACATTAAATGGTAGGACACTGAGTAGTGTAGAGGAACAAAGGGACCTTGGAGTGCATGTCCACAGATCCCTCAAGGTAACAGGCCAGGTAGATAAGGTGGTTAAGAAGGCATACGGAATGCTTGCCTTTATTAGCTGTGGCATAGAATACAAGGGTAGATGAGACTACGCTGAGAGACTCTGCCGTCGTACCTCTCGCACACTCCTCAACCATCTCGTACACCAGCTCTACAGCAAACGCCACAACCTCGAAACCAAGATAGAGTCCATGCTCTCAGCCTGTGCTCAGGACACAGCAGACCAGTTACGAGACACCACCAAACAGACGAGGCAACGGAACTACGCTGCCTACATGCGCATCAAGAACAGGAAGCTTGAGAAACTCGGCATCACCACCAGCAGCAACCAAGCCTCCCCCGGTACCACGGCTGCAACCACAGGGAAGTCCATCGTCAACTTGTCCGACCATACCCTTCAACCAGACGAAATCGAAGTTCTCGCCCTAGGGCTCAAGTTCTGCCCAACCACCAAAATGGACCCCATCGGTCTCGCGGCAGACACGGAGGAATTCATCAGGAGAATGAGGCTCCGGGAATACTTCCACAAATCCCAAGATGTCAGCAACAAACCCAATGAGACAATCAATGATCCAGAACAGCAGACAGAGGGACTCGCAGTGCAGCAACCGAAGAAAAAAGAGTCAAACTGGACCCCTCCGGAGGGTCGCTGCCCCAAGCTTGACATGTATGCTCAAGCTGTCAGGAGATGCATCAACGCCAGATTCATCAGCCGCACTCACAAGACAGTCCAGAATGTCACCCGAGCACAACGCAATGCCATCCACGCTCTCAAGACCAACCGCAACATTGTCATCAAACCAGCGGACAAAGGAGGAGCCATCGTCATACAGAACAAAACGGACTATTGTAAAGAAGCATACCGACAACTGGACAACCAGGAACACTACAGACAGCTACCCGCAGATCCGACCAAAGAACACACCCGCCAACTCAATAGACTGATCAAGACCTTCGATCCAGACCTTCAAAACATCCTACGCGCTCTCATCCCACGTACTCCCCGCGTGGGAGACTTCTACTGCCTCCCAAAGATACACAAAGCCAACACACCCGGACGTCCTATCGTATCAGGCAATAGAACCCTGTGTGAGAACCTCTCTGGATACGTCGAGGGCATTCTGAAACCCATCGTACAGGGAACCCCCAGCTTCTGTCGCGACACTACAGACTTCTTACAGAAACTCAGCACCCACGGACCAGTTGAACCAGGAACACTCCTTGCCACGATGGACGTATCGGCACTCTACACCAGTATCCCCCACGATGACGGCATCGCTGCAACAGCCTCAGTACTCAACACCAACAACAGCCAATCTCCAGACGCCATCCTACAACTCATCCGCTTCATCCTTGACCACAATGTCTTCACCTTCGACAACCATTTTTTTACCCAAACACACGGAACAGCCATGGGGACCAAATTCTCACCCCAATACGCCAACATCTTCATGCACAAGTTCGAGCAAGACTTCTTCACTGCACAGGACCTCCAGCCAACGCTGTACACCAGATACATCGACGACATTTTCTTCCTTTGGACCCATGGCGAAGGATCACTGAAAAGACTACACGATAACATAAACAAGTTCCATCCCACCATCAAACTCACCATGGACTACTCCTCAGAATCGGTTTCATTCCTGGACACACGAATCTCCATCAAAGACGGACACCTCAGAACTTCACTCTACCGCAAGCCCACGGACAACCTCACGATGCTCCACTTCTCCAGTTTCCACCCTAACCATGTTAAAGAAGCCATCCCCTATGGACAAGCCCTGCGAATACACAGGATCTGCTCAGACGAGGAGGAACGCGATGGACACCTACGGACGCTGAAAAACGCCCTCGTAAGAACGGGATATGACGCTCGACTCATCGATCGACAGTTCCGACGGGCCACAGCGAAAAATCGCATAGACCTCCTCAGAAGGCAAACACGGGACACAACCAACAGGGTACCCTACGTCGTCCAGTACTTCCCCGGAGCGGAGAAACTACGCCATGTTCTTCGCAGCCTTCAACATGTCATCGATGACGACAAACACCTCGCTAAGGCCATCCCCACGCCTCCACTACTTGCCTTCAAACAGCCGCCTAACCTCAGAAGTACCATCGTTCGCAGCAAATTACCCAGCTTTCAGGATAACAGCGACCACGACACCACACAACCCTGCCACGGCAAACTCTGCAAGACATGCCAGATCATCAACACAGATACCACCATCACACGTGAGGACACTAACCACCAGGTACATGGTACATACTCATGTGACTCGGCCAACGTTGTCTACCTCATACGTTGCAGGAAAGAATGCACCGCGGCATGGTACATCGGCGAGACCATGCAGACACTGAGACAACGTATGAACGAGCACCGCGCAACAATCGCCAGGCAGGATTGTTACCTCCCAGTCGGGGAACACTTCAGCAGTCAAGGACATTCAGCCTCAGATCTGCGGGTAAGCGTTCTCCAAGGCAACCTTAGAAACACACGACAACGCAAAATCATCGAGCAGAAACTGATAGCCAAGTTCCGCACTCATGAAGACGGTCTCAACCGGGATCTTGGGTTTATGTCACGATACATGACGTGATCCGGACTCGAGTCGTCGTTGGCTTGTTCACAGATGTGATTCCCAGTAAAAAAGTAAAAATTTTCCCAGTAAAAAAGTAAAAATTTTAAAGCTTTTCGTTTTACATACAGACGGCAGCTTTTGACACGTTAGAACCCCTGCGACTACACCTCATTGTCTCAGTTGTATCTTGCTATGTCTTTGATGTGGTACCTTCCTGGCTGACCTGATTAACTTTATCACACCTCGGCAGATAGTCAGGATGATTTAATTTAGTGGTCTGCAATTGTAAGGTACACATGCTTTGTTCTCTATCTATATATGCTTTGGCGATTCTGTATCTATTGACTTCACCCGACGAAGGAGTAGTAAGCTCCGAAAGCTTGTGATTTCAAATAAAACTGTTGGACTATAACCTGGTGTTGATCTTTTTGGTTGGACAAATCAGGTTGGACAAATCAAAATTTACTGTAAATCAATTAAAACTTGAAATGAAACTTAATAAATCAAATCAAAATTTGGAAGTCCGGGGTGACGATGCACTCCAGCCCCCGCGGCGCCCACCGGTCGCGGAAAAACTCAAGCGTGCCGGCGGACACCGCGTGCTCCATCTCCAGGGCCACCCGGGCGCGAACATGGCCGCGGAAGAGAGGCAGGCAATCGGGCCGAACGACCCCCTCGACCGCCCGCTGCCTGGACCAATTAATGGCTTTCTTGGCCAGGCCCAGGAGCAGTCCTACGAGGAGGTCCTCCGACCTACCCGCTCCCCTCCGCACCGGGTGACCGTAGATCAGGAGCGTGGGGCTGAAGTGCAACCAGAAATTGAGGAGCAGCCCCTTCAAATAATGAAAGAGGGGCTGCAACCTCTCACACTCAATATAAATGTGATAGACGGACTCCTCCAGGCCGCAGAAATGGCAAGCAGCCTGGGAGTCCGTAAACCTACTTAAAATCCTATTGCACGGGACTGCTCCGTGCAACACCCTCCAGGCCAAGTCCCCAATAGAACAAGGGAAGACTCCCGCGTAGAGAGCCTTCCAATGGGGACCTTCGCCTCCGCCGGACGGCAGGATGGTACGCCAAGGCGTGTCCGGACGGCAGACGAAGATGGCAAAGTGGAGAGTGTGCAGGAGCAGCCCGTACAGGAAACGCCTCCGTGCGGATTGAAAGGGCACGGAGGGCATTTCTCCGAGAAGGCTCAAGTGGTGAGGCGGCGGCTCCCGAGGGAGGATTCGGGGCCGGGCGCCGATAAGGAATTCCGTCCGAACGGGGGTCAGTTCGGACGGGATCGCCCCACGTGCTTGAGCCTCCTCGACACACCTAGTGGAGACGGGGCCCAGTGCCACTTTTAGCGACTCGATGGCTTTGACCGCGAGCCGGACGTTGACCCAGGACATGCGCCTCGCCAACTCCTCCGGCGCCATCCAGCCCGCTCCTCCGCCAGCGAGCAGGTCCCCGACTCTGGTCACCTTACCGGGCACAGCCCTGCCCTCCGCCAGCCAGCCGAACCCGCGGTCGTGGAGGTGCGGATTCCTGAACAGCGGCTCCCGAAGGACGGCCGCCGCTCCTGACGGGGGAGAACTGCGCTCGGAGGCGACGCTGTTCCAAACCCATAGCAGTTCCTGGTAGAAGACAGGCAGCTCCCGCAGGCTGGCACGCGTGCCACCCACTCTCACAAACAGGAGCTGCGTGTCGTAATTGAGGCCGTGCAGCTGGCGGAAGAAATACGTCGCCAGCGCACGCCACCTAGGAGGATTCTCCACGTACAGGTATCTCTGCAGCGTCTGAAGACGGAAAGTCGCCGCCTGGGTGCGAAGGCACACCAGCGCCTGACCGCCCTCCCTAAGCGGGAGACTCAAAACCGCGGCAGAGACCCAGTGCTTCCTTTTGTCCCAGAAGAAGTCGACGAGCTTCTTCTGCATCTTGGCGACAAACGCAGGGGGAGGGATCAAAGTGACCAACCGGTACCACAACATGGCGGCCACCAGCTGGTTTATGACCAGCGCTCGACCCCTGTAGGACAACACTCGGAGCAGTCCTGTCCAGCGCCCTAGGCGAGCGGTGACTTTGGCCTCCAGCTCTTGCCAGTTCGCCGGCCAGGCGTCCTCGGCCGGGCTGAGGTAGACTCCCAGGTAGAGGAGGTGCGTGGTGCTCCAGGCGAAAGGCCCGAACTCCTCCGGCAGGGAGTCCACCCGCCATGGGCCCACCAGGAGTCCAGAACATTTCTCCCAGTTGATCTTGGCGGAGGATGCGTCCGAGTAAATCTGCTGGCATTCTCGCATCCTCCGCAAGTCGACGGGATCCGTGACCGCGAGGAGCACGTCATCGGCGTAAGCCGAGAGGACCACCTCCACGCCCGGCCCTTGCAGAGCCAGTCCCGTCAACCTCTTCCGCAAGAGGCGCAGGAAAGGCTCCACGCAAACGGCGTATAACTGACCGGACATGGGGCATCCCTGACGCACCCCCCTCCCGAAGCGAAGGGGCGCCATCAAAGACCCGTTAACTTTAATCAGACACTCCGCGGCGGCGTACAGAAGTCGGATCCGGGCGACGAAATGCGTCCCGAACCCGAATGCGCGCAGAGTCCCGAAAAGATACTCGTGATCCACCCTGTCGAACGCCTTCTCCTGATCCAGGGAAAGGAAGGCGACCGACAGACCAGCCCTCTGGGAATGGTGGACCAGGTCCCGGACCAGATGGATGTTATCGTGGATACTCCGGCCCGGGACCGTGTAGGACTGGTCGGGGTGGATCATGCGGGCCAGCACGGTGCCAAGGCGAGCAGACATAGCCCTGGCGAAAATTTTGTAGTCCGTGCTGAGGAGGGAGACCGGGCGCCAGTTCTTAAGTAGGCGGAGATCGCCCTTCTTGGGCAGCAGGACGATGACCGCCCTGCGCCAAGAGAGGGGCATCTCCCCGGTCGCCAGACTTTCCCCCAGGACCCGCGCGTAGTCGTCCCCCAAGACGTCCCAGAACGCCTTGTGGAACTCCACGGTCAGCCCGTCCAGCCCCGGGGACTTGCCCCTCGAGAGCTGGCGCAGGGCGCCGGTCAGCTCCGCCAGGCTTAGCGGAGCTTCTAAATTCTCGGCGCCCTCCGGGCCGACCTTCGGCAGGTCCTCCCACAAAACTCTGCGCGCATCCTCGCTGGACGGATCCGAAGAGAACAGAGCCCCGTAATAGGCCCGGGCCTCCGCGCTGATGCCCTCCGGATCCGAGACCAGAGATCCGTCGTCGGCCAGCAGCCCCAAGAGCTGCTTACGGACCCCCCGTCTTTTTTCCAGCGAGTAGAAGAAGGGGGAGCCGCGGTCCAGGTCCCGCAGGAACTGGATCCGCGACCTCACGTACGCGCCTCGGGACCCGACCAGCTGCAGGTCCTTCAGCGCGCCCTTCTTCTCTTCGTACACCTTCCGCAGGGCCGGGTCCTCGACGACTTGACCGAGACGGGACTCCAGGTCGAGCACTTCTTTCTCCAATCGCCCGACCCGGGCCTCCCGCCTCTTGGTCGACCCCTTCGCGTACTCCTGACAGAAGACGCGGACG
Source organism: Squalus acanthias (assembly GCA_030390025.1). Lineage (NCBI taxonomy): Eukaryota > Metazoa > Chordata > Chondrichthyes > Squaliformes > Squalidae > Squalus > Squalus acanthias. Next base: position 52,817,663 of record CM059442.1, on the reverse strand, counting down.
TGAGCCTTGCCCACGTCCCACCATAGCCTCAAGGAGGGGAAGCCTCCCCGCTTCCTTCTCCAGTCGGCCCAGAACCGGCGAAACGAATCCCGGAACCGCGCGTCCTCCAGCAGCAGGTTGTTAAAATGCCAGTACGCGGACCCCCCCCGCGCGCGCAGCGGAGCGAGCTCCGCCCACACCAGGTGGTGGTCCGTGCACGGCACCGGCCGCATGGAAGCCGCCGGAACGCAGGAGACGTACGCCCGGGAAATGTAAAGGCGGTCGATTCTGGACCTTCCTCCTCCAGACCTCACGCTCGTGAAGGCGCTGGAGTCGGGATGGAGATTTCGCCAGACGTCCACCAAGTCGAAGGACCCGACCAGGTCCCGCAACTTCTCCATCGCCGCCGGGCTTCGCGGGGGACCCGACCGGTCCCGCGCCTCGAGGGTACAATTGAAATCCCCCCCGAGGATGACGCACTCGCCCACGTCGATGGAGCCCAGAAGAGCGGACACTTCTCCGAAGAAGCGCACTTGCTGCGCACCGGTCCGGGGGGCGTACACGTTCACTAAATGGAGCGGCACGCCTCCCAGGCGAACAGTGACCTGGAGCAAGCGGCCCGGCACGTGCTCCTTGACCCTCAAGATCTCCGGCTGAAAATGCGGGGCCAGCAAGACAGCCACCCCGCAGGAATTGTTGGAGAGGTGACTCATGCTGACCCCTCCTTGCCACTCCAGGAGCCACGTGGCCTCGTCTCCCGGAACGGTGTGGGTTTCTTGCAGGAAGCACACCTGCATATTTCCCGTCCCGAAGGACCGAGAAGTTATTGAATCTACGGCGCGCCTCCCTGCTGCCGTTGATGTTGAGGCTGGCTATGGTTATCTTCATCTCAGAAGCATAGTGCAACCTCTACCTAACGGAGGGGAGGGAGCGCGGTCACTGACGACCGCCACTCCCTCAGCAGCCCAGTGTGGAAACTCTTGAGCCGACGCAGCTCGAGCCGGCCAACGTCCTTGTCCGCGCCCATGATTTTAACGGCGGCGCAGACGGACACGACGAGCAGCGCCAGCTCCGACCACTTGTCGAGGGCCAGCCGGATCTTCTTGTGACGACCCTGGCTCATGGCCATAAAATCCCGGAGTTCCCCTACGGGGATGAGGGGAGAGTCGGTGAAGGGCACGAGGGCGTCCATCACCTCGTTGCCGATGGACTCCAAATCGTCCTCGATGCCCCCCACCGAGTCCCCGTCCTCCTCCGGGAGGTCGTCACCGGCAGCCGACCCGTCCGTCGCACAGGGTGCAGCAAACGGCTCGGCCGCACCGGCCGGCCCCCCCTCCGTCACGATCCCACCCCCAGGATCGGTGGCAGAGGAGTCCACCCTGGGCTCCTTCAGGGGCGCCGGGCCGGGAGGCGGCGGCGGCGGTTCGGGGGCCCCCCCCGCCTCAGGCGCCGGGGCGACCGGAGAAACCGGGGAGAAAATAATCCCAAATTCCTCCAGTACGTCCGGCGCCAACATCAGAGACGGAGTCAGGGGGCTTTCTGTCTCCCCGCCACCAACCTCCGACCCAGCGGGCTGGGGATTGCTACACTCCTCCACCAGGTCGAGCAGTCCCTGGGAGATGTCTGGGTTATAAAAGGCGGGCTCGGCTTCAGCCTCTTTGGCCTCGCCCGCCCCAGTTCCCAGGACGCCCGACCCGGCGAGGAGCAACGGTTCCGTAACTACATTTCCCTCCGCGGGTTGTTCCGCGCCCCCCCCCACGGGCAGGGTCTCTTCCCCATCCCCGGGAGGCACAGGTCGGACAGACTCGGCTGTCTCACCCTCCCGAGGGACAGACGACCCCTGCCGATTGCGCGCGACGATGACGGTGGTGGGGTGGGGCGCAGCACCCGCGGCGGGCGACTGCCCCCCTTTTGCGGAGGGACCTTCCTCCTCGCAGTCCTCCTGCTGGGGGCGGAGCTTTCTTTTTAACAAGTTGGGGCCCGGAGAGGGGGAGGCCTCCATGTCTGCTGGGGCCTCCCTCTCTGCCCCCTTCCGACGACTGGGTTTCTTGGGCCCCTCGGGCCCGAGCCCGGCCGCAGGTCTTGATTTAGCTGCCTCGGCAGTTGCGGTCACGGTCACGGGCCCGGGCACGAGGACCCCCCCAGTCTCATGCGTCCCGACCAACTCCGCGATATACTCGGGCGTGAGTTCGGTCAACTCCGATGTTTCCTCCGCGAGGGGATCCGCCCCTAGATGTTTATTTTTCCTACGCGCCTTCCTTCCCCCCGGACGCTCTCCCTCCCCCCCGCCAGAGGCCGTGGTGGTGTTGGCCTCCGATTTCGACCGCGCATCCGTCGCCGTCGACGCGCGGACAGTATCAGGGGGAGGGGGGGCGGCGGCGCCAACCCTGGCCGCGCCAGGTGTCGTGGCGGCCTTGGAGGCGGGGCAGTTTTTGCGGACGTGCCCCACCTCCTTACAGGCGTAGCACCGCACGCCGTCCGAGGTCCAGAAGACGCGGTGGGCGGTCCCCCCGTGGAGCACCGTGAACGCGCCATCCGCGTCCTCCTCCCGCGCCAGCCGGACGAAAAGCTGGCGCCGGAAGGAGAAGACGTGCCGAAGGCTGGCTTCCCGGAAGCCGAGCGGGATGGGTGTGATCCCCGACCTCACCTCCCCCAGTTGACGTAGGTGGGGGAGGAGGAGCTCACCCGGAACAAAGGGCGGGACGTTGGAAACCACAATCCTTTGCGCGGTGGCCTCAAGGGGGTCCACCGGCAGGAAGGTCCCGCCCACGGTGAGCCCCTTCTCGATGGCCAGGGACACCGCCCGCTCCGACCCCAGGAAGAACACAGCCTTGCCGTACATTTTAGAGGCGGCGACGATGGCTGAAGGGCCGACAACCCCAGCCATGGCTTTTACGCACGCCTCTATTGTCATATTGGGGTGAGTGTAGCTCTTGACCCCATTCTTCCTCGTAAGGAGGGTAAAAGGTGACGGGGTAACAGGAGGACTCGTGGCTGCGGCCGTGGCCGCGGCTGCCACGCTCGCATACGTCCTCGCTGCCCCCGCCACCGACGAAGATGTACTCGCCATAATGGAGGGTTCTTTAAGGGCTACACTCACCCCAAGTCACAGGCCTGAAGGTGTTAATGGCCTCGGTTTTTTTTTGTTTTTGTTTTCCCCTGAGCAGAGGGAGCTCTTAAATTGAAGGCACACCTCTCCCTTTAGTTGATTGAATTGGGAGAGGGGCCTTCTCCCCTCTGCTCAATAGGTACTTAATTAAAAATAGATTGAGGTGCCTCTTAGAGAGAGAGGCAGAGAGAGACAAGAGACAAAGAGAGAGAGAGAGGGGGTGGGAAGGAGGGAAGCCGCAAGGGCAGGGTCGCCACTCAGGATGGTGGGTGGGTGGGTGTTGGCAGGGGGGTGCACTCTCCGATGTAATAAAAGTCTTTGGTGGTGGTCTTCTGGTGGGGGGAGAAGATGTCTTCACCTGGGATAGCTGGAGATGCCCAGGCTCAGTCCTGCACCAGGTCTTAACGATGCCCAATAAGATTAAATTAATTGGGGACTTCACCTAGGCAGCTCCAGCTGTCCCAGGTCAGGCAATAGAAAGGGGTGTTTAATATGGTGTGTGCGGCCTAGCTTTTACAGAAGACACACACACACACACACCCCTTGGATGTTCCGGCCTTCTTCTTTTCTTCTTTCCTCCCCCCACCTACAAAACAAAGTCTCTGGGAGAGTGCACCAGAATCACACCCACCTGTAGCTGTTGTTCTTTCCTTCCTCCTTCCAAACAGATGATGTTTGTTGTTGGTGTTTTCTCCCCTCTCTCCCTCTCCTAAAATGGAGGCCAATTGAGGAGGCAGTGATGAAAGGCCTCTCTTCTGGTGTTAATGGCCTTGGCCTTCCTTTCTTTTCTTTCTCCTCTCCTGTCCTCTCTCTCCAGGCACCTCAGTTGTGGTTGTTGGTTGTTGGTGGTGGTCTACTGTCTGGTCTCCTTCTCCTTCTCCTCTTCCTGGTCACAGAGACCACCACTCTGCTGCTGCTCCTCCTCAGTCAGCAGCTCCGAAAGCTTGTGATTTCAAATAAAACTGTTGGACTATAACCTGGTGTTGCTCTTTTTGGTTGAACCCAAATTTACTGTAAATCAAATTAAAACTTGAAATGAAACTTAATAAATCAAATTAAAATTTGAAAGTCCGGGGTGACGATGCACTCCAGTCCCCGCGGCGCCCACCGGTCGCGGAAAAACTCAAGCGTGCCGGCGGACACCGCGTGCTCCATCTCCAGGGCCACCCGGGCGCGAACATGGCCGCGGAAGAGAGGCAGGCAATCGGGCCGAACGACCCCCTCGACCGCCCGCTGCCTGGACCAATTAATGGCTTTCTTGGCCAGGCCCAGGAGCAGTCCTACGAGGAGGTCCTCCGACCTACCCGCTCCCCTCCGCACCGGGTGACCGTAGATCAGGAGCGTGGGGCTGAAGTGCAACCAGAAATTGAGGAGCAGCCCCTTCAAATAATGAAAGAGGGGCTGCAACCTCTCACATTCAACATAAATGTGATAGACGGACTCCTCCAGGCCGCAGAAATGGCAAGCAGCCTGGGAGTCCGTAAACCTACTTAAAATCCTATTGCACGGGACTGCTCCGTGCAACACCCTCCAGGCCAAGTCCCCAATAGAACAAGGGAAGACTCCCGCGTAGAGAGCCTTCCAATGGGGACCTTCGCCTCCGCCGGACGGCAGGATGGTACGCCAAGGCGTGTCCGGACGGCAGACGAAGATGGCAAAGTGGAGAGTGTGCAGGAGCAGCCCGTACAGGAAACGCCTCCGTGCGGATTGAAAGGGCACGGAGGGCATTTCTCCGAGAAGGCTCAAGTGGTGAGGCGGCGGCTCCCGAGGGAGGATTCGGGGCCGGGCGCCGATAAGGAATTCCGTCCGAACGGGGGTCAGTTCGGACGGGATCGCCCCACGTGCTTGAGCCTCCTCGACACACCTAGTGGAGACGGGGCCCAGTGCCACTTTTAGCGACTCGATGGCTTTGACCGCAAGCCGGACGTTGACCCAGGACATGCGCCTCGCCAACTCCTCCGGCGCCATCCAGCCCGCTCCTCCGCCATCGAGCAGGTCCCCGACTCTGGTCACCTTACCGGGCACAGCCCTGCCCTCCGCCAGCCAGCCGAACCCGCGGTCGTGGAGGTGCGGATTCCTGAACAGCGGCTCCCGAAGGACGGCCGCCGCTCCTGACGGGGGAGAACTGCGCTCGGAGGCGACGCTGTTCCAAACCCATAGCAGTTCCTGGTAGAAGACAGGCAGCTCCCGCAGGCTGGCACGCGTGCCACCCACTCTCACAAACAGGAGCTGCGTGTCGTAATTGAGGCCGTGCAGCTGGCGGAAGAAATACGTCGCCAGCGCACGCCACCTAGGAGGATTCTCCACGTACAGGTATCTCTGCAGCGTCTGAAGACGGAAAGTCGCCGCCTGGGTGCGGAGGCACACCAGCGCCTGACCGCCCTCCCTAAGCGGGAGACTCAAAACCGCGGCAGAGACCCAGTGCTTCCTTTTGTCCCAGAAGAAGTCGACGAGCTTCTTCTGCATCTTGGCGACAAACGCAGGGGGAGGGATCAAAGTGATCAACCGGTACCACAACATGGCGGCCACCAGCTGGTTTATGACCAGCGCTCGACCCCTGTAGGACAACACTCGGAGCAGTCCTGTCCAGCGCCCTAGGCGAGCGGTGACTTTGGCCTCCAGCTCTTGCCAGTTCGCCGGCCAGGCGTCCTCGGCCGGGCTGAGGTAGACTCCCAGGTAGAGGAGGTGCGTGGTGCTCCAGGCGAAAGGCCCGAACTCCTCCGGCAGGGAGTCCACCCGCCATGGGCCCACCAGGAGTCCAGAACATTTCTCCCAGTTGATCTTGGCGGAGGATGCGTCCGAGTAAATCTGCTGGCATTCTCGCATCCTCCGCAAGTCGACGGGATCCGTGACCGCGAGGAGCACGTCATCGGCGTAAGCCGAGAGGACCACCTCCACGCCCGGCCCTTGCAGAGCCAGTCCCGTCAACCTCTTCCGCAAGAGGCGCAGGAAAGGCTCCACGCAAACGGCGTATAACTGACCGGACATGGGGCATCCCTGACGCACCCCCCTCCCGAAGCGAAGGGGCGCCGTCAAAGACCCGTTAACTTTAATCAGACACTCCGCGGCGGCGTACAGAAGTCGGATCCGGGCGACGAAATGCGTCCCGAACCCGAATGCGCGCAGAGTCCCGAAAAGATACTCGTGATCCACCCTGTCGAACGCCTTCTCCTGATCCAGGGAAAGGAAGGCGACCGACAGACCAGCCCTCTGGGAATGGTGGACCAGGTCCCGGACCAGATGGATGTTATCGTGGATACTCCGGCCCGGGACCGTGTAGGACTGGTCGGGGTGAATCATGCGGGCCAGCACGGTGCCAAGGCGAGCAGACATAGCCCTGGCGAAAATTTTGTAGTCCGTGCTGAGGAGGGAGACCGGGCGCCAGTTCTTAAGTAGGCGGAGATCGCCCTTCTTGGGCAGCAGGACGATGACCGCCCTGCGCCAAGAGAGGGGCATCTTCCCGGTCGCCAGACTTTCCCCCAGGACCCGCGCGTAGTCGTCCCCCAAGACGTCCCAGAACGCCCTGTGGAACTCCACGGTCAGCCCGTCCAGCCCCGGGGACTTGCCCCTCGAGAGCTGGCGCAGGGCGCCGGTCAGCTCCGCCAGGCTTAGCAGAGCTTCTAAATTCTCGGCGCCCTCCGGGCCGACCTTCGGCAGGTCCTCCCACAAAACTCTGCGCGCATCCTCGCTGGACGGATCCGAAGAGAACAGAGCCCCGTAATAGGCCCGGGCCTCCGCGCTGATGCCCTCCGGATCCGAGACCAGAGATCCGTCGTCGGCCAGCAGCCCCAAGAGCTGCTTACGGACCCCCCGTCTTTTTTCCAGCGAGTAGAAGAAGGGGGAGCCGCGGTCCAGGTCCCGCAGGAACTGGATCCGCGACCTCACGTACGCGCCTCGGGACCCGACCAGCTGCAGGTCCTTCAGCGCGCCCTTCTTCTCTTCGTACACCTTCCGCAGGGCCGGGTCCTCGACAACCTGACCGAGACGGGACTCCAGGTCGAGCACTTCTTTCTCCAATCGCCCGACCCGGGCCTCCCGCCTCTTGGTCGACCCCTTCGCGTACTCCTGACAGAAGACGCGGACGTGAGCCTTGCCCACGTCCCACCATAGCCTCAAGGAGGGGAAGCCTCCCCGCTTCCTTCTCCAGTCGGCCCAGAACCGGCGAAACGAATCCCGGAACCGCGCGTCCTCCAGCAGCAGGTTGTTAAAATGCCAGTACGCGGACCCCCCCCGCGCGCGCAGCGGAGCGAGCTCCGCCCACACCAGGTGGTGGTCCGTGCACGGCACCGGCCGCATGGAAGCCGCCGGAACGCAGGAGACGTACGCCCGGGAAATGTAAAGGCGGTCGATTCTGGACCTTCCTCCTCCAGACCTCACGCTCGTGAAGGCGCTGGAGTCGGGATGGAGATTTCGCCAGACGTCCACCAAGTCGAAGGACCCGACCAGGTCCCGCAACTTCTCCATCGCCGCCGGGCTTCGCGGGGGACCCGACCGGTCCCGCGCCTCGAGGGTACAATTGAAATCCCCCCCGAGGATGACGCACTCGCCCACGTCGATGGAGCCCAGAAGAGCGGACACTTCTCCGAAGAAGCGCACTTGCTGCGCACCGGTCCGGGGGGCGTACACGTTCACTAAATGGAGCGGCACGCCTCCCAGGCGAACAGTGACCTGGAGCAAGCGGCCCGGCACGTGCTCCTTGACCCTCAAGATCTCCGGCTGAAAATGCGGGGCCAGCAAGACAGCCACCCCGCAGGAATTGTTGGAGAGGTGACTCATGCTGACCCCTCCTTGCCACTCCAGGAGCCACGTGGCCTCGTCTCCCGGAACGGTGTGGGTTTCTTGCAGGAAGCACACCGCATATTTCCCGTCCCGAAGGACCGAGAAGTTATTGAATCTACGGCGCGCCTCCCTGCTGCCGTTGATGTTGAGGCTGGCTATGGTTATCTTCATCTCAGAAGCATAGTGCAACCTCTACCTAACGGAGGGGAGGGAGCGCGGTCACTGACGACCGCCACTCCCTCAGCAGCCCAGTGTGGAAGCTCTTGAGCCAACGCAGCTCGAGCCGGCCAACGTCCTTGTCCGCGCCCATGATTTTAACGGCGGCGCGGACGGACACGACGAGCAGCGTCAGCTCCGACCACTTGTCGAGGGCCAGCCGGATCTTCTTGTGACGACCCTGGCTCATGGCCATAAAATCCCGGAGTTCCCCTACGGGGATGAGGGGAGAGTCGGTGAAGGGCACGAGGGCGTCCATCACCTCGCTGCCGATGGACTCCAAATCGTCCTCGTTGCCCAACACCGAGTCCCCCTCCTCCTCCGGGAGGTCGTCACCGGCGGCCAACCCGTCCGTCACACAGGGTGCAGCGAACGGCTCGGCCGCACCGGCCGGCCCCGCCTCCGTCACGATCCCACCCCCAGGATCGGTGGCAGAGGAGTCCACCCTGGGCTCCTTCAGGGGCGCCGGGCCGGGAGGCGGCGGCGGCGGTTCGGGGCCCCCCCCCCGCCTCAGACGCCGGGGCGACCGGAGAAACCGGGGAGAAAATAATCCCAAATTCCTCCAGCACGTCCGGCGCCAACAACAGAGACGGAGTCAGGGGTCTTTCTGTCTCCCCGCCACCAACCTCCGACCCAGCGGGCTGGGGATTGTTAAAGTCCTCCACCAGGTCGAGCAGTCCCTGGGAGATGTCTGGGTTATAAAAGGCGGGCTCGGCTTCAGCCTCTTTGGCCTCGCCCGCCCCAGTCCCCAGGACGCCCGACCCAGCGAGGAGCAACGGTTCCGTAACTACATTTCCCTCCGCGGGTTGTTCCGCGCCCCCCCCCACGGGCAGGGTCTCTTCCCCATCCCCGGGAGGCACAGGTCGGACAGACTCGGCTGTCTCACCCTCCCGAGGGACAGACGACCCCTGCCGATCGTGCGCGACGATGACGGTGGTGGGGTGGGGCGCAGCACCCGCGGCGGGCGACTGCCCCCCTTTTGCGGAGGGACCTTCCTCCTCGCAGTCCTCCTGCTGGGGGCGGAGCTTTCTTTTTAACAAGTTGGGGCCCGGAGAGGGGGAGGCCTCCATGTCTGCTGGGGCCTCCCTCTCTGCCCCCTTCCGACGACTGGGTTTCTTGGGCCCCTCGGGCCCGAGCCCGGCCGCAGGTCTTGATTTAGCCGCCTCGGCGGTTGCGGTCACGGTCACGGGCCCGGGCACGAGGACCCCCCCAGTCTCATGCGTCCCGACCAACTCCGCGATATACTCGGGCGTGAGTTCGGTCAACTCCGATGTTTCCTCCGCGAGGGGATCCGCCCTTAGATGTTTATTTTTCCTACGCGCCTTCCTTCCCCCCGGACGCTCTCCCTCCTCCCCGCCGGAGGCCGTGGTGGTGTTGGCCTCCGATTTCGACCGCGCATCCGTCGCCGTCGACGCGCGGACAGTATCAGGGGGAGGGGGGGGCGGCGGCGCCAACCCTGGCCGCGCCAGGTGTCGTGGCGGCCTTGGAGGCGGGGCAGTTTTTGCGGACGTGCCCCACCTCCTTACAGGCGTAGCACCGCACGCCGTCCGAGGTCCAGAAGACGCGGTGGGCGGTCCCCCCGTGGAGCACCGTGAACGCGCCGTCCGCGTCCTCCTCCCGCGCCAGCCGGACGAAAAGCTGGCGCCGGAAGGAGAAGACGTGCCGAAGGCTGGCTTCCCGGAAGCCGAGCGGGATGGGTGTGATCCCCGACCTCACCTCCCCCAGTTGACGTAGGTGGGGGAGGAGGAGCTCACCCGGAACAAAGGGCGGGACGTTGGAAACCACAATCCTTTGCGCGGTGGCCTCAAGGGGGTCCACCGGCAGGAAGGTCCCGCCCACGGTGAGCCCCTTCTCGATGGCCAGGGACACCGCCCGCTCCGACCCCAGGAAGAACACAGCCTTGCCGTACATTTTAGAGGCGGCGACGATGGCTGAAGGGCCGACAACCCCAGCCATGGCTTTTACACACGCCTCTATAGTCATGTTGGGGTGAGTGTAGCTCTTGACCCCATTCTTCCTCGTAAGGAGGGTAAAAGGTGACGGGGTAACAGGAGGACTCGTGGCTGCGGCCGTGGCCGCGGCTGCCACGCTCGCGTACGTCCTCGCTGCCCCCGCCACCGGCGAAGATGTGGTCGCCATAATGGAGGGTTCTTTAAGGGCTACGCTCACCCCAAGTCACAGGCCTGAAGGTGTTAATGGCCTCTGGTGTTTTGTTTTTGTATTCCCCTGAGCAGAGGGAGCTCTTAAATTGAAGGCACACCTCTCCCTTTAGTTGATTGAATTGGGAGAGGGGCCTTCTCCCCTCTGCTCAATGGGTACTTAATTAAAAATAGATGAGGTGCCTCTTAGAGAGAGAGGCAGAGAGAGACAAGAGACAAAGAGAGAGAGAGAGAGGGGGTGGAAGGAGGGAAGGAAGCCGCAAGGGCAGGGTCGCCACTCAGGATGGTGGGTGGGTGGGTGTTGGCAGGGGGGTGCACTCTCCGATGTAATACAAGTCTTTGGTGGTGGTCTTCTGGTGGGGGGAGAAGATGTCTTCACCTGGGATAGCTGGAGATGCCCAGGCTCAGTCCTGCACCAGGTCTTAACGATGCCCAATTGGATTAAATTAATTGGGGAACTTCACCTAGGCAGCTCCAGCTGTCCCAGGTCAGGCAATGGGAAAGGGGTGTTTAATATGGTGTGTGCGGCCTAGCTTTTACAGAAGCCACACACACTCACACACACCCCTTAGATGTTCCGGCCCTCTTCTTTTCTTCTTTCCTCCCCCCACCTACAAAACAAAGTCTCTGGGAGAGTGCACCAGAATCACACCCACCTGTAGCTGTTGTTCTTTCCTTCCTCCCTCCTTCCAAACAGTTGATGGATGTTGTGTTGTTTTCTCCCCTCTCTCCCTCTCCTAAAATGGAGGCCAATTGAGGAGGCAGTGTGGAAAGACCTCTCCTCTGTTGTTAATGTCCTTGGCCTTCCTTTCTTATCTTTCTCCTCTCCTGTCCTCTCTCTCCAGGCACCTCAGTTGTAGTTGTTGGTTGTGGGTTGGTGGTGGTCTGCTGTCTGGTCTCCTTCTCCTCTTCCTGGTCACAGAGACCACCACTCTGCTGCTGCTGCTCACCACAAGCTTGTGATTTCAAATAAAACTGTTGGACTATATCCTGGTGTTGATCTTTTTGGTTTGACAGAACGCAAATTTACTGTAAATCAATTAAAACTTGAAATGAAACTTAATAAATCAAATTAAAATTTGAAAGTCCGGGGTGACGATGCACTCCAGTCCCCGCGGCGCCCACCGGTCGCGGAAAAACTCAAGCGTGCCGGCGGACACCGCGTGCTCCATCTCCAGGGCCACCCGGGCGCGAACATGGCCGCGGAAGAGAGGCAGGCAATCGGGCCGAACGACCCCCTCGACCGCCCGCTGCCTGGACCAATTAATGGCTTTCTTGGCCAGGCCCAGGAGCAGTCCTACGAGGAGGTCCTCCGACCTACCCGCTCCCCTCCGCACCGGGTGACCGTAGATCAGGAGCGTGGGGCTGAAGTGCAACCAGAAATTGAGGAGCAGCCCCTTCAAATAATGAAAGAGGGGCTGCAACCTCTCACATTCAACATAAATGTGATAAACGGACTCCTCCAGGCCGCAAAAATGGCAAGCAGCCTGGGAGTCCGTAAACCTACTTAAAATCCTATTGCACGGGACTGCTCCGTGCAACACCCTCCAGGCCAAGTCCCCAATAGAACAAGGGAAGACTCCCGCGTAGAGAGCCTTCCAATGGGGACCTTCGCCTCCGCCGGACGGCAGGATGGTACGCCAAGGCGTGTCCGGACGGCAGACGAAGATGGCAAAGTGGAGAGTGTGCAGGAGCAGCCCGTACAGGAAACGCCTCCGTGCGGATTGAAAGGGCACGGAGGGCATTTCTCCGAGAAGGCTCAAGTGGTGAGGCGGCGGCTCCCGAGGGAGGATTCGGGGCCGGGCGCCGATAAGGAATTCCGTCCGAACGGGGGTCAGTTCGGACGGGATCGCCCCACGTGCTTGAGCCTCCTCGACACACCTAGTGGAGACGGGGCCCAGTGCCACTTTTAGCGACTCGATGGCTTTGACCGCGAGCCGGACGTTGACCCAAGACATGCGCCTCGCCAACTCCTCCGGCGCCATCCAGCCCGCTCCTCCGCCATCGAGCAGGTCCCCGACTCTGGTCACCTTACCGGGCACAGCCCTGCCCTCCGCCAGCCAGCCGAACCCGCGGTCGTGGAGGTGCGGATTCCTGAACAGCGGCTCCCGAAGGACGGCCGCCGCTCCTGACGGGGGAGAACTGCGCTCGGAGGCGACGCTGTTCCAAACCCATAGCAGTTCCTGGTAGAAGACAGGCAGCTCCCGCAGGCTGGCACGCGTGCCACCCACTCTCACAAACAGGAGCTGCGTGTCGTAATTGAGGCCGTGCAGCTGGCGGAAGAAATACGTCGCCAGCGCACGCCACCTAGGAGGATTCTCCACGTACAGGTATCTCTGCAGCGTCTGAAGACGGAAAGTCGCCGCCTGGGTGCGAAGGCACACCAGCGCCTGACCGCCCTCCCTAAGCGGGAGACTCAAAACCGCGGCAGAGACCCAGTGCTTCCTTTTGTCCCAGAAGAAGTCGACGAGCTTCTTCTGCATCTTGGCGACAAACGCAGGGGGAGGGATCAAAGTGACCAACCGGTACCACAACATGGCGGCCACCAGCTGGTTTATGACCAGCGCTCGACCCCTGTAGGACAACACTCGGAGCAGTCCTGTCCAGCGTCCTAGGCGAGCGGTGACTTTGGCCTCCAGCTCTTGCCAGTTCGCCGGCCAGGCGTCCTCGGCCGGGCTGAGGTAGACTCCCAGGTAGAGGAGGTGCGTGGTGCTCCAGGCGAAAGGCCCGAACTCCTCCGGCAGGGAGTCCACCCGCCATGGGCCCACCAGGAGTCCAGAACATTTCTCCCAGTTGATCTTGGCGGAGGATGCGTCCGAGTAAATCTGCTGGCATTCTCGCATCCTCCGCAAGTCGACGGGATCCGTGACCGCGAGGAGCACGTCATCGGCGTAAGCCGAGAGGACCACCTCCACGCCCGGCCCTTGCAGAGCCAGTCCCGTCAACCTCTTCCGCAAGAGGCGCAGGAAAGGCTCCACGCAAACGGCGTATAACTGACCGGACATGGGGCATCCCTGACGCACCCCCCTCCCGAAGCGAAGGGGCGCCGTCAAAGACCCGTTAACTTTAATCAGACACTCCGCGGCGGCGTACAGAAGTCGGATCCGGGCGACGAAATGCGTCCCGAACCCGAATGCGCGCAGAGTCCCGAAAAGATACTCGTGATCCACCCTGTCGAACGCCTTCTCCTGATCCAGGGAAAGGAAGGCGACCGACAGACCAGCCCTCTGGGAATGGTGGACCAGGTCCCGGACCAGATGGATGTTATCGTGGATACTCCGGCCCGGGACCGTGTAGGACTGGTCGGGGTGGATCATGCGGGCCAGCACGGTGCCAAGGCGAGCAGACATAGCCCTGGCGAAAATTTTGTAGTCCGTGCTGAGGAGGGAGACCGGGCGCCAGTTCTTAAGTAGGCGGAGATCGCCCTTCTTGGGCAGCAGGACGATGACCGCCCTGCGCCAAGAGAGGGGCATCTCCCCGGTCGCCAGACTTTCCCCCAGGACCCGCGCGTAGTCGTCCCCCAAGACGTCCCAGAACGCCCTGTGGAACTCCACGGTCAGCCCGTCCAGCCCCGGGGACTTGCCCCTCGAGAGCTGGCGCAGGGCGCCGGTCAGCTCCGCCAGGCTTAGCGGAGCTTCTAAATTCTCGGCGCCCTCCGGGCCGACCTTCGGCAGGTCCTCCCACAAAACTCTGCGCGCATCCTCGCTGGACGGATCCGAAGAGAACAGAGCCCCGTAATAGGCCCGGGCCTCCGCGCTGATGCCCTCCGGATCCGAGACCAGAGATCCGTCGTCGGCCAGCAGCCCCAAGAGCTGCTTACGGACCCCCCGTCTTTTTTCCAGCGAGTAGAAGAAGGGGGAGCCGCGGTCCAGGTCCCGCAGGAGCTGGATCCGCGACCTCACGTACGCGCCTCGGGACCCGACCAGCTGCAGGTCCTTCAGCGCGCCCTTCTTCTCTTCGTACACCTTTTGCAGGGCCGGGACCTCGACGACCTGACCGAGACGGGACTCCAGGTCGAGCACTTCTTTCTCCAATCGCCCGACCCGGGCCTCCCGCCTCTTGGTCGACCCCTTCGCGTACTCCTGACAGAAGACGCGGACGTGAGCCTTGCCCACGTCCCACCATAGCCTCAAGGAGGGGAAGCCTCCCCGCTTCCTTCTCCAGTCGGCCCAGAACCGGCGAAACGAATCCCGGAACCGCGCGTCCTCCAGCAGCAGGTTGTTAAAATGCCAGTACGCGGACCCCCCCCGCGCGCGCAGCGGAGCGAGCTCCGCCCACACCAGGTGGTGGTCCGTGCACGGCACCGGCCGCATGGAAGCCGCCGGAACGCAGGAGACGTACGCCCGGGAAATGTAAAGGCGGTCGATTCTGGACCTTCCTCCTCCAGACCTCACGCTCGTGAAGGCGCTGGAGTCGGGATGGAGATTTCGCCAGACGTCCACCAAGTCGAAGGACCCGACCAGGTCCCGCAACTTCTCCATCGCCGCCGGGCTTCGCGGGGGACCCGACCGGTCCCGCGCCTCGAGGGTACAATTGAAATCCCCCCCGAGGATGACGCACTCGCCCACGTCGATGGAGCCCAGAAGAGCGGACACTTCTCCGAAGAAGCGCACTTGCTGCGCACCGGTCCGGGGGGCGTACACGTTCACTAAATGGAGCGGCACGCCTCCCAGGCGAACAGTGACCTGGAGCAAGCGGCCCGGCACGTGCTCCTTGACCCTCAAGATCTCCGGCTGAAAATGCGGGGCCAGCAAGACAGCCACCCCGCAGGAATTGTTGGAGAGGTGACTCATGCTGACCCCTCCTTGCCACTCCAGGAGCCACGTGGCCTCGTCTCCCGGAACGGTGTGGGTTTCTTGCAGGAAGCACACCGCATATTTCCCGTCCCGAAGGACCGAGAAGTTATTGAATCTACGGCGCGCCTCCCTGCTGCCGTTGATGTTGAGGCTGGCTATGGTTATCTTCATCTCAGAAGCATAGTGCAACCTCTACCTAACGGAGGGGAGGGAGGGCGGTCACTGACGACCGCCACTCCCTCAGCAGCCCAGTGTGGAACGTCTTGAGCCGACGCAGCTCGAGCCGGCCAACGTCCTTGTCCGCGCCCATGATTTTAACGGCGGCGCGGACGGACACGACGAGCAGCGCCAGCTCCGACCACTTGTCGAGGGCCAGCCGGATCTTCTTGTGACGACCCTGGCTCACGGCCATAAAATCCCGGAGTTCCCCTACGGGGATGAGGGGAGAGTCGGTGAAGGGCACGAGGGCGTCCATCACCTCGCTGCCGATGGACTCCAAATCGTCCTCGAAGCCCCCCACCGAGTCCCCGTCCTCCTCCGGGAGGTCGTCACCGGCGGCCAACCCGTCCGTCACACAGGGTGCAGCGAACGGCTCGGCCGCACCGGCCGGCCCCGCCTCCGTCACGATCCCACCCCCAGGATCGGTGGCAGAGGAGTCCACCCTGGGCTCCTTCAGGGGCGCCGGGCCGGGAGGCGGCGGCGGCGGTTCGGGGCCCCCCCCCGCCTCAGGCGCCGGGGCGACCGGAGAAACCGGGGAGAAAATAATCCCGAATTCCTCCAGCACGTCCGGCGCCAACAACAGAGACGGAGTCAGGGGGCTTTCCGTCTCCCCGCCACCAACCTCCGACCCAGCGGGCTGGGGATTGCTAAAGTCCTCCACCAGGTCGAGCAGTCCCTGGGAGATATCTGGGTTATAAAAGGCGGGCTCGGCTTCAGCCTCTTTGGCCTCGCCCGCCCCAGTCCCCAGGACGCCCGACCCGGCGAGGAGCAACGGTTCAGGTTCTACATTTCCCTCCGCGGGTTGTTCCGCGCCCCCCCCCACGGGCAGGGTCTCTTCCCCATCCCCGGGAGGCACAGGTCGGACAGACTCGGCTGTCTCACCCTCCCGAGGGACAGACGACCCCTGCCGATCGCGCGCGACGATGACGGTGGTGGGGTGGGGCGCAGCACCCGCGGCGGGCGACTGCCCCCCTTTTGCGGAGGGACCTTCCTCCTCGCAGTCCTCCTGCTGGGGGCGGAGCTTTCTTTTTAACAAATTGGGGCCCGGAGAGGGGGAGGCCTCCATGTCTGCTGGGGCCTCCCTCTCTGCCCCCTTCCGACGACTGGGTTTCTTGGGCCCCTCGGGCCCGAGCCCGGCCGCAGGTCTTGATTTAGCTGCCTCAGCAGTTGCGGTCACGGGCCCGGTCACGAGGACCCCCCCAGTCTCATGCGTCCCGACCAACTCCGCGATATACTCGGGCGTGAGTTCGGTCAATTCCGATGTTTCCTCCGCGAGGGGATCCGCCCTCAGGTGTTTAGTTTTCCTACGCGCCTTCCTTCCCCCCGGACGCTCTCCCTCCTCCCCGCCGGAGGCCGTGGTGGTGTTGGCCTCCGATTTCGACCGCGCATCCGTCGCCGTCGACGCGCGGACAGTATCAGGGGGAGGGGGGGCGGCGGCGCCAACCCTGGCCGCGCCAGGTGTCGTGGCGGCCTTGGAGGCGGGGCAGTTTTTGCGGACGTGCCCCACCTCCTTACAGGCGTAGCACCGCACGCCGTCCGAGGTCCAGAAGACGCGGTGGGCGGTCCCCCCGTGGAGCACCGTGAACGCGCCGTCCGCGTCCTCCTCCCGCGCCAGCCGGACGAAAAGCTGGCGCCGGAAGGAGAAGACGTGCCGAAGGCTGGCTTCCCGGAAGCCGAGCGGGATGGGTGTGATCCCCGACCTCACCTCCCCCAGTTGACGTAGGTGGGGGAGGAGGAGCTCACCCGGAACAAAGGGCGGGACGTTGGAAACCACAATCCTTTGCGCGGTGGCCTCAAGGGGGTCCACCGGCAGGAAGGTCCCGCCCACGGTGAGCCCCTTCTCGATGGCCAGGGACACCGCCCGCTCCGACCCCAGGAAGAACACAGCCTTGCCGTACATTTTAGAGGCGGCGACGATGGCTGAAGGGCCGACAACCCCAGCCATGGCTTTAACGCACGCCTCTATAGTCATGTTGGGGTGAGTGTAGCTCTTGACCCCATTCTTCCTCGTAAGGAGGGTAAAAGGTGACGGGGTAACAGGAGGACTCGTGGCTGCGGCCGTGGCCGCGGCTGCCACGCTCGCGTACGTCCTCGCTGCCCCCGCCACCGACGAAGATGTGCTCGCCATAATGGAGGGTTCTTTAAGGGCTACACTCACCCCAAGTCACAGGCCTGAAGGTGTTAATGGCCTCGGTTTTTTTTTTTTCCCCTGAGCAGAGGGAGCTCTTAAATTGAAGGCACACCTCTCCCTTTAGTTGATTGAATTAGGAGAGGGGCCTTCTCCCCTCTGCTCAATGGGTACTTAATAAAAAGTAATTGAGGTGCCTCTTAGAGAGAGAGGCAGAGAGAGACAGAGACAAAGAGAGAGAGAGAGGGGGTAGGAAGGAGGGAAGCCGCAAGGGCAGGGTCGCCACTCAGGATGGTGGGTGGGTGGGTGGGTGGGTGGGTGTTGGCAGGGGGGTGCACTCTCCGATGTAATAAAAGTCTTTGGTTGTGGTCTTCTGGTGGGGGGAGAAGATGTCTTCACCTGGGATAGCTGGAGATGCCCAGGCTCAGTCCTGCACCAGGTCTTAACGATGCCCAATAAGATTAAATTAATTGGGGACTTCACCTAGGCAGCTCCAGCTGTCCCAGGTCAGGCAATGGGAAAGGGGTGTTTAATATGGTGTGTGCGGCCTAGCTTTTACAGAAGCCACACACACACACCCCCTTGGATGTTCCGGCCCTCTTCTTTTCTTCTTTCCTCCCCCCACCTACAAAACAAAGTCTCTGGGAGAGTGCCCCAGAATCACACCCACCTGTAGATGATGTTCTTTCCTTCCTTCCTCCTTCCAAACAGATGATGTTTGTTTGTGATGTTTTCTCCCCTCTCTCCCTCTCCTAAAATGGAGGCCAATTGAGGAGGCAGTGTGGAAAGGCCTCTCCTCTGTTGTTAATGGCCTTGGCCTTCCTTTCTTTCTCCTCTCCTGTCCTCTCTCTCCAGGCACCTCAGTAGTTGTGGTTGTTGGTGGTGGTCTGCTGCCTGGTCTCCTTCTCCTTCTCCTCTTCCTGGTCACAGAGACCACCACTCTGCTGCTGCTGCTGCTGCTCCTCCTCAGTCAGCAGCTCCGAAAGCTTGTGATTTCAAATAAAACTGTTGGACTATAACCTGGTGTTGCTCTTTTTGGTTGAACCCAAATTTACTGTAAATCAAATTAAAACTTTAAATGAAACTTAATAAATCAAATTAAAATTTGAAAGTCCGGGGTGACGATGCACTCCAGTCCCCGCGGCGCCCACCGGTCGCGGAAAAACTCAAGCGTGCCGGCGGACACCGCGTGCTCCATCTCCAGGGCCACCCGGGCGCGAACATGGCCGCGGAAGAGAGGCAGGCAATCGGGCCGAACGACCCCCTCGACCGCCCGCTGCCTGGACCAATTAATGGCTTTCTTGGCCAGGCCCAGGAGCAGTCCTACGAGGAGGTCCTCCGACCTACCCGCTCCCCTCCGCACCGGGTGACCGTAGATCAGGAGCGTGGGGCTGAAGTGCAACCAGAAATTGAGGAGCAGCCCCTTCAAATAATGAAAGAGGGGCTGCAACCTCTCACATTCAACATAAATGTGATAAACGGACTCCTCCAGGCCGCAAAAATGGCAAGCAGCCTGGGAGTCCGTAAACCTACTTAAAATCCTATTGCACGGGACTGCTCCGTGCAACACCCTCCAGGCCAAGTCCCCAATAGAACAAGGGAAGACTCCCGCGTAGAGAGCCTTCCAATGGGGACCTTCGCCTCCGCCGGACGGCAGGATGGTACGCCAAGGCGTGTCCGGACGGCAGACGAAGATGGCAAAGTGGAGAGTGTGCAGGAGCAGCCCGTACAGGAAACGCCTCCGTGCGGATTGAAAGGGCACGGAGGGCATTTCTCCGAGAAGGCTCAAGTGGTGAGGCGGCGGCTCCCGAGGGAGGATTCGGGGCCGGGCGCCGATAAGGAATTCCGTCCGAACGGGGGTCAGTTCGGACGGGATCGCCCCACGTGCTTGAGCCTCCTCGACACACCTAGTGGAGACGGGGCCCAGTGCCACTTTTAGCGACTCGATGGCTTTGACCGCGAGCCGGACGTTGACCCAAGACATGCGCCTCGCCAACTCCTCCGGCGCCATCCAGCCCGCTCCTCCGCCATCGAGCAGGTCCCCGACTCTGGTCACCTTACCGGGCACAGCCCTGCCCTCCGCCAGCCAGCCGAACCCGCGGTCGTGGAGGTGCGGATTCCTGAACAGCGGCTCCCGAAGGACGGCCGCCGCTCCTGACGGGGGAGAACTGCGCTCGGAGGCGACGCTGTTCCAAACCCATAGCAGTTCCTGGTAGAAGACAGGCAGCTCCCGCAGGCTGGCACGCGTGCCACCCACTCTCACAAACAGGAGCTGCGTGTCGTAATTGAGGCCGTGCAGCTGGCGGAAGAAATACGTCGCCAGCGCACGCCACCTAGGAGGATTCTCCACGTACAGGTATCTCTGCAGCGTCTGAAGACGGAAAGTCGCCGCCTGGGTGCGAAGGCACACCAGCGCCTGACCGCCCTCCCTAAGCGGGAGACTCAAAACCGCGGCAGAGACCCAGTGCTTCCTTTTGTCCCAGAAGAAGTCGACGAGCTTCTTCTGCATCTTGGCGACAAACGCAGGGGGAGGGATCAAAGTGACCAACCGGTACCACAACATGGCGGCCACCAGCTGGTTTATGACCAGCGCTCGACCCCTGTAGGACAACACTCGGAGCAGTCCTGTCCAGCGCCCTAGGCGAGCGGTGACTTTGGCCTCCAGCTCTTGCCAGTTCGCCGGCCAGGCGTCCTCGGCCGGGCTGAGGTAGACTCCCAGGTAGAGGAGGTGCGTGGTGCTCCAGGCGAAAGGCCCGAACTCCTCCGGCAGGGAGTCCACCTGCCATGGGCCCACCAGGAGTCCAGAACATTTCTCCCAGTTGATCTTGGCGGAGGATGCGTCCGAGTAAATCTGCTGGCATTCTCGCATCCTCCGCAAGTCGACGGGATCCGTGACCGCGAGGAGCACGTCATCGGCGTAAGCCGAGAGGACCACCTCCACGCCCGGCCCTTGCAGAGCCAGTCCCGTCAACCTCTTCCGCAAGAGGCGCAGGAAAGGCTCCACGCAAACGGCGTATAACTGACCGGACATGGGGCATCCCTGACGCACCCCCCTCCCGAAGCGAAGGGGCGCCGTCAAAGACCCGTTAACTTTAATCAGACACTCCGCGGCGGCGTACAGAAGTCGGATCCGGGCGACGAAATGCGTCCCGAACCCGAATGCGCGCAGAGTCCCGAAAAGATACTCGTGATCCACCCTGTCGAACGCCTTCTCCTGATCCAGGGAAAGGAAGGCGACCGACAGACCAGCCCTCTGGGAATGGTGGACCAGGTCCCGGACCAGATGGATGTTATCGTGGATACTCCGGCCCGGGACCGTGTAGGACTGGTCGGGGTGGATCATGCGGGCCAGCACGGTGCCAAGGCGAGCAGACATAGCCCTGGCGAAAATTTTGTAGTCCGTGCTGAGGAGGGAGACCGGGCGCCAGTTCTTAAGTAGGCGGAGATCGCCCTTCTTGGGCAGCAGGACGATGACCGCCCTGCGCCAAGAGAGGGGCATCTCCCCGGTCGCCAGACTTTCCCCCAGGACCCGCGCGTAGTCGTCCCCCAAGACGTCCCAGAACGCCCTGTGGAACTCCACGGTCAGCCCGTCCAGCCCCGGGGACTTGCCCCTCGAGAGCTGGCGCAGGGCGCCGGTCAGCTCCGCCAGGCTTAGCGGAGCTTCTAAATTCTCGGCGCCCTCCGGGCCGACCTTCGGCAGGTCCTCCCACAAAACTCTGCGCGCATCCTCGCTGGACGGATCCGAAGAGAACAGAGCCCCGTAATAGGCCCGGGCCTCCGCGCTGATGCCCTCCGGATCCGAGACCAGAGATCCGTCGTCGGCCAGCAGCCCCAAGAGCTGCTTACGGACCCCCCGTCTTTTTTCCAGCGAGTAGAAGAAGGGGGAGCCGCGGTCCAGGTCCCGCAGGAACTGGATCCGCGACCTCACGTACGCGCCTCGGGACCCGACCAGCTGCAGGTCCTTCAGCGCGCCCTTCTTCTCTTCGTACACCTTCCGCAGGGCCGGGTCCTCGACGACCTGACCGAGACGGGACTCCAGGTCGAGCACTTCTTTCTCCAATCGCCCGACCCGGGCCTCCCGCCTCTTGGTCGACCCCTTCGCGTACTCCTGACAGAAGACGCGGACGTGAGCCTTGCCCACGTCCCACCATAGCCTCAAGGAGGGGAAGCCTCCCCGCTTCCTTCTCCAGTCGGCCCAGAACCGGCGAAACGAATCCCGGAACCGCGCGTCCTCCAGCAGCAGGTTGTTAAAATGCCAGTACGCGGACCCCCCCCGCGCGCGCAGCGGAGCGAGCTCCGCCCACACCAGGTGGTGGTCCGTGCACGGCACCGGCCGCATGGAAGCCGCCGGAACGCAGGAGACGTACGCCCGGGAAATGTAAAGGCGGTCGATTCTGGACCTTCCTCCTCCAGACCTCACGCTCGTGAAGGCGCTGGAGTCGGGATGGAGATTTCGCCAGACGTCCACCAAGTCGAAGGACCCGACCAGGTCCCGCAACTTCTCCATCGCCGCCGGGCTTCGCGGGGGACCCGACCGGTCCCGCGCCTCGAGGGTACAATTGAAATCCCCCCCGAGGATGACGCACTCGCCCACGTCGATGGAGCCCAGAAGAGCGGACACTTCTCCGAAGAAGCGCACTTGCTGCGCACCGGTCCGGGGGGCGTACACGTTCACTAAATGGAGCGGCACGCCTCCCAGGCGAACAGTGACCTGGAGCAAGCGGCCCGGCACGTGCTCCTTGACCCTCAAGATCTCCGGCTGAAAATGCGGGGCCAGCAAGACAGCCACCCCGCAGGAATTGTTGGAGAGGTGACTCATGCTGACCCCTCCTTGCCACTCCAGGAGCCACGTGGCCTCGTCTCCCGGAACGGTGTGGGTTTCTTGCAGGAAGCACACCGCATATTTCCCGTCCCGAAGGACCGAGAAGTTATTGAATCTACGGCGCGCCTCCCTGCTGCCGTTGATGTTGAGGCTGGCTATGGTTATCTTCATCTCAGAAGCATAGTGCAACCTCTACCTAACGGAGGGGAGGGAGGGCGGTCACTGACGACCGCCACTCCCTCAGCAGCCCAGTGTGGAACGTCTTGAGCCGACGCAGCTCGAGCCGGCCAACGTCCTTGTCCGCGCCCATGATTTTAACGGCGGCGCGGACGGACACGACGAGCAGCGTCAGCTCCGACCACTTGTCGAGGGCCAGCCGGATCTTCTTGTGACGACCCTGGCTCACGGCCATAAAATCCCGGAGTTCCCCTACGGGGATGAGGGGAGAGTCGGTGAAGGGCACGAGGGCGTCCATCACCTCGCTGCCGATGGACTCCAAATCGTCCTCGAAGCCCCCCACCGAGTCCCCGTCCTCCTCCGGGAGGTCGTCACCGGCGGCCGACCCGTCCGTCGCACAGGGTGCAGCGAACGGCTCGGCCGCACCGGCCGGCCCCGCCTCCGTCACGATCCCACCCCCAGGATCGGTGGCAGAGGAGTCCACCCTGGGCTCCTTCAGGGGCGCCGGGCCGGGAGGCGGCGGCGGCGGTTCGGGGCCCCCCCCCGCCTCAGGCGCCGGGGCGACCGGAGAAACCGGGGAGAAAATAATCCCAAATTCCTCCAGCACGTCCGGCGCCAACAACAGAGACGGAGTCAGGGGGCTTTCCGTCTCCCCGCCACCAACCTCCGACCCAGCGGCTGGGGATTGCTACACTCCTCCACCAGGTCGAGCAGTCCCTGGGAGATATCTGGGTTATAAAAGGCGGGCTCGGCTTCAGCCTCTTTGGCCT
Organism: Squalus acanthias; assembly: GCA_030390025.1. Classification (NCBI taxonomy): domain Eukaryota; kingdom Metazoa; phylum Chordata; class Chondrichthyes; order Squaliformes; family Squalidae; genus Squalus; species Squalus acanthias. Next base: position 52,794,509 of record CM059442.1, on the reverse strand, counting down.
CGCCCGCCCCAGTCCCCAGGACGCCCGACCCGGCGAGGAGCAACGGTTCAGGTTCTACATTTCCCTCCGCGGGTTGTTCCGCGCCCCCCCCCCACGGGCAGGGTCTCTTCCCCATCCCCGGGAGGCACAGGTCGGACAGACTCGGCTGTCTCACCCTCCCGAGGGACAGACGACCCCTGCCGATCGCGCGCGACGATGACGGTGGTGGGGTGGGGCGCAGCACCCGCGGCGGGCGACTGCCCCCCTTTTGCGGAGGGACCTTCCTCCTCGCAGTCCTCCTGCTGGGGGCGGAGCTTTCTTTTTAACGTATTGGGGCCCGGAGAGGGGGAGGCCTCCATGTCTGCTGGGGCCTCCCTCTCTGCCCCCTTCCGACGACTGGGTTTCTTGGGCCCCTCGGGCCCGAGCCCGGCCGCAGGTCTTGATTCAGCTGCCTCAGCAGTTGCGGTCACGGTCACGGGCCCGGGCACGAGGACCCCCCCAGTCTCATGCGTCCCGACCAACTCCGCGATATACTCGGGCGTGAGTTCGGCCAATTCAGATGTTTCCTCCGCGAGGGGATCCGCCCTTATGTGTTTATTTTTCCTACGCGCCTTCCTTCCCCCCGGACGCTCTCCCTCCTCCCCGCCGGAGGCCGTGGTGGAGTTGGCCTCCGATTTCGACCGCGCATCCGTCGCCGTCGACGCGCGGACAGTATCAGGGGGAGGGGGGGCGGCGGCGCCAACCCCGGCCGCGCCAGGTGTCGTGGCGGCCTTGGAGGCGGGGCAGTTTTTGCGGACGTGCCCCACCTCCTTACAGGCGTAGCACCGCACGCCGTCCGAGGTCCAGAAGACGCGGTGGGCGGTCCCCCCGTGGAGCACCGTGAACGCGCCGTCCGCGTCCTCCTCCCGCGCCAGCCGGACGAAAAGCTGGCGCCGGAAGGAGAAGACGTGCCGAAGGCTGGCTTCCCGGAAGCCGAGCGGGATGGGTGTGATCCCCGACCTCACCTCCCCCAGTTGACGTAGGTGGGGGAGGAGGAGCTCACCCGGAACAAAGGGCGGGACGTTGGAAACCACAATCCTTTGCGCGGTGGCCTCAAGGGGGTCCACCGGCAGGAAGGTCCCGCCCACGGTGAGCCCCTTCTCGATGGCCAGGGACACCGCCCGCTCCGACCCCAGGAAGAACACAGCCTTGCCGTACATTTTAGAGGCGGCGACGATGGCTGAAGGGCCGACAACCCCAGCCATGGCTTTTACACACGCCTCTATAGTCATGTTGGGGTGAGTGTAGCTCTTGACCCCATTCTTCCTCGTAAGGAGGGTAAAAGGTGACGGGGTAACAGGAGGACTCGTGGCTGCGGCCGTGGCCGCGGCTGCCACGCTCGCGTACGTCCTCGCTGCCCCCGCCACCGACGAAGATGTACTCGCCATAATGGAGGGTTCTTTAAGGGCTACACTCACCCCAAGTCACAGGCCTGAAGGTGTTAATGGCCTCGGTTTTTTTTTTTCCCCTGAGCAGAGGGAGCTCTTAAATTGAAGGCACACCTCTCCCTTTAGTTGATTGAATTGGGAGAGGGGCCTTCTCCCCTCTGCTCAATGGGTACTTAATAAAATAGATTGAGGTGCCTCTTAGAGAGAGAGGCAGAGAGAGACAAGAGACAAAGAGAGAGAGAGAGGGGGGTGGGAAGGAGGGAAGCCGCAAGGGCAGGGTCGCCACTCAGGATGGTGGGTGGGTGGGTGTTGGCAGGGGGGTGCACTCTCCGATGTAATAAAAGTCTTTGGTGGTGGTCTTCTGGTGGGGGGAGAAGATGTCTTCACCTGGGATAGCTGGAGATGCCCAGGCTCAGTCCTGCACCAGGTCTTAACGATGCCCAATTGGATATAATTAATTGGGGACTTCACCTAGGCAGCTCCAGCTGTCCCAGGTCAGGCAATGGGAAAGGGGTGTTTAATATGGTGTGTGCGGCCTAGCTTTTACAGAAGCCACACACACACACACACCCCTTAGATGTTCCGGCCCTCTTCTTTTCTTCTTTCCTCCCCCCACCTACAAAACAAAGTCTCTGGGAGAGTGCCCCAGAATCACACCCACCTGTAGCTGATGTTCTTTCCTTCCTTCCTCCTTCCAAACAGATGATGTTGTTGTGTTGTTTTCTCCCCTCTCTCCCTCTCCTAAAATGGAGGCCAATTGAGGAGGCAGTGTGGAAAGGCCTCTCCTCTGTTGTTAATGGCCTTGGCCTTCCTTTCTTTCTCTCTCCTCTCCTGTCCTCTCTCTCCAGGCACCTCAGTAGTTGTGGTTGTTGGTGGTGGTCTGCTGCCTGGTCTCCTTCTCCTTCTCCTCTTCCTGGTCACAGAGACCACCACTGCTGCTGCTGCTGCTGCTCTTCGTCAGCAGCTCGAAAGCTTGTGATTTCAAATAAAACTGTTGGACTATAACCTGGTGTTGATCTTTTTGGTTGACAGAACGCAAATTTACTGTAAATCAATTAAAACTTTAAATGAAACTTAATAAATCAAATTAAAATTTGAAAGTCCGGGGTGACGATGCACTCCAGTCCCCGCGGCGCCCACCGGTCGCGGAAAAACTCAAGCGTGCCGGCGGACACCGCGTGCTCCATCTCCAGGGCCACCCGGGCGCGAACATGGCCGCGGAAGAGAGGCAGGCAATCGGGCCGAACGACCCCCTCGACCGCCCGCTGCCTGGACCAATTAATGGCTTTCTTGGCCAGGCCCAGGAGCAGTCCTACGAGGAGGTCCTCCGACCTACCCGCTCCCCTCCGCACCGGGTGACCGTAGATCAGGAGCGTGGGGCTGAAGTGCAACCAGAAATTGAGGAGCAGCCCCTTCAAATAATGAAAGAGGGGCTGCAACCTCTCACATTCAACATAAATGTGATAGACGGACTCCTCCAGGCCGCAGAAATGGCAAGCAGCCTGGGAGTCCGTAAACCTACTTAAAATCCTATTGCACGGGACTGCTCCGTGCAACACCCTCCAGGCCAAGTCCCCAATAGAACAAGGGAAGACTCCCGCGTAGAGAGCCTTCCAATGGGGACCTTCGCCTCCGCCGGACGGCAGGATGGTACGCCAAGGCGTGTCCGGACGGCAGACGAAGATGGCAAAGTGGAGAGTGTGCAGGAGCAGCCCGTACAGGAAACGCCTCCGTGCGGATTGAAAGGGCACGGAGGGCATTTCTCCGAGAAGGCTCAAGTGGTGAGGCGGCGGCTCCCGAGGGAGGATTCGGGGCCGGGCGCCGATAAGGAATTCCGTCCGAACGGGGGTCAGTTCGGACGGGATCGCCCCACGTGCTTGAGCCTCCTCGACACACCTAGTGGAGACGGGGCCCAGTGCCACTTTTAGCGACTCGATGGCTTTGACCGCGAGCCGGACGTTGACCCAAGACATGCGCCTCGCCAACTCCTCCGGCGCCATCCAGCCCGCTCCTCCGCCATCGAGCAGGTCCCCGACTCTGGTCACCTTACCGGGCACAGCCCTGCCCTCCGCCAGCCAGCCGAACCCGCGGTCGTGGAGGTGCGGATTCCTGAACAGCGGCTCCCGAAGGACGGCCGCCGCTCCTGACGGGGGAGAACTGCGCTCGGAGGCGACGCTGTTCCAAACCCATAGCAGTTCCTGGTAGAAGACAGGCAGCTCCCGCAGGCTGGCACGCGTGCCACCCACTCTCACAAACAGGAGCTGCGTGTCGTAATTGAGGCCGTGCAGCTGGCGGAAGAAATACGTCGCCAGCGCACGCCACCTAGGAGGATTCTCCACGTACAGGTATCTCTGCAGCGTCTGAAGACGGAAAGTCGCCGCCTGGGTGCGAAGGCACACCAGCGCCTGACCGCCCTCCCTAAGCGGGAGACTCAAAACCGCGGCAGAGACCCAGTGCTTCCTTTTGTCCCAGAAGAAGTCGACGAGCTTCTTCTGCATCTTGGCGACAAACGCAGGGGGAGGGATCAAAGTGACCAACCGGTACCACAACATGGCGGCCACCAGCTGGTTTATGACCAGCGCTCGACCCCTGTAGGACAACACTCGGAGCAGTCCTGTCCAGCGTCCTAGGCGAGCGGTGACTTTGGCCTCCAGCTCTTGCCAGTTCGCCGGCCAGGCGTCCTCGGCCGGGCTGAGGTAGACTCCCAGGTAGAGGAGGTGCGTGGTGCTCCAGGCGAAAGGCCCGAACTCCTCCGGCAGGGAGTCCACCCGCCATGGGCCCACCAGGAGTCCAGAACATTTCTCCCAGTTGATCTTGGCGGAGGATGCGTCCGAGTAAATCTGCTGGCATTCTCGCATCCTCCGCAAGTCGACGGGATCCGTGACCGCGAGGAGCACGTCATCGGCGTAAGCCGAGAGGACCACCTCCACGCCCGGCCCTTGCAGAGCCAGTCCCGTCAACCTCTTCCGCAAGAGGCGCAGGAAAGGCTCCACGCAAACGGCGTATAACTGACCGGACATGGGGCATCCCTGACGCACCCCCCTCCCGAAGCGAAGGGGCGCCGTCAAAGACCCGTTAACTTTAATCAGACACTCCGCGGCGGCGTACAGAAGTCGGATCCGGGCGACGAAATGCGTCCCGAACCCGAATGCGCGCAGAGTCCCGAAAAGATACTCGTGATCCACCCTGTCGAACGCCTTCTCCTGATCCAGGGAAAGGAAGGCGACCGACAGACCAGCCCTCTGGGAATGGTGGACCAGGTCCCGGACCAGATGGATGTTATCGTGGATACTCCGGCCCGGGACCGTGTAGGACTGGTCGGGGTGGATCATGCGGGCCAGCACGGTGCCAAGGCGAGCAGACATAGCCCTGGCGAAAATTTTGTAGTCCGTGCTGAGGAGGGAGACCGGGCGCCAGTTCTTAAGTAGGCGGAGATCGCCCTTCTTGGGCAGCAGGACGATGACCGCCCTGCGCCAAGAGAGGGGCATCTCCCCGGTCGCCAGACTTTCCCCCAGGACCCGCGCGTAGTCGTCCCCCAAGACGTCCCAGAACGCCCTGTGGAACTCCACGGTCAGCCCGTCCAGCCCCGGGGACTTGCCCCTCGAGAGCTGGCGCAGGGCGCCGGTCAGCTCCGCCAGGCTTAGCGGAGCTTCTAAATTCTCGGCGCCCTCCGGGCCGACCTTCGGCAGGTCCTCCCACAAAACTCTGCGCGCATCCTCGCTGGACGGATCCGAAGAGAACAGAGCCCCGTAATAGGCCCGGGCCTCCGCGCTGATGCCCTCCGGATCCGAGACCAGAGATCCGTCGTCGGCCAGCAGCCCCAAGAGCTGCTTACGGACCCCCCGTCTTTTTTCCAGCGAGTAGAAGAAGGGGGAGCCGCGGTCCAGGTCCCGCAGGAGCTGGATCCGCGACCTCACGTACGCGCCTCGGGACCCGACCAGCTGCAGGTCCTTCAGCGCGCCCTTCTTCTCTTCGTACACCTTCCGCAGGGCCGGGTCCTCGACGACTTGACCGAGACGGGACTCCAGGTCGAGCACTTCTTTCTCCAATCGCCCGACCCGGGCCTCCCGCCTCTTGGTCGACCCCTTCGCGTACTCCTGACAGAAGACGCGGACGTGAGCCTTGCCCACGTCCCACCATAGCCTCAAGGAGGGGAAGCCTCCCCGCTTCCTTCTCCAGTCGGCCCAGAACCGGCGAAACGAATCCCGGAACCGCGCGTCCTCCAGCAGCAGGTTGTTAAAATGCCAGTACGCGGACCCCCCCCGCGCGCGCAGCGGAGCGAGCTCCGCCCACACCAGGTGGTGGTCCGTGCACGGCACCGGCCGCATGGAAGCCGCCGGAACGCAGGAGACGTACGCCCGGGAAATGTAAAGGCGGTCGATTCTGGACCTTCCTCCTCCAGACCTCACGCTCGTGAAGGCGCTGGAGTCGGGATGGAGATTTCGCCAGACGTCCACCAAGTCGAAGGACCCGACCAGGTCCCGCAACTTCTCCATCGCCGCCGGGCTTCGCGGGGGACCCGACCGGTCCCGCGCCTCGAGGGTACAATTGAAATCCCCCCCGAGGATGACGCACTCGCCCACGTCGATGGAGCCCAGAAGAGCGGACACTTCTCCGAAGAAGCGCACTTGCTGCGCACCGGTCCGGGGGGCGTACACGTTCACTAAATGGAGCGGCACGCCTCCCAGGCGAACAGTGACCTGGAGCAAGCGGCCCGGCACGTGCTCCTTGACCCTCAAGATCTCCGGCTGAAAATGCGGGGCCAGCAAGACAGCCACCCCGCAGGAATTGTTGGAGAGGTGACTCATGCTGACCCCTCCTTGCCACTCCAGGAGCCACGTGGCCTCGTCTCCCGGAACGGTGTGGGTTTCTTGCAGGAAGCACACCGCATATTTCCCGTCCCGAAGGACCGAGAAGTTATTGAATCTACGGCGCGCCTCCCTGCTGCCGTTGATGTTGAGGCTGGCTATGGTTATCTTCATCTCAGAAGCATAGTGCAACCTCTACCTAACGGAGGGGAGGGAGGGCGGTCACTGACGACCGCCACTCCCTCAGCAGCCCAGTGTGGAACGTCTTGAGCCGACGCAGCTCGAGCCGGCCAACGTCCTTGTCCGCGCCCATGATTTTAACGGCGGCGCGGACGGACACGACGAGCAGCGTCAGCTCCGACCACTTGTCGAGGGCCAGCCGGATCTTCTTGTGACGACCCTGGCTCACGGCCATAAAATCCCGGAGTTCCCCTACGGGGATGAGGGGAGAGTCGGTGAAGGGCACGAGGGCGTCCATCGCCTCGCTGCCGATGGACTCCAAATCGTCCTCGATGCCCCACACCGAGTCCCCGTCCTCCTCCGGGAGGTCGTCACCGGCGGCCGACCCGTCCGTCACACAGGGTGCAGCGAACGGCTCGGCCGCACCGGCCGGCCCCGCCTCCGTCACGATCCCACCCCCAGGATCGGTGGCAGAGGAGTCCACCCTGGGCTCCTTCAGGGGCGCCGGGCCGGGAGGCGGCGGCGGCGGTTCGGGGCCCCCCCCCGCCTCAGGCGCCGGGGCGACCGGAGAAACCGGGGAGAAAATAATCCCAAATTCCTCCAGCACGTCCGGCGCCAACAACAGAGACGGAGTCAGGGGGCTTTCCGTCTCCCCGCCACCAACCTCCGACCCAGCGGGCTGGGGATTGCTACACTCCTCCACCAGGTCGAGCAGTCCCTGGGAGATGTCTGGGTTATAAAAGGCGGGCTCGGCTTCAGCCTCTTTGGCCTCGCCCGCCCCAGTCCCCAGGACGCCCGACCCGGCGAGGAGCAACGGTTCAGGTTCTACATTTTCTTCCGCGGGTTGTTCCGCGCCCCCCCCCCACGGGCAGGGTCTCTTCCCCATCCCCGGGAGGCACAGGTCGGACAGACTCGGCTGTCTCACCCTCCCGAGGGACAGACGACCCCTGCCGATCGCGCGCGACGATGACGGTGGTGGGGTGGGGCGCAGCACCCGCGGCGGGCGACTGCCCCCCTTTTGCGGAGGGACCTTCCTCCTCGCAGTCCTCCTGCTGGGGGCGGAGCTTTCTTTTTAACAAATTGGGGCCCGGAGAGGGGGAGGCCTCCATGTCTGCTGGGGCCTCCCTCTCTGCCCCCTTCCGACGACTGGGTTTCTTGGGCCCCTCGGGCCCGAGCCCGGCCGCAGGTCTTGATTCAGCTGCCTCAGCAGTTGCGGTCACGGTCACGGGCCCGGGCACGAGGACCCCCCCAGTCTCATGCGTCCCGACCAACTCCGCGATATACTCGGGCGTGAGTTCGGCCAATTCAGATGTTTCCTCCGCGAGGGGATCCGCCCTTATGTGTTTATTTTTCCTACGCGCCTTCCTTCCCCCCGGACGCTCTCCCTCCTCCCCGCCGGAGGCCGTGGTGGAGTTGGCCTCCGATTTCGACCGCGCATCCGTCGCCGTCGACGCGCGGACAGTATCAGGGGGAGGGGGGGCGGCGGCGCCAACCCTGGCCGCGCCAGGTGTCGTGGCGGCCTTGGAGGCGGGGCAGTTTTTGCGGACGTGCCCCACCTCCTTACAGGCGTAGCACCGCACGCCGTCCGAGGTCCAGAAGACGCGGTGGGCGGTCCCCCCGTGGAGCACCGTGAACGCGCCATCCGCGTCCTCCTCCCGCGCCAGCCGGACGAAAAGCTGGCGCCGGAAGGAGAAGACGTGCCGAAGGCTGGCTTCCCGGAAGCCGAGCGGGATGGGTGTGATCCCCGACCTCACCTCCCCCAGTTGACGTAGGTGGGGGAGGAGGAGCTCACCCGGAACAAAGGGCGGGACGTTGGAAACCACAATCCTTTGCGCGGTGGCCTCAAGGGGGTCCACCGGCAGGAAGGTCCCGCCCACGGTGAGCCCCTTCTCGATGGCCAGGGACACCGCCCGCTCCGACCCCAGGAAGAACACAGCCTTGCCGTACATTTTAGAGGCGGCGACGATGGCTGAAGGGCCGACAACCCCAGCCATGGCTTTAACGCACGCCTCTATAGTCATGTTGGGGTGAGTGTAGCTCTTGACCCCATTCTTCCTCGTAAGGAGGGTAAAAGGTGACGGGGTAACAGGAGGACTCGTGGCTGCGGCCGTGGCCGCGGCTGCCACGCTCGCATACGTCCTCGCTGCCCCCGCCACCGACGAAGATGTACTCGCCATAATGGAGGGTTCTTTAAGGGCTACACTCACCCCAAGTCACAGGCCTGAAGGTGTTAATGGCCTCGGTTTTTTTTTTGTTTCCCCTGAGCAGAGGGAGCTCTTAAATTGAAGGCACACCTCTCCCTTTAGTTGATTGAATTGGGAGAGGGGCCTTCTCCCCTCTGCTCAATGGGTACTTAATTAAAAATAGATGAGGTGCCTCTTAGAGAGAGAGAGGCAGAGAGAGACAAGAGACAAAGAGAGAGAGAGAGGGGGGTGGGAAGGAGGGAAGCCGCAAGGGCAGGGTCGCCACTCAGGATGGTGGGTGGGTGGGTGTTGGCAGGGGGGTGCACTCTCCGATGTAATAAAAGTCTTTGGTGGTGGTCTTCTGGTGGGGGGAGAAGATGTCTTCACCTGGGATAGCTGGAGATGCCCAGGCTCAGTCCTGCACCAGGTCTTAACGATGCCCAATTGGATATAATTAATTGGGAACTTCACCTAGGCAGCTCCAGCTGTCCCAGGTCAGGCAATGGGAAAGGGGTGTTTAATATGGTGTGTGCGGCCTAGCTTTTACAGAAGCCACACACACACACACCCCCTTAGATGTTCCGGCCTCTTCTTTTCTTCTTTCCTCCCCCCACCTACAAAACAAAGTCTCTGGGAGAGTGCCCAGAATCACACCCACCTGTAGCTGTTGTTCTTTCCTTCCTCCTCCTTCCAAACAGATGATGATGTTGTGTTGTTTTCTCCCCTCTCTCCCTCTCCTAAAATGGAGGCCAATTGAGGAGGCAGTGATGGAAAGGCCTCTCCTCTGTTGTTATGGCCTTGGCCTTCCTTTCTTTTCTTCTCCTCTCCTGTCCTCTCTCTCCAGGCACCTCAGTTGTGGTTGTTGGTTGTTGGTGGTGGTCTGCTGTCTGGTCTCCTTCTCCTTCTCCTCTTCCTGGTCACAGAGACCACCACTCTGCTGCTGGCTGCTGCTCCTCGTCAGCAGCTCCGAAAGCTTGTGATTTCAAATAAAGCTGTTGGACTATAACCTGGTGTTGCTCTTTTTGGTTTGACAAACCAAATTTACTGTAAATCAATTAAAACTTTAAATGAAACTTAATAAATCAAATTAAAATTTGAAAGTCCGGGGTGACGATGCACTCCAGTCCCCGCGGCGCCCACCGGTCGCGGAAAAACTCAAGCGTGCCGGCGGACACCGCGTGCTCCATCTCCAGGGCCACCCGGGCGCGAACATGGCCGCGGAAGAGAGGCAGGCAATCGGGCCGAACGACCCCCTCGACCGCCCGCTGCCTGGACCAATTAATGGCTTTCTTGGCCAGGCCCAGGAGCAGTCCTACGAGGAGGTCCTCCGACCTACCCGCTCCCCTCCGCACCGGGTGACCGTAGATCAGGAGCGTGGGGCTGAAGTGCAACCAGAAATTGAGGAGCAGCCCCTTCAAATAATGAAAGAGGGGCTGCAACCTCTCACATTCAACATAAATGTGATAGACGGACTCCTCCAGGCCGCAGAAATGGCAAGCAGCCTGGGAGTCCGTAAACCTACTTAAAATCCTATTGCACGGGACTGCTCCGTGCAACACCCTCCAGGCCAAGTCCCCAATAGAACAAGGGAAGACTCCCGCGTAGAGAGCCTTCCAATGGGGACCTTCGCCTCCGCCGGACGGCAGGATGGTACGCCAAGGCGTGTCCGGACGGCAGACGAAGATGGCAAAGTGGAGAGTGTGCAGGAGCAGCCCGTACAGGAAACGCCTCCGTGCGGATTGAAAGGGCACGGAGGGCATTTCTCCGAGAAGGCTCAAGTGGTGAGGCGGCGGCTCCCGAGGGAGGATTCGGGGCCGGGCGCCGATAAGGAATTCCGTCCGAACGGGGGTCAGTTCGGACGGGATCGCCCCACGTGCTTGAGCCTCCTCGACACACCTAGTGGAGACGGGGCCCAGTGCCACTTTTAGCGACTCGATGGCTTTGACCGCGAGCCGGACGTTGACCCAAGACATGCGCCTCGCCAACTCCTCCGGCGCCATCCAGCCCGCTCCTCCGCCATCGAGCAGGTCCCCGACTCTGGTCACCTTACCGGGCACAGCCCTGCCCTCCGCCAGCCAGCCGAACCCGCGGTCGTGGAGGTGCGGATTCCTGAACAGCGGCTCCCGAAGGACGGCCGCCGCTCCTGACGGGGGAGAACTGCGCTCGGAGGCGACGCTGTTCCAAACCCATAGCAGTTCCTGGTAGAAGACAGGCAGCTCCCGCAGGCTGGCACGCGTGCCACCCACTCTCACAAACAGGAGCTGCGTGTCGTAATTGAGGCCGTGCAGCTGGCGGAAGAAATACGTCGCCAGCGCACGCCACCTAGGAGGATTCTCCACGTACAGGTATCTCTGCAGCGTCTGAAGACGGAAAGTCGCCGCCTGGGTGCGAAGGCACACCAGCGCCTGACCGCCCTCCCTAAGCGGGAGACTCAAAACCGCGGCAGAGACCCAGTGCTTCCTTTTGTCCCAGAAGAAGTCGACGAGCTTCTTCTGCATCTTGGCGACAAACGCAGGGGGAGGGATCAAAGTGACCAACCGGTACCACAACATGGCGGCCACCAGCTGGTTTATGACCAGCGCTCGACCCCTGTAGGACAACACTCGGAGCAGTCCTGTCCAGCGCCCTAGGCGAGCGGTGACTTTGGCCTCCAGCTCTTGCCAGTTCGCCGGCCAGGCGTCCTCGGCCGGGCTGAGGTAGACTCCCAGGTAGAGGAGGTGCGTGGTGCTCCAGGCGAAAGGCCCGAACTCCTCCGGCAGGGAGTCCACCCGCCATGGGCCCACCAGGAGTCCAGAACATTTCTCCCAGTTGATCTTGGCGGAGGATGCGTCCGAGTAAATCTGCTGGCATTCTCGCATCCTCCGCAAGTCGACGGGATCCGTGACCGCGAGGAGCACGTCATCGGCGTAAGCCGAGAGGACCACCTCCACGCCCGGCCCTTGCAGAGCCAGTCCCGTCAACCTCTTCCGCAAGAGGCGCAGGAAAGGCTCCACGCAAACGGCGTATAACTGACCGGACATGGGGCATCCCTGACGCACCCCCCTCCCGAAGCGAAGGGGCGCCGTCAAAGACCCGTTAACTTTAATGAGACACTCCGCGGCGGCGTACAGAAGTCGGATCCGGGCGACGAAATGCGTCCCGAACCCGAATGCGCGCAGAGTCCCGAAAAGATACTCGTGATCCACCCTGTCGAACGCCTTCTCCTGATCCAGGGAAAGGAAGGCGACCGACAGACCAGCCCTCTGGGAATGGTGGACCAGGTCCCGGACCAGATGGATGTTATCGTGGATACTCCGGCCCGGGACCGTGTAGGACTGGTCGGGGTGGATCATGCGGGCCAGCACGGTGCCAAGGCGAGCAGACATAGCCCTGGCGAAAATTTTGTAGTCCGTGCTGAGGAGGGAGACCGGGCGCCAGTTCTTAAGTAGGCGGAGATCGCCCTTCTTGGGCAGCAGGACGATGACCGCCCTGCGCCAAGAGAGGGGCATCTCCCCGGTCGCCAGACTTTCCCCCAGGACCCGCGCGTAGTCGTCCCCCAAGACGTCCCAGAACGCCCTGTGGAACTCCACGGTCAGCCCGTCCAGCCCCGGGGACTTGCCCCTCGAGAGCTGGCGCAGGGCGCCGGTCAGCTCCGCCAGGCTTAGCGGAGCTTCTAAATTCTCGGCGCCCTCCGGGCCGACCTTCGGCAGGTCCTCCCACAAAACTCTGCGCGCATCCTCGCTGGACGGATCCGAAGAGAACAGAGCCCCGTAATAGGCCCGGGCCTCCGCGCTGATGCCCTCCGGATCCGAGACCAGAGATCCGTCGTCGGCCAGCAGCCCCAAGAGCTGCTTACGGACCCCCCGTCTTTTTTCCAGCGAGTAGAAGAAGGGGGAGCCGCGGTCCAGGTCCCGCAGGAACTGGATCCGCGACCTCACGTACGCGCCTCGGGACCCGACCAGCTGCAGGTCCTTCAGCGCGCCCTTCTTCTCTTCGTACACCTTCCGCAGGGCCGGGTCCTCGACGACTTGACCGAGACGGGACTCCAGGTCGAGCACTTCTTTCTCCAATCGCCCGACCCGGGCCTCCCGCCTCTTGGTCGACCCCTTCGCGTACTCCTGACAGAAGACGCGGACGTGAGCCTTGCCCACGTCCCACCATAGCCTCAAGGAGGGGAAGCCTCCCCGCTTCCTTCTCCAGTCGGCCCAGAACCGGCGAAACGAATCCCGGAACCGCGCGTCCTCCAGCAGCAGGTTGTTAAAATGCCAGTACGCGGACCCCCCCCGCGCGCGCAGCGGAGCGAGCTCCGCCCACACCAGGTGGTGGTCCGTGCACGGCACCGGCCGCATGGAAGCCGCCGGAACGCAGGAGACGTACGCCCGGGAAATGTAAAGGCGGTCGATTCTGGACCTTCCTCCTCCAGACCTCACGCTCGTGAAGGCGCTGGAGTCGGGATGGAGATTTCGCCAGACGTCCACCAAGTCGAAGGACCCGACCAGGTCCCGCAACTTCTCCATCGCCGCCGGGCTTCGCGGGGGACCCGACCGGTCCCGCGCCTCGAGGGTACAATTGAAATCCCCCCCGAGGATGACGCACTCGCCCACGTCGATGGAGCCCAGAAGAGCGGACACTTCTCCGAAGAAGCGCACTTGCTGCGCACCGGTCCGGGGGGCGTACACGTTCACTAAATGGAGCGGCACGCCTCCCAGGCGAACAGTGACCTGGAGCAAGCGGCCCGGCACGTGCTCCTTGACCCTCAAGATCTCCGGCTGAAAATGCGGGGCCAGCAAGACAGCCACCCCGCAGGAATTGTTGGAGAGGTGACTCATGCTGACCCCTCCTTGCCACTCCAGGAGCCACGTGGCCTCGTCTCCCGGAACGGTGTGGGTTTCTTGCAGGAAGCACACCGCATATTTCCCGTCCCGAAGGACCGAGAAGTTATTGAATCTACGGCGCGCCTCCCTGCTGCCGTTGATGTTGAGGCTGGCTATGGTTATCTTCATCTCAGAAGCATAGTGCAACCTCTACCTAACGGAGGGGAGGGAGGGCGGTCACTGACGACCGCCACTCCCTCAGCAGCCCAGTGTGGAACGTCTTGAGCCGACGCAGCTCGAGCCGGCCAACGTCCTTGTCCGCGCCCATGATTTTAACGGCGGCGCGGACGGACACGACGAGCAGCGTCAGCTCCGACCACTTGTCGAGGGCCAGCCGGATCTTCTTGTGACGACCCTGGCTCACGGCCATAAAATCCCGGAGTTCCCCTACGGGGATGAGGGGAGAGTCGGTGAAGGGCACGAGGGCGTCCATCACCTCGCTGCCGATGGACTCCAAATCGTCCTCGATGCCCCCCACCGAGTCCCCGTCCTCCTCCGGGAGGTCGTCACCGGCGGCCGACCCGTCCGTCACACGGGGTGCAGCGAACGGCTCGGCCGCACCGGCCGGCCCCGCCTCCGTCACGATCCCACCCCCAGGATCGGTGGCAGAGGAGTCCACCCTGGGCTCCTTCAGGGGCGCCGGGCCGGGAGGCGGCGGCGGCGGTTCGGGGCCCCCCCCCGCCTCAGGCGCCGGGGCGACCGGAGAAACCGGGGAGAAAATAATCCCAAATTCCTCCAGCACGTCCGGCGCCAACAACAGAGACGGAGTCAGGGGGCTTTCCGTCTCCCCGCCACCAACCTCCGACCCAGCGGGCTGGGGATTGCTACACTCCTCCACCAGGTCGAGCAGTCCCTGGGAGATGTCTGGGTTATAAAAGGCGGGCTCGGCTTCAGCCTCTTTGGCCTCGCCCGCCCCAGTCCCCAGGACGCCCGACCCGGCGAGGAGCAACGGTTCCGTACTACATTTCCCTCCGCGGGTTGTTCCGCGCCCCCCCCCACGGGCAGGGTCTCTTCCCCATCCCCGGGAGGCACAGGTCGGACAGACTCGGCTGTCTCACCCTCCCGAGGGACAGACGACCCCTGCCGATCGCGCGCGACGATGACGGTGGTGGGGTGGGGCGCAGCACCCGCGGCGGGCGACTGCCCCCCTTTTGCGGAGGGACCTTCCTCCTCGCAGTCCTCCTGCTGGGGGCGGAGCTTTCTTTTTAACGTATTGGGGCCCGGAGAGGGGGAGGCCTCCATGTCTGCTGGGGCCTCCCTCTCTGCCCCCTTCCGACGACTGGGTTTCTTGGGCCCCTCGGGCCCGAGCCCGGCCGCAGGTCTTGATTCAGCTGCCTCAGCAGTTGCGGTCACGGTCACGGGCCCGGGCACGAGGACCCCCCCAGTCTCATGCGTCCCGACCAACTCCGCGATATACTCGGGCGTGAGTTCGGCCAATTCAGATGTTTCCTCCGCGAGGGGATCCGCCCTTATGTGTTTATTTTTCCTACGCGCCTTCCTTCCCCCCGGACGCTCTCCCTCCTCCCCGCCGGAGGCCGTGGTGGAGTTGGCCTCCGATTTCGACCGCGCATCCGTCGCCGTCGACGCGCGGACAGTATCAGGGGGAGGGGGGGCGGCGGCGCCAACCCCGGCCGCGCCAGGTGTCGTGGCGGCCTTGGAGGCGGGGCAGTTTTTGCGGACGTGCCCCACCTCCTTACAGGCGTAGCACCGCGCGCCGTCCGAGGTCCAGAAGACGCGGTGGGCGGTCCCCCCGTGGAGCACCGTGAACGCGCCGTCCGCGTCCTCCTCCCGCGCCAGCCGGACGAAAAGCTGGCGCCGGAAGGAGAAGACGTGCCGAAGGCTGGCTTCCCGGAAGCCGAGCGGGATGGGTGTGATCCCCGACCTCACCTCCCCCAGTTGACGTAGGTGGGGGAGGAGGAGCTCACCCGGAACAAAGGGCGGGACGTTGGAAACCACAATCCTTTGCGCGGTGGCCTCAAGGGGGTCCACCGGCAGGAAGGTCCCGCCCACGGTGAGCCCCTTCTCGATGGCCAGGGACACCGCCCGCTCCGACCCCAGGAAGAACACAGCCTTGCCGTACATTTTAGAGGCGGCGACGATGGCTGAAGGGCCGACAACCCCAGCCATGGCTTTTACGCACGCCTCTATAGTCATGTTGGGGTGAGTGTAGCTCTTGACCCCATTCTTCCTCGTAAGGAGGGTAAAAGGTGACGGGGTAACAGGAGGACTCGTGGCTGCGGCCGTGGCCGCGGCTGCCACGCTCGCGTACGTCCTCGCTGCCCCCGCCACCGACGAAGATGTACTCGCCATAATGGAGGGTTCTTTAAGGGCTACACTCACCCCAAGTCACAGGCCTGAAGGTGTTAATGGCCTCGGTTTTTTTTTTGTTTCCCCTGAGCAGAGGGAGCTCTTAAATTGAAGGCACACCTCTCCCTTTAGTTGATTGAATTGGGAGAGGGGCCTTCTCCCCTCTGCTCAATGGGTACTT
Source organism: Squalus acanthias (assembly GCA_030390025.1). NCBI lineage: Eukaryota > Metazoa > Chordata > Chondrichthyes > Squaliformes > Squalidae > Squalus > Squalus acanthias. Next base: position 52,778,591 of record CM059442.1, on the reverse strand, counting down.
AATTAAAAATAGATGAGGTGCCTCTTAGAGAGAGAGAGGCAGAGAGAGACAAGAGACAAAGAGAGAGAGAGAGGGGGGTGGAAGGAGGGAAGCCGCAAGGGCAGGGTCGCCACTCAGGATGGTGGGTGGGTGGGTGTTGGCAGGGGGGTGCACTCTCCGATGTAATAAAAGTCTTTGGTGGTGGTCTTCTGGTGGGGGGAGAAGATGTCTTCACCTGGGATAGCTGGAGATGCCCAGGCTCAGTCCTGCACCAGGTCTTAACGATGCCCAATTGGATTAAATTAATTGGGGAACTTCACCTAGGCAGCTCCAGCTGTCCCAGGTCAGGCAATGGGAAAGGGGTGTTTAATATGGTGTGTGCGGCCTAGCTTTTACAGAAGCCACACACACACACACACCCCTTAGATGTTCCGGCCTCTTCTTTTCTTCTTTCCTCCCCCCACCTACAAAACAAAGTCTCTGGGAGAGTGCCCCAGAATCACACCCACCTGTAGCTGTTGTTCTTTCCTTCCTTCCTCCTTCCAAACAGATGATGGATGTTGTGTTGTTTTCTCCCCTCTCTCCCTCTCCTAAAATGGAGGCCAATTGAGGAGGCAGTGTGGAAAGGCCTCTCCTCTGTTGTTGATGGCCTTGGCCTTCCTTTCTTTTCTTTCTCCTCTCCTGTCCTCTCTCTCCAGGCACCTCAGTTGTGGTTGTTGGTTGTTGGTGGTGGTCTGCTGCCTGGTCTCCTTCTCCTTCTCCTCTTCCTGGCTCACAGAGACCACCACTCTGCTGCTGCTGCTCAGCTGCTCAAGCTTGTGATTTCAAATAAAGCTGTTGGACTATAACCTGGTGTTGATCTTTTTGGTTTGACAGAACGCAAATTTACTGTAAATCAATTAAAACTTGAAATGAAACTTAATAAATCAAATTAAAATTTGAAAGTCCGGGGTGACGATGCACTCCAGTCCCCGCGGCGCCCACCGGTCGCGGAAAAACTCAAGCGTGCCGGCGGACACCGCGTGCTCCATCTCCAGGGCCACCCGGGCGCGAACATGGCCGCGGAAGAGAGGCAGGCAATCGGGCCGAACGACCCCCTCGACCGCCCGCTGCCTGGACCAATTAATGGCTTTCTTGGCCAGGCCCAGGAGCAGTCCTACGAGGAGGTCCTCCGACCTACCCGCTCCCCTCCGCACCGGGTGACCGTAGATCAGGAGCGTGGGGCTGAAGTGCAACCAGAAATTGAGGAGCAGCCCCTTCAAATAATGAAAGAGGGGCTGCAACCTCTCACATTCAACATAAATGTGATAAACGGACTCCTCCAGGCCGCAAAAATGGCAAGCAGCCTGGGAGTCCGTAAACCTACTTAAAATCCTATTGCACGGGACTGCTCCGTGCAACACCCTCCAGGCCAAGTCCCCAATAGAACAAGGGAAGACTCCCGCGTAGAGAGCCTTCCAATGGGGACCTTCGCCTCCGCCGGACGGCAGGATGGTACGCCAAGGCGTGTCCGGACGGCAGACGAAGATGGCAAAGTGGAGAGTGTGCAGGAGCAGCCCGTACAGGAAACGCCTCCGTGCGGATTGAAAGGGCACGGAGGGCATTTCTCCGAGAAGGCTCAAGTGGTGAGGCGGCGGCTCCCGAGGGAGGATTCGGGGCCGGGCGCCGATAAGGAATTCCGTCCGAACGGGGGTCAGTTCGGACGGGATCGCCCCACGTGCTTGAGCCTCCTCGACACACCTAGTGGAGACGGGGCCCAGTGCCACTTTTAGCGACTCGATGGCTTTGACCGCGAGCCGGACGTTGACCCAAGACATGCGCCTCGCCAACTCCTCCGGCGCCATCCAGCCCGCTCCTCCGCCATCGAGCAGGTCCCCGACTCTGGTCACCTTACCGGGCACAGCCCTGCCCTCCGCCAGCCAGCCGAACCCGCGGTCGTGGAGGTGCGGATTCCTGAACAGCGGCTCCCGAAGGACGGCCGCCGCTCCTGACGGGGGAGAACTGCGCTCGGAGGCGACGCTGTTCCAAACCCATAGCAGTTCCTGGTAGAAGACAGGCAGCTCCCGCAGGCTGGCACGCGTGCCACCCACTCTCACAAACAGGAGCTGCGTGTCGTAATTGAGGCCGTGCAGCTGGCGGAAGAAATACGTCGCCAGCGCACGCCACCTAGGAGGATTCTCCACGTACAGGTATCTCTGCAGCGTCTGAAGACGGAAAGTCGCCGCCTGGGTGCGAAGGCACACCAGCGCCTGACCGCCCTCCCTAAGCGGGAGACTCAAAACCGCGGCAGAGACCCAGTGCTTCCTTTTGTCCCAGAAGAAGTCGACGAGCTTCTTCTGCATCTTGGCGACAAACGCAGGGGGAGGGATCAAAGTGACCAACCGGTACCACAACATGGCGGCCACCAGCTGGTTTATGACCAGCGCTCGACCCCTGTAGGACAACACTCGGAGCAGTCCTGTCCAGCGTCCTAGGCGAGCGGTGACTTTGGCCTCCAGCTCTTGCCAGTTCGCCGGCCAGGCGTCCTCGGCCGGGCTGAGGTAGACTCCCAGGTAGAGGAGGTGCGTGGTGCTCCAGGCGAAAGGCCCGAACTCCTCCGGCAGGGAGTCCACCCGCCATGGGCCCACCAGGAGTCCAGAACATTTCTCCCAGTTGATCTTGGCGGAGGATGCGTCCGAGTAAATCTGCTGGCATTCTCGCATCCTCCGCAAGTCGACGGGATCCGTGACCGCGAGGAGCACGTCATCGGCGTAAGCCGAGAGGACCACCTCCACGCCCGGCCCTTGCAGAGCCAGTCCCGTCAACCTCTTCCGCAAGAGGCGCAGGAAAGGCTCCACGCAAACGGCGTATAACTGACCGGACATGGGGCATCCCTGACGCACCCCCCTCCCGAAGCGAAGGGGCGCCGTCAAAGACCCGTTAACTTTAATGAGACACTCCGCGGCGGCGTACAGAAGTCGGATCCGGGCGACGAAATGCGTCCCGAACCCGAATGCGCGCAGAGTCCCGAAAAGATACTCGTGATCCACCCTGTCGAACGCCTTCTCCTGATCCAGGGAAAGGAAGGCGACCGACAGACCAGCCCTCTGGGAATGGTGGACCAGGTCCCGGACCAGATGGATGTTATCGTGGATACTCCGGCCCGGGACCGTGTAGGACTGGTCGGGGTGGATCATGCGGGCCAGCACGGTGCCAAGGCGAGCAGACATAGCCCTGGCGAAAATTTTGTAGTCCGTGCTGAGGAGGGAGACCGGGCGCCAGTTCTTAAGTAGGCGGAGATCGCCCTTCTTGGGCAGCAGGACGATGACCGCCCTGCGCCAAGAGAGGGGCATCTCCCCGGTCGCCAGACTTTCCCCCAGGACCCGCGCGTAGTCGTCCCCCAAGACGTCCCAGAACGCCCTGTGGAACTCCACGGTCAGCCCGTCCAGCCCCGGGGACTTGCCCCTCGAGAGCTGGCGCAGGGCGCCGGTCAGCTCCGCCAGGCTTAGCGGAGCTTCTAAATTCTCGGCGCCCTCCGGGCCGACCTTCGGCAGGTCCTCCCACAAAACTCTGCGCGCATCCTCGCTGGACGGATCCGAAGAGAACAGAGCCCCGTAATAGGCCCGGGCCTCCGCGCTGATGCCCTCCGGATCCGAGACCAGAGATCCGTCGTCGGCCAGCAGCCCCAAGAGCTGCTTACGGACCCCCCGTCTTTTTTCCAGCGAGTAGAAGAAGGGGGAGCCGCGGTCCAGGTCCCGCAGGAACTGGATCCGCGACCTCACGTACGCGCCTCGGGACCCGACCAGCTGCAGGTCCTTCAGCGCGCCCTTCTTCTCTTCGTACACCTTCCGCAGGGCCGGGTCCTCGACGACTTGACCGAGACGGGACTCCAGGTCGAGCACTTCTTTCTCCAATCGCCCGACCCGGGCCTCCCGCCTCTTGGTCGACCCCTTCGCGTACTCCTGACAGAAGACGCGGACGTGAGCCTTGCCCACGTCCCACCATAGCCTCAAGGAGGGGAAGCCTCCCCGCTTCCTTCTCCAGTCGGCCCAGAACCGGCGAAACGAATCCCGGAACCGCGCGTCCTCCAGCAGCAGGTTGTTAAAATGCCAGTACGCGGACCCCCCCCGCGCGCGCAGCGGAGCGAGCTCCGCCCACACCAGGTGGTGGTCCGTGCACGGCACCGGCCGCATGGAAGCCGCCGGAACGCAGGAGACGTACGCCCGGGAAATGTAAAGGCGGTCGATTCTGGACCTTCCTCCTCCAGACCTCACGCTCGTGAAGGCGCTGGAGTCGGGATGGAGATTTCGCCAGACGTCCACCAAGTCGAAGGACCCGACCAGGTCCCGCAACTTCTCCATCGCCGCCGGGCTTCGCGGGGGACCCGACCGGTCCCGCGCCTCGAGGGTACAATTGAAATCCCCCCCGAGGATGACGCACTCGCCCACGTCGATGGAGCCCAGAAGAGCGGACACTTCTCCGAAGAAGCGCACTTGCTGCGCACCGGTCCGGGGGGCGTACACGTTCACTAAATGGAGCGGCACGCCTCCCAGGCGAACAGTGACCTGGAGCAAGCGGCCCGGCACGTGCTCCTTGACCCTCAAGATCTCCGGCTGAAAATGCGGGGCCAGCAAGACAGCCACCCCGCAGGAATTGTTGGAGAGGTGACTCATGCTGACCCCTCCTTGCCACTCCAGGAGCCACGTGGCCTCGTCTCCCGGAACGGTGTGGGTTTCTTGCAGGAAGCACACCGCATATTTCCCGTCCCGAAGGACCGAGAAGTTATTGAATCTACGGCGCGCCTCCCTGCTGCCGTTGATGTTGAGGCTGGCTATGGTTATCTTCATCTCAGAAGCATAGTGCAACCTCTACCTAACGGAGGGGAGGGAGGGCGGTCACTGACGACCGCCACTCCCTCAGCAGCCCAGTGTGGAACGTCTTGAGCCGACGCAGCTCGAGCCGGCCAACGTCCTTGTCCGCGCCCATGATTTTAACGGCGGCGCGGACGGACACGACGAGCAGCGTCAGCTCCGACCACTTGTCGAGGGCCAGCCGGATCTTCTTGTGACGACCCTGGCTCACGGCCATAAAATCCCGGAGTTCCCCTACGGGGATGAGGGGAGAGTCGGTGAAGGGCACGAGGGCGTCCATCGCCTCGCTGCCGATGGACTCCAAATCGTCCTCGATGCCCCCCACCGAGTCCCCGTCCTCCTCCGGGAGGTCGTCACCGGCGGCCGACCCGTCCGTCACACAGGGTGCAGCGAACGGCTCGGCCGCACCGGCCGGCCCCGCCTCCGTCACGATCCCACCCCCAGGATCGGTGGCAGAGGAGTCCACCCTGGGCTCCTTCAGGGGCGCCGGGCCGGGAGGCGGCGGCGGCGGTTCGGGGCCCCCCCCCGCCTCAGGCGCCGGGGCGACCGGAGAAACCGGGGAGAAAATAATCCCAAATTCCTCCAGCACGTCCGGCGCCAACAACAGAGACGGAGTCAGGGGGCTTTCCGTCTCCCCGCCACCAACCTCCGACCCAGCGGGCTGGGGATTGCTACACTCCTCCACCAGGTCGAGCAGTCCCTGGGAGATGTCTGGGTTATAAAAGGCGGGCTCGGCTTCAGCCTCTTTGGCCTCGCCCGCCCCAGTCCCCAGGACGCCCGACCCGGCGAGGAGCAACGGTTCCGGTACTACATTTCCTCCGCGGGTTGTTCCGCGCCCCCCCCCACGGGCAGGGTCTCTTCCCCATCCCCGGGAGGCACAGGTCGGACAGACTCGCTGTCTCACCCTCCCGAGGGACAGACGACCCCTGCCGATCGCGCGCGACGATGACGGTGGTGGGGTGGGGCGCAGCACCCGCGGCGGGCGACTGCCCCCCTTTTGCGGAGGGACCTTCCTCCTCGCAGTCCTCCTGCTGGGGGCGGAGCTTTCTTTTTAACGTATTGGGGCCCGGAGAGGGGGAGGCCTCCATGTCTGCTGGGGCCTCCCTCTCTGCCCCCTTCCGACGACTGGGTTTCTTGGGCCCCTCGGGCCCGAGCCCGGCCGCAGGTCTTGATTCAGCTGCCTCAGCAGTTGCGGTCACGGTCACGGGCCCGGGCACGAGGACCCCCCCAGTCTCATGCGTCCCGACCAACTCCGCGATATACTCGGGCGTGAGTTCGGCCAATTCAGATGTTTCCTCCGCGAGGGGATCCGCCCTTATGTGTTTATTTTCCTACGCGCCTTCCTTCCCCCCGGACGCTCTCCCTCCTCCCCGCCGGAGGCCGTGGTGGAGTTGGCCTCCGATTTCGACCGCGCATCCGTCGCCGTCGACGCGCGGACAGTATCAGGGGGAGGGGGGGCGGCGGCGCCAACCCCGGCCGCGCCAGGTGTCGTGGCGGCCTTGGAGGCGGGGCAGTTTTTGCGGACGTGCCCCACCTCCTTACAGGCGTAGCACCGCGCGCCGTCCGAGGTCCAGAAGACGCGGTGGGCGGTCCCCCCGTGGAGCACCGTGAACGCGCCATCCGCGTCCTCCTCCCGCGCCAGCCGGACGAAAAGCTGGCGCCGGAAGGAGAAGACGTGCCGAAGGCTGGCTTCCCGGAAGCCGAGCGGGATGGGTGTGATCCCCGACCTCACCTCCCCCAGTTGACGTAGGTGGGGGAGGAGGAGCTCACCCGGAACAAAGGGCGGGACGTTGGAAACCACAATCCTTTGCGCGGTGGCCTCAAGGGGGTCCACCGGCAGGAAGGTCCCGCCCACGGTGAGCCCCTTCTCGATGGCCAGGGACACCGCCCGCTCCGACCCCAGGAAGAACACAGCCTTGCCGTACATTTTAGAGGCGGCGACGATGGCTGAAGGGCCGACAACCCCAGCCATGGCTTTAACACACGCCTCTATAGTCATGTTGGGGTGAGTGTAGCTCTTGACCCCATTCTTCCTCGTAAGGAGGGTAAAAGGTGACGGGGTAACAGGAGGACTCGTGGCTGCGGCCGTGGCCGCGGCTGCCACGCTCGCGTACGTCCTCGCTGCCCCCGCCACCGACGAAGATGTACTCGCCATAATGGAGGGTTCTTTAAGGGCTACACTCACCCCAAGTCACAGGCCTGAAGGTGTTAATGGCCTCGGTTTTTTTTTTGTTTTCCCCTGAGCAGAGGGAGCTCTTAAATTGAAGGCACACCTCTCCCTTTAGTTGATTGAATTGGGAGAGGGGCCTTCTCCCCTCTGCTCAATGGGTACTTAATTAAAAATAGATGAGGTGCCTCTTAGAGAGAGAGGCAGAGAGAGACAGAGACAAAGAGAGAGAGAGAGGGGGTGGAAGGAGGGAAGCCGCAAGGGCAGGGTCGCCACTCAGGATGGTGGGTGGGTGGGTGTTGGCAGGGGGGTGCACTCTCCGATGTAATAAAAGTCTTTGGTGGTGGTCTTCTGGTGGGGGAGAAGATGTCTTCACCTGGGATAGCTGGAGATGCCCAGGCTCAGTCCTGCACCAGGTCTTAACGATGCCCAATTGGATTAAATTAATTGGGGAACTTCACCTAGGCAGCTCCAGCTGTCCCAGGTCAGGCAATGGGAAAGGGGTGTTTAATATGGTGTGTGCGGCCTAGCTTTTACAGAAGCCACACACACACACACACACCCCTTAGATGTTCCGGCCCTCTTCTTTTCTTCTTTCCTCCCCCCACCTACAAAACAAAGTCTCTGGGAGAGTGCCCCAGAATCACACCCACCTGTAGCTGTTGTTCTTTCCTTCCTTCCTCCTTCCAAACAGATGATGGATGTTGTGTTGTTTTCTCCCCTCTCTCCCTCTCCTAAAATGGAGGCCAATTGAGGAGGCAGTGTGGAAAGGCCTCTCCTCTGTTGTTAATGGCCTTGGCCTTCCTTTCTTTTCTTCTCCTCTCCTGTCCTCTCTCTCCAGGCACCTCAGTTGTGGTTGTTGGTTGTTGGTGGTGGTCTGCTGTCTGGTCTCCTTCTCCTTCTCCTCTTCCTGCTCACAGAGACCACCACTCTGCTGCTGCTGCTCAGCAGCTCAAGCTTGTGATTTCAAATAAAGCTGTTGGACTATAACCTGGTGTTGATCTTTTTGGTTTGACAGAACGCAAATTTACTGTAAATCAATTAAAACTTGAAATGAAACTTAATAAATCAAATTAAAATTTGAAAGTCCGGGGTGACGATGCACTCCAGTCCCCGCGGCGCCCACCGGTCGCGGAAAAACTCAAGCGTGCCGGCGGACACCGCGTGCTCCATCTCCAGGGCCACCCGGGCGCGAACATGGCCGCGGAAGAGAGGCAGGCAATCGGGCCGAACGACCCCCTCGACCGCCCGCTGCCTGGACCAATTAATGGCTTTCTTGGCCAGGCCCAGGAGCAGTCCTACGAGGAGGTCCTCCGACCTACCCGCTCCCCTCCGCACCGGGTGACCGTAGATCAGGAGCGTGGGGCTGAAGTGCAACCAGAAATTGAGGAGCAGCCCCTTCAAATAATGAAAGAGGGGCTGCAACCTCTCACATTCAACATAAATGTGATAAACGGACTCCTCCAGGCCGCAAAAATGGCAAGCAGCCTGGGAGTCCGTAAACCTACTTAAAATCCTATTGCACGGGACTGCTCCGTGCAACACCCTCCAGGCCAAGTCCCCAATAGAACAAGGGAAGACTCCCGCGTAGAGAGCCTTCCAATGGGGACCTTCGCCTCCGCCGGACGGCAGGATGGTACGCCAAGGCGTGTCCGGACGGCAGACGAAGATGGCAAAGTGGAGAGTGTGCAGGAGCAGCCCGTACAGGAAACGCCTCCGTGCGGATTGAAAGGGCACGGAGGGCATTTCTCCGAGAAGGCTCAAGTGGTGAGGCGGCGGCTCCCGAGGGAGGATTCGGGGCCGGGCGCCGATAAGGAATTCCGTCCGAACGGGGGTCAGTTCGGACGGGATCGCCCCACGTGCTTGAGCCTCCTCGACACACCTAGTGGAGACGGGGCCCAGTGCCACTTTTAGCGACTCGATGGCTTTGACCGCGAGCCGGACGTTGACCCAAGACATGCGCCTCGCCAACTCCTCCGGCGCCATCCAGCCCGCTCCTCCGCCATCGAGCAGGTCCCCGACTCTGGTCACCTTACCGGGCACAGCCCTGCCCTCCGCCAGCCAGCCGAACCCGCGGTCGTGGAGGTGCGGATTCCTGAACAGCGGCTCCCGAAGGACGGCCGCCGCTCCTGACGGGGGAGAACTGCGCTCGGAGGCGACGCTGTTCCAAACCCATAGCAGTTCCTGGTAGAAGACAGGCAGCTCCCGCAGGCTGGCACGCGTGCCACCCACTCTCACAAACAGGAGCTGCGTGTCGTAATTGAGGCCGTGCAGCTGGCGGAAGAAATACGTCGCCAGCGCACGCCACCTAGGAGGATTCTCCACGTACAGGTATCTCTGCAGCGTCTGAAGACGGAAAGTCGCCGCCTGGGTGCGAAGGCACACCAGCGCCTGACCGCCCTCCCTAAGCGGGAGACTCAAAACCGCGGCAGAGACCCAGTGCTTCCTTTTGTCCCAGAAGAAGTCGACGAGCTTCTTCTGCATCTTGGCGACAAACGCAGGGGGAGGGATCAAAGTGACCAACCGGTACCACAACATGGCGGCCACCAGCTGGTTTATGACCAGCGCTCGACCCCTGTAGGACAACACTCGGAGCAGTCCTGTCCAGCGCCCTAGGCGAGCGGTGACTTTGGCCTCCAGCTCTTGCCAGTTCGCCGGCCAGGCGTCCTCGGCCGGGCTGAGGTAGACTCCCAGGTAGAGGAGGTGCGTGGTGCTCCAGGCGAAAGGCCCGAACTCCTCCGGCAGGGAGTCCACCTGCCATGGGCCCACCAGGAGTCCAGAACATTTCTCCCAGTTGATCTTGGCGGAGGATGCGTCCGAGTAAATCTGCTGGCATTCTCGCATCCTCCGCAAGTCGACGGGATCCGTGACCGCGAGGAGCACGTCATCGGCGTAAGCCGAGAGGACCACCTCCACGCCCGGCCCTTGCAGAGCCAGTCCCGTCAACCTCTTCCGCAAGAGGCGCAGGAAAGGCTCCACGCAAACGGCGTATAACTGACCGGACATGGGGCATCCCTGACGCACCCCCCTCCCGAAGCGAAGGGGCGCCGTCAAAGACCCGTTAACTTTAATGAGACACTCCGCGGCGGCGTACAGAAGTCGGATCCGGGCGACGAAATGCGTCCCGAACCCGAATGCGCGCAGAGTCCCGAAAAGATACTCGTGATCCACCCTGTCGAACGCCTTCTCCTGATCCAGGGAAAGGAAGGCGACCGACAGACCAGCCCTCTGGGAATGGTGGACCAGGTCCCGGACCAGATGGATGTTATCGTGGATACTCCGGCCCGGGACCGTGTAGGACTGGTCGGGGTGGATCATGCGGGCCAGCACGGTGCCAAGGCGAGCAGACATAGCCCTGGCGAAAATTTTGTAGTCCGTGCTGAGGAGGGAGACCGGGCGCCAGTTCTTAAGTAGGCGGAGATCGCCCTTCTTGGGCAGCAGGACGATGACCGCCCTGCGCCAAGAGAGGGGCATCTCCCCGGTCGCCAGACTTTCCCCCAGGACCCGCGCGTAGTCGTCCCCCAAGACGTCCCAGAACGCCCTGTGGAACTCCACGGTCAGCCCGTCCAGCCCCGGGGACTTGCCCCTCGAGAGCTGGCGCAGGGCGCCGGTCAGCTCCGCCAGGCTTAGCGGAGCTTCTAAATTCTCGGCGCCCTCCGGGCCGACCTTCGGCAGGTCCTCCCACAAAACTCTGCGCGCATCCTCGCTGGACGGATCCGAAGAGAACAGAGCCCCGTAATAGGCCCGGGCCTCCGCGCTGATGCCCTCCGGATCCGAGACCAGAGATCCGTCGTCGGCCAGCAGCCCCAAGAGCTGCTTACGGACCCCCCGTCTTTTTTCCAGCGAGTAGAAGAAGGGGGAGCCGCGGTCCAGGTCCCGCAGGAACTGGATCCGCGACCTCACGTACGCGCCTCGGGACCCGACCAGCTGCAGGTCCTTCAGCGCGCCCTTCTTCTCTTCGTACACCTTCCGCAGGGCCGGGTCCTCGACGACTTGACCGAGACGGGACTCCAGGTCGAGCACTTCTTTCTCCAATCGCCCGACCCGGGCCTCCCGCCTCTTGGTCGACCCCTTCGCGTACTCCTGACAGAAGACGCGGACGTGAGCCTTGCCCACGTCCCACCATAGCCTCAAGGAGGGGAAGCCTCCCCGCTTCCTTCTCCAGTCGGCCCAGAACCGGCGAAACGAATCCCGGAACCGCGCGTCCTCCAGCAGCAGGTTGTTAAAATGCCAGTACGCGGACCCCCCCCGCGCGCGCAGCGGAGCGAGCTCCGCCCACACCAGGTGGTGGTCCGTGCACGGCACCGGCCGCATGGAAGCCGCCGGAACGCAGGAGACGTACGCCCGGGAAATGTAAAGGCGGTCGATTCTGGACCTTCCTCCTCCAGACCTCACGCTCGTGAAGGCGCTGGAGTCGGGATGGAGATTTCGCCAGACGTCCACCAAGTCGAAGGACCCGACCAGGTCCCGCAACTTCTCCATCGCCGCCGGGCTTCGCGGGGGACCCGACCGGTCCCGCGCCTCGAGGGTACAATTGAAATCCCCCCCGAGGATGACGCACTCGCCCACGTCGATGGAGCCCAGAAGAGCGGACACTTCTCCGAAGAAGCGCACTTGCTGCGCACCGGTCCGGGGGGCGTACACGTTCACTAAATGGAGCGGCACGCCTCCCAGGCGAACAGTGACCTGGAGCAAGCGGCCCGGCACGTGCTCCTTGACCCTCAAGATCTCCGGCTGAAAATGCGGGGCCAGCAAGACAGCCACCCCGCAGGAATTGTTGGAGAGGTGACTCATGCTGACCCCTCCTTGCCACTCCAGGAGCCACGTGGCCTCGTCTCCCGGAACGGTGTGGGTTTCTTGCAGGAAGCACACCGCATATTTCCCGTCCCGAAGGACCGAGAAGTTATTGAATCTACGGCGCGCCTCCCTGCTGCCGTTGATGTTGAGGCTGGCTATGGTTATCTTCATCTCAGAAGCATAGTGCAACCTCTACCTAACGGAGGGGAGGGAGGGCGGTCACTGACGACCGCCACTCCCTCAGCAGCCCAGTGTGGAACGTCTTGAGCCGACGCAGCTCGAGCCGGCCAACGTCCTTGTCCGCGCCCATGATTTTAACGGCGGCGCGGACGGACACGACGAGCAGCGTCAGCTCCGACCACTTGTCGAGGGCCAGCCGGATCTTCTTGTGACGACCCTGGCTCACGGCCATAAAATCCCGGAGTTCCCCTACGGGGATGAGGGGAGAGTCGGTGAAGGGCACGAGGGCGTCCATCACCTCGCTGCCGATGGACTCCAAATCGTCCTCGATGCCCACCACCGAGTCCCCGTCCTCCTCCGGGAGGTCGTCACCGACGGCCGACCCGTCCGTCACACGGGGTGCAGCGAACGGCTCGGCCGCACCGGCCGGCCCCGCCTCCGTCACGATCCCACCCCCAGGATCGGTGGCAGAGGAGTCCACCCTGGGCTCCTTCAGGGGCGCCGGGCCGGGAGGCGGCGGCGGCGGTTCGGGGCCCCCCCCCGCCTCAGGCGCCGGGGCGACCGGAGAAACCGGGGAGAAAATAATCCCAAATTCCTCCAGCACGTCCGGCGCCAACAACAGAGACGGAGTCAGGGGGCTTTCCGTCTCCCCGCCACCAACCTCCGACCCAGCGGGCTGGGGATTGCTACACTCCTCCACCAGGTCGAGCAGTCCCTGGGAGATGTCTGGGTTATAAAAGGCGGGCTCGGCTTCAGCCTCTTTGGCCTCGCCCGCCCCAGTCCCCAGGACGCCCGACCCGGCGAGGAGCAACGGTTCCGGTACTACATTTCCCTCCGCGGGTTGTTCCGCGCCCCCCCCCACGGGCAGGGTCTCTTCCCCATCCCCGGGAGGCACAGGTCGGACAGACTCGGCTGTCTCACCCTCCCGAGGGACAGACGACCCCTGCCGATCGCGCGCGACGATGACGGTGGTGGGGTGGGGCGCAGCACCCGCGGCGGGCGACTGCCCCCCTTTTGCGGAGGGACCTTCCTCCTCGCAGTCCTCCTGCTGGGGGCGGAGCTTTCTTTTTAACGTATTGGGGCCCGGAGAGGGGGAGGCCTCCATGTCTGCTGGGGCCTCCCTCTCTGCCCCCTTCCGACGACTGGGTTTCTTGGGCCCCTCGGGCCCGAGCCCGGCCGCAGGTCTTGATTCAGCTGCCTCAGCAGTTGCGGTCACGGTCACGGGCCCGGGCACGAGGACCCCCCCAGTCTCATGCGTCCCGACCAACTCCGCGATATACTCGGGCGTGAGTTCGGCCAATTCAGATGTTTCCTCCGCGAGGGGATCCGCCCTTATGTGTTTATTTTTCCTACGCGCCTTCCTTCCCCCCGGACGCTCTCCCTCCTCCCCGCCGGAGGCCGTGGTGGAGTTGGCCTCCGATTTCGACCGCGCATCCGTCGCCGTCGACGCGCGGACAGTATCAGGGGGAGGGGGGGCGGCGGCGCCAGGTGTCGTGGCGGCCTTGGAGGCGGGGCAGTTTTTGCGGACGTGCCCCACCTCCTTACAGGCGTAGCACCGCGCGCCGTCCGAGGTCCAGAAGACGCGGTGGGCGGTCCCCCCGTGGAGCACCGTGAACGCGCCGTCCGCGTCCTCCTCCCGCGCCAGCCGGACGAAAAGCTGGCGCCGGAAGGAGAAGACGTGCCGAAGGCTGGCTTCCCGGAAGCCGAGCGGGATGGGTGTGATCCCCGACCTCACCTCCCCCAGTTGACGTAGGTGGGGGAGGAGGAGCTCACCCGGAACAAAGGGCGGGACGTTGGAAACCACAATCCTTTGCGCGGTGGCCTCAAGGGGGTCCACCGGCAGGAAGGTCCCGCCCACGGTGAGCCCCTTCTCGATGGCCAGGGACACCGCCCGCTCCGACCCCAGGAAGAACACAGCCTTGCCGTACATTTTAGAGGCGGCGACGATGGCTGAAGGGCCGACAACCCCAGCCATGGCTTTTACACACGCCTCTATAGTCATGTTGGGGTGAGTGTAGCTCTTGACCCCATTCTTCCTCGTAAGGAGGGTAAAAGGTGACGGGGTAACAGGAGGACTCGTGGCTGCGGCCGTGGCCGCGGCTGCCACGCTCGCGTACGTCCTCGCTGCCCCCGCCACCGACGAAGATGTACTCGCCATAATGGAGGGTTCTTTAAGGGCTACACTCACCCCAAGTCACAGGCCTGAAGGTGTTAATGGCCTCGGTTTTTTTTTTTGTTTCCCCTGAGCAGAGGGAGCTCTTAAATTGAAGGCACACCTCTCCCTTTAGTTGATTGAATTGGGAGAGGGGCCTTCTCCCCTCTGCTCAATGGGTACTTAATAAAAAGTAATTGAGGTGCCTCTTAGAGAGAGAGGCAGAGAGAGACAGAGACAAAGAGAGAGAGAGAGGGGGGTGGAAGGAGGGAAGCCGCAAGGGCAGGGTCGCCACTCAGGATGGTGGGTGGGTGGGTGTTGGCAGGGGGGTGCACTCTCCGATGTAATAAAAGTCTTTGGTGGTGGTCTTCTGGTGGGGGGAGAAGATGTCTTCACCTGGGATAGCTGGAGATGCCCAGGCTCAGTCCTGCACCAGGTCTTAACGATGCCCAATTGGATTAAATTAATTGGGGAACTTCACCTAGGCAGCTCCAGCTGTCCCAGGTCAGGCAATGGGAAAGGGGTGTTTAATATGGTGTGTGCGGCCTAGCTTTTACAGAAGCCACACACACACACACACCCCTTAGATGTTCCGGCCCTCTTCTTTTCTTCTTTCCTCCCCCCACCTACAAAACAAAGTCTCTGGGAGAGTGCCCCAGAATCACACCCACCTGTAGCTGTTGTTCTTTCCTTCCTTCCTCCTTCCAAACAGATGATGGATGTTGTGTTGTTTTCTCCCCTCTCTCCCTCTCCTAAAATGGAGGCCAATTGAGGAGGCAGTGTGGAAAGGCCTCTCCTCTGTTGTTAATGGCCTTGGCCTTCCTTTCTTTTCTTCTCCTCTCCTGTCCTCTCTCTCCAGGCACCTCAGTTGTGGTTGTTGGTTGTTGGTGGTGGTCTGCTGCCTGGTCTCCTTCTCCTTCTCCTCTTCCTGCTCACAGAGACCACCACTCTGCTGCTGCTGCTTCAGCTGCTCACTCTCTTCAAATAAAGCTGTTGGACTATAACCTGGTGTTGATCTTTTTGGTTTGACAGAACGCAAATTTACTGTAAATCAATTAAAACTTGAAATGAAACTTAATAAATCAAATTAAAATTTGAAAGTCCGGGGTGACGATGCACTCCAGTCCCCGCGGCGCCCACCGGTCGCGGAAAAACTCAAGCGTGCCGGCGGACACCGCGTGCTCCATCTCCAGGGCCACCCGGGCGCGAACATGGCCGCGGAAGAGAGGCAGGCAATCGGGCCGAACGACCCCCTCGACCGCCCGCTGCCTGGACCAATTAATGGCTTTCTTGGCCAGGCCCAGGAGCAGTCCTACGAGGAGGTCCTCCGACCTACCCGCTCCCCTCCGCACCGGGTGACCGTAGATCAGGAGCGTGGGGCTGAAGTGCAACCAGAAATTGAGGAGCAGCCCCTTCAAATAATGAAAGAGGGGCTGCAACCTCTCACATTCAACATAAATGTGATAAACGGACTCCTCCAGGCCGCAAAAATGGCAAGCAGCCTGGGAGTCCGTAAACCTACTTAAAATCCTATTGCACGGGACTGCTCCGTGCAACACCCTCCAGGCCAAGTCCCCAATAGAACAAGGGAAGACTCCCGCGTAGAGAGCCTTCCAATGGGGACCTTCGCCTCCGCCGGACGGCAGGATGGTACGCCAAGGCGTGTCCGGACGGCAGACGAAGATGGCAAAGTGGAGAGTGTGCAGGAGCAGCCCGTACAGGAAACGCCTCCGTGCGGATTGAAAGGGCACGGAGGGCATTTCTCCGAGAAGGCTCAAGTGGTGAGGCGGCGGCTCCCG
Organism: Squalus acanthias; assembly: GCA_030390025.1. Lineage (NCBI taxonomy): Eukaryota > Metazoa > Chordata > Chondrichthyes > Squaliformes > Squalidae > Squalus > Squalus acanthias. The sequence goes on along the minus strand of CM059442.1, from coordinate 52,762,667 downwards.
AGGGAGGATTCGGGGCCGGGCGCCGATAAGGAATTCCGTCCGAACGGGGGTCAGTTCGGACGGGATCGCCCCACGTGCTTGAGCCTCCTCGACACACCTAGTGGAGACGGGGCCCAGTGCCACTTTTAGCGACTCGATGGCTTTGACCGCGAGCCGGACGTTGACCCAAGACATGCGCCTCGCCAACTCCTCCGGCGCCATCCAGCCCGCTCCTCCGCCATCGAGCAGGTCCCCGACTCTGGTCACCTTACCGGGCACAGCCCTGCCCTCCGCCAGCCAGCCGAACCCGCGGTCGTGGAGGTGCGGATTCCTGAACAGCGGCTCCCGAAGGACGGCCGCCGCTCCTGACGGGGGAGAACTGCGCTCGGAGGCGACGCTGTTCCAAACCCATAGCAGTTCCTGGTAGAAGACAGGCAGCTCCCGCAGGCTGGCACGCGTGCCACCCACTCTCACAAACAGGAGCTGCGTGTCGTAATTGAGGCCGTGCAGCTGGCGGAAGAAATACGTCGCCAGCGCACGCCACCTAGGAGGATTCTCCACGTACAGGTATCTCTGCAGCGTCTGAAGACGGAAAGTCGCCGCCTGGGTGCGAAGGCACACCAGCGCCTGACCGCCCTCCCTAAGCGGGAGACTCAAAACCGCGGCAGAGACCCAGTGCTTCCTTTTGTCCCAGAAGAAGTCGACGAGCTTCTTCTGCATCTTGGCGACAAACGCAGGGGGAGGGATCAAAGTGACCAACCGGTACCACAACATGGCGGCCACCAGCTGGTTTATGACCAGCGCTCGACCCCTGTAGGACAACACTCGGAGCAGTCCTGTCCAGCGTCCTAGGCGAGCGGTGACTTTGGCCTCCAGCTCTTGCCAGTTCGCCGGCCAGGCGTCCTCGGCCGGGCTGAGGTAGACTCCCAGGTAGAGGAGGTGCGTGGTGCTCCAGGCGAAAGGCCCGAACTCCTCCGGCAGGGAGTCCACCCGCCATGGGCCCACCAGGAGTCCAGAACATTTCTCCCAGTTGATCTTGGCGGAGGATGCGTCCGAGTAAATCTGCTGGCATTCTCGCATCCTCCGCAAGTCGACGGGATCCGTGACCGCGAGGAGCACGTCATCGGCGTAAGCCGAGAGGACCACCTCCACGCCCGGCCCTTGCAGAGCCAGTCCCGTCAACCTCTTCCGCAAGAGGCGCAGGAAAGGCTCCACGCAAACGGCGTATAACTGACCGGACATGGGGCATCCCTGACGCACCCCCCTCCCGAAGCGAAGGGGCGCCGTCAAAGACCCGTTAACTTTAATCAGACACTCCGCGGCGGCGTACAGAAGTCGGATCCGGGCGACGAAATGCGTCCCGAACCCGAATGCGCGCAGAGTCCCGAAAAGATACTCGTGATCCACCCTGTCGAACGCCTTCTCCTGATCCAGGGAAAGGAAGGCGACCGACAGACCAGCCCTCTGGGAATGGTGGACCAGGTCCCGGACCAGATGGATGTTATCGTGGATACTCCGGCCCGGGACCGTGTAGGACTGGTCGGGGTGGATCATGCGGGCCAGCACGGTGCCAAGGCGAGCAGACATAGCCCTGGCGAAAATTTTGTAGTCCGTGCTGAGGAGGGAGACCGGGCGCCAGTTCTTAAGTAGGCGGAGATCGCCCTTCTTGGGCAGCAGGACGATGACCGCCCTGCGCCAAGAGAGGGGCATCTCCCCGGTCGCCAGACTTTCCCCCAGGACCCGCGCGTAGTCGTCCCCCAAGACGTCCCAGAACGCCCTGTGGAACTCCACGGTCAGCCCGTCCAGCCCCGGGGACTTGCCCCTCGAGAGCTGGCGCAGGGCGCCGGTCAGCTCCGCCAGGCTTAGCGGAGCTTCTAAATTCTCGGCGCCCTCCGGGCCGACCTTCGGCAGGTCCTCCCACAAAACTCTGCGCGCATCCTCGCTGGACGGATCCGAAGAGAACAGAGCCCCGTAATAGGCCCGGGCCTCCGCGCTGATGCCCTCCGGATCCGAGACCAGAGATCCGTCGTCGGCCAGCAGCCCCAAGAGCTGCTTACGGACCCCCCGTCTTTTTTCCAGCGAGTAGAAGAAGGGGGAGCCGCGGTCCAGGTCCCGCAGGAACTGGATCCGCGACCTCACGTACGCGCCTCGGGACCCGACCAGCTGCAGGTCCTTCAGCGCGCCCTTCTTCTCTTCGTACACCTTCCGCAGGGCCGGGTCCTCGACGACCTGACCGAGACGGGACTCCAGGTCGAGCACTTCTTTCTCCAATCGCCCGACCCGGGCCTCCCGCCTCTTGGTCGACCCCTTCGCGTACTCCTGACAGAAGACGCGGACGTGAGCCTTGCCCACGTCCCACCATAGCCTCAAGGAGGGGAAGCCTCCCCGCTTCCTTCTCCAGTCGGCCCAGAACCGGCGAAACGAATCCCGGAACCGCGCGTCCTCCAGCAGCAGGTTGTTAAAATGCCAGTACGCGGACCCCCCCCGCGCGCGCAGCGGAGCGAGCTCCGCCCACACCAGGTGGTGGTCCGTGCACGGCACCGGCCGCATGGAAGCCGCCGGAACGCAGGAGACGTACGCCCGGGAAATGTAAAGGCGGTCGATTCTGGACCTTCCTCCTCCAGACCTCACGCTCGTGAAGGCGCTGGAGTCGGGATGGAGATTTCGCCAGACGTCCACCAAGTCGAAGGACCCGACCAGGTCCCGCAACTTCTCCATCGCCGCCGGGCTTCGCGGGGGACCCGACCGGTCCCGCGCCTCGAGGGTACAATTGAAATCCCCCCCGAGGATGACGCACTCGCCCACGTCGATGGAGCCCAGAAGAGCGGACACTTCTCCGAAGAAGCGCACTTGCTGCGCACCGGTCCGGGGGGCGTACACGTTCACTAAATGGAGCGGCACGCCTCCCAGGCGAACAGTGACCTGGAGCAAGCGGCCCGGCACGTGCTCCTTGACCCTCAAGATCTCCGGCTGAAAATGCGGGGCCAGCAAGACAGCCACCCCGCAGGAATTGTTGGAGAGGTGACTCATGCTGACCCCTCCTTGCCACTCCAGGAGCCACGTGGCCTCGTCTCCCGGAACGGTGTGGGTTTCTTGCAGGAAGCACACCGCATATTTCCCGTCCCGAAGGACCGAGAAGTTATTGAATCTACGGCGCGCCTCCCTGCTGCCGTTGATGTTGAGGCTGGCTATGGTTATCTTCATCTCAGAAGCATAGTGCAACCTCTACCTAACGGAGGGGAGGGAGGGCGGTCACTGACGACCGCCACTCCCTCAGCAGCCCAGTGTGGAACGTCTTGAGCCGACGCAGCTCGAGCCGGCCAACGTCCTTGTCCGCGCCCATGATTTTAACGGCGGCGCGGACGGACACGACGAGCAGCGTCAGCTCCGACCACTTGTCGAGGGCCAGCCGGATCTTCTTGTGACGACCCTGGCTCACGGCCATAAAATCCCGGAGTTCCCCTACGGGGATGAGGGGAGAGTCGGTGAAGGGCACGAGGGCGTCCATCACCTCGCTGCCGATGGACTCCAAATCGTCCTCGATGCCCCCCACCGAGTCCCCGTCCTCCTCCGGGAGGTCGTCACCGGCGGCCGACCCGTCCGTCACACAGGGTGCAGCGAACGGCTCGGCCGCACCGGCCGGCCCCGCCTCCGTCACGATCCCACCCCCAGGATCGGTGGCAGAGGAGTCCACCCTGGGCTCCTTCAGGGGCGCCGGGCCGGGAGGCGGCGGCGGCGGTTCGGGGCCCCCCCCCGCCTCAGGCGCCGGGGCGACCGGAGAAACCGGGGAGAAAATAATCCCAAATTCCTCCAGCACGTCCGGCGCCAACAACAGAGACGGAGTCAGGGGGCTTTCCGTCTCCCCGCCACCAACCTCCGACCCAGCGGGCTGGGGATTGCTACACTCCTCCACCAGGTCGAGCAGTCCCTGGGAGATGTCTGGGTTATAAAAGGCGGGCTCGGCTTCAGCCTCTTTGGCCTCGCCCGCCCCAGTCCCCAGGACGCCCGACCCGGCGAGGAGCAACGGTTCCGGTACTACATTTCCCTCCGCGGGTTGTTCCGCGCCCCCCCCCACGGGCAGGGTCTCTTCCCCATCCCCGGGAGGCACAGGTCGGACAGACTCGGCTGTCTCACCCTCCCGAGGGACAGACGACCCCTGCCGATCGCGCGCGACGATGACGGTGGTGGGGTGGGGCGCAGCACCCGCGGCGGGCGACTGCCCCCCTTTTGCGGAGGGACCTTCCTCCTCGCAGTCCTCCTGCTGGGGGCGGAGCTTTCTTTTTAACGTATTGGGGCCCGGAGAGGGGGAGGCCTCCATGTCTGCTGGGGCCTCCCTCTCTGCTCCTTCCGACGACTGGGTTTCTTGGGCCCCTCGGGCCCGAGCCCGGCCGCAGGTCTTGATTCAGCTGCCTCAGCAGTTGCGGTCACGGTCACGGGCCCGGGCACGAGGACCCCCCCAGTCTCATGCGTCCCGACCAACTCCGCGATATACTCGGGCGTGAGTTCGGCCAATTCAGATGTTTCCTCCGCGAGGGGATCCGCCCTTATGTGTTTATTTTTCCTACGCGCCTTCCTTCCCCCCGGACGCTCTCCCTCCTCCCCGCCGGAGGCCGTGGTGGAGTTGGCCTCCGATTTCGACCGCGCATCCGTCGCCGTCGACGCGCGGACAGTATCAGGGGGAGGGGGGGCGGCGGCGCCAACCCTGGCCGCGCCAGGTGTCGTGGCGGCCTTGGAGGCGGGGCAGTTTTTGCGGACGTGCCCCACCTCCTTACAGGCGTAGCACCGCGCGCCGTCCGAGGTCCAGAAGACGCGGTGGGCGGTCCCCCCGTGGAGCACCGTGAACGCGCCGTCCGCGTCCTCCTCCCGCGCCAGCCGGACGAAAAGCTGGCGCCGGAAGGAGAAGACGTGCCGAAGGCTGGCTTCCCGGAAGCCGAGCGGGATGGGTGTGATCCCCGACCTCACCTCCCCCAGTTGACGTAGGTGGGGGAGGAGGAGCTCACCCGGAACAAAGGGCGGGACGTTGGAAACCACAATCCTTTGCGCGGTGGCCTCAAGGGGGTCCACCGGCAGGAAGGTCCCGCCCACGGTGAGCCCCTTCTCGATGGCCAGGGACACCGCCCGCTCCGACCCCAGGAAGAACACAGCCTTGCCGTACATTTTAGAGGCGGCGACGATGGCTGAAGGGCCGACAACCCCAGCCATGGCTTTTACACACGCCTCTATAGTCATGTTGGGGTGAGTGTAGCTCTTGACCCCATTCTTCCTCGTAAGGAGGGTAAAAGGTGACGGGGTAACAGGAGGACTCGTGGCTGCGGCCGTGGCCGCGGCTGCCACGCTCGCGTACGTCCTCGCTGCCCCCGCCACCGACGAAGATGTACTCGCCATAATGGAGGGTTCTTTAAGGGCTACACTCACCCCAAGTCACAGGCCTGAAGGTGTTAATGGCCTCGGTTTTTTTTTTTGTTTTCCCCTGAGCAGAGGGAGCTCTTAAATTGAAGGCACACCTCTCCCTTTAGTTGATTGAATTGGGAGAGGGGCCTTCTCCCCTCTGCTCAATGGGTACTTAATAAAAAGATAATGAGGTGCCTCTTAGAGAGAGAGGCAGAGAGAGACAAGAGACAAAGAGAGAGAGAGAGAGGGGGGTGGGAAGGAGGGAAGCCGCAAGGGCAGGGTCGCCACTCAGGATGGTGGGTGGGTGGGTGTTGGCAGGGGGGTGCACTCTCCGATGTAATAAAAGTCTTTGGTGGTGGTCTTCTGGTGGGGGGAGAAGATGTCTTCACCTGGGATAGCTGGAGATGCCCAGGCTCAGTCCTGCACCAGGTCTTAACGATGCCCAATTGGATTAAATTAATTGGGGAACTTCACCTAGGCAGCTCCAGCTGTCCCAGGTCAGGCAATGGGAAAGGGGTGTTTAATATGGTGTGTGCGGCCTAGCTTTTACAAAAGCCACACACACACACACACCCCTTGGATGTTCCGGCCCTCTTCTTTTCTTCTTTCCTCCCCCCACCTACAAAACAAAGTCTCTGGGAGAGTGCCCCAGAATCACACCCACCTGTAGCTGTTGTTCTTTCCTTCCTTCCTCCTTCCAAACAGATGATGGTTGTTGTGTTGTTTTCTCCCCTCTCTCCCTCTCCTAAAATGGAGGCCAATTGAGGAGGCAGTGTGGAAAGGCCTCTCCTCTGTTGTTAATGGCCTTGGCCTTCTCTTCTTTTCCTTCTCCTCTCCTGTCCTCTCTCTCCAGGCACCTCAGTTGTGGTTGTTGGTTGTTGGTGGTGGTCTGCTGCCTGGTCTCCTTCTCCTTCTCCTCTTCCTGCTCACAGAGACCACCACTCTGCTGCTGCTGCTCCTCGTCAGCAGCTCCGAAAGCTTGTGATTTCAAATAAAGCTGTTGGACTATAACCTGGTGTTGCTCTTTTTGGTTGACACCAAATTTACTGTAAATCAATTAAAACTTTAAATGAAACTTAATAAATCAAATTAAAATTTGAAAGTCCGGGGTGACGATGCACTCCAGTCCCCGCGGCGCCCACCGGTCGCGGAAAAACTCAAGCGTGCCGGCGGACACCGCGTGCTCCATCTCCAGGGCCACCCGGGCGCGAACATGGCCGCGGAAGAGAGGCAGGCAATCGGGCCGAACGACCCCCTCGACCGCCCGCTGCCTGGACCAATTAATGGCTTTCTTGGCCAGGCCCAGGAGCAGTCCTACGAGGAGGTCCTCCGACCTACCCGCTCCCCTCCGCACCGGGTGACCGTAGATCAGGAGCGTGGGGCTGAAGTGCAACCAGAAATTGAGGAGCAGCCCCTTCAAATAATGAAAGAGGGGCTGCAACCTCTCACATTCAACATAAATGTGATAAACGGACTCCTCCAGGCCGCAGAAATGACAAGCAGCCTGGGAGTCCGTAAACCTACTTAAAATCCTATTGCACGGGACTGCTCCGTGCAACACCCTCCAGGCCAAGTCCCCAATAGAACAAGGGAAGACTCCCGCGTAGAGAGCCTTCCAATGGGGACCTTCGCCTCCGCCGGACGGCAGGATGGTACGCCAAGGCGTGTCCGGACGGCAGACGAAGATGGCAAAGTGGAGAGTGTGCAGGAGCAGCCCGTACAGGAAACGCCTCCGTGCGGATTGAAAGGGCACGGAGGGCATTTCTCCGAGAAGGCTCAAGTGGTGAGGCGGCGGCTCCCGAGGGAGGATTCGGGGCCGGGCGCCGATAAGGAATTCCGTCCGAACGGGGGTCAGTTCGGACGGGATCGCCCCACGTGCTTGAGCCTCCTCGACACACCTAGTGGAGACGGGGCCCAGTGCCACTTTTAGCGACTCGATGGCTTTGACCGCGAGCCGGACGTTGACCCAAGACATGCGCCTCGCCAACTCCTCCGGCGCCATCCAGCCCGCTCCTCCGCCATCGAGCAGGTCCCCGACTCTGGTCACCTTACCGGGCACAGCCCTGCCCTCCGCCAGCCAGCCGAACCCGCGGTCGTGGAGGTGCGGATTCCTGAACAGCGGCTCCCGAAGGACGGCCGCCGCTCCTGACGGGGGAGAACTGCGCTCGGAGGCGACGCTGTTCCAAACCCATAGCAGTTCCTGGTAGAAGACAGGCAGCTCCCGCAGGCTGGCACGCGTGCCACCCACTCTCACAAACAGGAGCTGCGTGTCGTAATTGAGGCCGTGCAGCTGGCGGAAGAAATACGTCGCCAGCGCACGCCACCTAGGAGGATTCTCCACGTACAGGTATCTCTGCAGCGTCTGAAGACGGAAAGTCGCCGCCTGGGTGCGAAGGCACACCAGCGCCTGACCGCCCTCCCTAAGCGGGAGACTCAAAACCGCGGCAGAGACCCAGTGCTTCCTTTTGTCCCAGAAGAAGTCGACGAGCTTCTTCTGCATCTTGGCGACAAACGCAGGGGGAGGGATCAAAGTGACCAACCGGTACCACAACATGGCGGCCACCAGCTGGTTTATGACCAGCGCTCGACCCCTGTAGGACAACACTCGGAGCAGTCCTGTCCAGCGCCCTAGGCGAGCGGTGACTTTGGCCTCCAGCTCTTGCCAGTTCGCCGGCCAGGCGTCCTCGGCCGGGCTGAGGTAGACTCCCAGGTAGAGGAGGTGCGTGGTGCTCCAGGCGAAAGGCCCGAACTCCTCCGGCAGGGAGTCCACCTGCCATGGGCCCACCAGGAGTCCAGAACATTTCTCCCAGTTGATCTTGGCGGAGGATGCGTCCGAGTAAATCTGCTGGCATTCTCGCATCCTCCGCAAGTCGACGGGATCCGTGACCGCGAGGAGCACGTCATCGGCGTAAGCCGAGAGGACCACCTCCACGCCCGGCCCTTGCAGAGCCAGTCCCGTCAACCTCTTCCGCAAGAGGCGCAGGAAAGGCTCCACGCAAACGGCGTATAACTGACCGGACATGGGGCATCCCTGACGCACCCCCCTCCCGAAGCGAAGGGGCGCCGTCAAAGACCCGTTAACTTTAATGAGACACTCCGCGGCGGCGTACAGAAGTCGGATCCGGGCGACGAAATGCGTCCCGAACCCGAATGCGCGCAGAGTCCCGAAAAGATACTCGTGATCCACCCTGTCGAACGCCTTCTCCTGATCCAGGGAAAGGAAGGCGACCGACAGACCAGCCCTCTGGGAATGGTGGACCAGGTCCCGGACCAGATGGATGTTATCGTGGATACTCCGGCCCGGGACCGTGTAGGACTGGTCGGGGTGGATCATGCGGGCCAGCACGGTGCCAAGGCGAGCAGACATAGCCCTGGCGAAAATTTTGTAGTCCGTGCTGAGGAGGGAGACCGGGCGCCAGTTCTTAAGTAGGCGGAGATCGCCCTTCTTGGGCAGCAGGACGATGACCGCCCTGCGCCAAGAGAGGGGCATCTCCCCGGTCGCCAGACTTTCCCCCAGGACCCGCGCGTAGTCGTCCCCCAAGACGTCCCAGAACGCCCTGTGGAACTCCACGGTCAGCCCGTCCAGCCCCGGGGACTTGCCCCTCGAGAGCTGGCGCAGGGCGCCGGTCAGCTCCGCCAGGCTTAGCGGAGCTTCTAAATTCTCGGCGCCCTCCGGGCCGACCTTCGGCAGGTCCTCCCACAAAACTCTGCGCGCATCCTCGCTGGACGGATCCGAAGAGAACAGAGCCCCGTAATAGGCCCGGGCCTCCGCGCTGATGCCCTCCGGATCCGAGACCAGAGATCCGTCGTCGGCCAGCAGCCCCAAGAGCTGCTTACGGACCCCCCGTCTTTTTTCCAGCGAGTAGAAGAAGGGGGAGCCGCGGTCCAGGTCCCGCAGGAACTGGATCCGCGACCTCACGTACGCGCCTCGGGACCCGACCAGCTGCAGGTCCTTCAGCGCGCCCTTCTTCTCTTCGTACACCTTCCGCAGGGCCGGGTCCTCGACGACTTGACCGAGACGGGACTCCAGGTCGAGCACTTCTTTCTCCAATCGCCCGACCCGGGCCTCCCGCCTCTTGGTCGACCCCTTCGCGTACTCCTGACAGAAGACGCGGACGTGAGCCTTGCCCACGTCCCACCATAGCCTCAAGGAGGGGAAGCCTCCCCGCTTCCTTCTCCAGTCGGCCCAGAACCGGCGAAACGAATCCCGGAACCGCGCGTCCTCCAGCAGCAGGTTGTTAAAATGCCAGTACGCGGACCCCCCCCGCGCGCGCAGCGGAGCGAGCTCCGCCCACACCAGGTGGTGGTCCGTGCACGGCACCGGCCGCATGGAAGCCGCCGGAACGCAGGAGACGTACGCCCGGGAAATGTAAAGGCGGTCGATTCTGGACCTTCCTCCTCCAGACCTCACGCTCGTGAAGGCGCTGGAGTCGGGATGGAGATTTCGCCAGACGTCCACCAAGTCGAAGGACCCGACCAGGTCCCGCAACTTCTCCATCGCCGCCGGGCTTCGCGGGGGACCCGACCGGTCCCGCGCCTCGAGGGTACAATTGAAATCCCCCCCGAGGATGACGCACTCGCCCACGTCGATGGAGCCCAGAAGAGCGGACACTTCTCCGAAGAAGCGCACTTGCTGCGCACCGGTCCGGGGGGCGTACACGTTCACTAAATGGAGCGGCACGCCTCCCAGGCGAACAGTGACCTGGAGCAAGCGGCCCGGCACGTGCTCCTTGACCCTCAAGATCTCCGGCTGAAAATGCGGGGCCAGCAAGACAGCCACCCCGCAGGAATTGTTGGAGAGGTGACTCATGCTGACCCCTCCTTGCCACTCCAGGAGCCACGTGGCCTCGTCTCCCGGAACGGTGTGGGTTTCTTGCAGGAAGCACACCGCATATTTCCCGTCCCGAAGGACCGAGAAGTTATTGAATCTACGGCGCGCCTCCCTGCTGCCGTTGATGTTGAGGCTGGCTATGGTTATCTTCATCTCAGAAGCATAGTGCAACCTCTACCTAACGGAGGGGAGGGAGGGCGGTCACTGACGACCGCCACTCCCTCAGCAGCCCAGTGTGGAACGTCTTGAGCCGACGCAGCTCGAGCCGGCCAACGTCCTTGTCCGCGCCCATGATTTTAACGGCGGCGCGGACGGACACGACGAGCAGCGTCAGCTCCGACCACTTGTCGAGGGCCAGCCGGATCTTCTTGTGACGACCCTGGCTCACGGCCATAAAATCCCGGAGTTCCCCTACGGGGATGAGGGGAGAGTCGGTGAAGGGCACGAGGGCGTCCATCACCTCGCTGCCGATGGACTCCAAATCGTCCTCGATGCCCAACACCGAGTCCCCGTCCTCCTCCGGGAGGTCGTCACCGGACGGCCGACCCGTCCGTCGCACGGGGTGCAGCGAACGGCTCGGCCGCACCGGCCGGCCCCGCCTCCGTCACGATCCCACCCCCAGGATCGGTGGCAGAGGAGTCCACCCTGGGCTCCTTCAGGGGCGCCGGGCCGGGAGGCGGCGGCGGCGGTTCGGGGCCCCCCCCCGCCTCAGGCGCCGGGGCGACCGGAGAAACCGGGGAGAAAATAATCCCAAATTCCTCCAGCACGTCCGGCGCCAACAACAGAGACGGAGTCAGGGGGCTTTCCGTCTCCCCGCCACCAACCTCCGACCCAGCGGGCTGGGGATTGCTACACTCCTCCACCAGGTCGAGCAGTCCCTGGGAGATATCTGGGTTATAAAAGGCGGGCTCGGCTTCAGCCTCTTTGGCCTCGCCCGCCCCAGTCCCCAGGACGCCCGACCCGGCGAGGAGCAACGGTTCCGGTACTACATTTCCCTCCGCGGGTTGTTCCGCGCCCCCCCCCACGGGCAGGGTCTCTTCCCCATCCCCGGGAGGCACAGGTCGGACAGACTCGGCTGTCTCACCCTCCCGAGGGACAGACGACCCCTGCCGATCGCGCGCGACGATGACGGTGGTGGGGTGGGGCGCAGCACCCGCGGCGGGCGACTGCCCCCCTTTTGCGGAGGGACCTTCCTCCTCGCAGTCCTCCTGCTGGGGGCGGAGCTTTCTTTTTAACGTATTGGGGCCCGGAGAGGGGGAGGCCTCCATGTCTGCTGGGGCCTCCCTCTCTGCCCCCTTCCGACGACTGGGTTTCTTGGGCCCCTCGGGCCCGAGCCCGGCCGCAGGTCTTGATTCAGCTGCCTCAGCAGTTGCGGTCACGGTCACGGGCCCGGGCACGAGGACCCCCCCAGTCTCATGCGTCCCGACCAACTCCGCGATATACTCGGGCGTGAGTTCGGCCAATTCAGATGTTTCCTCCGCGAGGGGATCCGCCCTTATGTGTTTATTTTTCCTACGCGCCTTCCTTCCCCCCGGACGCTCTCCCTCCTCCCCGCCGGAGGCCGTGGTGGTGTTGGCCTCCGATTTCGACCGCGCATCCGTCGCCGTCGACGCGCGGACAGTATCAGGGGGAGGGGGGGCGGCGGCGCCAACCCCTGGCCGCGCCAGGTGTCGTGGCGGCCTTGGAGGCGGGGCAGTTTTTGCGGACGTGCCCCACCTCCTTACAGGCGTAGCACCGCGCGCCGTCCGAGGTCCAGAAGACGCGGTGGGCGGTCCCCCCGTGGAGCACCGTGAACGCGCCGTCCGCGTCCTCCTCCCGCGCCAGCCGGACGAAAAGCTGGCGCCGGAAGGAGAAGACGTGCCGAAGGCTGGCTTCCCGGAAGCCGAGCGGGATGGGTGTGATCCCCGACCTCACCTCCCCCAGTTGACGTAGGTGGGGGAGGAGGAGCTCACCCGGAACAAAGGGCGGGACGTTGGAAACCACAATCCTTTGCGCGGTGGCCTCAAGGGGGTCCACCGGCAGGAAGGTCCCGCCCACGGTGAGCCCCTTCTCGATGGCCAGGGACACCGCCCGCTCCGACCCCAGGAAGAACACAGCCTTGCCGTACATTTTAGAGGCGGCGACGATGGCTGAAGGGCCGACAACCCCAGCCATGGCTTTTACACACGCCTCTATAGTCATGTTGGGGTGAGTGTAGCTCTTGACCCCATTCTTCCTCGTAAGGAGGGTAAAAGGTGACGGGGTAACAGGAGGACTCGTGGCTGCGGCCGTGGCCGCGGCTGCCACGCTCGCGTACGTCCTCGCTGCCCCCGCCACCGACGAAGATGTAGCTCGCCATAATGGAGGGTTCTTTAAGGGCTACACTCACCCCAAGTCACAGGCCTGAAGGTGTTAATGGCCTCGGTTTTTTTTGTTTTGTTTTCCCCTGAGCAGAGGGAGCTCTTAAATTGAAGGCACACCTCTCCCTTTAGTTGATTGAATTGGGAGAGGGGCCTTCTCCCCTCTGCTCAATGGGTACTTAATTAAAAATAGATGAGGTGCCTCTTAGAGAGAGAGGCAGAGAGAGACAAGAGACAAAGAGAGAGAGAGAGAGGGGGGTGGGAAGGAGGGAAGCCGCAAGGGCAGGGTCGCCACTCAGGATGGTGGGTGGGTGGGTGTTGGCAGGGGGGTGCACTCTCCGATGTAATAAAAGTCTTTGGTGGTGGTCTTCTGGTGGGGGGAGAAGATGTCTTCACCTGGGATAGCTGGAGATGCCCAGGCTCAGTCCTGCACCAGGTCTTAACGATGCCCAATTGGATTAAATTAATTGGGGAACTTCACCTAGGCAGCTCCAGCTGTCCCAGGTCAGGCAATGGGAAAGGGGTGTTTAATATGGTGTGTGCGGCCTAGCTTTTACAGAAGCCACACACACACACCCCTTGGATGTTCCGGCCCTCTTCTTTTCTTCTTTCCTCCCCCCACCTACAAAACAAAGTCTCTGGGAGAGTGCACCAGAATCACACCCACCTGTAGCTGTTCTTTCCTTCCTTCCTCCTTCCAAACAGATGATGGTTGTTTGTTGTTTTCTCCCCTCTCTCCCTCTCCTAAAATGGAGGCCAATTGAGGAGGCAGTGGGGAAAGGCCTCTCCTCTGTTGTTGATGGCCTTGGCCTTCCTTTCTTCTCCTCTCCTGTCCTCTCTCTCCAGGCACCTCAGTTGTGGTTGTTGGTGGTGGCCTGCTGCCTGGTCTCCTTCTCCTTCTCCTCTTCCTGCTCACAGAGACCACCACTCTGCTGCTGCTGCTCCTCCGTCAGCAGCTCCGAAAGCTTGTGATTTCAAATAAAGCTGTTGGACTATAACCTGGTGTTGATCTTTTTGGTTGACAGAACCAAATTTACTGTAAATCAATTAAAACTTTAAATGAAACTTAATAAATCAAATTAAAATTTGAAAGTCCGGGGTGACGATGCACTCCAGTCCCCGCGGCGCCCACCGGTCGCGGAAAAACTCAAGCGTGCCGGCGGACACCGCGTGCTCCATCTCCAGGGCCACCCGGGCGCGAACATGGCCGCGGAAGAGAGGCAGGCAATCGGGCCGAACGACCCCCTCGACCGCCCGCTGCCTGGACCAATTAATGGCTTTCTTGGCCAGGCCCAGGAGCAGTCCTACGAGGAGGTCCTCCGACCTACCCGCTCCCCTCCGCACCGGGTGACCGTAGATCAGGAGCGTGGGGCTGAAGTGCAACCAGAAATTGAGGAGCAGCCCCTTCAAATAATGAAAGAGGGGCTGCAACCTCTCACATTCAACATAAATGTGATAAACGGACTCCTCCAGGCCGCAGAAATGGCAAGCAGCCTGGGAGTCCGTAAACCTACTTAAAATCCTATTGCACGGGACTGCTCCGTGCAACACCCTCCAGGCCAAGTCCCCAATAGAACAAGGGAAGACTCCCGCGTAGAGAGCCTTCCAATGGGGACCTTCGCCTCCGCCGGACGGCAGGATGGTACGCCAAGGCGTGTCCGGACGGCAGACGAAGATGGCAAAGTGGAGAGTGTGCAGGAGCAGCCCGTACAGGAAACGCCTCCGTGCGGATTGAAAGGGCACGGAGGGCATTTCTCCGAGAAGGCTCAAGTGGTGAGGCGGCGGCTCCCGAGGGAGGATTCGGGGCCGGGCGCCGATAAGGAATTCCGTCCGAACGGGGGTCAGTTCGGACGGGATCGCCCCACGTGCTTGAGCCTCCTCGACACACCTAGTGGAGACGGGGCCCAGTGCCACTTTTAGCGACTCGATGGCTTTGACCGCGAGCCGGACGTTGACCCAAGACATGCGCCTCGCCAACTCCTCCGGCGCCATCCAGCCCGCTCCTCCGCCATCGAGCAGGTCCCCGACTCTGGTCACCTTACCGGGCACAGCCCTGCCCTCCGCCAGCCAGCCGAACCCGCGGTCGTGGAGGTGCGGATTCCTGAACAGCGGCTCCCGAAGGACGGCCGCCGCTCCTGACGGGGGAGAACTGCGCTCGGAGGCGACGCTGTTCCAAACCCATAGCAGTTCCTGGTAGAAGACAGGCAGCTCCCGCAGGCTGGCACGCGTGCCACCCACTCTCACAAACAGGAGCTGCGTGTCGTAATTGAGGCCGTGCAGCTGGCGGAAGAAATACGTCGCCAGCGCACGCCACCTAGGAGGATTCTCCACGTACAGGTATCTCTGCAGCGTCTGAAGACGGAAAGTCGCCGCCTGGGTGCGAAGGCACACCAGCGCCTGACCGCCCTCCCTAAGCGGGAGACTCAAAACCGCGGCAGAGACCCAGTGCTTCCTTTTGTCCCAGAAGAAGTCGACGAGCTTCTTCTGCATCTTGGCGACAAACGCAGGGGGAGGGATCAAAGTGACCAACCGGTACCACAACATGGCGGCCACCAGCTGGTTTATGACCAGCGCTCGACCCCTGTAGGACAACACTCGGAGCAGTCCTGTCCAGCGCCCTAGGCGAGCGGTGACTTTGGCCTCCAGCTCTTGCCAGTTCGCCGGCCAGGCGTCCTCGGCCGGGCTGAGGTAGACTCCCAGGTAGAGGAGGTGCGTGGTGCTCCAGGCGAAAGGCCCGAACTCCTCCGGCAGGGAGTCCACCTGCCATGGGCCCACCAGGAGTCCAGAACATTTCTCCCAGTTGATCTTGGCGGAGGATGCGTCCGAGTAAATCTGCTGGCATTCTCGCATCCTCCGCAAGTCGACGGGATCCGTGACCGCGAGGAGCACGTCATCGGCGTAAGCCGAGAGGACCACCTCCACGCCCGGCCCTTGCAGAGCCAGTCCCGTCAACCTCTTCCGCAAGAGGCGCAGGAAAGGCTCCACGCAAACGGCGTATAACTGACCGGACATGGGGCATCCCTGACGCACCCCCCTCCCGAAGCGAAGGGGCGCCGTCAAAGACCCGTTAACTTTAATCAGACACTCCGCGGCGGCGTACAGAAGTCGGATCCGGGCGACGAAATGCGTCCCGAACCCGAATGCGCGCAGAGTCCCGAAAAGATACTCGTGATCCACCCTGTCGAACGCCTTCTCCTGATCCAGGGAAAGGAAGGCGACCGACAGACCAGCCCTCTGGGAATGGTGGACCAGGTCCCGGACCAGATGGATGTTATCGTGGATACTCCGGCCCGGGACCGTGTAGGACTGGTCGGGGTGGATCATGCGGGCCAGCACGGTGCCAAGGCGAGCAGACATAGCCCTGGCGAAAATTTTGTAGTCCGTGCTGAGGAGGGAGACCGGGCGCCAGTTCTTAAGTAGGCGGAGATCGCCCTTCTTGGGCAGCAGGACGATGACCGCCCTGCGCCAAGAGAGGGGCATCTCCCCGGTCGCCAGACTTTCCCCCAGGACCCGCGCGTAGTCGTCCCCCAAGACGTCCCAGAACGCCCTGTGGAACTCCACGGTCAGCCCGTCCAGCCCCGGGGACTTGCCCCTCGAGAGCTGGCGCAGGGCGCCGGTCAGCTCCGCCAGGCTTAGCGGAGCTTCTAAATTCTCGGCGCCCTCCGGGCCGACCTTCGGCAGGTCCTCCCACAAAACTCTGCGCGCATCCTCGCTGGACGGATCCGAAGAGAACAGAGCCCCGTAATAGGCCCGGGCCTCCGCGCTGATGCCCTCCGGATCCGAGACCAGAGATCCGTCGTCGGCCAGCAGCCCCAAGAGCTGCTTACGGACCCCCCGTCTTTTTTCCAGCGAGTAGAAGAAGGGGGAGCCGCGGTCCAGGTCCCGCAGGAACTGGATCCGCGACCTCACGTACGCGCCTCGGGACCCGACCAGCTGCAGGTCCTTCAGCGCGCCCTTCTTCTCTTCGTACACCTTCCGCAGGGCCGGGTCCTCGACGACTTGACCGAGACGGGACTCCAGGTCGAGCACTTCTTTCTCCAATCGCCCGACCCGGGCCTCCCGCCTCTTGGTCGACCCCTTCGCGTACTCCTGACAGAAGACGCGGACGTGAGCCTTGCCCACGTCCCACCATAGCCTCAAGGAGGGGAAGCCTCCCCGCTTCCTTCTCCAGTCGGCCCAGAACCGGCGAAACGAATCCCGGAACCGCGCGTCCTCCAGCAGCAGGTTGTTAAAATGCCAGTACGCGGACCCCCCCCGCGCGCGCAGCGGAGCGAGCTCCGCCCACACCAGGTGGTGGTCCGTGCACGGCACCGGCCGCATGGAAGCCGCCGGAACGCAGGAGACGTACGCCCGGGAAATGTAAAGGCGGTCGATTCTGGACCTTCCTCCTCCAGACCTCACGCTCGTGAAGGCGCTGGAGTCGGGATGGAGATTTCGCCAGACGTCCACCAAGTCGAAGGACCCGACCAGGTCCCGCAACTTCTCCATCGCCGCCGGGCTTCGCGGGGGACCCGACCGGTCCCGCGCCTCGAGGGTACAATTGAAATCCCCCCGAGGATGACGCACTCGCCCACGTCGATGGAGCCCAGAAGAGCGGACACTTCTCCGAAGAAGCGCACTTGCTGCGCACCGGTCCGGGGGGCGTACACGTTCACTAAATGGAGCGGCACGCCTCCCAGGCGAACAGTGACCTGGAGCAAGCGGCCCGGCACGTGCTCCTTGACCCTCAAGATCTCCGGCTGAAAATGCGGGGCCAGCAAGACAGCCACCCCGCAGGAATTGTTGGAGAGGTGACTCATGCTGACCCCTCCTTGCCACTCCAGGAGCCACGTGGCCTCGTCTCCCGGAACGGTGTGGGTTTCTTGCAGGAAGCACACCGCATATTTCCCGTCCCGAAGGACCGAGAAGTTATTGAATCTACGGCGCGCCTCCCTGCTGCCGTTGATGTTGAGGCTGGCTATGGTTATCTTCATCTCAGAAGCATAGTGCAACCTCTACCTAACGGAGGGGAGGGAGGGCGGTCACTGACGACCGCCACTCCCTCAGCAGCCCAGTGTGGAACGTCTTGAGCCGACGCAGCTCGAGCCGGCCAACGTCCTTGTCCGCGCCCATGATTTTAACGGCGGCGCGGACGGACACGACGAGCAGCGTCAGCTCCGACCACTTGTCGAGGGCCAGCCGGATCTTCTTGTGACGACCCTGGCTCACGGCCATAAAATCCCGGAGTTCCCCTACGGGGATGAGGGGAGAGTCGGTGAAGGGCACGAGGGCGTCCATCACCTCGCTGCCGATGGACTCCAAATCGTCCTCGTTGCCCCAACACCGAGTCCCCGTCCTCCTCCGGGAGGTCGTCACCGACGGCCGACCCGTCCGTCACACAGGGTGCAGCGAACGGCTCGGCCGCACCGGCCGGCCCCGCCTCCGTCACGATCCCACCCCCAGGATCGGTGGCAGAGGAGTCCACCCTGGGCTCCTTCAGGGGCGCCGGGCCGGGAGGCGGCGGCGGCGGTTCGGGGCCCCCCCCCGCCTCAGGCGCCGGGGCGACCGGAGAAACCGGGGAGAAAATAATCCCAAATTCCTCCAGCACGTCCGGCGCCAACAACAGAGACGGAGTCAGGGGGCTTTCCGTCTCCCCGCCACCAACCTCCGACCCAGCGGGCTGGGGATTGCTACACTCCTCCACCAGGTCGAGCAGTCCCTGGGAGATGTCTGGGTTATAAAAGGCGGGCTCGGCTTCAGCCTCTTTGGCCTCGCCCGCCCCAGTCCCCAGGACGCCCGACCCGGCGAGGAGCAACGGTTCAGGTTCTACATTTTCTTCCGCGGGTTGTTCCGCGCCCCCCCCCACGGGCAGGGTCTCTTCCCCATCCCCGGGAGGCACAGGTCGGACAGACTCCGGCTGTCTCACCCTCCCGAGGGACAGACGACCCCTGCCGATCGCGCGCGACGATGACGGTGGTGGGGTGGGGCGCAGCACCCGCGGCGGGCGACTGGCCCCCCTTTTGCGGAGGGACCTTCCTCCTCGCAGTCCTCCTGCTGGGGGCGGAGCTTTCTTTTTAAACGTATTGGGGCCCGGAGAGGGGGAGGCCTCCATGTCTGCTGGGGCCTCCCTCTCTGCCCCTTTCCGACGACTGGGTTTCTTGGGCCCCTCGGGCCCGAGCCCGGCCGCAGGTCTTGATTCAGCTGCCTCAGCAGTTGCGGTCACGGTCACGGGCCCGGGCACGAGGACCCCCCCAGTCTCATGCGTCCCGACCAACTCCGCGATATACTCGGGCGTGAGTTCGGCCAATTCAGATGTTTCCTCCGCGAGGGGATCCGCCCTTATGTGTTTATTTTTCCTACGCGCCTTCCTTCCCCCCGGACGCTCTCCCTCCTCCCCGCCGGAGGCCGTGGTGGTGTTGGCCTCCGATTTCGACCGCGCATCCGTCGCCGTCGACGCGCGGACAGTATCAGGGGGAGGGGGGGCGGCGGCGCCAACCCTGGCCGCGCCAGGTGTCGTGGCGGCCTTGGAGGCGGGGCAGTTTTTGCGGACGTGCCCCACCTCCTTACAGGCGTAGCACCGCGCGCCGTCCGAGGTCCAGAAGACGCGGTGGGCGGTCCCCCCGTGGAGCACCGTGAACGCGCCGTCCGCGTCCTCCTCCCGCGCCAGCCGGACGAAAAGCTGGCGCCCGGAAGGAGAAGACGTGCCGAAGGCTGGCTTCCCGGAAGCCGAGCGGGATGGGTGTGATCCCCGACCTCACCTCCCCCAGTTGACGTAGGTGGGGGAGGAGGAGCTCACCCGGAACAAAGGGCGGGACGTTGGAAACCACAATCCTTTGCGCGGTGGCCTCAAGGGGGTCCACCGGCAGGAAGGTCCCGCCCACGGTGAGCCCCTTCTCGATGGCCAGGGACACCGCCCGCTCCGACCCCAGGAAGAACACAGCCTTGCCGTACATTTTAGAGGCGGCGACGATGGCTGAAGGGCCGACAACCCCAGCCATGGCTTTAACGCACGCCTCTATAGTCATGTTGGGGTGAGTGTAGCTCTTGACCCCATTCTTCCTCGTAAGGAGGGTAAAAGGTGACGGGGGTAACAGGAGGACTCGTGGCTGCGGCCGTGGCCGCGGCTGCCACGCTCGCATACGTCCTCGCTGCCCCCGCCACCGACGAAGATGTGTCGCCATAATGGAGGGTTCTTTAAGGGCTACACTCACCCCAAGTCACAGGCCTGAAGGTGTTAATGGCCTCGGTTTTTTTTGTTTTAGTTTTCCCCTGAGCAGAGGGAGCTCTTAAATTGAAGGCACACCTCTCCCTTTAGTTGATTGAATTGGGAGAGGGGCCTTCTCCCCTCTGCTCAATGGGTACTTAATTAAAAATAGATGAGGTGCCTCTTAGAGAGAGAGGCAGAGAGAGACAGAGACAAAGAGAGAGAGAGAGGGGGGTAGGAAGGAGGGAAGCCGCAAGGGCAGGGTCGCCACTCAGGATGGTAGGTGGGTGGGTGTTGGCAGGGGGGTGCACTCTCCGATGTAATAAAAGTCTTTGGTTGTGGTCTTCTGGTGGGGGGAGAAGATGTCTTCACCTGGGATAGCTGGAGATGCCCAGGCTCAGTCCTGCACCAGGTCTTAACGATGCCCAATAAGATGAAATTAATTGGGGACTTCACCTAGGCAGCTCCAGCTGTCCCAGGTCAGGCAATGGGAAAGGGGTGTTTAATATGGTGTGTGCGGCCTAGCTTTTACAGAAGCCACACACACACCCCTTGGATGTTCCGGCCCTCTTCTTTTCTTCTTTCCTCCCCCCACCTACAAAACAAAGTCTCTGGGAGAGTGCACCAGAATCACACCCACCTGTAGCTGTTCTTTCTTCCTTCCTCCTTCCAAACAGATGATGGATGTTTTGTTGTTTTCTCCCCTCTCTCCCTCTCCTAAAATGGAGGCCAATTGAGGAGGCAGTGTGGAAAGGCCTCTCCTCTGTTGTTGATGGCCTTGGCCTTGCTTTTTCTTTCTCCTCTCCTCTCCTGTCCTCTCTCTCCAGGCACCTCAGTTGTGGTTGTTGGTGGTGGCCTGCTGCCTGGTCTCCTTCTCCTTCTCCTCTTCCTGGTCACAGAGACCACCACTCTGCTGCTGCTGCTGCTGCTCCTCCGTCAGCAGCTCCGAAAGCTTGTGATTTCAAATAAAGCTGTTGGACTATAACCTGGTGTTGTGCGACTTCTCATTTTTGTCCACCCCAGTCCAACGCCGGCATCTCCACATCATGACCTGTATTTTTCAGTTAGGGTTTAGAGATTTTTGTAGGAGCTAACCCAGTAGGTTCTCTATGGGTTTATAAGCGAGC
Source organism: Squalus acanthias (assembly GCA_030390025.1). Lineage (NCBI taxonomy): Eukaryota > Metazoa > Chordata > Chondrichthyes > Squaliformes > Squalidae > Squalus > Squalus acanthias. The sequence continues at coordinate 52,741,817 of CM059442.1, read as the reverse complement.
TCATAACTTTCTCTGGGTTTGTAAATGAGGAGATGCCGGTGTTCGTTCCACTACTTCACCTGAGGAAGGGGCGATCGATAGCTCCGAAAGCTTGTGATTTCAAATAAAACTGTTGGACTATAACCTGGTGTTGATCTTTTTGGTTTGACAGAACGCAAATTTACTGTAAATCAATTAAAACTTGAAATGAAACTTAATAAATCAAATTAAAATTTGAAAGTCCGGGGTGACGATGCACTCCAGTCCCCGCGGCGCCCACCGGTCGCGGAAAAACTCAAGCGTGCCGGCGGACACCGCGTGCTCCATCTCCAGGGCCACCCGGGCGCGAACATGGCCGCGGAAGAGAGGCAGGCAATCGGGCCGAACGACCCCCTCGACCGCCCGCTGCCTGGACCAATTAATGGCTTTCTTGGCCAGGCCCAGGAGCAGTCCTACGAGGAGGTCCTCCGACCTACCCGCTCCCCTCCGCACCGGGTGACCGTAGATCAGGAGCGTGGGGCTGAAGTGCAACCAGAAATTGAGGAGCAGCCCCTTCAAATAATGAAAGAGGGGCTGCAACCTCTCACATTCAACATAAATGTGATAAACGGACTCCTCCAGGCCGCAAAAATGACAAGCAGCCTGGGAGTCCGTAAACCTACTTAAAATCCTATTGCACGGGACTGCTCCGTGCAACACCCTCCAGGCCAAGTCCCCAATAGAACAAGGGAAGACTCCCGCGTAGAGAGCCTTCCAATGGGGACCTTCGCCTCCGCCGGACGGCAGGATGGTACGCCAAGGCGTGTCCGGACGGCAGACGAAGATGGCAAAGTGGAGAGTGTGCAGGAGCAGCCCGTACAGGAAACGCCTCCGTGCGGATTGAAAGGGCACGGAGGGCATTTCTCCGAGAAGGCTCAAGTGGTGAGGCGGCGGCTCCCGAGGGAGGATTCGGGGCCGGGCGCCGATAAGGAATTCCGTCCGAACGGGGGTCAGTTCGGACGGATCGCCCCACGTGCTTGAGCCTCCTCGACACACCTAGTGGAGACGGGGCCCAGTGCCACTTTTAGCGACTCGATGGCTTTGACCGCGAGCCGGACGTTGACCCAAGACATGCGCCTCGCCAACTCCTCCGGCGCCATCCAGCCCGCTCCTCCGCCATCGAGCAGGTCCCCGACTCTGGTCACCTTACCGGGCACAGCCCTGCCCTCCGCCAGCCAGCCGAACCCGCGGTCGTGGAGGTGCGGATTCCTGAACAGCGGCTCCCGAAGGACGGCCGCCGCTCCTGACGGGGGAGAACTGCGCTCGGAGGCGACGCTGTTCCAAACCCATAGCAGTTCCTGGTAGAAGACAGGCAGCTCCCGCAGGCTGGCACGCGTGCCACCCACTCTCACAAACAGGAGCTGCGTGTCGTAATTGAGGCCGTGCAGCTGGCGGAAGAAATACGTCGCCAGCGCACGCCACCTAGGAGGATTCTCCACGTACAGGTATCTCTGCAGCGTCTGAAGACGGAAAGTCGCCGCCTGGGTGCGAAGGCACACCAGCGCCTGACCGCCCTCCCTAAGCGGGAGACTCAAAACCGCGGGCAGAGACCCAGTGCTTCCTTTTGTCCCAGAAGAAGTCGACGAGCTTCTTCTGCATCTTGGCGACAAACGCAGGGGGAGGGATCAAAGTGATCAACCGGTACCACAACATGGCGGCCACCAGCTGGTTTATGACCAGCGCTCGACCCCTGTAGGACAACACTCGGAGCAGTCCTGTCCAGCGCCCTAGGCGAGCGGTGACTTTGGCCTCCAGCTCTTGCCAGTTCGCCGGCCAGGCGTCCTCGGCCGGGCTGAGGTAGACTCCCAGGTAGAGGAGGTGCGTGGTGCTCCAGGCGAAAGGCCCGAACTCCTCCGGCAGGGAGTCCACCGCCATGGGCCCACCAGGAGTCCAGAACATTTCTCCCAGTTGATCTTGGCGGAGGATGCGTCGAGTAAATCTGCTGGCATTCTCGCATCCTCCGCAAGTCGACGGGATCCGTGACCGCGAGGAGCACGTCATCGGCGTAAGCCGAGAGGACCACCTCCACGCCCGGCCCTTGCAGAGCCAGTCCCGTCAACCTCTTCCGCAAGAGGCGCAGGAAAGGCTCCACGCAAACGGCGTATAACTGACCGGACATGGGGCATCCCTGACGCACCCCCCTCCCGAAGCGAAGGGGCGCCGTCAAAGACCCGTTAACTTTAATCAGACACTCCGCGGCGGCGTACAGAAGTCGGATCCGGGCGACGAAATGCGTCCCGAACCCGAATGCGCGCAGAGTCCCGAAAAGATACTCGTGATCCACCCTGTCGAACGCCTTCTCCTGATCCAGGGAAAGGAAGGCGACCGACAGACCAGCCCTCTGGGAATGGTGGACCAGGTCCCGGACCAGATGGATGTTATCGTGGATACTCCGGCCCGGGACCGTGTAGGACTGGTCGGGGTGGATCATGCGGGGCCAGCACGGTGCCAAGGCGAGCAGACATAGCCCTGGCGAAAATTTTGTAGTCCGTGCTGAGGAGGGAGACCGGGCGCCAGTTCTTAAGTAGGCGGAGATCGCCCTTCTTGGGCAGCAGGACGATGACCGCCCTGCGCCAAGAGAGGGGCATCTCCCCGGTCGCCAGACTTTCCCCAGGACCCGCGCGTAGTCGTCCCCCAAGACGTCCCAGAACGCCCTGTGGAACTCCACGGTCAGCCCGTCCAGCCCGGGGACTTGCCCCTCGAGAGCTGGCGCAGGGCGCCGGTCAGCTCCGCCAGGCTTAGCGGAGCTTCTAAATTCTCGGCGCCCTCCGGGCCGACCTTCGGCAGGTCCTCCCACAAAACTCTGCGCGCATCCTCGCTGGACGGATCCGAAGAGAACAGAGCCCCGTAATAGGCCCGGGCCTCCGCGCTGATGCCCTCCGGATCCGAGACCAGAGATCCGTCGTCGGCCAGCAGCCCCAAGAGCTGCTTACGGACCCCCCGTCTTTTTTCCAGCGAGTAGAAGAAGGGGGAGCCGCGGTCCAGGTCCCGCAGGAACTGGATCCGCGACCTCACGTACGCGCCTCGGGACCCGACCAGCTGCAGGTCCTTCAGCGCGCCCTTCTTCTCTTCGTACACCTTCCGCAGGGCCGGGTCCTCGACGACTTGACCGAGACGGGACTCCAGGTCGAGCACTTCTTTCTCCAATCGCCCGACCCGGGCCTCCCGCCTCTTGGTCGACCCCTTCGCGTACTCCTGACAGAAGACGCGGACGTGAGCCTTGCTCCACGTCCCACCATAGCCTCAAGGAGGGGAAGCCTCCCCGCTTCCTTCTCCAGTCGGCCCAGAACCGGCGAAACGAATCCCGGAACCGCGCGTCCTCCAGCAGCAGGTTGTTAAAATGCCAGTACGCGGACCCCCCCCGCGCGCGCAGCGGAGCGAGCTCCGCCCACACCAGGTGGTGGTCCGTGCACGGCACCGGCCGCATGGAAGCCGCCGGAACGCAGGAGACGTACGCCCGGGAAATGTAAAGGCGGTCGATTCTGGACCTTCCTCCTCCAGACCTCACGCTCGTGAAGGCGCTGGAGTCGGGATGGAGATTTCGCCAGACGTCCACCAAGTCGAAGGACCCGACCAGGTCCCGCAACTTCTCCATCGCCGCCGGGCTTCGCGGGGGACCCGACCGGTCCCGCGCCTCGAGGGTACAATTGAAATCCCCCCCGAGGATGACGCACTCGCCCACGTCGATGGAGCCCAGAAGAGCGGACACTTCTCCGAAGAAGCGCACTTGCTGCGCACCCGGTCCGGGGGGCGTACACGTTCACTAAATGGAGCGGCACGCCTCCCAGGCGAACAGTGACCTGGAGCAAGCGGCCCGGCACGTGCTCCTTGACCCTCAAGATCTCCGGCTGAAAATGCGGGGCCAGCAAGACAGCCACCCCGCAGGAATTGTTGGAGAGGTGACTCATGCTGACCCCTCCTTGCCACTCCAGAGCCACGTGGCCTCGTCTCCCGGAACGGTGTGGGTTTCTTGCAGGAAGCACACCGCATATTTCCCGTCCCGAAGGACCGAGAAGTTATTGAATCTACGGCGCGCCTCCCTGCTGCCGTTGATGTTGAGGCTGGCTATGGTTATCTTCATCTCAGAAGCATAGTGCAACCTCTACCTAACGGAGGGGAGGGAGGGCGGTCACTGACGACCGCCACTCCTCAGCAGCCCAGTGTGGAACGTCTTGAGCCGACGCAGCTCGAGCCGGCCAACTCCTTGTCCGCGCCCATGATTTTAGTTCGCGGCGCGGACGGACACGACGAGCAGCGTCAGCTCCGACCACTTGTCGAGAGGCCAGCCGGATCTTCTTGTGACGACCCTGGGCTCACGGCCAGAAAATCCCGGAGGTTCCCCTACGGGTATGAGGGGAGAGGTCGGTGAAGGCGCACGAGGGCGTCCATGCACCCTCGCTGCGATGGACTCCAAATCGTCCGCGTTGCCCAACACCGTGTCCCGTCCTCCTCCGGGAGTGGCGTCACCGACGGCCGACCCCGTCCGGCGCACGGGGTGGCAGGCGAACGGCTCGGCCCGCACCGGCCGGTCCCCCGCCTCCGTCACGATCCCACCCCCAGGATCGGTGGCAGAGGAGTTCCACCCTGGGCTCCCTTCAGGGGCCCGGGCCGGGAGGCGGCGGCGGGCGGTTCGGGGCCCCCCCCGCCTCAGGGCGCCAGGGGCGACCCGGAGAAACCGGGGAGAAAATTAATCCCAAATTCCTCCAGCACGTCCGGCGCCAACAACAGAGACGGTGGCAGGGGGGCTTTCCGTCTCCCCGCCACCAACCTCCGACCCAGCGGGGGCTGGGGATTGCTACACTCCTCCACCAGGTCGAGCAGTCCCTGGGAGATTTCTGGGTTATAAAGGCGGCTCGGCTTCAGCCTCTTTGGCTCGCCCGCCCCAGTCCCCAGACGCCCGACCCGGCGAGGAGCAACGGTTCCGGTTCTACATTTCCCTCCGCGGGGTTGTTCCACCGCCCCCCCCCACGGGCAGGGTCCTCTTCCCCATCCCCGGGAGGCACAGGTCGGACAGACTCCGCTGTCTCACCCTCCCGAGGGGGACAGACGACCCCTGCCGATCGCTGCGCGTACGATGACGGTGGTGGGGTTGGGCGCAGCACCCGCGGCGGGCGACTTGCCCCCTTTGCGGAGGGACCTTCCTCCTCGCAGTCCTCCTGCTGGGGGCGGAGCTTTCTTTTAACAAATTGGGCCCGGAGAGGGGGAGGCCTCCATGTCTGCTGGGCCTCCCTCTCTGCCCCTTTCCGACGACTGGGTTTCTTGGCCCCTCGGCCCGAGCCGGCCGCAGGTCTTGATTCAGCTGCCTCAGCAGTTGCGGTCAACGGATCACGGGCCCGGGCACGAGGACCCCCCCAGTCTCATGCGTCCCGACCAACTCCGCGATATACTCGGGCGTGAGTTCGGCAATTCAGATGTTTCCTCCGCGAGGGGATCCGCCCTTAGTGTTTATTTTTCCTACGCGCCCTTCCTTCCCCCCGGACGCTCTCCCTCCTCCCCGCCGGAGGCCGTGGTGGTGTTGGCCTCCGATTTCGACCGCGCATCCGTCGCCGTCGACGCGCGGACAGTATCAGGGGGAGGGGGGGCGGCGGCGCCAACCCCGGCCGCGCCAGGTGTCGTGGCGGCCTTGGAGGCGGGGCAGTTTTTGCGGACGTGCCCCACCTCCTTACAGGCGTAGCACCGCGCGCCGTCCGAGGTCCAGAAGACGCGGTGGGCGGTCCCCCCGTGGAGCACCGTGAACGCGCCGTCCGCGTCCTCCTCCCGCGCCAGCCGGACGAAAAGCTGGCGCCGGAAGGAGAAGACGTGCCGAAGGCTGGCTTCCCGGAAGCCGAGCGGGATGGGTGTGATCCCCGACCTCACCTCCCCCAGTTGACGTAGGTGGGGGAGGAGGAGCTCACCCGGAACAAAGGGCGGGACGTTGGAAACCACAATCCTTTGCGCGGTGGCCTCAAGGGGGTCCACCGGCAGGAAGGTCCCGCCCACGGTGAGCCCCTTCTCGATGGCCAGGGACACCGCCCGCTCCGACCCCAGGAAGAACACAGCCTTGCCGTACATTTTAGAGGCGGCGACGATGGCTGAAGGGCCGACAACCCCAGCCATGGCTTTTACACACGCCTCTATAGTCATGTTGGGGTGAGTGTAGCTCTTGACCCCATTCTTCCTCGTAAGGAGGGTAAAAGGTGACGGGGTAACAGGAGGACTCGTGGCTGCGGCCGTGGCCGCGGCTGCCACGCTCGCGCATACGTCCTCGCTGCCCCCGCCACCGACGAAGATGTGGTCGCCATAATGGAGGGTTCTTTAAGGGCTACACTCACCCCAAGTCACAGGCCTGAAGGTGTTAATGGCCTCGGTTTTTTTTTTTTGTTTTCCCTGAGCAGAGGGAGCTCTTAAATTGAAGGCACACCTCTCCCTTAGTTGATTGAATTGGGAGAGGGGCCTTCTCCCCTCTGCTCAATGGGTACTTAATTAAAAATAGATGAGGTGCCTCTTAGAGAGAGAGGCAGAGAGAGACAGAGACAAAGAGAGAGAGAGAGGGGGTAGGAAGGAGGGAAGCCGCAAGGGCAGGGTCGCCACTCAGGATGGTGGGTGGGTGGGTGTTGGCAGGGGGGTGCACTCTCCGATGTAATAAAAGTCTTTGGTGGTGGTCTTCTGGTGGGGGGAGAAGATGTCTTCACCTGGGATAGCTGGAGATGCCCAGGCTCAGTCCTGCACCAGGTCTTAACGATGCCCAATTGGATTAAAATAATTGGGGAACTTCACCTAGGCAGCTCCAGCTGTCCCAGGTCAGGCAATGGGAAAGGGGTGTTTAATATGGTGTGTGCGGCCTAGCTTTTACAGAAGCCACACACACACACCTTAGATGTTCCGGCCCTCTTCTTTTCTTCTTTCCTCCCCCCACCTACAAAACAAAGTCTCTGGGAGAGTGCCCCAGAATCACACCCACCTGTAGCTGTTCTTTCCTTCCTTCCTCCTTCCAAACAGATGATTGATGTTGTGTTGTTTTCTCCCCCTCTCCCTCTCCTAAAATGGAGGCCAATTGAGGAGGCAGTGTGGAAAGGCCTCTCCTCTGTTGTTAATGGCCTTGGCCTTCTTTTTCTTCCTTCTCCTCTCCTGTCCTCTCTCTCCAGGCACCTCAGTTGTGGTTGTTGTTGTGGTGGTCTGCTGCCTGGTCTCCTTCTCCTTCTCCTCCCTGGTCACAGAGACCCACTCTGCTGCTGCTGCTGCTGCTGCTCGTCAGCAGCTCCGAAAGCTTGTGATTTCAAATAAAGCTGTTGGACTATAACCTGGTGTTGATCTTTTTGGTTTGACAAACGCAAATTTACTGTAAATCAATTAAAACTTAAATGAAACTTAATAAATCAAATTAAAATTGGAAAGTCCGGGGTGACGATGCACTCCAGTCCCCGCGGCGCCCACCGGTCGCGGAAAAACTCAAGCGTGCCGGCGGACACCGCGTGCTCCATCTCCAGGGCCACCCGGGGCGCGGAACATGGCCGCGGAAGAGAGGCAGGCAATCGGGCCGAACGACCCCTCGACCGCCCGCTGCCTGGACCAATTAATGGCTTTCTTGGCCAGGCCCAGGAGCAGTCCTACGAGGAGGTCCTCCGACCAACCCGCTCCCTCCGCACCGGGTGACCGTAGATCAGGAGCGTGGGGCTGAAGTGCAACCAGAAATTGAGGAGCAGCCCCTTTCAATAATGAAAGAGGGGCTGCAACCTCTCACATTCACATAAATGTGATAGACGGACCTCCTCCAGGCCGCAGAAATGGCAAGCAGCCTGGGAGTCCGTAAACCCTACTTAAAATCCTATTGCACGGGACTGCTCCGTGCAACACCCCCAGGCCAAGTCCCAATAGAACAAGGGAAGACTCCCGCGTAGAGAGCCTTCCAATGGGGACCTTCGCCTCCGCCGGACGGCAAGGATGGTACGCCAAGGCGTGACCGGACGGCAGACGAAGATGGCAAAGTGGATGAGTGTGCAGGAGCAGCCCGTAACAGGAAACGCCTCCGTGCGGATTTGAAAGGGCACGGAGGGCATTTCTCCAGAGGAAGGCTCAAGTGGTAGGCCGGGCGGCTCCGAGGGAGGATTCGGGGGCCGGGCGGCCGATAAGGAATTCCGTCCGACGGGGGTAAGTTCCGGACGGATCCGCCCCAGTGCATGAGCCTCCTGACACACCTAGTGGAGGACGGGGCCCAGTGCCACTTTTAGCGACCGATGGCTTTGACCGCGAGCCGGACGTTGACCCAAGACATGCGCCTCGCCAACATCCTCCGGCGCCATCCAGCCGCTCCTCCGCCATCGAGCAGGTCCCCGACTCTGGTCAGCTTACCGGGCACAGCCCTGCCCTCCGCCAGCCAGCCGAACCCGCGGTCGTGGAGGTGCGGATTCCTGAACAGCGGCTCCCGAAGGACGGCCGCCGCTCCTGACGGGGGAGAACTGCGCTCGGAGGCGACGCTGTTCCAAACCCATAGCAGTTCCTGGTAGAAGACAGGCAGCTCCCGCAGGCTGGCACGCGTGCCACCCACTCTCACAAACAGGAGCTGCGTGTCGTAATTGAGGCCGTGCAGCTGGCGGAAGAAATACGTCGCCAGCGCACGCCACCTAGGAGGATTCTCCACGTACAGGTATCTCTGCAGCGTCTGAAGACGGAAAGTCGCCGCCTGGGTGCGAAGGCACACCAGCGCCTGACCGCCCTCCCTAAGCGGGAGACTCAAAACCGCGGCAGAGACCCAGTGCTTCCTTTTGTCCCAGAAGAAGTCGACGAGCTTCTTCTGCATCTTGGCGACAAACGCAGGGGGAGGGATCAAAGTGACCAACCGGTACCACAACATGGCGGCCACCAGCTGGTTTATGACCAGCGCTCGACCCCTGTAGGACAACACTCGGAGCAGTCCTGTCCAGCGTCCTAGGCGAGCGGTGACTTTGGCCTCCAGCTCTTGCCAGTTCGCCGGCCAGGCGTCCTCGGCCGGGCTGAGGTAGACTCCCAGGTAGAGGAGGTGCGTGGTGCTCCAGGCGAAAGGCCCGAACTCCTCCGGCAGGGAGTCCCCGCCATGGGCCCACCAGGAGTCCAGAACATTTCTCCCAGTTGATCTTGGCGGAGGATGCGTCCGAGTAAATCTGCTGGCATTCTCGCATCCTCCGCAAGTCGACGGGATCCGTGACCGCGAGGAGCACGTCATCGGCGTAAGCCGAGAGGACCACCTCCACGCCCGGCCCTTGCAGAGCCAGTCCCGTCAACCTCTTCCGCAAGAGGCGCAGGAAAGGCTCCACGCAAACGGCGTATAACTGACCGGACATGGGGCATCCCTGACGCACCCCCCTCCCCCGAAGCGAAGGGGCGCCGTCAAAGACCCGTTAACTTTAATGAGACACTCCGCGGCGGCGTACAGAAGTCGGATCCGGGCGACGAAATGCGTCCCGAACCCGAATGCGCGCAGAGTCCCGAAAAGATACTCGTGATCCACCCTGTCGAACGCCTTCTCCTGATCCAGGGAAAGGAAGGCGACCGACAGACCAGCCCTCTGGGAATGGTGGACCAGGTCCCGGACCAGATGGATGTTATCGTGGATACTCCGGCCCGGGACCGTGTAGGACTGGTCGGGGTGGATCATGCGGGCCAGCACGGTGCCAAGGCGAGCAGACATAGCCCTGGCGAAAATTTTGTAGTCCGTGCTGAGGAGGGAGACCGGGCGCCAGTTCTTAAGTAGGCGAGATCGCCCTTCTTGGGCAGCAGGACGATGACCGCCCTGCGCCAAGAGAGGGGCATCTCCCCGGTCGCCAGACTTTCCCCCAGGACCCGCGCGTAGTCGTCCCCCAAGACGTCCCAGAACGCCCTGTGGAACTCCACGGTCAGCCCGTCCAGCCCCGGGGACTTGCCCCTCGAGAGCTGGCGCAGGGCGCCGGTCAGCTCCGCCAGGCTTAGCGGAGCTTCTAAATTCTCGGCGCCCTCCGGGCCGACCTTCGGCAGGTCCTCCCACAAAACTCTGCGCGCATCCTCGCTGGACGGATCCGAAGAGAACAGAGCCCCGTAATAGGCCCGGGCCTCCGCGCTGATGCCCTCCGGATCCGAGACCAGAGATCCGTCGTCGGCCAGCAGCCCCAAGAGCTGCTCACGGACCCCCCGTCTTTTTTTCCAGCGAGTAGAAGAAGGGGGAGCCGCGGTCCAGTTCCCGGAGGAACTGGATCCGCGACCTCACGTACGCGCCTCGGGACCCGACCAGCTGCAGGTCCTTCAGCGCGCCCTTCTTCTCTTCGTACACCTTCCGCAGGGCCGGGTCCTCGACGACTGACCGAGACGGGACTCCAGGTCGAGCACTTCTTTCTCTCAAATCGCCCGACCCGGGCCTCCCGCCTCTTGGTCGACCCCTTCGCGTACTCCTGACAGAAGACGCGGACGTGAGCCTTGCCCACGTCCCACCATAGCCTCAAGGAGGGGAAGCCCCCCTGCTTCCTTCTCCAGTCGGCCCAGAACCGGCGAAACGAATCCCGGAACCGCGCGTCCTCCAGCAGCAGGTTGTTAAAATGCCAGTACGCGGACCCCCCCCGCGCGCGCAGCGGAGCGAGCTCCGCCCACACCAGGTGGTGGTCCGTGCACGGCACCGGCCGCATGGAAGCCGCCGGAACGCAGGAGACGTACGCCCGGGAAATGTAAAGGCGGTCGATTCTGGACCTTCCTCCTCCAGACCTCACGCTCGTGAAGGCGCTGGAGTCGGGATGGAGATTTCGCCAGACGTCCACCAAGTCGAAGGACCCGACCAGGTCCCGCAACTTCTCCATCGCCGCCGGGCTTCGCGGGGGACCCGACCGGTCCCGCGCCTCGAGGGTACAATTGAAATCCCCCCCGAGGATGACGCACCTCGCCCACGTCGATGGAGCCCAGAAGAGCGGACACTCTCCGAAGAGCGCACTGCTGCGCACCGGTCCGGGGGGCGTACACGTTCACTAAATGGAGCGGCACGCCTCCCAGGCGAACAGTGACCTGAGCAAGCGGGCCCGGCCGTGCATCCTTGACCCTCAAGACTCCTCCGGCTGAAAATGCGGGGCCAGCAAGGACAGCCACCCCGCAGGAATTGTTGGAGAGGTGACTCATAGCTGACCCCTCCTTGCCACCCAGGAGCCACGTGGCCTCGTCTCCCGGAACGGTGTGGGTTTCTTGCAGGAAGCACACCGCACTATTTCCCGTCCCGAAGGGACCGAGAAGTTATTGAATCTACGGCGCGCCTCCCTGCTGCCGTGTGATGTTGAGGCTGGCTATGGTTATCTTCATCTCAGAAGCATAGTGCAACCTCGTACCTAACGGAGGGGAGGGAGGGCGGTCACTGGACGACCGCCACTCCCTCAGCAGCCCAGTGTGAACGTCTTGAGCCGACGCAGCTCGAGCCGGCCAACGTCCTTGTCCGCGCCCATGATTTTAACGGCGGCGCGGACGGACACGACGAGCAGCAGCTCAGCTCCGACCACTTGTCGAGGGCCAGCCGGATCTTCTTGTGACGACCCTGGCTCACGGCCATAAAATCCCGGAGTTCCCCTACGGGGATGAGGGGAGAGTCGGTGAAGGGCACGAGGGCGTCCATCACCTCGCTGCCGATGGACTCCAAATCGTCCTCGAGCCCCCCCACCGAGTCCCCGTCCTCCTCCGGGAGGTCGTCACCGCGGCCAACCCGTCCGTCGCACAGGGTGCAGCGAACGGCTCGGCCCGCACCGGCCGGCCCCGCCTCCGTCACGATCCCACCCCCAGGATCGGTGGCAGAGGAGTCCACCCTGGGCTCCTTCAGGGGCGCCGGGCCGGGAGGCGCGGCGGCGGTTCGGGCCCCCCCCCGCCTCAGGCGCCGGGGCGACCGGAGAACCGGGGAGAAAAAATCCCAAATTCCTCCAGCACGTCCGGCCCAACAACAGAGACGGAGTCAGGGGCTTTCCGTCCCCCGCCACCAACCTCCGACCCAGCGGCTGGGGATTGCTACACTCCTCCACCAGGTCGAGCAGTCCCTGGGAGATATCTGGGTTATAAAAGGCGGGCTCGGCTTCAGCCTCTTTGGCCTCGCCCGCCCCAGTCCCCAGGACCGCCCGACCCGGCGAGGAGCAACGGTTCCGTAACTACATTTCCCTCCGCGGGTTGTTCCGCGCCCCCCCCCACGGGCAGGGTCTCTTCCCCATCCCCGGGAGGCACAGGTCGGACAGACTCGGCTGTCTCACCCTCCCGAGGGACAGACGACCCCTGCCGATCGCGCGCGACGATGACGGTGGTGGGGTGGGGCGCAGCACCCGCGGCGGGCGACTGCCCCCTTTTGCGGAGGGACCTTCCTCCTCGCAGTCCTCTCTGCTGGGGGCGGAGCTTTCTTTTTACACGTTGGGGCCCGGAGAGGGGGAGGCCTCCATGTCTGCTGGGGCCTCCCTCTCTGCCCCCTTCCGACGACTGGGTTTCTTGGGCCCCTCGGGCCCGAGCCCGGCCGCAGGTCTTGATTCAGCTGCCTCAGCAGTTGCGGTCACGGTCACGGGCCCGGGCACGAGGACCCCCCCAGTCTCATGCGTCCCGACCAACTCCGCGATATACTCGGGCGTGAGTTCGCCAATTCAGATGTTTCCTCCGCGAGGGGATCCGCCCTTATGTTTTATTTTTCCTACGCGCCTTCCTTCCCCCGGACGCTCTCCCCTCCTCCCGCCGGAGGCCGTGGTGGAGTTGGCCTCCGATTCGACCGCGCATTCCGTCGCCGTCGACGCGCGGACAGTATCAGGGGGAGGGGGCGGCGGCGCCAACCCCGGCCGCGCCAGGTGTCGTGGCGGCCTTGGAGGCGGGGCAGTTTTTGCGGACGTGCCCCACTCCTTACAGGCGTAGCACCGCGCGCCGTCCGAGGTCCAGAAGACGCGGTGGGCGGTCCCCCCGTGGAGCACCGTGAACGCGCCGTCCGCGTCCTCCTCCCGCGCCAGCCGGACGAAAAGCTGGCGCCGGAAGGAGAAGACGTGCCGAAGGCTGGCTTCCCGGAAGCCGAGCGGGATGGGTGTGATCCCCGACCTCACCTCCCCCAGTTGACCTAGGTGGGGGAGGAGGAGCTCACCCGGAACAAAGGGCGGGACGTTGGAAACCACAATCCTTTGCGCGGTGGCCTCAAGGGGTCCACCGGCAGGAAGGTCCCGCCCACGGTGAGCCCCTTCTCGATGGCCAGGGACACCCGCCCGCTCCGACCCCAGGAAGAACACAGCCTTGCCGTACATTTTAGAGGCGGCGACGATGGCTGAAGGGCCGACAACCCCAGCCATGGTTTTAAACACGCCTCTAAGTTGGGGTGAGTGTAGCTCTTGACCCCATTCTTCCTCGTAAGGAGGGTAAAAGGTGACGGGGTAACAGGAGGACTCGTGGCTGCGGCCGTGGCCGCGGCTGCCACGCTCGCGTACTCCTCGCTGCCCCCGCCACCGACGAAGATGTACTCGCCATAATGGAGGGTTCTTTAAGGGCTACACTCACCCCAAGTCACAGGCCTGAAGGTGTTAATGGCCTCGGTTTTTTTTTTTTTAGTTCCTGAGCAGAGGGAGCTCTTAAATTGAAGGCACACCTCTCCCTTAGTATTGAATTGGAGAGGGGCCTTCTCCCTCTGCTCAATGGGTACTTAATTAAAAATAGATGAGGTGCCTCTTAGAGAGAGAGGCAGAGAGAGACAAGAGACAAAAGAGAGAGAGAGAGGGGGTGGGAAGGAGGGAAGCCGCAAGGGCAGGTCGCCACTCAGGATGGTGGTGGGTGGGTGTTGGCAGGGGGGTGCACTCTCCGATGTATTACAAGTCTTTGGTGGTGGTCTTCTGGTGGGGGAGAAGATGTCTTCACCTGGGATAGCTGGAGATGCCCAGGCTCAGTCCTGCACCAGGTCTTAACGATGCCCAATTGGATTAAATTAATGGGGAACTTCACCTAGGCAGCTCCAGCTGTCCCAGGTCAGGCAATGGGAAAGGGGTGTTTAATATGGTGTGTGCGGCCTAGCTTTTACAGAAGCCACACACACACACACCTTAGATGTTCCGGCCTCTTCTTTTCTTCTTTCCTCCCCCCACCTACAAAACAAAGTCCTGGGAGAGTGCACCAGAATCACACCCACCTGTAGCTGTTCTTTTCCTTCCTTCCTCCTTCCAAACAGATGATGGATGTTTGTTGTTTTCTCCCCTCTCTCCCTCTCCTAAAATGGAGGCCAATTGAGGAGGCAGTGTGGAAAGGCCTCTCCTCTGTTGTTAATGGCCTTGGCCTTCCTTTCTTCTTCTCCTCTCCTCTCCTGTCCTCTCTCTCCAGGCACCTCAGTTGTGGTTGTTGGTGGTGGCCTGGCTGCATGACTCCTTCTCCTTCTCCTCTTTCCTGGTCACAGAGACCACCACTCTGCTGCTGCTGCTCGCGAGGCTTTACTCGGGAGATTTTACATCGAATCTACAGCACAGAAACCGGCCATTTGACCCAACTGGTCTGTGTGATGTTTATGCTCCGCACGTGCCTCCTCACTCCGTGCTTCATCTAACTCTATCTCCATATCCTTCTGTTCAGTCTCCCTCGTGTACTTATCTAGCTTCACCGAAAGGCATCTACGCTATTCGCCTCAACTACTCTATGTGGGAGCAAGTTCCACATTCTAACCACTCTCTGTGTAAAGAGGTTTCTCCTGAATTCCCTGTTGGACTGGCGGCTATTTTATATTCATGACACCTTGTTCTGGACTCCCCACAATTGGAAACATCTTCTCTATGTCTACCTATCTATTCCCTTCATAATTTTAAAGATCTCTATTAGGACACCCTTCAGCCTTCTATTTCTAGAGAAAAGAGCCGCAGCCTGTTCAGACTTATTTGATTGTTCTAACCTCTGAATTCTGGTATCATTCTTGTAAATCATTTTTTGCACTTTCTCCCGTGCTTGTATATCCTTTTTGTAATATGGTGACCAGTACACTATACATTACTCTAAGTGTGTTCTAAACCAAGTTTCCATACAAGTCTAAAGTAATGTCTTTGCTTTTCAATTAAATTCCTCTAGAATTGAACCTCGGGGCTTTGTTTGCGTTTTTATGGCCTTGTTAACTTCCGTTGCTACTTTTAATTATTAGTTAAAGTGCATCTTTTGTTGCTCTATCCCAATTAAGATTTTATTTTCCAAGGATTATGTGGCCTCCTTATGCCGCCTATCAAAATGCACCACCTAACACTTACCTATATTAAAATTAATTTACCATTTACACGCCATTCTGCAAGTTAATTAATGTCTAATTTGTCGCAATCTTCTCGGTATTAACTATAGCCCCCAGATTGGTGTCCTCCATAAATTTAAAATTGTACTTCCAAATCCCAAGTCCAAATCGTTTATGTAAATGATGAACAGCAGTTCCTGCACCGGTCCCTGTGGAATACCAGTTCTGACCTTCCACCAGTCTGAGTAACTACCTTTAACCCCCAACTCTCTATTTTCTGTTTTGTAGCCAGCTGGCTATCTATTCTGCTACTTGTCCTCTGACTCCACATCGTCTGACGTCAGTCCTGTTTCTACGATGTGCTAAATTATCAAAGACCTTTTTAAAATCCACATACATTACATCGACATTACCCTTGTCTACATTTTCTGTAACTTCTTCATTATTTCAATTACGTTGGTAAAGCGTGACCTTCTCTTTGAAATCCGTGTTGACTATTCTTTATTACATACAAAAGCAAAACACTTTAGCTGCTGGAAATCTGAAATAAAAACAGAAAATGCTGGAAATATTATGCAGTTCAGGCAGCATCTTTGGAGACACAGACAGAGTTAACGTCTCAGGTCGATGAGCTTTCGTCAGAGCTGGAAAAATATGTAACAGGTTTTAAGCAAGTACAGAGGTGGGAAAGCTGGGAGTGGAGCAAAGAACAAACGCAAAGTCAGGAGAGAATAAATGACAAAAGGGGCGATGGTGCCAAGCAAAAGGAGATGGCAATGGGACAAATAAAGAAACAAAAGTTGAGTCTAGTGGAGGTGTAAATGGGAATAGCAGAATCATCAGCAATGGCTGCCATCAGAAAAAAATCGATCAGTTATGATCTGAAATTGTTTAACTCAATGTTGAATCCGGAAGGCTGTAAAGTGTCGAATCAATAGATGAGGAGCTTTTTCTTGAGCTGACATCAAACTTCCAATTTCAGCCCTTGCCGTGTTTTCACTATCCGGTCTGACCCCATTTGATCAGCATCCCATACGCCCCTATCTCAATGAAATGCGAGATCGGCACAATGCTGCGCTAATCTTCCATCACCTTCACCACCGTGCCCACTTCTCTGGCCAGAATCTGCCCCCATTCAGCGGATCCTTTCTACCATATTCAGAATTCTCATTCCCCCTATACCCATTGCTCTGGTCTCTTACCTTCTCTAGATCTTTTCATTGGGCACTGCCAGCGTGACATCGGCTGTCTCAGTTTCTCTGCTCCACTCACTCACTCTAATCTACTTCCCTCTGAAATGGAACAGCGATCCATTCTCTCGGATCTAATCCTAATATTGTCATTAAACCTGCTGACAAGGGTGGCGCTGTTGTTGATTGGCGAACCGACCTCTAACAAAGGCTGAACGCCCAGTCTCTGAAGCCACCTCCTAACTCCCCGTGGACCAAGACCACACCACCGAACATCAAGCCATCGTTTCAAAGACGGTCACTGACCTCATCTTTCCTCAATGGCCTCCAACCTCTTAGTCCCCCAACCCCGCACAGCCCGATTCTACCTCCTTCCCAAGATCCACAAACAGGACTGCCCTGGTAGACCCAATGTTTCAGCCTGTTCTTGCCCCACGGAAATGATTCCCTCCTATCTCGACATTTTTTTCTCAACTTATCCAGCCTCTTCACGCCTACATCCATGAATCTTATGACGCTCTCCACTACTTGAGCAGTTTCCAGTTTCCTGTCACTAACCATCTCCTTTTCACTATGGACGTCCAATCACTCTACACCTCCATCCCCCACCAGGATGGCCTGAAGATTCTCTGCTTCTTCCTTGAATGGAGGGTCAACCAGTCCCCATCCACCACCATTCTCCCCCGCCTGGCTGAAATTGTTCTCACATTGAACAATGTCTCGTTTGACTCCACTCACTTCCTCCAAATAAATGGTGTAGCTATGGGAAGCCGTATGTGTCCTAGCTGTGCTTGACATTTCGTGGGCTATGTGGAACATTCTTTGTTCCATTCCTACTCAGGTCCCATCCCTCACATCTGATTCCGGTACATTGATGACTGTATCAATGTCGTTTCCTCCTTTTGTGCCGAACTGGAAAATGTCATCAACTTTGCTTACAATTTCCACCCTTCCCTGGCCTTCACATGGTCCATCTGAGACTCTTCCCTTCCCTTCCTCGACATCTCTCTCTCTCTCCATTTCTGGGGATAGGCTATCGACCAATGTCCGCTATAAGCCCACTGACTCCCACAGATAACTTAACTTCACTTCCTCCCAGGCTGCTTCCTGTAAGGATTCAACTCCATTCTCCCAGTTTCACCGTCTCATTCGCATCTGTTCTGATGATGCCAACTTCCATCCTAGTGTTTCCGATATGTCTTCCTTTTTCCTCAACCGAGGATTCCTCTCCACCATGGTTGAAAGGGCCCTCGAACTGTCCGTTTCATTGCCCGTACCTCTGCTCTCGCCCCATTCCTCCCTCGTAGAACCACGATAGGATCCCCTTGTCTTTACCATCGACCTCACCAGCCTCCACATTCAACAGATCAACCTGCACCATTTCTGCCATTTCTTCTCCTCCCCTTTCAGCATTCCTTCCGCGACACCCTGCTCCACTCTTCAATCACCTTCCCGTGCAAGCGCAGGAGTATCAACAGCTGCCATTTTACCCCTTCACTTCCCACCATCCAAGGCTCCAAACACTCCTTCCAAGCAAAACAGCGATTTACTTGTACTTCTTTAAATTTAGTATCGTGCATTCACTGCTCACGATGTGGTCCCCTCTACTTTGGGGGGACCAAACGCAGATTGGTGACCACTTAGTGGAACACCTTCGTTCAGCCGCAAGCTGACACCAAGCTTCCAGTTACCTGTTATTTTTATTCTATGCCACACTCCCACTCTGACCTCTCTGTCTTCAAACTCCTACACTGGTCAATGAAGCTCAACGTAAACTCGAGAAACAACACTTCATTTTCGATAAGGAACTTTACAGCGTTCTGAACTCAACATTGAGTTCAACAATATCAGATCATAACCTCTGCCCAAATGTTTTCCTGCAGTAGCTATTGCTGATGATCCTGTTATTCCCATTAACACCGCCTCGAGACTCATCTTTTGTTTCTTTTGTCCCATTACCATCTCCTTTTGCCTTGCACCATCATCCCATTTGTCCCTTAATCTCTCCTGCCACCATCCTATCACAGATCTTCCCTTTTGTTCTTTCCACCGCTCCCCAATTTTCCGCTCCTGTATTTGCTTAAAAACCTGTTCCATCTCCAACTTTTTCCAGTTCTGACGCAGGGTCATTGTCCTGAAACGTGAACTCTGTTCCTCTCTCCACAGATGCTGCCTGTCCTGCTGAGTATTTCCAGCATTTTCTGTTTTTATTTCAGATTTCCAGCATCCGCAGTATTTTGATTCTGTCTTTTGTTTCTTTACTTGTCCCATTACCATCCCCTTTTACATTGCACTGTCATCCCTTTTGTCATTTAATTTCTCCTGCCTTCCACCCTATCACTGACTTTCCCTTTTGTTCTTTCCTCCCATCCCCAATTTCCCGCTCCTGTACTTGCTTAAAACCTGTTACATCTCCAACTTTATTCAAGTTCTGACGAAAGGTCACCGTCCTGAAAAGTTAATTCGGTTTGTCTCTCCGCAGATGCTGCCTGACCTGCTGAGTATTTCCAGCATGTTCTGTTTTCATTGTTTGTTTTATGTTCGATTTCTAGCTGTATTTCTATTAAATTTCTGAAGTAATTATCGACACTAGTGAGCACAACCGGTGCAACATGTGTTGTGCAGTATGAACACACAGCGAGTTATCAATCCAACAACCTGGATATTCTTGTTTCATTGACAGAGCACAAAGAGATGCGGCTGGTGAACGGAAAGCATCGCTGTGAGGGAAGAGTGGAAGTGTTCTACAATGGGACCTGGGGAACAGTGTGCTCGGATAAACTGGATCGACATGATGCAGAAGTGATCTGTAAACAGTTATATTGCGGCCCCCTCACATTTATTGATTATGACACTCGGTTATTCGGAGCGGGATCCGGACCCATTTGGCTCGATGAGATGGAGTGTGATTCGGACGAGTCCTTCCTTTGGCAGTGTCAGACAGACCCGTGGGGGGAACACAACTGTCATCACAGGGAGGATGCAGGTGTTGTTTGTTCAGGTAACACAAGGAACCTCTCAATGTGCGGGTGTCATTTCAAACATTGATGTCCAATACAGTCAGCATATTTCTCTTCTCAACAGAAGCCAAAGTGCCGGAGAGATCCCAAAGTTCAAGGGCCTGCGATCGAGAATCTGGTTCTAAACATGGACATTCACCAGGTGCTTCCTCCTCTTCATTATACCAACTATCTGACTTGTATTCCAGGCTTGTACTAAATAAATAACAATAAATAATTCCCTTTGATAGACTCGGGACAACTGTTGCGCCTGGTTGGAGGCAACACCAACTGCTCCGGGAGAGTGGAGATATTGTCCAATCACAGCTGGGGCACGGTGTGTGATGACTCCTGGGATATGGCCGATGCCAATGTTGTCTGCAGACAGCTGGGTTGCGGCCCCGCTCTATTGGCCGCAGGAGGGGCCGCAATTGCCCAGGGTGCCGGTCTTATCTGGCTGGATGAGGTGAAGTGCACCGGAAGTGAATCCTTTCTGTCCGACTGTCGTTCCTCACCGCCAGGTCAACATGACTGTGATCACAAGGAAGATGCCGGTGTGATTTGTTCCGGTAAGGGTCGCAGGGGGTTTTCTCGTTCTGTGAACATGACTCATGGATTTCGGAAAATAAGAACAACGTTTATATTTTTAATGCAAAATCCTAATGTTTGAAGTTGATGAAATGTTTGTACAATATATTCCACAGAACTCGATTTGCCTCCTGCTGCTTCTCCGTCCACACCTGCAGGTACTGACCATTATTAATACTATTATTAGTGTTAATGTTAGCGTTAGTGGTATTGGTGTTATTGACATTTTCTTGATTGTGTTCATTTCTGAAGATAATGTGAGCGGTTTTAAATTGACTGGAACATCTTTTAAATATAAGGCGGACTGTGTCTGTGTTAAATCTTTCTGTAATCTTGTGATTAAGGACAGCGAGGTAAAACCACCTCCATCCCTGTTGCCGTCTGCATAACCCTCGGAGTCCTTCTAATCTGTGAGCTGATCGCACTGATGGCGGTAATACAGAGAAAGTCAACAAGAAGAGGTGAGGCTCAAATCTTACCGCTGAACTAACACTTGATCTCAGATCGCTTCATATCCTGGCGAGTCTCCAGTTCATTGCACTATTCCATAGAGTGTCACGTGGTATTGTTCGAAATAAATCTGAATCCGCTTTTGGCGAATTGTTCCATTCAATGTGCTGCCCGAATTAGTAAAATGGGACATTTAAAATGGAGAGTTATTTAAAGTGTCCACATTCACTGTCCCAGTTCATCAGCCGGTACATGAGATTCCAGAAGAATTTACTTGCTGCAACAATGGGACAGAAAGTTTATTGAACTGTTTGGGCTGTGCGCTCAGTTATTTATTGGTCTGTTATTCTTCCTTTATCCATTGGGTATCCGTTCCACCCCTTCAGTTTCTGGGTCCGGATGCCCAATCTCGAACTCTCTGACCGGGTTCTGTCCACCATTTTGAGAGGTGCCAGTTTTATCGGACTTTCTGCATTCTCCGGTGATTATTCTACATCCCAACACAACTATTCCACTCATATCTCACCACCCAATACACTCCTGCTCTGTGTACACAGCAAGGCTCCTCTCACACTGACGGGACATGCCAAAGAACCATCAGCTCCTCACTCGCGCTTCCAAACTGATGCTGTCCGCAGAGATCAGTCAACTTCACCCAGCTTCTCTTCAGCTGAACTCCCCGTGTGGCCCCGTAACCGAGCGATCAACTGGAGTTCATTTCTCCTGATACCCCCTCATTCCGTCTTCCCGAGGTCAATACAACTGGCCGCAGTCTGCTGGAGGTGAACATGTGTCTATACAGAGACACAGACACACACACGGAATCACACACACAACTAAACTCCTCCACATTCACGCTAACTGATTCTGGCCCTTGACTATCACTATATCTGTTATTTGGATTTATTCGCTGATGAATTCCTGTGAAACGCGCGTGGAGTGAATCAAAATGTTAATCTCCCCGCCCTCCCTCCAACAGGTGCTGTCACTCGCGGCAGGGAGTCACCTGCTGGTTTGTACCAAGCAATTTATGAAGAGATTGAGAATATTCCACCCGGCGAGGATTCCGCTCAGCCCCAGGGTTCAGGTCTGTATTTTCCGTTTGATATCGAATCTTCACTGGACAAATGTCGCCTCCCCTTAAATACCCCTTTTAATGGTGAATGTACTGACTGGACACGGTCAGCAGTGCGCTCACTGTCCCCATGTGAAGGAGTCCTATCACAGTGAGAGTGTCTCTGTGTCCGTGTGTATAGTGAGACCAGCAATGGTTTGGGAAGATTCCCACTGGTCGGTATTGCTCAAAGAGCGGGTTTTCGGTTTGGTTGTAAATAGCGAGCAGAGTCGCTGTTTCCATTTCCCACCCGGCTCCACACGGACTCCCTCAGATATCTGAGCCCAGGAATAATAAACGCATCGGCTGATTGTATTCTTTTATTTTATATTCACTCAAACATGACATGAAGTCACAGATCGATTGAAACCATCTTCATTCCTCCACTCCACTTATTGTCTTTCCTTTAACGATCAGTTTAACGCTCATAGGGCCCGGAATATTGGGGCCATTATGTTGTCTGCTCCGATGTCCTGAACAATCTCTCCAATAACCATCCATTATTTGTGTTTGACAGTTTCGGGTTCCATTGACTCCCTCAATCAGATTGAATATTACACCAGTGACATTTTGGGTGACACTGACCCGGGATCAGGAAATCCTGAAGGGAACTCCTCCAGTATTCAGGGTGGGTACATTTTTACTTCATACGATCTCTTTTTTGGACTTCACACTTTCTACTACCGAAAACCAAGTAAAGATAACAGAGCTTACTTGCCGATGAATGACACTGCCAAGGACCCGTCGTACCGGACAGTGATTTTAGTTACAAAATATTGTAGAAATAATTGGGATTTGAACCAAAATCATGTCAATTTCCCCCAATGCTGTAATGTAATTATTTTTTTCGTTCCTGGATTTACTGGCAAAGCCGGCATTTATTGCACACCCCCAATTGCGCTTAAGAAGGTGGTGGTGAGGCACCTTCTTGAACCGCTGGAGTCCCTGTGGTGAGGGTGCTCCCACAGTGCTCTTACAGAGGGAGTTACAGGATTTTGACCCAACGACGATGAAGGAATGTCGATATATTTCCATGTCAGAATGGTGTGCAACTTGGAGGGGAACTTGCAGGTGATGGTGGTCCCAGGTGCATGCTGGCCTTGTCCTTCTAGGTGGTAGAGGTCACGGGTTTGGGAGGTGCTGCTGAAGAAGCCTTGGTGAGTTGGTGCAGTGCATCTTGTAGAAGTTACACACTGCAGCCACGGTACGCTGGTGGTGGAGGGAGTGAATCTATAATGTGCTGGATGGGGTGCCGATCAATCGGGCTGCATTGTACTCGATGATGTCGATCTTCTTGAGTGTTGTAGGAGCTGCACTTTTCCAGGCAAGTGGAGAGCATTCCATCACAATCCTGACTTGTGCCTTATAGATGGTGGAAAGGCTTTGGGGAGTCAGGAAATGAGACACTCGCCGCAGATGTACCAGCCTCTGATCTGCTCTTGTATCCATAGTATTTATGTGACTGGTCAGTGGTGACACCTTCCATTACTTTGCTGATGATGATTGAGAGTAGACTGATGGGGTGGTAATTGGCCGGAAATGATTTGTCCTGCTTTTTGTGAACAGTTCATACCTGGGCATTTTTCCACATTGTCGGGTAGATGCCAGTTTTGTCGCTGTACTGGAACAGCTTGGCTAGAGGTGCGGCCAGTTCTGGAGCACAGGTCTTCAGCCGGGATGTTGTTAGAGCCCATAGCCTTTGCTGTATGCAGTGCACTCAGCCGTTTCCTGATATCACGTGGAGTGCATTGAATTGGCTGAAGACTGGCTTCTGTGTTGGTGGGGACCTCAGGAGCAGGCCGATATGGATCATCCAATCGGCACTTCTGGCTGAAGATGGTTGCAAATGCTTCAGTCTTGTCTTTTGCACTCGCTTGCTGGGCTCCACCATCATTGGGGATGGGAATATTGATGAACCCTCTTCCTCCCATTAGTTGTTTAATTATCCACCAACATTCACTACTGGATGTGGCAGGACTGCAGAGCTTTGATCTGAAACGTTGATTCTGTAAATTCTGTACCCTTGCTGCCCTCAGTGCTTCTTCCAAGTGATGTTCAACATGGAGGAGTACTGATTCAGCAGCTGAGGGAGGGTGGTAGGTGCGAATCATCAGCAGATTTCCTTGTCCGTGCTCGACCTGAAGCCATAAGACTTCATGGTTCTGGAGTCAATGTTCAGTACTCCCATTGCCACTCCCTCCCGACTGTATAGCACTGTACCGTCACTTCTGGTCAGTGTGTCCTCCCGGGACAAGACATACCCAGGGATGGTGATGGTGGAGTCTGGGACATTGGCGTAAAGGTATGATTCTGTGAGTATGACTATGTCAGGCTGTTGCTTGCTAGTCTGTAGGACAGCTCTCCCAATTTGGCACAATCCCCAGATGTTAATGAGGTGGACTTTGCAGTGTTGACTGGGCTGGGTGTTCCGCTGTCGTGTCCAAGGGTGATCATGATCAGGTAACCCCGCTCACTCTCTCTGTACTAATCGACTATGTTATACATATTTTCTCTGCTCTGATACCTGAGATATTACCTGTAATAATGGACTGTACATTATTGTGTCTGACTGCTGGGAGGGCCGACATTTATGGTCCATCCCTAGTTACCCTGATAAGGTAGTGGTGGGCCTTCCTCTGAACCACTGCAGTCCTTGTAGTGAATGATCTCCCACAATGGTGTCAGTTACCAAATTCCAGGATATTGTCACAGGGACGATGAAGGTAGTTGTCTGCTCCTGATCAATCTCTCCAATAACCATCCATTTTTTGTGTTTGACAGTTTCGGGTTTCATTGACTCCCTCAATCAGATCGAATATTACACCAGTGACATTTTGGGTGACACTGATCCGGGATCAGAAAATCCTGAAGGGAACTCCTCCAGTTATCAGGGTGGGTACATTTTTACTTCCTACGATCTCTTTTTTGGACTTCAAGCTCTCTACCACCTAAAACCAACAACTAAAGACATCAGCACTTACTCGCCGAAAAATGACACTGCCAAGGATCCGTAGTACTGAACAGTGATTTCAGTTACAAAATATTGTGGAAATACTTTTGATTTGAAATAAAATCATATCGATTTCCCCCAATGGTACATTGCAAGGAAACATCCAATTCATTGTGTTTCTTCACACGGCTCTATGGGCTGTGAAATGTGAAATGTGTGTGCAGGTTGGGTGGGTGATTCAGTGCGATATGTGTGACTTTAAAACGGAGACTAAATTACCTCGACACGACACGGTCCAATCATTCCCCCAGATACCCCACTTCACCCGAAGACCACATTGGTCCACTCTCCCGCCCTGCAAGGCCCGGGTAGATTGATTTATAATAATATCATTCTGAGTACTCAGTGCTGGCATTTGGTTTCAGTGGAAATCTCTATTTCCTCCCAGGTCCGGTTCCGGGCGATTATGACGATGTTGAGACTGGAGTCACTGACACTCAGGGCGGTCACTTTCTGCTGGACGGTGGTCCTGATGATCTCCTCACACTCAGAAGTGCCGGCGGTGATCTCTCCACTCTCGGTGAGTTACATCTCTGACATTCCCGCAGTCACCAGCCCTCTGTGCAGGAATGGACTGGCGCTGTTTTAAATTCCCTTTCAATCGGCGGTGACACAGAGCGATGGTTGGTTTAAGTTCATGTTGTGATTACAGGAAATGAAGTGTTCTAGAAAAGAGATGATGTAGAAAAGAGATCCTGATGCTGTTCAGTGTGGATTGTCTTCCTTGTTAATACTCGCACCAGGAATCATTCCAGTGCTCAAACTGAACCGCCCGATTCTCGGATATTAGATGCACCTCGTCTGCTGTCACCCAGCGGTCAAACACAGCACGGGGGTGTGGGTAGAAAACAATTCTCTTCCACTCACAGACAACAAAGTCCAGCCCCTTCACCAAATTGACAGATATATATGACCCACACTGATGCGGGTTTTAATGCCATCATTAATGCATAACCTGTCTCTCCCACAGTGTACAGCTCTCAGACCCGCACTGATCCCGGTTTACCGGTTCCTTCCAATCCTGGTAACAATGACCATGTTCACTGTGACACGTTCACAACCCCGGACATTCCGCCACCGATGGGCAGTGACTGTGTGGTTCGAAATTTTACATCTAGGTCAAGCCGGTAAGAGCAATGTTTTATTATCTGTTGCATTGTTTGTGCCCCAGTGCTGGGGGAGTGTCCAGTCCCGGGTGGATTCTACTGTGTGACAATGGGCAGTGTGTTCAACCGTTAGTGATACTGAAACTATCAGAGAGAACATGCTGTGTATTTACTGTTGAAATAAATACCCCATTATACTGGCTGTAATTAATTCAATTCTGTGATTGTGGGGAGTGTGTTTAACGGCAAATGATACTGAAACTATCAGAGAGAAGATGTTGTTTATTTATTTAAATAAAAGGCTAATTGAAGTGAAATATCAGGGAGAATATTCTGTGTTGTGAAAAAGACTCCATTTGATTGTATCGTGTGTTGGTGGGAATTGTTTAATCCTCTCTCTCTCTCTCTCTCTCTCTCAAGGTGTTTGTTTTTTCCTTTCAGGTAAAAGTCAGCGGAAAATCCCGGATGCGATGTCCCGGGGCGTGTCACAGAGTAGCGGGAAATATTCTGTGTGAAATCTGAGAGAATGTCCATTAACTTTTCCAACAGTGTGAACAAGATATAAACATCACTTTATTTTAAACAATCGCCATGTTAATTTGTTTTGAAATACATAGATTTAGCTTTTCTCTGTATTTTGGCTGCGTTCTGCTTAATTAAAAATTATAAAACAGAAAGAATGTATTCGGATCATTGCTCTGTCTATATTAATACTGTAAGACACTGCTCTGCGTGGATTAATCAACTCTGTAACAGAGATTAAGAACCTCTGTTTATTGTTGAAGGGTTTATATGAACTTCATTTTGTAACCGCTTCACTTTTTCATACTCCCTTTAAGATGGTTCAGAACCCGCAGGGGGTCAAATGAATGGTCTGTCTGTTTTATCTCCCTTTATTGTAACTGTTCCCTGCACCGCCATATACTCGACGTACAGAGACTGCTGCAGTTTCATACTGGAAGTGGTGATGTACATAGCGTTTAAAAATAAAAAATGCATTTATTAAACATTATGTTTGAAATTTGTGCCTTTGTCGATGTTCATGTTTTTATTATGTCCCATTAGTAAACACACACCAATCCCTAGATACAGCACAATGTTGTTTTACTGCACTACACCTGTCCCTGGGAATTCGGCGTATGCGGGAGAGCAGGCGAAACTGATCAGAGTTTCACGGCCACTGTTTTTGGGCTTTAATTTTAAAAGCTCATTATTTCAGTTATTCAGCCGCAGAGAGCAATAGTCACTCAATCAGCAAAACGACTGTACCGTGCTGTGTCCGCCAGCAGGTGGCGATGCTGAGCCCAACAGTATTACCAATGCAATGGCAAATAACCACCAGCAGAGGGCCAACATTATTAATATAAAAACAGAATTTCTGGAACCACACGACAGGTCAGGCAGCATCTGTGCAAAGAGAAACAATTAACGTTTCATGTCAGTGATATCTTCAGAAATCTAAAATGGTAGAGATGAACCGCTTTTAGTAATTAAAGAGCCAGGGAAAAGGGGGCATGAAAAGATCAAAAGGCTGAAGGTCTGTGACAGGATGGAGGGCAGGAGTGATTAAGTAAATAAAAATAGAAAATCCTGGAAATACTCAGCAGGTCAGGCAGCATCTATGGAGAGAGAAACAGAGTTGACGTTTCAGGTCGATGACCCTTCGTCAGAACTGGAAAAAGCTGGAGATGGAACAGGTTTTTAAACAAGTGCAGGGGCGGGGAAAGGGGGGAGGGGAGGAAAGAACAAAAGGGAAGGTCTGTGATAGGATGGAAGGCAGCAGAGATAAAGAGACATTAAGAGAGATTAAGAGATGGTGCAAGGCAAAAGGAGATGTATCAGTGCTGTTTCCTGCTCTCGCCCTGAACTAGAAAATTTCATTCACTTTGCTTCCAATTTCCTACCTTCGCTCACCTTCACATGGTCCATCTGCGACTCTTCCCTTCCCTTCCTCGACTTCTCTGTCTCCATCTCTGGGGATAGGCTTTTGACAAACATTCACTACAAGCCCACTGACTCCCACAGCTACCTGGACTACACTTGCTCCCACCCTGCTTCCTGTAAGGACTCTAGTCCATTCTCCCAGTTTCTCCGTCTCCGCCGCATCTGCTCTGACGATGCCACCTTCCATACTAGAGCTTCCGACATGTCTTCCTTTTTCCTCAACCGAGGATTCCCCTCCACTGTGGTTGACATGGTCCTTGACCGTGTCCATTCTATTTCCCGCACTTCTGCTCTCACCCGTTCCCCTCCCTCCCGGAACCACGGTAGGGTTCCCCTTGTCCTCACCTTTCACCCCACCAGCCTCCACATTCAACAGATCATCCTCCGCCATTTCCGCCACCTCCAGCGTGATCCCACCACCAAACACATCTTCCCCTCAACTCCCCTTTCACAATTCCACAGGGACCGCTCCCTCCGCGACACCCTGGACCACTCCTCTATCACCCCCAACACCCCTTCCCCTTCGCCCGGCACCTTCCCGTGCAAGCACAGGAGATGCAACACCTGCCCTTTTACCTCCTCCCTTCCCACTGTCCAGGGCCACAAACACTCCTTCCAGGTGAAACAGAGATTTACTTGTACTTCTTGCAATTTAGTATACTGTATTAGCTGCTCACGATGCGGTCTCCTCTACATGGGGGAGAGCAAACGCAAATTGGGTGACTGCTTTGTTGAACACCTCCGTTCAGTCTGTAAGGAGGACCCCGAGCTTCCGGTCGCCTGTCACTTTAATTCTCCGCTCCACTCCCACTCAGACCTCACCGTCCTCGGCCTCTTACACTGTTCCAATGAAGCTTAACGTAAGCTCGAGGAGCAGCACCTCATCTTTCGATCAGGCACTTTACAGCCTTCTGGACTCAACATCGAGTTCAACAATTTCAGATCATAACCTCGGCCCCTATACTTTTTTTTCTCCATCATTTTATATATCTTTTTCTCTCTCCCACATGGCAGCTGTCTTTCATTCTGCCAATGCCATTTACACTTCATCTAGAGCCATCTTTTGTTTCTTAACTTGTCCCATTACCATCTCCTTTTGTCATGCACCATCTCTTAATCTCTCGTAATCTCTCCTGCCTACCACCCTATCACAGACATTCCCTTTTGTTCTTTCCTGCCCTCCCCCCTTTCCCTGCCCCTGCACTTGCTTAAAAACCTGTTCAATCTCCAGCTTTTTCCAGTTCTGACGAGAGGGTCATTGACCTGAAACGTTTGTCACATGTGGTGTCTGGGAGCCCCGCCCACATTGTGACATGGGGGGTCTGGGAGCCCCGCCCACATTGACGGATGGAGGGTCAGGGAACCCCGCCCACATTGTGACAGATGGAGGGCCTGGGAGCCGGGCCCACATTGTGACGGATGGAGGGTCTGGGAGCCCCGCCCACATTGTGACGGATGGGGGGCCTGGGAGCCCCGCCCACATTGTGACGGATGGAGGGTCTGGGTGCCCCGCCCACATTGTGACGGTTGGGGGGCTGGGAGCCCCACCCACATTGTGATGGATGGGGGATCTGGGAGCCCCGCCCACATTGTGACGGATGGGGTTCTGGGAGCCCCGCCCACATTGTGATGGATGGGGGGTCTGGGAGCCCCGCCCACATTGTGACGGATGGGGAGTCTGGGAGCCCCGCCCACATTGTGACGGATGGGGGTCTGGGAGCCCCGCCCACATTGTGACGGATGGGGGGTCTGGGAGCCCCGCCCACATTGTGATGGATGGGGTGTCTGGGAGCCCCGCCCACATTGTGATGGATGGGGGGTCTGGGAGCCCCGCCCACATTGTGATGGATGGGGGGTCTGGGATTGATGGTTTTGGGCCTTGCGGGTGGTCCTGGCACCGCTCCAAGTTGACGATGAACGATTGCTTGTTTAATCTCACCAACCGACTGTTGATATTCCCAGGCAAGGTGAGAGAGGAGGTTATATAAGAACATAAGAAATAGGAGCAAGACTAGGCCATACTGCTCTCGAGCCTGCTCCGCCATTCAATAAGATCATGGCTGATCATCGACCTCAACTCCACTTTCCCGCCCGATCCCCATGAGTCCAAAAATCTATCGTTCTCTGTCTTGAATATACTCAACGACTGAGGATCCACAGCCCTCTGGGGCAGAGAATTCAGAAGATTCATA
Source organism: Squalus acanthias (assembly GCA_030390025.1). NCBI lineage: Eukaryota > Metazoa > Chordata > Chondrichthyes > Squaliformes > Squalidae > Squalus > Squalus acanthias. The sequence continues at coordinate 52,712,055 of CM059442.1, read as the reverse complement.
ACCGTCTGAGTGAAGAAATTCTTCCTCATCTCCGTCCTAAATGGCCGACCCCTTATCCTGAGACTACGACCCCTAGATCTAAACTCTTTAGCCAGTGGAAACAGTCTCTCAGCATCTACCCTGTCAAGCCCTCGAAGAATTTGATACGTTTCAATTAGATCACCTCTCATTCTTCTAAACTCCAGAGAATATAAATCCACTCTACTCAATCTCTCCTCATAGGAAATCCCATTCATCCCAGGGATCAATCTAGTGAACCTTCATTGCACCCCCTCTAAGGCGAGTGTATCCTTCCTAAGGTAAGGAGACCAAAACCTGTGCACAGTACAGTAGGTAAGGTCTCACCAAACCCCATATAATTAGAACATAAGAACATAAGAAATAGGAGTAGGCCAATTGGCCTCTCGAGCCTGCTCCGCCATTCAATAAGATCATGGCTGATCTGATCCTAACCGCCAATCTACTATCACAGAACCATCTCCTGAACCTAACAGAATTGGACACATGAAATAGGAGCAGGATCAGGCTACATGGCCCCTGGGCCCGCTACGCTACCCACAGGGCCATGACCGATCCGAACCTAGACTCATGTCCAAATTCCTGCCCGCTCCCCGTAACCCTTCATTCCCTTTACTTCTAGGAAACTGTCTATTTCTGTTTAAAATTTATGTAATGATGTAGCTTCTACAGCTTTTTGGGGCAGCATATTCCATGGACCTACCACCCTCTGAGTGAAGTAGTTCCTTCTCATCTCAGTTTTGAAAGAGCAGCCCCTTATTCTAAGACTATGCACCCTCGTTCTAGTTTCACCCATCATCGGGAACATCCTCCCCGCATCCACCCGATCCAACCCCTTCACAATCTTATATGTTTCAAAAAGATCACCTCTCATGCTTCTGAACTCCAATGAGTAGAGTCCCAATCCACCCAACCTCTCCTCATATGTCCATCCCCTCATCCCTGTGATTAACCGAGTGAACCTTCTTTGTACTGACTCGAGAGCAAGTATGTCTTTTCTTAAGTATGGACACCAAAACTGTATGCAGTATTCCAGGTGCGGTCTCAACAATACCTTGTACAACTGAAGCAATACCTCCCTATTTTTATATTCTATCCCCCTAGCAATGAAAGCCAACATTCCATTGGCCTTCTTAATCACTTGCTGCACCTGCATACTAAACTTTTGAGTTTCGTGCACCAGGACCCCCAGATCTCTTTGTACTTCAGTACTTTCCAGTTTCTTGCCATTAAGATAATAACTTGCTCTACTATTTTTCCTGCCAAAGTGCATAACCTCACACTTTCCAGTATTGTATTCCATCTGCCAAATCTCTGCCCACTTACTTAGCCTGTCTATGTCCCCTTGCAGATTTTTTATGTCCTCCTCACTCACTACTTTCCCTCCCATCTTAGTATCATCTGCAAACTTTGATATGTTACACTCGGTCCCCTCCTCCAAATTGTTAATGTAGATTGTAAAGAGTTGGGGACCCAGCACTGACCCCTGCGGAACTCCACTAGTTGCTGATTGCCAGTCTGAGAATGAACCATTTATCCCAACTCTCTGCCTTCTGTTAGATAGCCAATCCTCTATCCATGCCAGAATATTACCCCCAATCCCGTGATTTTTTATCTTAAGCAATAATCTTTTGTGTGGCACCTTGTCAAATGCCTTTTGGAAGTCTAAATACACCACATCCACTGGTTCCCCTTTATCCACCCTGTATGTTACTTGCTCAAAGAACTCCAGCAAATTTGTCAAACATGACTTCCCCTTCATAAAACCATGCTGACTTTGTCCTATTAAATTATGATTATCCAAATGTCCCGTTACTGTCTCCTTAATAATGGACTCCAAAATTTTACTTACCACAGATGTTAGGCTAACCGGTCTATAGTTTCCAGCCTTCTGTCTACTGCCCTTTTTAAATAAGGGTGTTACATTAGCAGTTTTCCAGTCTGCCGGGATCTTTGCTGAGTCCAGGGAGTTTTGGAAAATTATTACCAATGCATCCACAATCCCTACCGCCACTTCCCTCAAGACCCTAGGATGTAAGCCATCAGGTCCAGGTGATTTATCCACCTTTAGTCCCATTATTTTACCGAGTACCACTTCCTTAGTGATTTTGATCGTGTTTAGCTCCTCCCCCCCATAGGCCCCTGTTTGTCCAGTGTTGGGATATTCTTAGTGTCCGCTACTGTAAAGACTGATACAAAATATTCATTCAGTGTATTTGCCATCTCCATATTTCCCACCATTAATTTCCCGGTCTCATCCTCTAAAGGACCAACATTTACTTTAGCCACCCTTTTTCTTTTTATATAACTATAAAAACTCTTAGTATCTGTTTTTATATTTTTTGCTAATTTATTTTCATAATCTATCTTCCCTTTCTTAATCAATCTTTTTGTTATTTTTTGCTGTCTTTTAAAGTTTTCCCAATCCTCTATCCTCCCACTAGATTTGGCTACCTTATAAGTCCTTGTTTTTAGTCGAATACTATCCTTAATTTCTTTACTTAGCCACGGATGACTGTCTTTTCTTTTACACCCTTAGCTTCTCAGTGGAATATATTTTTTTTGGAAGTTGTAAAATAACTCCTTAAATGTACACCACTTTAATCTATTTTCCCAATCCACTCTACTCAATTCCGCTCGCATACCTTCCAAGTCTCCTTTATTCAAGCTTAGCACGCTTGTTAGCAAGACTTCCTTATTCTTATATTGCAACCGACTTGCAATAAAGGCTAACATACCATTTACCTTCCTAATTACTTGTGGAACCTGCATGTTAACTTCCTGTGATTTGTGTACAAGGACTCCCAAATCCCTCTGAATATTACCATTTACTAGTCTCTCACATTTTACGAAATATTCTGCTTTTTCATTTTTCCTGCCAAAGTGGATAATTTTACACTTCCACACATCCTATACCATCTACCACCTTCTTGCATAATCACTAAACTGATCTATATCCTTTTGCCGCACTTTACGTCCTCCTCACAGCTTACTTTCCCACAGGTTATACGCAATCACAACACAGTTACTGTGGTTATAAAAGGTGGAGACCTGGGTCTGGATGTTCTCCTCGAGTGACACCAAGAACTGACACGATTAGAACCCACTGTGGCGGAATTTCGTACTGCCAACGTCACTCATAAACCTGACTGTGGCAGGGTTAGTACGGAAGGTAAACCTCTCATCCTGACCCACTTCACCAGAGACAGTACCCCTACCCGAGAGAGACAGTACCCCTACCCGAGAGAGACAGTGCCCCTACCCGAGAGAGACAGTGCCCCTACCCGAGAGAGACAGTACCCCTACCCGAGAGAGACAGTACCCCTGCCCGAGAGAGACAGTACCCCTACCCAAGAGAGACAGTACCCCTACCCGAGAGAGACAGTACCCCAACCCGAGAGAGACAGTACCCATACCCGAGAGAGACAGTACCCCAGCCCGAGAGAGACAGTACCCCTGCCCGAGAGAGACAGTACCCCTACCCGAGAGAGACAGTACCCCTACCCGAGAGAGACAGTACCCCTACCCGAGAGAGACAGTACCCCTACCCGAGAGAGACAGTACCCCTACCCGAGAGAGACAGTACCCCTACCCGAGAGAGACAGTACCCCTACCCGAGAGAGACAGTACCCCTACCCGAGAGAGACAGTGCCCCTACCCGAGAGAGACAGTGCCCCTACCCGAGAAAGAGAGTGCCCCTTCCGAGAGTGACAGTGCCCCTACCCGAGAGAGACAGTACTCCTCCCCGAGAGAGACAGTGCCCCTACCCGAGAGAGACAGTACTCCTCCCCGAGAGAGACAGTGCCCCTACCCGAGAGAGACAGTACCCCTACCCGAGAAAGACAGTGCCCCTTCCGAGAGAGACAGTGCCCCTACCCGAGAGAGACAGTACTCCTCCCCGAGAGAGACAGTGCCCCTACCCGAGAGAGACAGTACTCCTCCCCGAGAGAGACAGTGCCCCTACCCGAGAGAGACAGTACCCCTACCCGAGAGAGACAGTACCCCTACCCGAGAGAGACAGTACCCCTACCCGAGAGAGACAGTGCCCCTACCCGAGAGAGACAGTACCCCTGCCCGAGAGAGACAGTACCCCTACCCAAGAGAGACAGTACCCCAACCCGAGAGAGACAGTACCCCTACCCGAGAGAGACAGTACCCCTACCCGAGAGAGACAGTACCCCTACCCGAGAGAGACAGTACCCCTACCCGAGAGAGACAGTACCCCTACCCGAGAGAGACAGTACCCCTACCCGAGAGAGACAGTGCCCCTACCCGAGAGAGACAGTGCCCCTACCCGAGAGAGACATTGCCCCTACCCGAGAAAGACAGTGCCCCTTCCGAGAGAGACAGTGCCCCTACCCGAGAGAGACAGTGCCCCTACCCGAGAGGGACAGTGCCCCTACCCGAGAGAGGCTGCGGACCTGAGCGGGACCTGAGCTGGGAGCGAGAGCAAGATAAAGAGCGCGGCAGAGGAGACCCGAGAGCAGAGGCTGCGGACCCAAGAAAAAAACATATCAGTGTGTGACATCACAGGAAAGCAGGTAAGTGATTGGTTGGTGAGTATTTTTCTATTTTTCTTTCCCTAAACTAGGGCATTGGTTTAACTAAGAGCCGGAAATTAAAATTTTCAATCAGGGTAAATAAAACAGTAAGTGAATTAAAAATAAGAGAATTAGTTTAAGTTAAACTCGGTCTTGTGGGCTAAATTACAGAGCTTACTCTAATAAATAGAGGGAAAGATCTGATTGGTGAGTAGCCAGTGACTGTTCTTGTTTAAAGTTTAAAGTTTATTTCTGCTAAGTTAGTTAATAGTCTATTAAATAGAGGCATGGCAGGGCAGCTCAGTCCCGTGGAATACACATCCTGTGCCATGTGGGAAGTCCAGGATGCTTCTCGTGTCCTGGACAACCACGTGTGCGGTAAGTGTCGCAGCTACAGTAGCTCGCGCTCTGGGTTTCGGAGCCTGAGCGGCGGCTAGAGTCACTGCAGAGCATCCGTGAGGCTGAGGAATTCATGGATAGCACGTTTCTGGAGGTGGTCATCCCACAGCTTAAGAGTGTGCAGGCAGAGAGGGAATGGGTGTCATAAATCGCAAGTAACAACTCAGGAAGTACTACTGGGTGGCCAGCTGGGGCGCCGTCCAGGGAGTATAAATACTCAGGAATGGGCCCACCTTGGGCAGAGACAATCTGGAAACAGGAAGCTAGTGACTGCTAACTAGACCTCCATGTTTTGTTACAAGTTGATTAAAGCCTTGCTTTATGTTCAAGTGCGTAGTGAGTCTTTATTACGTCAATTTAATCAACTTGATATCGTCTCCACGCTTTGGGTGCTTCGGAACAACCAGCTGCAACTCGAACCACAGAAGGGAACTTGGGCAAGAAACTGATCCATCATGGAAAAACTCCTTAGACCCGCTCGTCTCGACCTGGACCCGAATGCACCTGCGGCAGCAAAGGTATGGAAGCATTGGTTTCGTACCTTTAGCAACTTTCTTGAAGAATGTGGGGCGGATGTCCCTAATAAGTTACGAATGCTTATCAACTACGTGTCTCCTCATGTGTATGATTATATTGAGGACTGTATAGACTATGACACTGCTATCGAAATCTTACAGCAGCTATATGTCAAGTCCCCAAATGAAATCTTTGCTCGACACCTACTGGCCACAACTCGGCAGCAGCCTGGGGAATCACTCGATGAATTTCTCCAGAAACTTCGCAGGCTCAGCAAGGATTGTAACCTTAAAGCAGTTTCAGCTGAACAGTATCAAGAGGAACTAATCCGCGATTCCTTTATCAATGGAATCGCGTCCCCTTTTATACGTCAGCGCCTGCTGGAAAATAAAACCCTCAATTTACGGGCTGCTTATGACCAGGCGTGTTCCTTGGACTTGGCCAAGAAAAATGCAGACACTTATCTCCCACCACGTGCACGGGCGGCGGCTATCTCCTTTAATGAGTCTTTCGGTAGGTCTCGGGCGGATGCCCCCACTGATGTTGACTCTACTCTAACAGACAACGACCCTACCCTGGAGGCCTTCGCTGATGACGACCCCGCCCTAGCAGCATCCTGGCAATCAGGAAGAAAGTGTTTCTTTTGTGGAGGGGCGTGCCATCACAGAAAATTTTGCCCGGCTCGTAATGTGACCTGCAATCATTGCAGCAAGAAAGGACACTTTTCCAAGGTATGCCAGTCACGGGCCTTTGCTAACAAGAAAGGCCGCTCCTCTAAAGTATACCGGTCGAGAGCTCCTGTTAGCTTCACAGCTGCTATCTATGGAGCTGCTCCTCCCCCAAGAACTACTGTTAAGGCTACAGTTGCCGAAGGGAAAATTGCCCCTCCTCCCATCACGGCTGTTTTTCCCCAAAGTTTGTCCCATGCAGCCACGAAGGTTTCAGTAAATGGGCACACTCTAAGCGCGCTAATCGACTCCTGCAGCTCTGACAGCTTCATTAGTAAGCGGGCTGTCAACAGGTTAAAACTGCACATTTATCCCTCGGACAGGGAGATTGCAATGGCTCTGACGACTCTGACCACCAATTCTTCTGGCTTCTGTCTGGTCAACCTCATCCTCAACGGCCGCACGTATCTCTCCACCCGGCTCGGAGTACTCGCAAACTTATGCAGCGATGTGCTTCTGGGACAGGACTTCCAGAAGCAGCACAAGAAGATCACTTTTGAGTTTGGAGGGTCAAGACCGGAGCTTACCATTTCTAAGGTGCCGTTTTGTGCACTCTCGGCGGCCTTACTCGGTGAACCCTCCCTGTTTGCCAATCTTCCCCCCCGCTGTAAACCCATAGCCACTAAATCGCGGCGCTTTAGCCAAGATGATCGAGCGTTTATTGAGGCGGAAATCTCTCGCCTTTTAGTCGACGGTATTATCGAGCCATGTTCATCTCCCTGGCGGGCTCAGGTCGTCATTGTGAGGAATCCCTTAAAACAACATAAAAAACGTCTGTGTATCGATTATTCGCAGACTATTAATCTATATACCGATCTGGATGCCTACCCGCTGCCACGCATAGATGACATGGTCAACAACCTTGCCAAATACAAGGTATTCTCGACCTTCGATTTAAAAAGCGCGTACCATCAGGTGCCACTGCAAGACTCCGACAAGAAGTATACGGCCTTTGAGGCCAATGGTCGGCTTTTCCAGTTTCGCCGCCTTCCATTCGGGGTCACCAATGGGGTGGCCGTCTTCCAACGGGCCATGGATGGCCTAGTCCGGCAAGAGAACTTGACGGATACCTTTCCGTATTTAGACAATATCACTATTGCCGGCCATGATCAAAAGGAGCATGACGCCAATCTTCAGAGATTTTTTGACGTACTCCGCCGTCGCCACTTAACGTTAAACGAATCCAAATCGGTGAAGTCGGTGCCATCGGTGAACATTCTTGGCTACTGGGTGGGCAACGGTGTTATTAAACCGGACCCAGAGCGACTTCGTCCACTTCAGGAGCTCCCTCCCCCGACGAACCTCGGCTCTCTTCGTCGGGCACTTGGCATGTTTGCTTATTACGCAAAATGGATACCACACTTCTCCGATAAAATACAGCCCCTGCTCCATGCGAAGTCTTTTCCATTGGAAGCTACGGCTATTTCTGCCTTCAACCTCCTCAAACGACAGCTGGAGAAAGCCACGCTTCGCTCCATTGACGAAAATCTTCCTTTTGTGGTCGAATGCGATGCATCGGAGGTGGCGATCTCCGCTACCTTGAATCAAGGTGGCCGACCCGTGGCATTCCTATCCAGAACCTTGCAGGGTAGCGAGCTCCATTACCCCCCCGTCGAGAAGGAGGCTACGGCCATCATCGAGGCTGTACGCCAATGGGGTCATTTTCTTGCTCGGCGTCATTTTACGCTTATAACTGACCAGCGCTCTGTGGCCTTCATGTTGGATAACCGGAGGCGCACGAAAATCAAAAATAATAAAATTCAACTCTGGAGGATGGAGCTGGCTGCCTTTGGATATACTATCTGTTACCGACCCGGCAAACAGAACGTGGCCCCAGATACCTTCACACGGGCATTTTGCTCCTCAATGTCAACGTCGACTCTGGCGGATTTGCATATGGACTTATGCCATCCTGGTGTGACCCGCATGTTGCACTTTGTGCGCTCCAAAAATCTACCATTTTCAACCGAGGACGTAAAGAAAACATGCTCCTCCTGTAGGATTTGTGCAGAATTGAAACCACAATTCTTTCGCCCATCAGATGGCTTACTCATACATGCAATGCAGCCTATGCAGAGGCTCAGCATAGACTTTAAAGGGCCATTGCCTTCGTCGACAAGGAACACCTACCTACTTACGATGGTGGACGAGTATTCACGCTTTCCCTTCGCCTTCCCCTGCCCTAATATGCTTACCTCTACGGTAATTAAATGCCTCGATCAGGTCTTTTCCCTTTGCGGGACGGCCAATTTTATCCACACTGATCGGGGTCCCTCCTTTATGTCGAGTGAACTTAAAAGTTATCTCTCCCAACGGGGAATCGCCTCAAGTAGGACGACACCATATCACCCAATCGGTAACGGACAGGTTGAACGATACAATGCCATCATCTGGAACGCTGTCCGTCTGGCACTAAGGTCACGCAACCTGCCGGACCAGCAGTGGGAAACGGTGCTCCCCGACGCGTTACACTCTATCAGGTCTCTTCTCTCCACATCTACTAATGTCACGCCTCATGAGCGATTCTTCAAATTCCGGCGTCGCTCTACACATGGGACGTCTCTACCGTCATGGTTGGTGGCTCCAGGCCCGGTACTACTCCGGAGGTTCGTCCGGTCTGCCAAAAACGACCCTCTCGTTGACGAGGTGGAGTTAACGGAGGTAAACCCCACGTATGCGCACGTACGGTACCCTGATGGCCGGGAGACCACCGTCTCGCTCCGAGATCTGGCTCCCTGCCCAACCGGTCACACGGGTCCGAATGATGAAGGATCCCCCGACAATGATATCAACACTCCGCACCCCTATGAAAATGACGCCCCGCCTGGGACATCGGGGGATCTGCCGGCAACGCTACCGGATCAACTCAGGGAGCTGGACGCTCCCCGTAGGATGGCCACCCGAAACCAGGACGCCGGACAATCTCCAGCCACGACCCGGGATGAGGCCAGCTCAGCACCTGTGGGGACCCGCACCCGGAGTCATGATATTCCCAGTCCTCCACAGGATGATCAAGATGACGCGGACTCTACTGACTTACCGGTACGGGCCAAGCGACCCAGGGACCAGGACACGATCCGGGGAGACGTGCCTTCCAATCACAAGCAGAGAGCTAAACGTCTGCGGCTATTTCTGGTCCGCCTAGTCCGTTAAAGGAAGACTGGACTTCCAAACCTTTTAGGGAGGAAGAATGTCATAAATCGCAAGTAACAACTCAGGAAGTACTACTGGGTGGCCAGCTGGGGCGCCGTCCAGGGAGTATAAATACTCAGGAATGGGCCCACCTTGGGCAGAGACAATCTGGAAACAGGAAGCTAGTGACTGCTAACTAGACCTCCATGTTTTGTTACAAGTTGATTAAAGCCTTGCTTTATGTTCAAGTGCGTAGTGAGTCTTTATTACGTCAATGGGTAACCGCCAGACAGAGAAGGAGGACCAGGCAGGTTGGGCAGGAGTGCATCTCGCTCACGAACCGGTTTTCAATTTTGGATATTGATGAGGGAGATGGTTCCTCTGGGAAGTGCAGCCAGAGTAAATTCCATGGTGCCATGGGTGGCTCAGCTGCACAGGGAGGGAGGAAGAATCGTGGAAGGGCAATAGTGATAGGGGATTCAGTAGTTAGGGGAACAGACAGGCGTTTCTGCGGCCGCAGACATGACTCCAGGATGGTACGTTGCTTCCCTGGTGCCAGGGTCAAGGATGTCACTGAAAGACTGCAGGACATTCTGAGGGAGGAGGGTGAACAGCAAGAGGTCGTTGTCCATGTTGGTACCAATGACATAGGCAAAAAGAGGGATGAGGTCCTGCAGGCAGATTTTAGGGAGCTAGGAGGGAGATTAAAAATCAGGACCTCAAAGGCAGTAATCTCCAGATTGCTCCTGGTGCCACGTGCTAGCGAGTACAGAAATAGGAGGATAGAGCGGATGAATGCGTGGCTGGAGAGATGGTGCAGGAGGGAGGGCTTTAGATTCCTGAGGCATTGGGACCATTTCTGGGGGAGGTGGGACCTGTACAAGCTGGATGGGCTGCACCTCAACAGAGCCGGGACCAATGGCCTCGCAGCGGGTTTGGCTAGTGCTGTTGGGGAGGTTTTAAACTAGCTTGGCAGGGGGATGGGAACCTGAGAGTGGATTCAGAAGGGAGAGAAGCCAAGCTGGAAATGGAAGGCAGAAAATTAGTAAGCGAGTTTGGAAGGCAGAGGAAACAAAGGTTAGAAAATAGACAACAAGGCAGTTTGGCAATGCTAAATGGTATATATTGTAAAGCAATGAGTCTAGAAATAAGGCAGATGAACTAAGGGCACAGATAGACACGTGGGAGTATGATATTATAGCTATTACTGAGACATGGCTGGAAGAAGAACAGGAATGGCAGCTCAACATTCCTGGTTAGAGGTTTTTCAGGCGAGATAGAGATGGGGATAAAAAGGAGCGGGGGGGGTGGGGGTCGCAGTATTGATTAAAGAAACAATTACAGCTGTGAGGAGGGAGGATATCAGAGAAGGATCATCCAATGTGGCCATACGGGTTAAACTGAAAGAATACAAAAGGGGCAATCAGACTGCTGGTGGTGGATTACAGGCCCCAAACAGTCAGAGGGAGATAGAAGAGCAAATATTTAGACAAATTTCTGAGAAGTGCAAAAACTATAGGGCAGTAATACTAGGGGATTTCAACTACCCTAATATTAACTGGGATAAAACTAGTGTGAAGGGTATAGAGGATGCAGAATTCCTAAAATGCATTCAGGAGAACTTTTTTAGCCAGTACGTGGCAAGCCCAACAAGGGAGGGGGCAGTTCTGGACTTAGTTTTAGAGAATGAAATTGGACAGGTGGAAGGGATATAAGTGGGAGAGCATTTTGGGGGTGGGGATCATAATTCAGTTCGATTTCGGGTAGTTATGCAAAAGGACAATGATAGACCAGGAATAAAAGTTCTCAATTGGGGAAAAGCCAATTTTACGAAGCTGAGATGTGATTTAGCCAAAATGGACTGGAAGCAGCTAATTGAAGGTAAATCAGTGTCAGAGCAGTGGGACACATTCAAGGAGGAGATAATGAGGGCTCAGCGCAAGTATGTTCCCTTAAAGAAAAAGGGTGGGACTAACAAATCTAGAGCCCCCTGGATGTCAAGGGGCAGACAGGGTAGGATGAAGAAAAAAAGGGAGGCTTATGACAGTTACCGAGTGCTCAATACCATAGAAACCATAGAGGAGTAGAGAAAGTGCAGGGGTGAAATTAAAAAGGAAATTAGGAAAGCAAAGAGAGAGCATGAAAAAATGTTGGCAGGTAAAATCAAGGAAAACCCCAAAATGTTTTATAAGTACATTAAGAGCTAGAGGATTACTAAAGAAAGATTAGGGCCTATTAGAGACCATGAAGGTAATCTATGTGTGGAGACGGAAGATGTGTATATGGTCCTTAATGAATACTTTGCATCTGTTTTCGCAAAAGAGAGAGATGATGCAGACATTGCAATCAGGGAGGAGGAGTGTGAAATATTAGATGAAATAAACATAGTGAGAGAGGAAGTATAAAGGGGATTAGCATTTTTGAAAGTGGATAAATCCCCAGGCCCGGATGAAATGTATCCCAGGCTGTTAAGAGAAGCAAGAGAGGAAATAGCAGAGGCTCTGACCATCATTTCCCAATCCTCTCTGGCTACAGGTGTGATGCCGGAGGACAGGAGGACTGCTAAAGTCGTACCATTGTTTAAAAAAGGAGGAAGGGATAGACCGAGTAATTACAAGCCAGCCAGCCTAACCTCAAGGGGCTGATTGGGCCTTCTCCACATCCTATGTAACAGGCTCAAGGGGGTGAATGGCCTCCTCCTGAACCTATGAACAAACCCGAAGGGCTAAATTGCCTTCTCCTGTTTCCATGTAACAGCTTCGATGGGCTGAATGGCCTTTTCCTGTGCCTATGTAACATGCTCAAAGTGATAATTGGCCTACTCCTGTTCCTATGCAGTTGGCTTTAGGGGCTGAATTGCCTCCTCCCAGCCTCGAGGAGCTGAAAGGCATCTTCCAGTTCCTATGCATCAGGCTCTAGGGGCTGAATGCTCTCCTCCTGATACTATGCAGCCGGCTCGAGGGACTGAACAACGACCTCCTGTTCTTACGTTACAGGCTCGAGGAGCTGAATTGTCCTCCTCCTGTTCCTATGCAACAGGCTCGAGGGGCTGACTGGCCACCTCCTGTTCCTATAAAACAGGTTTGAGTGACTGAATGGCCTCCTCCTGTTTCTTTGAAACAGTCTAGAGGGGATGAATGTCCTCCTCATGTTCCTATGTAACAGGCTCGAGGGGCTGAATGGCCTCCTCCTGTTGCTATGTAACAGGCTTGAGAAGCTGAATGGCCTCCTCCTGTTCCACTGCAACAGACTAAATGGAACGGATGGGCCTCCTCCTGTTCGTATGTAACTTTCGAGAGAGAGCTTAATGGTCCTACTCCTGTTCCTATGTAACAGGCTTGAGGGGTTGAATGGACTCCTCCTGTTCCTATATAACATACTTGAGGTGCTGATTGCCCTCCTCTTGTTCCTCTGTAACTGGCTCGAGAGACTGAATGGGCTCCCTCCTGTTCATAAGTAACAGCCTTGTGGCGCTGAATGGGCCTCCTTCTGTTCCTATGTGAAAGGCTTGAGGGGTTTCATGGCCTCCTACTGTTCCTATATAACACGATGCGGAGATGCCGGTGTTGGACTGGGGTGGACAAAAGTGAGAAGTCGCACAACACCAGGTTATAGTCCAACAGTTTTATTTGAAATCACAAGCTTTCGGAGCTGCTGCCCCTTCGTCAGGTGAAGTGAAGGAATACGAATCGGCAAAGCATATATAGACAGAGAACAATGCCTGTGTAGCGTACAATCTCAGACGACTACAGTTAATCTATCTGACTGCCTTTCATCACACCTCGGCAGAGAAACAATCAGGTCAGCCAGGAAGGCACCACATCAAAGACATAGCAAGATACAACTGAGACAATGAGGTGGGGTCACAGGGGGTCTAATGTGTCAAATGCAGTCTGTATGGAAAACCATAAACCTTAAAATTTTTACTTTATTTTACTGGAAATCACATCTACCTCCCAGTCGGGGAACACTTCAGCAGTCAAGGCCATTCAGCCTCGGATCTGCGGGTAAGCGTTCTCCAAGGCGGCCTTCGAGACACACGACAACGCAAAATCATCAAGCAGAAACTGATAGCCAAGTATCGCTCCCATGAGGACGGCCTCAACCGAGATCTTGGGTTCATGTCACGCTACACGACGTAGAGTCATCCAGACTCGAGTCGTCGTTGGCTTGTTCACAGATGTGATTTCCAGTAAAAAAAAGTAAAAATTTTAAAGTTTATGGTTTTCTATACAGACTGCATTTGACACATTAGACCCCCTGTGACCCCACCTCTTTGTCTCAGTTGTATCGTGCTATGTCTTTGATGTGGTGCCTTCCTGGCTGACCTGATTGTTTCTCTGCCGAGGTGTGATGAAAGGCAGTCAGAAAGATTAACTGTAGTCGTCTGACATTGTACGCTACACAGGCATTGTTCTCTGTCTATATATGCTTTGCCGATTCGTATTCCTTCACTTCACCTGACATAGATACATAGATACATAGAAGATAGGAGCAGGAGTAGGCCATCCGGCCCTTCGAGCCTGCTCCGCCATTTAATGAGATCATGGCTGATCCTCCAATTCAGTATCCCGTCCCCGCCTTCTCTCCGTAACCCTTAACCCCTTTTGCCTGTAGAAATATATCTAATTCCCTCTTAAATATATTTAATGAGCTGGCGTACACTGCCCTCTGTGGCAATGAGTTCCACAGGTTCACCACCCTCTGAGTGAAGAAATTCCCCCTCATTTCTGTCCTAAATGGTTTAGCCCTTATCCTTAAATTATGTCCTCTCGTTCTGTTCTCACCCGCCAAGGGAAACATTCCTTCTGCATCTAGTCTGTCTAGACCTGTCAGAATTTTATACACTTCTATGAGGTCCCCTCTCAATCTTCTAAACTCCAGTGTGTACATCCCTAAACTACATAGTCTCTCCTCATAGGTCAATCCCGCCATTCCTGGTATCAGCCTGGTGAATCGCCGCTGCACCCCCTCCATGGCAAGAACATCTTTCCTCAGATGAGGCGACCAAAACTGTACACAGTACTCAAGGTGTGGTCTCACCAGTGCCCTGTACAGCTGCAGCAAGGTATCCCTGTTCCTGTATTCCAACCCTTTTGCTATGAAGGCCAGCATACCGTTTGCCTTCTTGACCGCCTGTTGCACCTGCATGCTCGCCTTCAGTGACTGGTGTACAAGAACACCCAGGTCTCTCTGTACTTCCCCCTCTCCCAATTTATTGCCATTTAAATAATAATTTGCCCTCCCGTTCTTGCACCCAAGGTGGATAACTTCGCACTTGTCCACATTATAGTGCATCTGCCATTTATCCGCCCAATCACCCAGTCTGTCCAAATCGCTCTGGAGCTTCCTGGTCTCCTCCTCTGAGCCCACCCCCCCCTCCTAGTTTAGTGTCGTCTGCAAATTTGGAAATGCTGCATCCGACTCCCTGATCCAGGTCATTAATGTAAATTGTGAACAGCTGGGGACCCAGGACAGATCCCTGTGGTACCCCACTTGTTACTGCCTGCCATTCAGAAAATGAGCCGTTTATTCCAACTCTCTGTTTTCTATCTGACAGCCAGTTCTCTATCCACGTCAATACTTTCCCCTTTATCCCATGAGCTTCAATTTTCCATGCTAATCTTTTATGTGGGACCTTGTCGAAGGCCTTTTGGAAGTCCAGGTACACCACATCTACTGGCTCTCCCCCATCTATTTTACCAGTTACTCCCTCAAAAAATTCCAATAGATTAGTCAAGCACGATTTACCCTTTGTAAATCCATGTTGACTCTGTCCTATCCTGTCCCCATTTGCTAAGTGCTCCGCTATTTCATCCTTAATGATGGACTCCAGCATTTTGCCCACAACTGATGTAAGGCTTACAGGTCTGTAATTACCTGCTTTTTCCCTACCCCCCTTTTTGAATAGTGGGGTAACGTTAGCTACCCTCCAATCCATGGGCACTGTTCCCGAGTCTAATGAATTCTGAAAAATCATACTTAGTGCATCCGCTATCTCTAGGGCCACCTCCTTCAGTACCCTAGGATGCATGTTATCAGGCCCTGGGGATTTGTCCGACTTCAATCCCTTTAGCTTCCTTAACACCATATCCTTAGAGATATTGATTTGCGTCAGTTCCTCCTTTGCCAATGTCCCTATTTTTCCCGATATCCCAGGGAGGTTTTTTGTGTCTTCCTTCGTAAAGACTGACCCAAAGTATGCATTTAGTTGGTCTGCCATTTCCTTATTTCCCGTTATATATTCCCCCGTATCTGACTGCAATGGACCAACTTTGGTTTTCACCAGTCTTTTCCTCTTGATATACTTATAAAAGCTTTTGGAGTTAGTTTTTATATTTTCCGCCAGCTTGCTTTCATAAGCTATTTTGCCCCTCTTGATTAAGCCCTTTGTCCTCCTTTGCTCTATCTTAAACTGTTCCCAATCTTCCGCTCTGGTGCTTTTTTTGGCTATTTTATACGCCCTATCTTTGGATTTTATGCTGTCTCTAATTTCCCCTGTTATCCACGGTTGAGTCACCTTTTTAGATTTCCTTTTATGCCAGATTGGTATAAACAATTTTTGCAATTTTGTCATTCTATCTTTAAATGCTTGCCATTGTTTATCTACCTCCAGTCCTCCCAGGAACGTTGTCCAATCAGACCTACTCAGTTCCCGTCTAATGGCATCATAATTCCCCTTGTTTAAATTCAGGACCTTAGTCTCTGAGTCAATTTCTTCGCTCTCCATTTTGAGTGAGAAATCGATCATGTTATGATCGCTCTGACCCAAGGGTCCCCGTACAACAAGATTACTAATTAGTCCCTTCTCATTCCACAGTACCCAGTCCAATATAGCCTGTTCCCGAGTTGGTTCCTCGACATATTGATCCAGATAACCATCCCTTAAACACTCAAGGAATTCCTCCTCCTCATTATTTTTACTGATTAGGCTAGTCCAATCTATATGTAAGTTAAAGTCACCTATGATGACAGCTGTGCTCTTATTGCACGCTTCTCTAATTTCCCTCGTGATGCCCTCCCCAACCTCTATTTTACTATTTGGAGGCCTATATACCACTCCTATTAATGTTTTTCGCACCTTGCTATTTCTTAGCTCCACCCATATAGATTCTGTATTAACTGAGTTAATATCCTTCTTTTCAATTGCATTTATCCCCTCTTTTACCAGCAATGCTACCCCTCCTCCCTTTCTTTTTTGTCGATCCTTCCTAAATACTGAATACCCCTGTATGTTAAGCTCCCAGCCCTGCTCACCCTGCAACCATGTTTCCGTAATCCCAATTAGATCATAATTATTAACCTCTATTTCCACAGCTAATTCATCTACCTTGTTCCTGATGCTTCTCGCATTAAGGTATAAAACCCTCAGGCTTTTTTTATGCTCACATTTTTTATGAATTAGTTTGGCCCTTTGTTTTTTGTTCCTCACCCTTTTACCATTTATTTCTGTCTGCCTTTCACTTTCCTCTATTTCACTACATAGGTTTCTAGCCCCCTGCCATACTAGTTTAAATGCTCCCGAACTGCTTTATCAAAAATTACCCCGAGAACATCAGTTCCATCTTTGCACAGGTGTAGACCGTCCCTTTTGTATAGGTCACACCTACCACAAAACTGGTTCCAATGCCTCAAAAATTTAAAACCCTCCCTCTTACACCACTGCTCAAGCCACGTATTTAGCCTAACTATCCTGTTCTCTGTACTCTTACTAGCACGTGGCACTGGTAGTAATCCAGAGATTACTACCTTCGAGGTCCTACTTTTTAGCTTGGCTCCTAACTCCCTAAATTCTACTTGTAGGACCTCTTCCCTTTTTTTAGCTACGTCGTTGGTACCAACATGTATCACGACAACTGGCTGTTCCCCCTCCCCTTCCAGAATGTTCTGCACCCGCGCCGAGACATCCTTGACCCTTGCACCAGGGAGGCAACATACCATCCTGGAGTCTCGGTCGCGACCACAGAAACCCCTATCTATTCCCCTTACAATCGAATCCCCTATTACTATAGCCCTGCCACTCTTTTTCCCTCCCTTCTTTGCAACAGAGCCAGTCATGGTGCCATGAGCCTGGCTGCTGGTGCCTTCCCCCGATGAGTCATCCCCCCCGACAACAGCACCTAAGGCGGTGAACCTGTTGCTAAGGGAGACAACCCCAGGGGATTTCTGCACTACCTTCCTGCCATTGCTCTGCCTTTTGGTCACCCATGTACTATCTACGCTGGCCTTAACCTGCGGTGTGACCAACTCACTAAACTGACGAAGGGGCAGCAGCTCCGAAAGCTTGTGATTTCAAATAAAACTGTTGGACTATAACCTGGTGTTGTGCGACTTCTCACCTATATAACATGCTCATGGAGCTGAATGGCCTCATCATTTTTCTAAAAGTAACGGGCTAGCGGGGCTCTTCCTGTACTACAGGCTGAGAGGCTGAATGGGCTTCCTCCTGTTCCTATGCAACAGGCTCGAGGATTTAAATGACATCCTGTTCCTATGCAAGAGGCTCGAGGGTCTGACTGGCCTCCTCTTGTTCCTATGTAGCAGGTTCAAGGGACTAAATGGCCTCCTCCTGTCCCTATGTAACAGGTTCAAGGGGCGGAATGACATCCTATTCCTAAGCAACAGACTCAATGGGCTGTAGAGCCTCCTCCTGTTCCTATGTAACATGCTCAAGGGACGGAATGAGCCACCTCCTGTTCCAATGCAGCAGGCCCGAGGAGCTAAATGGCCTTCTCTTGTTCCAATGTAGCAGGTTAAAAGGGCTAAATTGCCTCCTCCTGTCCCAATGTAACAGGCTCAAGAGTCTGAATGATATCCTGTTCCTATGTGGCAGGTTCAAGTGACTAAATGGTCTCCTCCTGTCCCTATATAAAAGGCTGGAGGGGCTGAATGGCCTCCTCCTATTCCTATGCAACAGGCTTGAGAAGCTCAATGGTTTCATCCGTTTCCTATGGAACAAACTCGAGGGGATGAATGGCCTTCTCCTGTGTAACAGGCTCAAGGGGATAAATGGCCTACTCCTGTTCCTTTGTAACTTGCTCGAGGGGCTAAGTGGCCTAATCATTTTCCTGTGTAGCAGGCTCGAGGGAGCTGAATGGTCTCCTCCTGTTTCTATGTAACAGGCTCAAGGGACTAAATGAGCCACCTCCTGTTCCGATGCAACAGGCCCGAGGAGCTGAATGGCCTCCTCTTGTTCCTATGTAGCAGGTTAAAGGGGCTAAATTGCCTCCTCCTATCCCTATGTAACAGGCTCAAGAGGCTGAATCACATCCTGTTGCGATGTAGCAGGCTCAAGCGGCTAAATGACCTCCTCCTGTTCCTAGGCAACAGGCTCAAGGGGCTCAATGGCCTCCTCTTGTTCCTATGTAGCAGGTTCAAGGGAATAAATGGCCTCCTACTGTTCCTATGTAACAGACTCGAGGGGCTGAATGGCTTGTTCCTCTGCCTATGTAACACATTCAAGGTGATAAATGGCCTACTCCTGTTCCTATGCAACGGGCTCCATGGGCTGAAAGGGCCTCCTCCTGTTTCTATCTAACAGCCTCGAGAGGCTGAATGGCCTCCTCCTGTGCCTCTGTATGAGGCTCAAGTTGATAAATGGCTTAATCCTGTTCCTATGCAACTGCCTCTAGGAGCAGAATGGCCTCTTCCTGTTCCTGTGCAGTCGGCTCGAGGGACTGAGCAACGGCCTCCTGTTCCAATGATATAGGCTCGAGGAGTTGAATTGTCCCCCTCCTGTTCCTATGCAACAGGCTCGAGTGACTGAATGGCATTCTCTTGATCCTATGTTGCAGGTTCAACGGGCGAAATGGCCTCCTCGTGTTCCGATGCAAGAGGCTTGAGGGTCTGAATGGCCTCCTCTTGTTCCTACGTAGCAGGTTCAATGGCTAAATGGCCTCCTCCTGTTCCTATATAAAAGGCTGGAGTGCCTGAATGGCCTCCTCCTATTCCTATGCAACAGGCTTGAGGAGCTGAATGGCCTCATCCATTTCCTATACAACAATTTCGAGAGGATGAATGGCCTTCTTCTGTGTAACAGGCTCAAGGGGATATATTGTCTACTCCTGTTCCTTTGTAACTTGCTCGAGGGGCTAAGTGGCCCAATCATTTTCCTGAGTAACAGGCTCCAGGGAGCTGAATGGCCTCCTCCTGTTACAATGCAACAGGCCCGAGGAGCTGAATGGCCTCCTCTTGTTCCTATGTAGCAGGTTAAAGCGGCTAAATTGCCTCCTCCTATCCCTATGTAACAGGCTCAAGAGGCTGAATCACATCCTGTTGCTATGTAGCAGGTTCAAGGGAATAAATGGCCTCCCCCTGTTCCAATGTAACAGGCTCGAGGGGCTGAATGGCCTCTTCTTGTTCCTAAGTAACACGTTCAAGGGAATAAATGGCCTACTCCTGTTCCTATGCAACAGGCTCGAGGGGCTGAATGGCTTCCTCCATTTCTTATGCAACAGGCTCGATTGTCTGAATGGCATTCTCTGGATCCTATGTTGCAGGTTCAAGGGGCGAAAAGGCCTCCTCATGTTCCGATGCAACAGGCTCGAGGATCTGAATGACATCTTGTTCCTATGCAACAAGCTCGAGATTCTGACTGGCCTCCTCTTGTTCCTATGTAGCAGGTTCAAGGGGCTAAATTGCCTCCTCCTGTCCCTATGTAACAGGCTCAAGAGGCGGAATGACATCCTATTTCTAAGCAACAGACGCGTGAGGATGTATGGCCCCCTCTTGTTCCTATTTAACAGTCCTGAATGCCTGAATGGTCATCCTCCTGTTCTTATGCAAGAGCTTCCATCGGCTGAATGCCCTCCTCCTGTTCCTGTATAAAAGGCTCGGGGGGTCTTAGTGGCCTCCTCCTGATCCTGCGGGACAGCCTTGAGGGGCTGAATGGCCTCCTCACATTCCTAAGCAACTGGCTTGAGGAGCTGAATGGCCTCATCCGTTTCCTATGGAACAACCTCAAGGGGATAAATGGCCTTGTACTGTGTAACAGGCTCAAGGGGAAAAAAGGCCTACTCCTGTTCCTTTGTACTTTGGTCGAGGAGCTGAGTGGCCTAATCATTTTCCTGTGTAACAGGCTCGAGGGAGCTGAATGGCCTCCTCCTGTTTCTATGTAACGGGCTCGAGTGGTTGAATGGATATACTCCTGTTCCTATGCAACAGTCTCGAGTGGCTGAATGGTCTCCTCCAGTTCCTATGTAACAGGCTCAAGGGACTGAATGAGCCTCCTCCTGTTCCAATGCAACAGGCCTGAGGAGCTGAATGGCCTCTTCCAGTTCCTATGCCACAGGCTCTGGAGGCTGAATGGCCTCCTCCTGTTCCTATGCAGCCGGCTCGAGGGACTGAGCAACGGCCTCCTGTTACTATGCAACAGGCTCGAGGGTCTGAATGGTCTCCTCTAGTTCCTATGTAGCATGTTGAAGGGGCGAAATGGCCTCCTCCTGTTCCTATGTAACAGGCTCGAGGGTCTGAATCGGCTCCTCCTCTTCCTATGCAACATGTTCAAGGGGCTGAATGGCCTTCTCTTTTCCTATGTAACAGGTATGAGAGGCTGAATGGCCTCCTCCTGTTCCATTGAAACAGTCTCGACGGGCTGACTGGGAATCCTCTCCTGTTCCTATGCAACAGGTCGAGGGGCTGAATGGCCTACTCCTGTTCCTATGTAACAGGCTCAATGGGCTAAATGACCACCTCCTGTTCCTATGTGACATGCTCCAGGGGCTGAATGGAATCCTCCTGTTCCTCTATAACAGTGTCGAGGGGCTAAATTGCCTCCTTTTATCCAAGGTAACAGCCTCGAGGGGCTGAATGGCCTGTTCCGCTGCCAATGTAACAGGGTCAAGGTGAGAAATGGCTTAATCCTGTTCCTAGCCAAAAGGCTCGAGGGGCTGAATGGCTTCCTCCTGTTCATATGTAACATTCTTGAGGGAGCTGAATGGACATATCCTGTTGTCCTACATAACAGACTCAAGGGGCGGAATGACATCCTGTTCCTATGCAACAGGCTCAAGGGGCTGAATGGACTCCATTGTTCCTTTGTAACATTCTTGTGGGGCAGAATGGCCACCTGCTGTTCCTATGTAACAGGCTTGAGGCGCTGATTGTCCTCCACTTGTACATTTCTAACGGTCTCGAGGGATGGATGGCCTCCTCCTGATCATAAGAACAGACTCGTGGGGCTGAGTGGGCCTCCTTCTTTTGCTATGCAGCAGGCTTGAGGGGTTGAAATACTTCCTGCTGTTCCTAATTAACAGACCAGTGTCAGCTGAAAGGCCTCTTCCTGTTCCTATGAAGCAGGCTCTAGGGGCTGAATGGACCTCCTCCTGTTTCTATCTAACAGACTCGAGGAGCTGAATGGCCTCCTCCTGTGCCTATGTAACAGGCTCAAGTTGATAAATGGCTTTATCTTGCTCCTATGCAACAGGCTCGAGGGGCTGAATAGTCTCTTCCTGTGAACAGCCTCGTGGAGCTGAATGGCCTCTTCCAGTTCCTAAGCAACAGGCGCTAGGGGCTGAATGGCCTCCTCCTGTTCCTGTGCAGCCGGCTCGAGGGACTGAGCAACAGCCTCCTGTTCCAATGATATAGGCTCGAGGAATTGAATTGTCCTCCATCTGTTCCTATGCAACAGGCTCGAGAGGCTGAATGGCTTCCTCCTGTTCTTATGCAACAGGCTCGACTGTCTGAATGGCATTCTCTTGTTATAATGTAGCAGGTTCAAGGGGCTAAACGGCCTCCTCGTTTTCCGATGCAACAGGCCCTATGATCTGAATGGCCTCCTCTTGTTCCTATGTAGCAGGTTCAAGGGGCTAAATGACCTCCTCCTGTTTCTATGCAACAGGCTCGAGTGTCTGAATGACATCCTGTTCCTATGCAACAGGCACGATGGTCTGAATGGCCTCCTCTTGTTCCTTTGTAGCATGTTCAATGGACAAAATGGCCTCCTCCTTTCCTTATGTAACAGGCTCAAGGGGCGGAATGACATCCTGTTCCTTTGAAACAGTCTCGAGCGGATGAATGGCCTCCTCCTGTTTCTATGCAACAGGTTCAAGGGGCTAAATGGGCTCCTCCTGTTTCTATGTAACAGGCTCAAGGGGTGGAATGATATCCTATTCCTATGCAACAGGCACGAGGGTCTGAATGGCTTCCTCCTGGTCCAATGCAACAGGTTCAAGGGGCTGAATGGCCTCCTCTTTTCCTATGTAACAGGTTTGAGAGGCTGAATGGGCCTCCTTCTGTTCCTATGTGAAAGGCTTGAGGGGTTTCATGGCCTCCTACTGTTCCTATATAACATGCTCGTGGTGCTGAATGGCCTCATCATTTTTCTAAGTAACGGGCTAGCGGGGCTCTTCCTATACTACAGGCCGAGAGGCTGAATGGGCCTCCTCCAGTTCCAATGCAACAGGTTCAAGAGGCTAAATGGCCTCCTCCTGTACCTATGCAACAGGCTCGAGGGGCTGAATGGGCCTCCTCTTGTTCTTATGTAGAAGATACAAGGGGCTAAATGGCTTCCTCCTGTTCCTATGCGACAGCCTTGAGGATTTAAATGACATCCTGTTCCTATGCAAGAGACTCGAGGGTCTGACTGGCCTCCTCTTGTTCCTATGTAGCAGGTTCAAGGGACTAAATGGCCTCCTCCTGTCCCTATGTAACAGGTTCAAGGGGCGGAATGACATCCTATTCCTAAGCAACAGACTCAATGGGCTGTAGAGCCTCCTCCTGTTCCTATGTAACATGCTCAAGGGACGGAATGAGCCACCTCCTGTTCCAATGCAGCAGGCCCGAGGAGCTAAATGGCCTTCTCTTGTTCCAATGTAGCAGGTTAAAGGGGCTAACTTGCCTCCTCCTGTCCCTATTTAACAGGCTCAAGTGTCTGAATGATATCCTGTTCCTATGTGGCAGGTTCAAGGGACTAAATGGTCTCCTCCTGTCCCTATATAAAAGGCTGGAGGGGCTGAATGGCCTCCTCCTATTCCTATGCAACAGGCTTGAGAAGCTCAATGGTCTCATCCCATTCCTATGGAACAAACTTGAGGGGATGAATGGCCTTCTTCTGTGTAACAGGCTCAAGGGGATAAATGGCCTACTCCTGTTCCTTTGTAACTTGTTCGAGGGGCTAAGTGGCCTAATCATTTTCCTGTGTAGCAGGCTCGAGGAACTGAATGGCCTCCTCCTGTTTCTATGTAACAGGCTCAAGGGACTAAATGAGCCACCTCCTGTTCCGATGCAACAGGCCCGAGGAGCTGAATGGCCTCCTCCTGTTCCTATGTAACATGCTCAAGGGACGGAATGAGCCGCCTCCTGTTCCAGTGCAGCAGGCCCGAGGAGCTAAATGGACTCCTTTTGTTCCAATGTAGCAGGTTAAAGGGACTAAATTGCCTTCTGCTTTCCCTATGTAACAGGCTCAAGAGTCTGAATGACATCCTGTTCCTATGTAGCAGTTTCAAGGGACTAAATGGTCTCCTCCTGTCCCGATGTAACATGCTCAAGGGGCGGAATGACATCCTATTCCTAAGCAACAGACTCGGCGGGCTGTATGGCCCCCTCTTGTTCCTATTTAACAGTCTCGAATGACTGAATGGACCTCCTCCTGTACTTATGCAACAGGTTCGATGGGCTGAATGCCCTCCTCCTGTTCCTATATAAAAGGCTGGAGTGCCTGAATGGCCTCCTCCTATTCCTATGCAACAGGCTTGAGGAGCTGAATGGCCTCATCCGTTTCCTATGCAACAATTGAGAGGGGATAAGTGGCCTTCTCCTGTGTAACAGGCTCAAGGGGATAAATGGCCTACTCCTGTTCCTTTGTAACTTGCTCGAGGGGCTAAGTGGCCCAATCATTTTCCTGTGTAACAGGCTCCAGGGAGCTGAATGGCCTCCTCCTGTTTCTATGTAACTGGCTCGAGGGAGCTGAATGGCCTCCTCCTGTTACAATGCAACAGGCCCGAGGAGCTGAATGGCCTCCTCTTGTTCCTATGTAGCAGGTTAAAGGGGCTAAATTGCCTCCTCCTATCCCTATGTAACAGGCTCAAGAGGTTGAATCACATCCTGTTGCTATGTAGCAGGTTCAAGGGAATAAATGGCCTCCCCCTGTTCCAATGTAACAGGCTCGAGGGGCTGAATGGCCTCTTCTTGTTCCTATGTAACACGTTCAAGGGAATAAATGGCCTACTCCTGTTCCTATGCAACAGGCTCTAGGGACTGAATGGCCTCCTCCTTTTCCTGTGCAGCCAGCTCGAGGGACTGAGCAATGGCCTCCTGTTCCAATGATATAGGCTCGAGGAGTTAAATTGTCCTCCTCCTGTTCCTATGCAACAGTCTCGAGTGGCTGAATGGTCTCCTCCTGTTTCTATGTAACGGGATCGAGGGGCTAAGTGGCCCAATTATTTTCCTAAGCAACAAGCTCGAGGGGCTGAATGGCTTCCTCCATTTCTTATGCAACAGGCTCGATTGTCTGAATGGCATTCTCTTGATCCTATGTTACAGGTTCAAGGGGCGAAATGGCCTCCTTGTGTTCCGATGCAACAGGCTCTGGGGTCTGAATGGCCTCCTCTTGTTCCTATGTAGCAGGTTCAACGGACTAAATGGCCTCCTCCTGTTTCTATGCAACATGCTGAAGGGGCGGAATGAGACACCTCCTGTTCCAATGCAACAGGCCCGAGGAGCTAAATGGCTTCCTCTTGTTCCTATGTAGCAGGTTAAAGGGGCTAAATTGCCTCCTCCTATCCCTATGTAACAGGCTCAAGAGGCGGAATGACATCCTATTTCTAAGCAACAGACTCGTGGGGCTGTATGACCTCCTCTTGTTCCTATTTAACAGCCCCGAATGCCTGAATGGTCCTCCTCCTGTTCTTATGGAACAAGTTCGATGGGCTGAATGCCCTCCTCCTGTTCCTGTATAAATGGCTCGGGGGGTCTTTTTGACCTCCTCCTGACCCTGCGGGACAGCCTTGAGGGGCTGAATGGCCTCCTCCTATTCCTATGCAACAGGTTTACGGAGCTGAATGGCCTCATCCGTTTCCTATGGAACAACCTCAAGGGGATGAAAGGCCTTGTACTGTGTAACAGGCTCAAGGGGAAAAATGTCCTACTCCTGTTCCTTTGTACCTTGGTCGAGGGGCTGAGTGGCCTAATCATTTTCCTGTGTAACAGGCTCGAGGGAGCTGAATGGCCTTCTCCTGTTCCTATGTAACGGGCTCGAGTGGTTGAATGGACCTACTCCTGTTCCTAGGCAACAGTCTCGAGTGGCTGAATGGTCTCCTCCTGTTCCTATGTAACATGCTCAAGGGACTGAATGAGCCACCTCCTGTTCCAATGCAACAGGCCTGAGGAGCTGAATGGCCTCCTCTTGTTCCTATGTAGCATGTTAAAGGGCTAAATTGCCTCCTCCTATCGGTATGTAACAGGCTCAAGAGTCGGAATGACAGCCTGTTCTTATGCAACAGGCTCAAGGGGCTGAATGGACTCCATTGTTGCTTTGCAACATTCTCTTGGGGCAGAATGGCCACCTGCTGTTCATATGTAACAGGCTTGAGGCGCTGATTGTCCTCCTCTTGTTCCTTTCTAACGGTTTGGAGGACCTGGATGGCCTCCTCCTGATCAAATGAACAGACTCGTGGGGCTGAGTGGGCCTCCTTCTTTTGCTATGCAGTAGGCTCGAGGGGCTGAAATACTTCCTGCTGTTCCTTTTAAACAGACTAGAGTCAGCTGAAAGGCCTCTTCCTGTTCCTATGAAGCAGGCTGTAGGGGCTGAATGGACCTCCTCCTGTTTCTATCTAACAGACACGAGGCGCTGAATGGCCTCCTCCTGTGCCTATTTAAAAGGCTCAAGTTGATAAATGCCCTAATCCTATTCCTATGCAGCAGGCTTGAGGGGCTGAATAGTCTCCTCATTTTCCTATGTAACAGTCTCGAAGGGCTGAATTGCCTCCTCCTGACAGACTCAAGGAGCTGAATGGTCTCTTCCAGTTCCTATGCAACAGGCTCAAGAGGCTGAATGACATCCTCTTCCTATGTAGCAGGCTCAAGAGGCTAAATGGCCTCCTCCCTTTCATATCTAACAGGCTCGAGGGGCTGAATGGCCTGTTCCTATGCCTATGTAACAGGTTCAAGGTGATAAATGGGCTACTCCTTTTCCTATGCAGCAGGCTCTAGGGTCTGAATGGACCTCCTCCTGTTTCTATCTAACAGCCTCGAGGGGCTGAATGGCCTCCTCCTGTGCCTATGTAACAGGCTCAAGCTGATAAATGGCTTCATCCTGTTCCTGTGCAACAGGCTCGAGGGGCTGAATAGTCTCTTCCTGTGAACAGCCTCGAGGAGCTGAATGGCCTCTTCCAGTTCCTAAGCAACATGCTCTAGGGGCCGAATGGTCTCCTCCTGTTCCTGTGCAGCTGGCTCGAGGGACAGAGCAACGGCCTCCTGTTCCAATGATGTAGGTTCGAGGAGTTGAATTGTCCCCGTTCTGTTCTGATGCAACAGGCTTGAGAGGCTGAATGGCTTCCCCCTGTTCTGATGCAACAGGCTCGACTGTCTGAATGGCATGCTCTTGTTATAACGTAGAAGGTTCAAGGGGCTAAACGGCCTCCTTCTTTTCCGATGCAACAGGCTCAATGAACTGAATGGCCTCCTCTTGTTCCTATGTAGCAGGTTCAATGGACTAAATGGCCTCCTCCTTTACTTATGTAACAGGCTCAAGGGGCGGAATGACATCCTGTTCCTTTGAAACAGTCTCGAGGGGATGGATGACCTCCTCCTGTTCCTATGCAACAAGTTTGAGGGGCTAAATGGCCTCCTCCTGTTTCTTTGTAACATGCTCAAGGGGCTGAATGACATCCTATTCCGATGCAACAGGCACGAGGGTCTGAATGGCCTCATCCTGTTCCAATGCAACAGGTTCAAGGAGTTGAATGGCCTCCTCTTTTTCTATGTAACATGTTTGAGAGGCTGAATGGCCTCCTCCTGTTCCTATGTTACAGGCTCAATGGGCTAAATGACCATCTCCTGTTCCTATGTGACATTATCCAGGGGCTGAATGCAATCCTCCTGTACCTCTATAACAGTCTCGAGGGGCTAAATTGCCTCCATCTGTCCAATGTAACAGCCTCGAGGGGCTGAATAGCCTATTCCTTGTCCTATGTAACAGGCTCAAGGTGATAAATGGGCTACTCATGTTACTTTGCACCAGGCTTTAGGGGCCGAATGGCCTCCTCCATTTCCTATGCAACAGACTCGAGGGACTGTATAGCCTCCTCTTGTTCCTGTTTAACAGTCTCGACTGCCTGAATGGTTCTCCTCCTGTTCTTATGCAACAGGATCGATGGGCTGAATGCCCTCATCCTGTTCCTATATAAAAGGCTCAAGGGGCTGAATTTGCTCCTCCTATTCCTATGCAACAGGCTTGAGGAGCTGAATGGCCTCATCCATTTCCTATGGAACACACTCGAGGGGATGAATGGCCTTGTACTGTGTAACAGGCTCAAGGGGATAAATGGCCTACTCCTGTTCCTTTGTAACTTGCTCGAGGGGCTGAGTGGTCCAATCATTTTCCTGTATAACAGGCTCGAAGGTGCTGAATGGCCTCCTCCTGTTTCTATGTAACGGGCTCGAGTGGTTGAATGGACCTACTCCTGTTCCTATGCAATAGGCTCGAGTGTCTGAATGGTCTCCTCCTGTTGCTATGTAACAGGCTCAAGGGACTGAATGGCCTCCTCTTGTTCCTATGTAGCTGGTTATAGGGGCCAAATTGCCTCCTCCTATCTCTATCTAACAGGTTCAAGAGGCTGAATGACATCCTGTTCCTATGGAGCAGGCTCAATGGGCTAAATGGCCTCCTCCTGTTCCTATGTAACAGGCTCAAGGGGCTGAATGGCCAATTCCTCTGTCTATGTAACAGGTTCAAGGTGGCCTCCTCCTGTTCATATGGACAGACTCGTGGGGCTGAGTGGGCCTCTTTCTTTTCTTATGCAGCAGGCTCGAGGGGCTGAATGGCTTCCTCCTGTTCCTATTTAACAGAATAGAGGTAGCTGAATGGCCTCCTGCTGTTTCTATGTAACAGGCTCGAGGGGCTGAATGGCCTCCTCCTGTTCCTATGCAACAGACTCGAGGGGTTGAATTGCCTACTCCTGTGCCTTTTTAAAAGGCTCAAGCTGATAAATGCCCTAATCCTATTCCTATGCAGCAGGCTCAAGGGGCTGAATAGTCTCCTCATGTTCCTATGTAACAGTCTCGAGGGGCTGAATTGCCTCCTCCTGACAACCTCGAGGAGCTGAATGGTCTCTTCCAGTGCCTACGCAACAGGCTCAAGAGGCTGAATGACATCCTCTTCCTATGTAGCAGGCTCAAGAGGCTAAATGGCCTCCTCCTTTTCCTATCTAATAGGCTCGATGGGCTGAATGGCCTGTTCCTATGCCTATGTAACAGGTTCAAGAGATAAATGGCTTCATCCTGTTCCTATGCAACAGGCTCGTGGGGCTGAATAGTCTCTTCCTGTGAACAGCCTCGAGGAGCTGAATGGCCTCTTCCAGTTCCTAAGCAACATGCTCTAGGGGCCGAATGGTCTCCTCCTGTTCCTGTGCAGCCGGTTCGAGGGACTGAGCAACATCCTCCTGTTCCAATGATATAGGCTCGAGGAGTTGAGTTTTCCTCCTCCTGTTCCAATGCAACAGGCTCGAGGGGCTGAATTGCTTCCTCCTGTTCTGATGCAACAGGCTCGACTGTCTGAATGGCATGCTCTTGTTATAACGTAGCAGGTTCAAGGGGCTAAACGGCCTCCTTCTTTCCCGATGCAACAGGTTCAATGGACTAAATGGCCTCCTCCTTTACTTATGTAACAGGCTCAAGGGGCGGAATGACATCCTGTTCCTTTGAAACAGTCTCGAGGGGATGGATGACCTCCTCCTGTTCCTATGCAACAAGTTTGAGGGGCTAAATGGCCTCCTCCTGTTTCTTTGTAACATGCTCAAGGGGCTGAATGACATCCTATTCCGATGCAACAGGCACGAGGGTCTGAATGGCCTCATCCTGTTCCAATGCAACAGGTTCAAGGAGTTGAATGGCCTCCTCTTTTTCTATGTAACATGTTTGAGAGGCTGAATGGCCTCCTCCTGTTCCTATGTTACAGGCTCAATGGGCTAAATGACCATCTCCTGTTCCTATGTGACATTATCCAGGGGCTGAATGCAATCCTCCTGTACCTCTATAACAGTCTCGAGGGGCTAAATTGCCTCCATCTGTCCAATGTAACAGCCTCGAGGGGCTGAATAGCCTATTCCTTGTCCTATGTAACAGGCTCAAGGTGATAAATGGGCTACTCATGTTACTTTGCACCAGGCTTTAGGGGCCGAATGGCCTCCTCCATTTCCTATGCAACAGACTCGAGGGACTGTATAGCCTCCTCTTGTTCCTGTTTAACAGTCTCGACTGCCTGAATGGTTCTCCTCCTGTTCTTATGCAACAGGATCGATGGGCTGAATGCCCTCATCCTGTTCCTATATAAAAGGCTCAAGGGGCTGAATTTGCTCCTCCTATTCCTATGCAACAGGCTTGAGGAGCTGAATGGCCTCATCCATTTCCTATGGAACACACTCGAGGGGATGAATGGCCTTGTACTGTGTAACAGGCTCAAGGGGATAAATGGCCTACTCCTGTTCCTTTGTAACTTGCTCGAGGGGCTGAGTGGTCCAATCATTTTCCTGTATAACAGGCTCGAAGGTGCTGAATGGCCTCCTCCTGTTTCTATGTAACGGGCTCGAGTGGTTGAATGGACCTACTCCTGTTCCTATGCAATAGGCTCGAGTGTCTGAATGGTCTCCTCCTGTTGCTATGTAACAGGCTCAAGGGACTGAATGGCCTCCTCTTGTTCCTATGTAGCTGGTTATAGGGGCCAAATTGCCTCCTCCTATCTCTATCTAACAGGTTCAAGAGGCTGAATGACATCCTGTTCCTATGGAGCAGGCTCAATGGGCTAAATGGCCTCCTCCTGTTCCTATGTAACAGGCTCGAGGGGCTGAATGGCCAATTCCTCTGTCTATGTAACAGGTTCAAGGTGGCCTCCTCCTGTTCATATGGACAGACTCGTGGGGCTGAGTGGGCCTCTTTCTTTTCTTATGCAGCAGGCTCGAGGGGCTGAATGGCTTCCTCCTGTTCCTATTTAACAGAATAGAGGTAGCTGAATGGCCTCCTGCTGTTTCTATGTAACAGGCTCGAGGGGCTGAATGGCCTCCTCCTGTTCCTATGCAACAGACTCGAGGGGTTGAATTGCCTACTCCTGTGCCTTTTTAAAAGGCTCAAGCTGATAAATGCCCTAATCCTATTCCTATGCAGCAGGCTCAAGGGGCTGAATAGTCTCCTCATGTTCCTATGTAACAGTCTCGAGGGGCTGAATTGCCTCCTCCTGACAACCTCGAGGAGCTGAATGGTCTCTTCCAGTGCCTACGCAACAGGCTCAAGAGGCTGAATGACATCCTCTTCCTATGTAGCAGGCTCAAGAGGCTAAATGGCCTCCTCCTTTTCCTATCTAATAGGCTCGATGGGCTGAATGGCCTGTTCCTATGCCTATGTAACAGGTTCAAGAGATAAATGGCTTCATCCTGTTCCTATGCAACAGGCTCGTGGGGCTGAATAGTCTCTTCCTGTGAACAGCCTCGAGGAGCTGAATGGCCTCTTCCAGTTCCTAAGCAACATGCTCTAGGGGCCGAATGGTCTCCTCCTGTTCCTGTGCAGCCGGTTCGAGGGACTGAGCAACATCCTCCTGTTCCAATGATATAGGCTCGAGGAGTTGAGTTTTCCTCCTCCTGTTCCAATGCAACAGGCTCGAGGGGCTGAATTGCTTCCTCCTGTTCTGATGCAACAGGCTCGACTGTCTGAATGGCATGCTCTTGTTATAACGTAGAAGGTTCAAGGGGCTAAACGGCCTCCTTCTTTTCCGATGCAACAGGCTCAATGAACTGAATGGCCTCCTCTTGTTCCTATGTAGCAGGTTCAATGGACTAAATGGCCTCCCCCTTTCCTTATGTAACAGGCTCAAGGAGCGGAATTACATCCTGTTCCTTTGAAACAGTCTCGAGGGGATGAATGACCTCCTCCTGTTCCTATGCAACAAGTTTGAGGGGCTAAATGGCCTCCTCCTGTTTCTATGTAACATGCTCAAGGGGCTGAATGACATCCTATTCCGATGCAACAGGCACGAGGGTCTGAATGGCCTCATCCTGTTCCAATGCAACAGGTTCAAGGAATTGAATGGCCTCCTCTTGTTCCTATGTTACAGGCTCAATGGGCTAAATGACCATCTCCTGTTCCTATGTGACATTATCCAGGGGCTGAATGCAATCCTCCTGTTCCTCTATAACAGTCTCGAGGGGCTAAATTGCCTCCATCTGTCCAATGTAACAGCCTCGAGGGGCTGAATGGCCTATTCTTTGTCCTATGTAACAGGCTCAAGGTGATAAATGGGCTACTCATGTTACTTTGCACCAGGCTTTAGGGGCCGAATGGCCTCCTCCATTTCCTATGCAACAGACTCGAGGGGCTGAATTGCCTCCTCCTGACAGACTCAAGGTGCTGAATGGTCTCTTCCAGTACTGATGCAACAGGCTCAAGAGGCTGAATGACATCCTCTTCCTATGTAGCAGGCTCAAGAGGCTAAATGGCCTCCTCCTTTTCCTATCTAATAGGCTCGATGGGCTGAATGGCCTGTTGCTATGCCTATGTAACAGGTTCAAGTGATAAATGGCTTCATCCTGTTCCTATGCAACAGGCTCGTGGGGCTGAATAGTCTCTTCCTGTGAACAGCCTCGAGGAGCTGAATGGCCTCTTCCAGTTCCTAAGCAACATGCTCTAGGGGCCGAATGGTCTCCTCCTGTTCCTGTGCAGCCGGCTCGAGGGACTGAGCAACGGCCTCCTGTTCCAATGATATAGGCTCGAGGAGTTGAATTGTCCTCCTTCTGTTCC
Source organism: Squalus acanthias (assembly GCA_030390025.1). Lineage (NCBI taxonomy): Eukaryota > Metazoa > Chordata > Chondrichthyes > Squaliformes > Squalidae > Squalus > Squalus acanthias. The sequence goes on along the minus strand of CM059442.1, from coordinate 52,679,780 downwards.
TATGCAACAGGCTTGAGAGGCTGAATGGCTTCCTCCTGTTCTGATACAACAGGCTCGACTGTCTGAATGGCATTCTCTTGTTATAATGTAGCAGGTTCAAGGGGCTAAACGGCCTCCTCGTTTTCCGATGCAACAGGCCCTATGATCTGACTGGCCTCCTCTTGTTCCTATGTAGCAGGTTCAAGCGGCTAAATGACCTCCTCCTGTTTCTATGCAACAGACTCGAGTGTCTGAATGACATCCTGTTCCTATGTAACAGGCACGATGGTCTGAATGGCCTCCTCTTGTTCCTTTGTAGCATGTTCAATGGACTAAATGGCCTCCTCCTTTCCTTATGTAACAGGCTCAAGGGGCGGAATGACATCCTGTTCCTTTGACACAGTCTCGAGGGGAGGAATGGCCTCCTCCTGTTCCTATGCAACAGTTTCAAGTGGCAAAATGGCCTCCTCCTGTTTCTATCTAACAGGCTCAAGGGGCGGAATGATATCCTATTCCTATGCAACAGGCAAGAGGGTCTGAATGGCTTCCTCCTGTTCCAATGCAACAGGTTCTAGGGGCTGAATGGCCTCCTCTTTACCTATGTAACAGGTTTGAGAGGCTGAATGGCCTCCTCCTGTTTCCTTTGAAACAGTCTCGAAAGGCTGAATGGCCTCCTCCTGTTCCTATGTAACAGGCTCAAGGGGCTGAATGGCTTCCTCCTGTTCCTCTGTAACAGACTCAAGGGGGCGGAATGGGCATTCTTCTGTTCGTATGTAACATTCTTAAGGTAGCTGAATGGTCCTATCCTGTTGGCCTACGTAACAGACTCAATGGGCGGAATGACATCCTGTTCCTATGCAACAGGCTCAAGGGGCTGAATGGACTCCATTGTTCCTTTGTAACAGTCTCGTGGGGCAGAATGGCCACCTGCTCTTCCTTTGTAGCAGGCTTGAGGCGCTGATTGTCCTCCACTTGTTCCTTTCTAACAGTCTACAGTGGTTAGATGGCCTCCTCCTGATCATATGTAACAGCCTCGTGGGGCTCAGTGGTCCTCCTTCTTTTCCTATGCAGCAGGCTCGAGGGGCTGAATGGCTTCAACCTGTTCCTATTTAACAGACTAGAGGCAGCTGAATGGCCTCCTCCTGTTTCTATGTAACGGGCTCGAGATGCTGAATGGACTCCTCCTGTTCCTATGTAACAGGTTCGAGATGCTAAATGGCATACTCCTGTTCCTCTGTAACAGAGTCAATGGGGCGGAATGGGCCTCCTCATGTTCGTATCTAACATTCTCAAGGGGGGCTTAATGGTCCTGCTCCCTTTCCTATGTAACAGAGTCAAGGGGCTGCATCGCCTTTTTCTACGCCTATGTAACAGGTTCAAGGTGATAAATGGCCTACTCCTGTTCCTATGCATAGAAGCATAGAAGATAGGAGCAGGTGTAGGCCATTCAGGCCCTCGAGCCTGCTCTGCCATTTAATGAGATCATGGCTGATTATCCAAATTCAGTACCCTGTCCCTGCTTTCTCCCCATATCCCTTGATCCCTTTAGCCTTAAGAAATATATCTATCTCCTTCTTGAATATATTTAATGAATTGGCCTCAACTGCCTTCTGTGGTAGAGAATTCCACAGGTTCACCACTCTCTGGGTGAAGAAATTCCTCCTCATCTCAGTCCTAAATGGCTTACCCCTTATCCTTAGATTTTGACCTCTGGTTCTGGACTCCCCCGCCATCGGGAACATCCTTCCTGCATCTAGTCTGTCTAGTCCTGTTAGAATTTTATAAGTTTCAATGAGATCCCCTCTCATTCTTCGAAACTCTAGCGAATATAAGCCTAATCGACCCAATCTCTCTTCATACGTCATTCCTGCCATCCCAGGTATCAGTCTGGTAAATCTTCGCTGCACTCCCTCCATGACAAGAACATCCTTCCTCAGATATGCGACCAAAACTGCACACAATACTCAAGGTGTGGTCTCACCAAGGCCTTGTACAAGTGCAGCAAGACATCCTTGCTCCTGTACTCGAATCCTCTCGCTATGAACGCCAACATACCATTTGCCTTCTTAACCGCCTGCTGCACCTGCATGCTTACCTTCAGCAACTGGTGCACAAGGACTCCCAGATCTCCTTGCACTTCCCCTTTTCCCAATCTATTGCCGTTCAGATAATAATCTGTCTTCCTGTTTCTGCCACCAAAGTGGATAACCTCGCATTTATCCACATTATACTGCATCTGCCATGCATCTGCCCAATCACCCAACCTGTCCAAATCATACTGGAGTTTCTCTGCATTCTCCTCACAGCACAAACGCCCACCCAGCTTTGTATCGTCTGCAAACTTAGAGATATTACATCTAGTTCCCTCGTCTAGATCATTAATATATATTGTGAATAGCTGGGGTCCTAGCACCGATCCCTGTGGTACCCCACTAGTCACTGCCTGCCACTCGGAAAAAGACCCGTTTATTCCAACTCTTTGTTTCCTGTCTGCCAATTAGTTCTCTATCCAAATCAGTACCTTAGCCCCAATCCAATGTGCTTTAACTTTGCATGCTAATCTCTTATGCGGGACCTTATCGAAAGCCTTCTGAAAGTCCAACTACACCACATCCACTGTTTCTCCCTTATCTATTCTACCAGTTACATCCTCAAAAGATTCCAGTAGATTAGTCAGGCATGATTACCCTTTTGTAAATCCATGTTTACTTTGTCCGATCCTGTCACTGTTTTCCTATGCAACAGGATCTAGGGGCTGAATGAACCTCCTCCTGTTTCTATCTACCAGCCTCGTGGGGCTGAATGGCCTCCTCCTGTGCCTATTTAACAGGCTCAAGTTGATAAATGTCCCAATCCTATTCCTATGCAACAGGCTCGAGGGGCTGAATTTTCTCCTCCTCTTCCGATGCAACAGGCTCTAGGGGCTGAATGGCCTCCTCCTCTTCCTATGCAGCCGGCTCGAGGGACTGAACAATGGCCTCCTGTTCCTATGTTACAGGCTCGAGGAGCTGAATTGACCTCCTGCTCTTCCTATGCAACTGGCTGGAGGGGTGAGTGGCCTCCTCCTGTTCCTATACAACAGCCGTGAAGGTCTGAATGGCCTCCTCTTGTTCCTATGTAGCAGGTTCAAGGGACTAAATGGCCTCCTCCTGTTCCTATGTAGCAGGTTCAAGGGACTAAATGGTCTCCTCCTGTTCCTAGGTAACAGGCTCGAGGAGGTAAATAGTTTCCTCCTGTCCCTATCTACCAGGTTCAAGGAGCTGAATGGCCACCTCCTGTTCCTTTGCAACAGGTTCAATGGGCTGAATGGCCTCCTCCTGTTCCTTTGAAACAGTCTCAAAGGGCTGAATGGGCATCCTCATGTTCCTATGCAAGAGGCCGAGGGGCTGAATGGCCTACTCCTGTTCCTATGTAACAGGCTCAATGGGCTAAATAACCACCTCCTGTTCCTATGTAACAGGCGCAAGTGGCTGAATGGCCTTGTCCTGTTCCTATGTAACAGGCTCGAAGGGCTGAATGGCCTCCTCCTGTTCCTAAGCAACAAGTTCATGGGCCGGAATGGCCTCCTCCAGTTCCTATGCAGCAGGCTCGAGTCGCTGATTGGCCTCCTCTTGTTCGTTTGTAACAGTCTCGAGAGGTGGATGGCCTACCTCTGTGTAACAGGCTCAGGGGGATAAATGGCGTACTCTTGTTCCTTTGTAACTTGGTCAAGGGAATGAGTGGCCTACACGTTTTCCTGTATAACAGGCTCGAGGGAGCTGAATGGTCTCCTCTTGTTCCTATGTAACAGGCTCGAGGTTTTGAATGCTGTCCTCCTGTTCATACATATCAGCCTCGTGGGGCTGAATGGGCCTCCTCTTGCTCCTGTGCAACAGCCTTGAGGGGCTGAATTGCCTGCTCCTGTTCCTATATAACAGGCTAGATGCGACAATTTAGGAACATAAGAACATAAGACATAGGAGCAGGAGTAGGCCATTTGGCCCTTTGAGCCTGCTCCGCCATTCAATAATATTAAGGCTGATCTTCTACCTCATCTCCACTTTCCTGCACTATCCCCAAATCCCTTGTTTCCCTTAATAGTCAAAGATCTATTGTTCTCTGTCTTGAATATTTATTAAAAAAAACAAACCCAAAAAAACGTGCAGACAGCAGGATTTGACACGTTGGACCCCCTGTGACACATCTCATTGTCTTGGCTGTGCTCTGGTGTGTCTTTGATGTAAGGACACCTTCCCTGAAAGATTGTATCTCTGCAGTTTCTGTGTTTATATACTGTGAAATATTGTAGATTCACTCATTGTACCTTTACCTGAGGAAGGGGCGACAGCTCCGAAAGCTTGTAATTTTAAATAAATCTGTTGGACTATAACCTGATGTTGTGCGACTTCTCATTTTTGTCCACCCCAGTCCAACGCCGGCATCTCCGCATCTTGAATATCCTTAAGGACTGAGCCTCCACAGCCCTCTGGGGTAGAGAATTCCAAAGATTCACCTCCCACTGAGTGAAGAAATTTCTCCTCATCTCAGTCCTAAATGGCTGACCCCTTATTCTGAGACTGTGACCCCTGGTTCCAGACGCCCCAGCCAGGGGAAACATCCTCCCTGCATCTACCCTGTCAAGCCCTGTAAGAATTGTGTATGCTTCAATGAGATCACCTCTCATTCTTCTAAAATCCAGAGAATATAGGCCTAATCTACTCAATCTCTCCTCATAGGACAATCCCCCCACCCAAGAAACCAGTCTGGTGAACCTTCGTTGCACTCCCTCTATGGCAAATATATCCTTCCTGAGGTAAGGAGACCAAAACTGTACACAGTTCTCCAGGTGTGGTCTCGCCAGGGCCCTATGTAGTTGAAGTAAGACGTTTTTACTCTGATACTCATATCCTCTTGTAATAAAGGCCAACATACCATTTGCTTTCCTAATTGCTTGCTGTACCTGCATGTTAAATTTCAGTGATTCTTGTACAAGAACACCCAGCTCCCTCTGAACACCAACATTTCCCAATCTCTCACCATTTAAAAAATATTCTGCTTTTCTACTTTTCCTACGAAAGTGTATAACTTCAAATTTGTCCACATTATATTCCATTTGCCATGTTCTTGCCCACATACTTAGCCCGTCTATGTACCCTTGAAGCCTCCTTGCATTCTCCTTACAACTTACATTCCCACCCAGCTTTGTATCATTAGCAAATTTGGATATATTACATTTGGTCCCCTCATTTAAATCATTGATGTAGATTGTGAATAGCTGAGGCCCAAGCACTGATCCTTGCGGTACCCCACTAGTTACAGACTGCCAACCCGAAAATGATCCGTTTATTCCTACTCTCTGTTTTCTGTCCGTTAACCAATCCTCAATCCAGACTAGTATATTTCCTCCAATCCCATGAGCCCTAATTTTATAATAACCTCTTGTGTGGCACCTAATCGAATGCTTTCTGAAAATCCAAATAAACCACATCCACTGGTTTCCCCTTATCTATTCTGTTAGTAACAACCTTAAAAAACTCGAACAGATTTGTCAAACACGATTTCCCTTTCATAAATCCATGTTGACTCTGCTCAATCCTATTATTATTTTCTAAGTGCCCTGTTACCACGTCCTTAATAATAGATTCTAGCATTTTCCCAACTACTGATGTCAGGCTAACTGGTCTTTAGTTCCCGGTTTTCTCTCTCCCTCCTTTGTTAAATAGTGGGGTTACATTTGCCACCTTCCAATCCATGGGAACCGTTCCAGAATCTATGGAATTTTGGAAAATGACAATCAATGCATCCACTATCTCTATAGCCACCTCTTTCAAAACCCCAGGATGTGGACCATCAGGTTCAGGAGATTTACCGGCTTTCAGTCCCATTAATTTCTCCAGTACTATTTTTTTACTAATACTAATTTCTTTCAGTTCCTCATTCTTGATAGATCGTTGGCCTCCCACTGCCTCTATGTAATGGGATCGAGGGGCTGAATGGACCTACTCCTGTTCTTATGAAGCAGGTTCGAGATGCTTAATGGGCCAACTCCTGATTCTATACAACTGGCATTCAAGGCATAACGGCCTCCTCCTGTTCCTATATAACAGTCTCAGGGGCTGAATCGTCTCCTCCTGTTCCTCTGTGACAGTCTCGTGGGGCTGAATTGCCTTCTCTTGTTCCAATGTAACCGCCTCACGGGGCTGAATGGCCACCTCTTGTGCCTATGTAACAGGCTCGAGTGGCTGAATGGGCCTCCTCCTGTTCCAATGCAACAGGCTTGAGGGTCTGAAAGACCTCTTCCTGTTCTTTTTTAACAGTCTCGAGGGGCTGAATGGGCCTCCTGCTCTTCCTATGCAATAGGCCCAATGGGCTGAACGGCCTACTCCTGTTCCTATGTAACAGACTCGATGGACTAAATGGCCACCTACTGTTCCTATGTAACTGACTCGAGGGGCTGAATTGCCTCCTGCTTTTACTCTGTAACAGTCTCGAGGGGTGAATTGCCTCCTGCTGTTGCTATGCAGCAGGCTCGTTCAGCTGAACGGCCTCCTCCTGTTCCTTTGTAACAGTCTCGAATGGCCTCCTCCTTGTCCTATGTAACAGGCTCAATGGGATAAATGGCCTATTCCTGTTCCTATGCAACAGGCTCTAGGGGCTTAATAGCCTCCTCCTGTTCCTATGCAACAGGCTCTAGGGGCTTAATGGCCTACTCCTGTTCCTGTGTAACATCATCAAGGGGCTGAATGGCCTCCTCTTGGTCCTATGTAATGGGCTCGAGGGGCTGAATGGGCCTACTCCTGATCCTTTGTAAAAGGCTCGAGGGGGCTGAATGGCCTCCTCCTGTTTCTGTGTAACCAGCTCGAGAAGGTGAATGGCCTCCTCCTGTTCCTATGTAACAGTTTCAAGGGGCTGAATCATAGAATCATAGAATGGTTAAAGCACGAAAGAAGGACATTCAGCCCGTTGAGCCCGTGTCGGCTCTCTGCAAGAGCACTTCAGCTAGTCCCACTCTCCCGCCCTTTCCCCGTAGCCCTGCAAATGTTTTTCCTTCAGCTAGTTATCCAACACCCTTTTGAAAGAAGTGATTGAGTCTGACTCCACCACCCTTTCAGGCATTGCATTCCAGATCCTAATCAATCGCTGAGTAAAATTGTTTTTCCTCATGTCGCCTTTGGTTCTTCTGCCAATCACCTTAAATCTGTGTCCTCTGGTTCTCGACCTTTCAACCAATGGGAACAGTTTCTCTCTATCAACTCTGTCCAGACCCCTCATGATTTTGGATACCTCTATCAAATCCACTCTCAACCTTTTCTGCTCTAAGGAGAACAAATCCAGCTTCTCCAGCCTATCCACGTAACTGAAGTCCCTCATCCCTGGAATCATTCTCGTAAATCTTTTGTGCACCCTCTCTAAGGCCTTCACATCCTTCCTAAAGTGCGGTGCCCAGAATTGAACACAATACTCCAGCTGAGGCCTAACCAGTGTTTTATGCAGGTTCATCATAATTTCCACACTTTTGTACTCTATACCTCTATTCATGAACCCCAGGATCCCATAAGCTTTTTTAACTGCTTTCTCAACCTGTCCTGCCACCTTCAACGATTTGTGCACATATACCCCTAGCTCTCTCTGTTCATGCACCCACTTTAGGATTGTACCCTTTAGTTTATATTTCCTCTCTTCATTCTTTCTACCAAAATGTGTCACTTCACACTTTACTGCATCAAATTTCATCTGCCACGTGTCTGCCCATTCCACCAGCCTCTCAATGTCCTCTTGAAGTCGATCACTATCCTCCTCACTGTTCACTATACTTCCAAGTTTTGTGTCATCTGCGAATTTTGAAATTGTGCCCTTTACACCCATATCCAAGTCAATAATATATATCAAGAAAAGCAGTGGTCCTGGAACTGACCCCTGGGGAACATCACTGCATAGCTTCATCCAGTCCGTAAAACAACCGTTCACCACTACTCTCTGTTTCCTGTCACTTAGCCAATTCAGTATCCATGCTGCCACTGTCCCTTTTATTGCATGGGCTTCAACTTTGCTGGCAAGCCTATTATGTGGCACATTGTTGAACGCCTTTTGGAAATTCATGTACATCACCTCAACCGCCTTGCCCTCAACAACCCTCCATTACCTGATCAAAAAACTCGATCAAGTTGGTTAAACACGATTTGCCTTTAACAAATCTGTCCTGGCTTTCCTTAATTAATTCACAATTGTCGAAGTGACTGTTAATTTTGACCCTGATTATTGTTTCTAAAAGCTTCCCCACTAGCGAGGTTAAACTGACTGGCCTGTAGTTGCTGGGTTTATCTTTACACCCTTTTTTGAACAAGGGTGTAACATTTGCAATTCTCCAGTCCTCTGGCACCACCCCCATTTCTAAGGAGGATTGGAAGATTATGGCCAGTACCTCCGTGATTTCTTCCTTCACTTCCCTCAGCATCCTAGGATGCATCCCATCTGGTCCTGGTGACTTGTCTCCTTTAAGTTCTGCAGAAACTGATAGCCAAGATCCGCACCCATGAGGACGGCCTCAACCGGGATCTTGGGTTCATGTCACGCTACATGTAGCCCCACCTGACGTAGAGTCATCCAGACTCGAGTTGTCGTTGGCTTGTTCTCTCTACAGAGATGCAGCCGGACCTGCTGTGATTTCCAGCAAAAAAAGTTTTTTGTTTTCCATACAGACCCCAGCATCTGCCACATTTGACCCCTTGTGACCCCACCTCATTGTCTTTGATGTAATGTTTTCCTGACTGACCTGTTTGGACACCATCCGCACCTGTGATTGCCGTGATTATCTCTCTGCCGAGGTGTGATAAAGGGCAGTTAGAAAGATTAACTGTAATCATCTGGCAGTGTTCTCTGACTATATATGCTGTGCCTATATGCATCTCTTCACTTCACCTGATGAAGGAGCAGCGCTCCGAAAGCTTGTGATTTCAAATAAAGCTGTTGGACTATAACCTGGTGTTGTGCGACTTCTTATATTAGGATAGTTGAAGTCCCCCATTATCACTACTCTATAGTTCTTGCACCTTTCTGTAATTTTTCTGCAATTTTGCGCCTTCATATTTTTCGTACTAGTTGTTGGCCTATAGAATACACCCAGTAGTGTAATGGCACCTCCATTATTTCTTAACTCTAGCCATATAGAGTCTGTCCTTGCCCCCTCCAGGACATCCTCTCTCTCCAGCACTGTAACATTCTCCTTAACCAATACTGCCACACCACCTCCTAGCTTTCTATCCCTATCTTTCCTGAACACCTTATATCCAGGAATATTTAAAACCCAATCCTGCCCTTTTTTGAACCAGGTCTCCGTTATTGGCACGACATCAAACTCCCATGTGGCTATTTGTTCCTGCAGCTCGCCAACCGTGTTTACTATGCTTCGTGCGTTCACATACATACACTGTGAACCTAACTTAGACCATCCTGTGTTCTCTCTTAGTCTGACCCCACTTAATACCTTACTATTTCTTACTTTAGTGCTATCAATCCTTTGTGCCCTTTGTTTCTCCTTTCTAATGCGACACCCTGGTGCCCATCCCCCTGCCAACTTAGTTTAAACCCTCCCCAACAGCACCAGCAAATCTCCCCACGAGGATATTGGTACCGGCTCTGTTGAGGTGCAAATAGTCCGGCCTGTACAGGTCCCACCTCTCCCAGGACCAGCCCCAATGCCCCAGCAACCTGAAGCCCTCCCTCCTGCACCATCTCTCCAGCCACGCGTACATCTGCTCTGTCCTCCTATTTCTATACTCACTCGGTGTGACACCGGGAGTAATCCAGAGATTACTACCTATGAGGTCCTGCTTTTTAATCTCTTTCCTAGCTCCCTGAAATCTGCCTGCAACACCTCATCCCTCTTTCTACCTATGTCGTTGATACCGATATGGACCACGACTTCTGGCTGTTCACCCTCCCTGCTCAGAATGTTCTGCAGTTGCTCGGTGACATCCTTAACCCTGGCACCAGGGAGGCAACATACCATCCTGGAGTCACGTCTGCGACCGCAGAAACGCCTGTCTGCTCCCCTAACTATCGAATCCCCTACCACTATTGCTTTCCCTATCTTCGTTCTCCCTCCCTGTACAGCTGAGCCACCCGTGGTGCCGTAGACTTGGCTCTGGCTGTACTCCCCAGAGGAACCGTCGCACTCACCAGTACTCAGAACAGAATACTGGTTGGAGAGCGAGATGCACTCCTGCACTACCTGCCCAGACCTCCACTCTCCACTTCTGTCTGGCGCTCACCCATTCCCTCTCTGACTGCACACTCCTTAGCTGCGGGGTGACCACCTCCTGAAACGTGCTGTCCATGGAGCTTTCAGCCACGCGGCTACACCGCAGTGACGCCAGCTGCTGTTGAAGCTCTTAAACTCGGAGCTCGAGCTCCTCCAGCTGACGACACCTCCTGCACACGTGCTAGTCAAGGAAAAAAGGAAGCATCCTGGAGTTCCCACATGTCACAGGATGTGCATTCCACGGGACCAAGCTGCCCTGCCATGCCTTAATTTATTCGACTATTAACTAACTTTTCAGAAGCTTAAGACTAAGATGCATCTATTTCAAGTTATTAATATAATATAATATTAACAGTCACTAATTTAATATCGTATTAACACATACTAATTTAATATAGTATTAACAGATACTACTTTAATGTAGTATTAGCAGTTACTAATCTCCAAGCTGCTGCTTTATCCCTAACCCGCTATTTAACCGCGGCCCCTAACTTGGAGAAAAACATACCATGTGACCTTTTTGAACCAATCAGTTCCCAGCTTCCTGTGACGTCACTCCCGGTGTCGCTCAGCTCCCTTTCTGCTGCTGCCGCTGCCTCCTCTGCCTCCGCTGGCGCTGCTCCCGCTCAGGTCCTCACTCTGTCCTGGGCTTTCTCCACCTCTCCCTTTATGCTGCTGCCGCTGCCTCCCCCGCTCAGGTTCGCGCTCGGTCTCCTCTTGTTCCCATGTAACAGCCTCGCGGGGCAGAATGGCCTGTTCCTGTTCATATGTACCAGGCTTAAGGGGATAAACGGCCTACTCCTGTTCCTATGCAACAGCATCAAGGGGCAGAATGGTCCTCCTCCTGTTCGATGCAACAGGCTCAAGGGGCTGACTGGCCTCCTCCTGTAACTATATAGCAGTCTCGAAGGGCTGAAAAGCCTCCTCCTGTTCCTATGTAGCAGGCTCAAGGGGCTAAATGGCATCCTTCAGTAACTATGTAACAAGCTTGTGGGGCTGAATGGGCCAGCTCCTATTCCGATGCAACAGGCTCGAGGGGCTGAATGGCCTTCTCCTGTTCTTTTCTAACAGGCTCGAGGGGCTGAATCAACTTCCTCCTGTTCCTATGCAACAGTCCTGAGTGGCTGAATGGCCACCTCCTGTTCCTATGCATCAGGCGCAAAGGGCTGAATTGCCTCCTCGTGTTCCTATGTAACAGGCTCGAGGGGCAGAATGGCCTACTCCTGTTTCTATGTAACAGCTCAATGAGCTAAATGGCCTCCTCCTGTTTCTACATAACAGGTTTGAGGGGCTGAAAATGCCTTATCCTGTTCATATACAACAGGCTCGAGGGGCTGAATGGCCTAATCATGTTCCTATGCAACAGGCACAAAGGCCTGAATGGCCTGCTCCTGTGCCTACGTAACAGGCTCGATGGGCTGAATTGCCTCATCCTGTTCCCGTGTAACAGCCTCGAGGGGCTGAATGGCCTTTCTTGTTCCTATGTAACAGGCTCTAGGGGCTGAATGGGCCTCCTTCAGTTCCTATGCTACAGGTTCAAGGGTCTGACTTGCCTCATCTTATTCCTCTGTAGCAGGGTCAAGGGGCTGAATGGCCTCCTCCTGTTTCTAGGTAACGGGCTTGAGGGGCTGAAAGGGCCTCCTCGTGTTCGTATGCAAGAGGCTCAAGGGGCTGAAAGGCCTCCTCCTGTTTCTATGTAGCGGCTCGAGGGGCTAAATGGCCTCCTTCTGCTGCTATGTAACAGGCTCGAGTGGCTGAATGGCCTCCTCCTGTTCCTATGTAGCAGGCTTGAGCTTCTGAATGACTTCCTCCTGATCCTGTGCAACAGGCTAAAGTGGATGGAATGTGACTCCTCGTATTCGTATGTAACATCCTCGAGTGAGCTGAATGGTCCTACTCCTGTTCCTATGTAACAGGCTCCAGGAGCTAAATGGCTTCCTCTTGGTCCTTTGAAAAAGTCTTGAGGGGCTGAATGGGCCTTCTCCTGTTCCTATGTAAAATCCTCAAGTGGGCTGTATGGGCTCCACCTGTTTCTAATTAACTGGCTCAAGGGGCTGACTGGCCCTACTCCTGATCCTATGCAACCAGCTCGAGTGACTGAACATCTGCCTCCTGTTCCTGTGTAACAGTCTCGAGGGCTGAATGGGCCTCCACATGTTCCTATGCAACAGGCTCGAGGGGCTGAATGGGCTCCTCATGTAACTATATAGCAGGCTCAAGGGGCTAAATGGCATCCTTCAGTTACTATGTAACAGGCTTGTGGGGCTGAATGAGCCACCTCATATTCCGATGCAACAGGTTTGAGTGGCTGAATGGCCTCCTCCTGTTCTATTCCAACAGGCCCGAGGGGCAGAATCAGCTTCCTCCTGTTCCTATGCAATAGGCCTGAGGGGCTGAATGGGCCTCCTCCTGTTCATATATAACAGGCTCAAGGGGCTAAATGGCCTCCTCCTGTTCATATACAACAGGCTCGAGGGGCTGAATGGCCTATTCCTGTGCCTACGTAACAGGCTCGATGGGCTGAATTGCCTCGTGCTCTTGCCGTGTAACAGCCTCGAGGGGCTAAATGGCCTTTCTTGTTCCTATGTAACAGGCTCGATGTGCTGGATATCCTCCTCTTGTGCCTATGTAACAGGCTGTAGGGGCTGAATGGGCCTCCTTCAGTTCCTATGCTACAGGTTCGAGGGTCTGACTGTCCTCATATTATTCCTCTGTAGTAGGTTCAAGGGGCTAAATGGCCTCCTTCCGTTCCTATGCAACAGGCTGTAGGGGCTGAATGGCCTCCTCCTGTTCCTATGCAACACGCCCAAGGGGCTGAATGGCCTACTCCTGTTCCTATGTAACAGGCTCGATGAAATAAATGGTCACCTTCTGTTCCTATGCAACAGGCTCGAGTGGCTAAATGGCCTCCTCCTGTTCCTATGTAGCAGGCTGAAGGGGCTGAATGGCCTCCTCCTCTTCCTGTGTAACAGGCTCATGGGGCTGAATAGCCTCCTCTTGTTCCTATGTAACAGACTTAAGGGGCTGAAAGGGCCTCCTCGTGTTCGTATGCTTGAGGCTCAAGAGGCTAAATGGCCTACTCCTGTTTCTATGTAACGGCTTGATGGGATAAATGAGCACCTCCTGTTTCCACGTAACAGTTTCGAGGGGCTGAATGGCCTCCTTCTGTTGCTGTGTAACAGGCGCGAGTGGCTGAATGGCCTCGTCCTGTTCCTACGTAGCTGGCTCGAGCGGCTGAATGTTGTGGCTCCTGTTCCAATGCAACAGGCTCGAGGTTCTGAATGGCCTCCTGCTGATCTTATGTAACAGGCATAAGTGGACGTAATGGGACTCCTCGTGTTCGAATGTAACATCCTCGAGTGAGCTGAATGGCCTCCTCCTGTTGCTATGTAACAGGATTCAGGGGCGGAATGGACCTCCTTCTGTTCCGATGCATCAGGCTCGAGGGGCTGAATGGACTCCTCTTGTTCCCAAGTAACAGCCTCACGCGGCAGAAAGGCCTGTTTCTGTTCATATGTACCAGGTTCAAGAGGATAAATGGCCTCCTCCTGTTCCTATGTAACTGGCTCAAGAAGGGTTTATGGCATCCTGCTTTTTCGATGTAACGGGCTCGAGGGACTGAATGGGCCACTTCCTGTTCCTAACAACAGGCTCGAGGGGCTGAATCAGCCTATTCCTGTTCCTATACAGCTGGCTCGAGAGGCTTAATGGCCTCCTCCTGTTCCTATGTAACAGGCTTGAGGGGCTGAACCGGCCACCTCTTATTCTGATGCAACAGGCGCGAGGGGCTGAATGGCCTCCTCCTGTTCTTTTCTAACAGGCTCGAGGGGCTGAATCAGCTTTCACCTGTTCCTATGCAACAGGCCTGAGGGGCTGAATGGACCTCCTCCTGTTCCTGTGTAACAGGCTTGAGGGGCTGAATGGACCTCCTTCTGTTCTTATGCATCAGGCTCGAGGGGCTGATTGGCCTCCTCTTTTTCACATGTAACAGCCTCGTGGGGCAGAAAGGCCTGTTTCTGTTCATATGTACCAGGTTCAAGGGGATAAATGGCCTACTCCTGTTCCTATGCAACAGGCTCGAGATGCTTATTGGGTCTACTCCTGTTCCTATACAACTGGCTCTAGAGGCTAAATGGCCTCCTCCTGTTCCTATGCAACAGGCTAGAGGGGCTGAATGGAATCTTCATGTCCCTATGCAGCAGGCTCGAGGGGCTGAATGGCCTCCTCCTATTCTTTTCTAACAGGCTCGAGGAGCAGAATCAGCTTCCTCCTGTTCCTATGCAACAGGACCGAGGGGCGGAATAGCCTCCTCCTGTTCCTGTGTAACAACCTCTTGGGGCTGAATGGCCACCTCCTGTTCCTGTGTAACAGCCTACTGGGGCTGAATGGCCCTCCTTCTGTTCGTATACAACAGGCTCGAGGGGTTGAATAGCCGATTCATGTTCCTATGCAACAGGCGCAAGGTGCTGAATTGCCTCCACGTGTTCCTATGTAACAGGCTCGAGGGGCAAAATGGCCTCCTCCTGTTTCTATGTAACAGCTCAATGATCTAAATGGCCTCCTCCTGTTTCTACATAACAGGTTTGAGGGGCTGAAAGTGCCTGCTCCTGTTCATATAGAACAGGCTCGAGGGGCTGAATGGCCGAATCATGTTCCTATGCAACAGGCCCGAGGGGTTGGATGGACTTTCTTGTTCCTGTGTAACTGGCTCGATGTGCTGGATACCCTCCTCTTGTGCCTATGTAACAGGCTCTACGGGCTGAATGGGGCTCCTTCAGTTCCTATGCTGCAGGTTCGAGGGTCTGACTGGCCTCATCTTATTCCTCTGTAACAGGCTCAAGGGGCTAAATGGCCTCCTCCTGGTCCTATGTAACAGGCTCAAGGGGCTGAATGGCCTCCTCCTGTTTCTATGTAACAGACTTAAGGGGCTGAAAGGGCCTCCTCGTGTTCGTATGTAAGAGGCTCAAGTGGCGAAATGACCTACTCCTGTTTCTATGTAACGGCTCGATGGTCTAAATGGGCACCTCCTGTTCCTATGTAGCTGGCTCGAGCGGCTGAATGTTGCAGCTCCTGTTCCAATGCAACAGGCTCGAGGTTCTGAATAGCCTCCTCCTGATCCAATGTAACAGGCTCAAGTGGACGGAATGGGACTCCTCGTGTTCGTATGTAACATCCTCGAGTGAGCTGAATGGTCCGACTCCTGTTCCGAGGTAACAGGCTGAAGGGGCAGAATGGCCTCCTCCTGTTTCTATGTAACAGGCTTGAGGTGCTGAATGGAGCTCCTTCTGTTCCTATCTAACTGGCTCAAGGGGGGTTTATGGCATCCTAATTTTTCGATGTAACCGGCTCGAGGGACTGAATAGCCTCTTCCTGCTCCTAAGTGCAGGCTCAAGGGGCTAATTGACATCCTCCTGTTCCGATGTAACAGGCTTGAGGGGCTGAATGGGCCACCTCTTATTTCGAAGCAACAGGCTCGAGGGGCTTAATGGCCTCCTCATGTTCTTTTCTAACAGGCTCGAGGGGCTGAATCAGCTTCCACCTGTTCCTATGCAACAGACATGAGGGGCCAAATGGTCTCCTCCCGTTCCTGTGTAACAGGTTCGAGGGGTTGAATGGCCTACTACTGTTCCTATGTAACAGTCTTGAGGGGCTGAAAGGTCCTCCTCGTGTCCGTATGCAAGAGGCTCAAAGGGCTGAAAGGCCTCCTCCTGTTTCTATGTAATGGCTCGAGGGGAGAAATGGCTTCCTTCTGTTGCTATGCAACAGGCTCGAGTGGCTGAATGGCCTCCTCCTGTTCCTATGTAGCAGTCTCAAGGGGCTAAATGGCATCCTTCAGTTACTATGTAACAGGCTTGTGGGGCTGAATGAGCCACCTCATATTCCGATGCAACAGGTTTGAGTGGCTGAATGGCCTCCTCCTCTTCTTTTCTAACAGGCCCAAGGGGCAGAATCAGCTTCCTCCTGTTCCTATGCAATAGGCCTGAGGGGCTGAATGGGCCTCCTCCTGTTCCTATGTAGCAGGCTCAAGGGGCTAAATGGCCTTCTCCTGTTCATAGATAACAGGCTCAGGAGGCTAAATGGCCTCCTCCTGTACATATAGAACAGGCTCGAGGGGCTGAATGGCCTACTCCTGTGCCGACGCAACAGGCTCGATGGGCTGAATTGCCTCGTCCTCTCTCCATGTAACAGCCTCGAGGGGCTGAATGGCCTTTCTTGTTCCGATGTAACAGGCTCGATGTGCTGGATATCCTCCTCTTGTGCCTATGTAACAGGCTCTAGGGGCTGAATGGGCCTCCTTCAGTTCCTATGCTACAGGTTCGAGGGTCTGTCTGGCTTCATCTTATTCCTCTGTAGCAGTTTCAAGGGGCTAAATGGCATCATCCTATTCCTATGTAACAGGCTCAAGGGGCTGAATGGCTTTCTGTTCCGATGCAACAGGCTTGAGGGGCTGAATGGCCTTCTCTTATTCCTATGTAACAGGCTTGAAGGGCTGAATGGTCTCCTCCTGTTCGTATGTAACAGCCTCATGGGGCTAAATGACCTCCTCCTGTTCCTCTGCAACAGGCTAGATTCGGCTGAATGGCCTCCTCATGTTCCTATGTAACGAGTTCAAGGGGCTGAATGGACCTTCAACTGTTCCTGAGCAATAGGTTCGAGATGCTTAATGGGCCAACTCCTGTTTCTATACAACTGACTTTAGAGGATTAATGGCCTCCTCCTGTTACTATGTAATAGGCCCAAACAGCTTAATGGCCTCCTCTTGTTCCCTTGTAGCAGCCTCGCATGACTGAATGGCCTGTTCCTGTTCCTGTGCAAAAGGCTTGATCTGCTGATTGGGCCTACTCCTGATCCTATGCAATCGGGTCCAGTGACTGAACAATCGCCACCTGTTTCTAGGTTATAGGCTCGAGGAGCTGAATAGTCATCCTCCTGTTCCTCTGCAACAGTTTCAAGGGTCTGAATGGCCTCCTCTTGATACTATGTAACAGCATCGAGGGTGAATGGCCTCCTCCTGTTCCTATGCAACAGGCTCTAGGGGCTGAATGGCCTCCTGCTTTTCCTATGTAACAGGCTGGAGGGGCTGAATGGCCACCTCCTTTTCCTTTGTAATAGTCTCCAGAGCTGGAATGGCCTCATCCTGTTCCAATGCAACATGCCCAAGGGGCTGAATGGCCTACTCCTGTTCCTATGCAACAGGCTCGAGGGGCTAAATTGCTTCCTCCTGTTCCTATTTAACTGGCGCAAGGGGGCTGTATGGCATCCTCCTTTTTCGATGTAACGGGCTCGAAGGACTGAATGTCCCAACTCCTGTTCCTACCAACAGGCTCGAGGGGCTGAATCAGCCTTCTCCTGTTCCTATGCTACAGCCTCAAGATGCTTATTGGGTCTACTCCTGTTCCTATATAACTGGCACGAGAGGCTTAATGGCCTCCTCTTTGTTCCTATGCAACATGCTCGAGGGGCTTATTAGACTCCACCTGTTTCTATTTAACTGGCTTGAGTGGCTGAATGTGCCTCCTCCTGTTACTACACAAAAGTCTCGAGGGGCTGAATGGCCGCCTCCTGTTCCTATGCAACAGACTCGAGGGGCTGAATGGCCTAATCATGTTCCTATGCAATAGTTTCAAGGGGCTGAATGGCCTCCTGCTTTTCCTATGTAACAGACTTGAGGGGCTGAGTGGCCTCCTCTTATTCCTTGTGATAGTCTCGAGGCTCTGAATGGCCTACTCCTGTTCCTATGTAACAGGCTCGATGAACTAAATGTTCACCTCCTGTTCCTATGCATCAGGCTCGAGGGGCTAAATGGCCTTCTCCTGTTGCTATGTAAACGGCTCAAGGGGGCTGTATGGCATCCTCCTTTTTCGATGTAACGGGCTCGAGGGACTGAATGGGCCAACTCCTGTTCCTACCAACAGGCTCGAGGCGCTGAATCAGCCTACTCCTGTTCCTATGTTACTCCATCGAGAAGCTTATTGGGCCTACTCCCGTTACTGTACAACTGGCTCGAGAGGGCTGAATATTCTCCTCCTGTTCCTAAGTAGCAGGCTCAAGGGGCTAATTGGCATCCTTCAGTTCCTATGTAACAGGCTTGAGGGACTGAATGGGCCTCCTCCTGTGCGTATGCAAGAGGCTCAAGGGGCTGAATGTGCCTCCTCCTGCTACTACACAACAGGATCGAGGGGCTGAATGGCCTCCTCTTGGTCCTATGTAACAGGCTCGATCGGCTGAATGGGCCTACTCCTGAGCCTATGCAACCGGCTCCACTGAACAATCGCCACCTGTATCTAAGTTATAGGCTCGAGGAGCTGAATGGGCCTCCTCCTGTTCCTATGCAACAGTTTCAAGGGGCTGAATGACCTCCTTCTGTTTCTATGTAACCGGCTCGATGAACTAAATGGTCACCTCCTGTTCCTATGTAACTGGCTCAAGGGGGCTGTATGGCATCCTCCTATTTCGATGTAACGGGCTCAAGGGATAATTGGCCTATTACTATTCCTATGCAACAGGCTCTAGGGGCTTAATGGCCTCCTCCTGTTCCTGTGTAACCGGCTCGAGGGGCAGAATTGCTTCCTCTTTGTCCTATGTAACAGGCTCGAGGGCTGAATGGGCCTACTCCTGTTCCTATGCTACAAGCTTGAGATGCTTATTGGGCCTACTCCTGTTCCTATACAACTGGCTCGAGGGGCTGAATCAGCCTACTCCTGTTCCTACCAACAGGATCGAGAGGCTTATTGGGCCTACTCCTGTTCCTATACAACTGCTCAAGAGGCTAATTGGCATCCTTCAGTTCCTATGCTACAGGCTTGAGGGGCTGAATGGCCTCCTCCTGTTCCTGTGTAACAGTCTCGAGGGGCTGAATGGCCTTTCTTGTTCCTATGTAACAAGCTCGATGAGCTGGTGACCCTCCTCTTATGCCTATGTAACTGGCTCCAGGGGTTGAATGGGCCTCCTCATGTTCGTATGCTACAGGCTCGAGGATCTGACTAGCCTCATCTTATTCCTCTGTAGCAGGTTCAAGGGGCTAAATGACCTCCTCCTGATCCTATGTAACAGCCTCAAGTGGCTGAAAGGCCTCCTCCTATTCCTATGTAACAGGCGCGAGGGGCTGAATGGCCTACTGCTGTTCTTCTCTAACAGGCTTGAGGGGCTGAATGGGCCTCCTCGTGTTCATATGCAAGAGGCGTAAGGGGCTGAATGGCCTACTCCTGTTTCTATGTAATGGCTCGATGGGCTAAATGGCCACCTCTTATTTCTACATAACAGGCTCGAGGGGCGAATGGCCTCCTCCTGTTCCTATGTAACAGGCCCGAGGTTCTGAATGGCCTCCTCCTGTTCCTATGTAACAGGCCCGAGGTTCTGAATGTCTTTCTCCTGATCCTATGTAATTGGCTCAAGTGGACGGAATGGGACTCCTTGGGCTGGATTTTCAATGACCCGTGGAGTCGGGTTTGGAGGCGTGTGGGGGGTTAAAGTTGCAGATTCGGGGGTCCCGACTCCATTCCGCCTCCACGCAATTTTGACAAAATCGGTCGCGGGGTTCCCGACTCCGTCCCGCCTCCAAGAGGCGGGAGAGGCCATTAAAGCCCTTAACAAGCCCCAAATTGGCTCAGTAATGCCATTTTGAAACGTTTTAGCTAGTTTAACCCTTTCCCGACGTGAAGTACGCCTGATGTGAAACACGCCAGTGAAACCTGGCGGGAGCACAAGTGGATAGCTGACTATCAGCTGCAGGTCCACTATTACAACGGAGATGTGATGAAGGTAGTAGCAGTATTAGGTCTGAAAGTCGCCTCTGATGCTGCTGCATTGAATGTCTTCAGAGACTGCCTGGGAGGACTTGGTTGCAAAAAAAATTCTCTCTCTCTCTCTCTCTCTGAGATGTTGCTCATTTTGCATCCAGGTCCTCTCACAGCAAAGGCCAGGCAATCTCTGAGACCAGGCAGTCTCTGACCTGCAATGATGACATCATCAGAGGCGACTTTCAGACTGAAACCACTAATTGGTTCATGGGTTCCCACATGCTGGAACTCAATTGCCCAATTAAGTGAAAATTGCATCAATCTCCCACATCCAATTGCAGGCGGGTGGATAACACGAAATGCGGATGACACGACCCCAACCTGCCCCAGTATCAAAATCCAGCCCCTTGTGTTCGTATGTAACATCCTCGAGGGGGATGAATGGTCCGACTCCTTTTCCTATGTAACAGGCTTGAGGGGCTGAATAGACCTCTTTCTGTTCTTATGCATCAGGCTCGAGGGGCTGAATGGCCTCCTCTTGGTCCCATGCAACAGCCTCGTGGGGCAGAAAGGCCTGTTTCTGTTCATATGTACAAGGTTCAAGGGGATAAATGGCCTCCTCCTGTTCCTATGTAACAGGCTCGATGTGCTAGATACCCTCCTTTTGTGCCTATGTAACAGGCTCTAGGGGTTGAATTGGCCTCCTTCAGTTCCTATGCTACAGGTTTGAGGGTCTGACTGGCCTCATCTTATTCCTCTGTAGCAGGTTCAAGGGGCTGAATGGCCTCCTCTCATTCCTATGTAACCGGATCAAGGGGCTGATTGGCCTTACTCTTGATCCTATGCAAACAGCTCGAGTGACTGAACACTGCTTCCTGTTCCTAAGTTACAGACACGAGGAGCTGAATGGTCCTCCTCCTGTTCCTATGCAACAGGTTCAAGGCGCTGACTGGACTCCTCTTGTAACTATATAGCAGGCTCGAGGGGATGAATGGCCTCCTCCTGTTCCTATGCAACAGGTTCAAGGCGCTGACTGGCCTCCTCCTGTAACTATATAGCAGGCTGGAGGGGATGAATGGCCTCCTGCTGTTCCTATGTAACAGGCTGGAGGGGTTGAATGGCCTCCTTCTGTTCTTATGCATCAGGCTCGAGGGGCTGAATGGCCTCCTCTTGTTCCCATGTAACAGCATCACGGGGCAGAACAGGCTGTTCCTGTTCATATGTATCAGTTTCTATGGGATAAATGGCCTCCTCCTGTTCCTATGCAACAGGTTCTAGGGGCTGAATGGCCTCCTCTTAGTCCGATGTAACAGGCTTGAGGGGCTGAACGTGCTTCCTGCTGTTCGTACAACAGGCTCGAGCGGCTGAATGGCCTCCTCCTGTACCTATGCAACAGGCCCAAAGGCCTGAATGGCCTACTCCTCTGCCTACGTAACAGGCTCGTTGGACTGAATTGCCTCGTCCTGTTCCTGTGTAACAGCCTCGAGTGGTTGAATGGCCTTTCCTGTTCCTATGTAACAAGCTCGATGAGCTGGTTACCCTCCTCTTATGCCTATGTAACCAGCTCCAGGGGTTGAATGGGCCTCCTCATGTTCGTATGCTACAGGCTCGAGGATCTGACTGGCCTCATCTTATTCCTCTGCAGCAGGTTCAAGGGGCTAAATGACCTCCTCCTGTTCCTATGTAACATGCTCGAGTGGCTGAATGGCCTCCTCCTGTGCCTATGTAACAGCCGCAAGTGGCTGAAAGGCCTCCTCCTGTTCCTATGTAACAGGCTTGAGTGGCTGAAAAGCCTTCTCCTGATTTTTTCCAACAGGCTCGAGGGGCTGAATCATCTTGCACCTGTTCCTATGCAACAGGCCTGAGGGGCAGAATGGCCTACTACTGTTCCTATGTAACAGGCTTCAGGGGCTAAATGGGCCTCCTCCTATTCATGTGCAACAGGCTCAAGTGGCTGAATGGTCTCCTCATGTTCCTATGTAACATGCTCGAGCGGCTGAATAGCCTCCTACTATTCCTAAGTAGCAGGCTCAAGGGGTTCATTGGTATCCTTCAGTTCCTATGTAACAGGCTTGAGTGACTGAATGGCCTCCACCTGATCTTTTCTAACAGGCTCGAGGGGCTGAATCAGCTTGCACCTGTTCCTATGCAACAGGCCTGAGGTGCTGAATGGCCTCCTCCTGCTCCTGTGTACTAGCCTCGTGTGGCTGAATGGCCGACTACTGTTCCTATGTAACAGGCTTGAGAGGCTAAATGGGCCTCCTCCTATTCGTGTGCAACAGGCTCGAGGGTTAGAATGGCCGAATCATGTTCCTAAGTAACAGGCTCGAGGTTCTGAATGGCCTTCTCCTGTTCCTATGTAAGAGGCTTGAGGGTTTGAATGGCCAAATCATGTTCCTATGTAACAGGCTCAAGGGGATGAATGGCCTCCTCCTGTTCCTAAGTAACAGGTTTGAGGGGCTGAAAGGGCCTCCTCGTGTTCATATGCAAGAGGCTCAAGGGGCTGAATGGCCTACTCCTGTTTCTATGTAACGGCTCGATGAGCTAAATGGCCTCCTCCTGTTCCCATGTAACAGGCTCGAGGTTCTGAAAGGCCTCCTCCATTTCTTATGCAACAGGCTCAAGTGGCTGAATAGCCTCCTCCATTCCTATGTAACAGGCTTGAGGGGCTGAAAGGGCCTCCTCCTTTTCCTATGTAACAGGCTGAAGTGGCTGAATGGCCTCCTCCTGTTCCTATGGAACAGGCTTGAGGGGCTGAATGGTCTCCTCCTGTTCATATGCAACAGGCTTGAGGGGCTGAAAGCTCCTCCTCGTGTTCGTATGCAAGAGGCTCAAGGGGTTGAATGGCCTCATCCTGTTTCTTTGGAATGGCTCGATGTACTAATTGGCCTCCTCCTGTTCCTATGTACAGGCTCGAGGTTCTGAATGGCCTCCTCCTGATCCTATGTACCAGGCTCAAGTGGATGGAATGGGAATCCTTGTGTTCGTGTGTAACATCCACGAGTGAACTGAATGGCCTGCTCCTGTTCTTATGTAACAGGCTTGAGGGGCTGAATGGGCCACCTTCTCTTCTTCTGCATCAGGCTCGAGGGGCTGAATGGCCTCCTCATGTTCCGATGCAATAGGCTTGAGGGGCTGAATGTCCTCCTCCTGATCTTTTCTAACAGGCTCGAGGGGTTGAATCAACTTCCACCTGTACCTATGCAACAGGCCTGAGGGGCTGAATGGCCTCCTCCTATTCCTGTGTAATAGATTCGAGGGGCTAAATGGCCTCCTCCTGTTCATTTGCAACAGGCTCGAGGGAATGAATGGCCTACTCCTGTTTCTATGTAAGAGGCTCCAGTGGCTTAATGGCCTCCTCCTGTTCCTTCGTAAAAGTTTTGAGGGGTTGAATGGGCCTCCTCCTGTAAAGATACAACTTGCTCGAGGGGCGGAATGGACTCCTCCTGTTCCTATGTAACAGCCTTGAGGGGCTGAATGACCTTCTCCAGTTCATATCTACCAGTTTCGAGGGGCTGAATGGCCTCCTCCTGATCCTATTTAACAGGCTCAAGTGGACAGATTGGGCCTCCTCGTGTTCATATGTAACATCCTCGAGGGAGCTGAATGGTCCTACTCCTGTTCCTATGTAACAGGCTCGAGGGGCTGAATGGCCTCCTCCTGTTCCTATGTAACAGGCTTGAGGGGCTGAATGGACCTCCTTCTGTTCTTCTGCATCAGGCATGAGGGGCTGAATGGCCTCCTGTTGTTCCCATGTAACAGGCTCAAGGGGCAGAATGGCCTGCTCCTGTTCATATGTACCCGGTTCAAGGGGATAAATGGCCTCCTCCTGTTTCTATGCAACAGGCTCTAGGGGCTAAATGGGCCTTCTCCTGTTCCGATGTAAAAGCTTCAAGTGGGCTGAATCGGCTCCTCCTGTTTCTATGTAACCAGCTCAAGGGACTGACTGGCCCTACTCCTGCTCCTATGCAACCAGCTCGAGTGACTGAACAACTGCCTCCTGTTCCTAAGTTACAGACTCGAGGAGCTGAATGGTCCTCCTCCTATTCCTATGCAACACGCTCTAGGGGCTTAATGGCCTCCTCCTGTTCCTGTACAACTGGCTCGAGAGGCTTAATGGCCTCCTCCTGTTCCTGTGCAACTGGCTCGAGAGGCTTAATGGCCTCCTCCTGTTCCTATGTAGTAGGCTCAAGGCACTAATTGGCATCCTTCAGTTTCTATGAAACAGGCTTGAGGGGCTGAATGGGCCACCTCCTCTTCCGATGCAACAGTCTCGAGGGACTGAATGGCCTCCTCATGAACTTTTCTAACAGGCTCCAGGGGCTGAATCAGCTTCCACCTGTTCCTATACAACAGGCCTGAGGGGCTGAATGGCCTCCTCCTGTTCCTGTGTAATAGCCTCGAGGGGTTGAATGGCCTACTACTGTTTCTATGTAACAGGCTTGAGGGGCAGAAAGGATCTGCTTCTGTTCTTCTGCATCAGGCTCGAGGGGCTTAATTGCCTTCTCTTTTTCCCATGTAATATGCTCAAGGGGCAGAATGGCCGACTCCTGTTCATATGTACCAGGTTCAAGGGGATAAATGGCATCCTCCTGTTTCTTTGCAACAGTCTCGAGGGGCTGAATGGCCTCCTCTTTGTCCTTTGAAACATCTTGAGGGGCTGAATGGGCCTTCTCCTGTTCCTATATAAAAGCCTCAAGTGGGCTGAATGGGTTCCTCCTGTTTCTATGTAACCGGCTCAAGGGACTGACTGGCCCTACTCCTGATCTTAAGCAACCAGCACGAGTGACTGAACAACTGCCTCCTGTTCCTAAGTTACAGACTCGAGGAGTTGCATGGACCTCCTCCTGTTCCTATGCAACAGGCTCAAGGGGCGAAATGGCCTGCTCCTGTTCCTATGTAACAGTCTCGAGGGGATGAATGGCCTCCTCCTTTTCCTATGTAACAGGCTCGATGGCATAATTAGCCTAATCCTATTCCTATGCAACAGGCTCTAGGGGCTTAATGTCCTCCTCTTGTTTCTGTGTAACAGGCTCGAGGGGCTGAATTACCTCCTCTTGGTCCTATTAACAGGCTCGAGAGCTGAATGGGCCTCCTCCTATTCCTGTGCAATAGGCTCGGCATGCTTATTGGGCCTACTCCTGTTCCTGTACAACTGGCTCGAGAGGCTTAATGGGCTCCTCCTCTTCCTATGCAACATGCTCGAGGGCCTGAATAGCCTCCTCCTGTTCCTAAGTAGCAGGCTCAAGGGGCTAATTGGCATCCTTCAGTTCCTATGTAACAGGCTTGCGGGGCTGAATGGGCCACCTCCTATTCCGATGCAGCAGGCCTGAGGGGCTGAATGGCCTCCTCATGTTCTTCTGTAATAGCCTCGAGGGGTTGAATGGCCTACTATGGTTCCTATGTAACAGGCTTGGGGGGCTGAATGGGCCTCCTCCTGTACATATGCAACAGACACGAGGGGCTGCATGGCCTCTTCCTGTACCTATGTAACAGGCTTGAGGGGCTGAAAGGCCCTCCTCGTGTTAGTATGCAAGAGGCTCAAGGGGCTGAATTGCCTACATCTGTTTCAATGTAACGGCTCAATGGGCTAAATGGCCTCCTCCTGTTCCTATGTACTCTTTTGATGGGTACCAAAACAAATATCTGTAAATCAGTAAAACTCTAAAGGAAACTTAACAAATCAAATTAAAATTTGGTAGTCCGGGGTGACGATGCACTCCAGTCCCCGCGGCGCCCACCGGTCGCGGAAAAACTCAAGCGTGCCGGCGGACCTGTTCCTATGTAACAGTCTCAAGTGGACAGATTGGGACTCCTCGTTTTCGTATGTAACATCCTCGAGGGAGCTGAATGGTCCTGCTCCTGTTCCTATGTAACAAGCTTGAGGGGCTGAATGGACCTCCTGTTGTTCCCTAGTAACAGGCTCAAGGGGCTGAATGGCCTGCTCCTGTTCATATGCAACAGGCTTGAGGGGCTGAATGGACCTCCTTCTGTTCTTCTGCTTCAGGCTCGATGGGCTAAATGGTCTCCTCTTTTTCCCATGTAACAGCCTCGAGCGGCAGAATGGCCTGTTCCTGTTCATATGTACCAGGTTCAAGGGGTGAAATGGCCTCCTCCTGTTCCTATGCAACAGGCTCAAGGGGCAAAATGGCCTCCTCCTGTTCCTATGTAACAGTATCGATGGGATAATTTGCCTAATCCTATTCCTATGCAACATGCTCTGGGGGCTTAATGGCCTCCTCCTGTTCCTGTCCAACTGTCTCGAGAGGCTTAATGGCCTCCTCCTGTTCCTGTCCAACGCGCTCTCGGGGCTTAATGGCCTCCTCCTGTTCCTGTCCAACGCGCTCTAGGGGCTTAATGGCCTCCTCCTGTTCCTGTCCAACTGTCTTGAGAGGCTTAATGGCCTCCTCCTGTTCCTATGCAACACGCTCTAGGGGCTTAATGGCCTCCTCCTATTCCTGCACAACTGGATCGAGGGCCTGAATAGCCTCCTTCTGTTCCTTAGTAGCAGGCTCAAGGGGCTAATTGGCATCCTTCAGTTCCTATGTAACAGGCTTGCGGGGCTGAATGGGCCACCTCCTATTCCGATGCAACAGTCTTGAGGAGCAGAATGGGCCTTCTCCTGTTCCTCTGTAAAAGCCTCAAGTGGGCTGAATGGGCTCCTCCTGTTTCTATGTAACTGGCTCAAGGGGCTGACTGGCCCTACTCTTGATCCTATGCAACCAGCTCGAGTGACTGACCAACTGCCTGTTGGTCCTAAGTTACAGACTCGAGGAGCTGAATGGTCCTCCTCCTGTTCATATGTACCAGGCTCAAGGGGCTAAATGGCCTCCTCCTGTTCCTGTGTAACACGCTCGAGGGGCTGAATGGCCTACTCCTATTCCTATGCAACAGGCTCTAGGGGCTAATTGCCTCCTCCTGTTCCTGTGTAACATGCTCGAGGGCTGAATGGACCTCCTCCTGATCCTATGCAACCAGCTCTAGTGACTGAACAATCGGCACCAGTTTCTAAGTAATAGGCTCGAGGGGCTGAACAGTTCTCCTCCTGTTCCTATGTAACAGTTTCAAGGGGCTGAGTGGCCTCATCATGTTCCTATGTAACTGGCTCAAGGGGGCTGCATGGGATCCTCATTTTTTGATGTAACGGGTTCATGGGACTGAATGAGCCAACTCCTGTTCCTACCAACAGGCTCGAGGGGCTGAATCAGCCTACTCCTTTTCCTATTCTACAGGCTCGAGAGGCTTATTGGGCCTACTCCTGTTCCTATACAACTGGCTCAGGAGGCTTAATGGCCTCCTTCTGTTCCTATGCAACATGCTCGAGGGGCTGAATAGCCTCCTCCTGTTCCTAAGTAGCAGACTCAAGGGGCTAATTGGCATCCTTCAGTTCCTATGTAACAGGATTGAGGGGCTGAATGGGCCACCTCCTGTTCCGATGCAACAGGCTCGAGGGGCTGAATGGCCTCCTCCTGATCTTTTCAGACAGGCTCGAGGGGCAGTATCAGCTTCCACCTGTTCCTATGCAACAGGCCTGAGGGCTGAATGGTCTCCTCCTGTTCCTGTGTAACAGGTTCGAGGGGCTGAATGGACCTCCTTCTGTTACACATAACAGGCTCGAGGGACTGAATGGCCTCCTCCTGTTCCTATGCAACAGTCTTGAGCGGCTGAAAAGTCTTCTCTTGGTCCTTTGAAACAGTCTTGAGGAGCAGAATGGTCCTTCTCCTGTTCCTATGTAAAAGCCTCAAATGGGCTGTATGGGCTCCTCCTGTTTCTATGTAACCAGCTCAAGGGCTGACTGTCCCTACTCTTGATCCTATGCAACCAGCTCGAGTGACTGAACAACTGCCTGTTGGTCCTAAGTTACAGACTCGAGGAGCTGAATGGTCCTCCTCCTGTTCCTATGCAACAGGCTCAAGGGGATAAATGGCCTCCTCCTGTTCCTGTGTAACATGCTCGAGGGGCTGAATGGCTTCTTCTTGGTCCTATGTTACAGCTCGAGGGCTGAATGGACCTCCTCCTGATCCTATGCAACCGGCTCCAGTGACTGAACAATCGCCACCAGTTTCTACGTAACATGCTCGAGGGGCTGAATAGTTCTCCTCCTGTTCCTATGTAACAGTTTCAAGGGGCTGAGTGGCCTCATCATGTTCCTATGTAACTGGCTCAAGGGGGCTGCATGGGATCCTCATTTTTTGATGTAACGGGTTCGTGGGACTGAATGGGCCAACTCCTGTTCCTACCAACAGGCTCGAGGGGCTGAATCAGCCTACTCCTGTTCCTATTCTACAGGCTCGAGATGCTTATTGGGCCTACTCCTATTCCTATACAACTGGCTCGAGAGGCTTAATGGCCTCCTTCTGTTCCTATGCAACATGCTCGAGGGGCTGAAAAGCCTCCTCCTGTTGCTAAGTAGCAGGCTCAAGGGGCTAATTGGCATCCTTCAGTTCCTGTGTAAATGGATTGAGGGGCTGAATGGGCCATCTCCTATTCCGATGCAACAGGCTTGAGGGGCTGAATGTCCTCCTCCTGATCTTTTCTAACAGGCTCGAGGGGTTGAATCAACTTCCACCTGTACCTATGCAACAGGCCTGAGGGGCTGAATGGCCTCCTCCTATTCCTGTGTAATAGATTCGAGGGGCTAAATGGCCTCCTCCTGTTCATATGCAACAGGCTCGAGGGTATGAATAGCCTACTCCTGTTTCTATGTAAGAGGCTCCAGTGGCTTAATGGCCTCCTCCTGTTCCTTCGTAACAGTTTTGAGGGGTTGAATGGGCCTCCTCCTGTAAAGATGCAACTTGCTCGAGGGGCTGAATGGACTCCTCCTGTTCCTATGTAACAGCCTTGAGGGGCTGAATGACCTTCTCCTGTTCATATCTACCAGTTTCAAGGGGCTGAATGGCCTCCTCCTGATCCTATTTAACAGGCTCAAGTGGACAGATTGGGACTCCTCGTGTTCGTATGTAACATCCTCGAGGGAGCTGAATGGTCCTACTCCTGTTCCTATGTAACAGGCTCGAGGGGCTGAATGGCCTCCTCCTGTTCCTATGCAACAGGCTTGAGGGGCTGAATGGACCTCCTTCTGTTCTTCTGCATCAGGCTCGAGGGGCTGAAAGGCCTCCTGTTGTTCCCATGTAACAGGCTCAAGGGGTAGAATGGCGTGCTCCTGTTCATATGTACCCGGTTCAAGGGGATAAATGGCCTCCTCCTGTTTCTATGCAACAGGCTCTAGGGGCTGAATGGGCCTTCTCCTGTTCCGATGTAAAAGCTTCAAGTGGGCTGAATCGGCTCCTCCTGTTTCTATGTAACCAGCTCAAGGGACTGACTGGCCCTACTCCTGCTCCTATGCAACCAGCTCGAGTGACTGAACAACTGTCTCCTGTTCCTAAGTTACAGACTCGAGGAGCTGAATGGTCCTCCTCCTATTCCTATGCAACACGCTCTAGGGGCTTAATGGCCTCCTCCTGTTCCTGTACAACTGGCTCGAGAGGCTTAATGGCCTCCTCCTGTTCCTATGTAGCAGGCTCAAGGCACTAATTGGCATCCTTCAGTTTCTATGAAACAGGCTTGAGGGGCTGAATGGGGCACCTCCTCTTCCGATGCAACAGTCTCGAGGGACTGAATGGCCTCCTCATGATCTTTTCTAACAGGCTCCAGGGGCTGAATCAGCTTCCACCTGTTCCTATACAACAGGCCTGAGGGGCTGAATGGCCTCCTCCTGTTCCTGTGTAATAGCCTCGAGGGGTTGAATGGCCTACTACTGTTTCTATGTAACAGACTTGAGGGGCAGAAAGGATCTCCTTCTGTTCTTCTGCATCAGGCTCGAGGGGCTTAATTGCCTTCTCTTTTTCCCATGTAATAGGCTCAAGGGGCAGAATGGCCGACTCCTGTTCATATGTACCAGGTTCAAGGGGATAAATGGCATCCTCCTGTTTCTTTGCAACAGTCTCGAGGGGCTGAATGGCCTCCTCTTTGTCCTTTGAAACAACTTGAGGGGCTGAATGGGCCTTCTCCTGTTCCTATATAAAAGCCTCAAGTGGGCTGAATGGGTTCCTCCTGTTTCTATGTAACCGGCTCAAGGGTCTGACTGGCCCTACTCCTGATCTTAAGCAACCAGCACGAGTGACTGAACAACTGCCTCCTGTTCCTAAGTTGCAGACTCGAGGAGTTGCATGGTCCTCCTCCTGTTCCTATGCAACAGGCTCAAGGGGCGAAATGGCCTGCTCCTGTTCCTATGTAACAGTCTCGAGGGGATGAATGGCCTCCTCCTTTTCCTATGTAACAGGCTTGATGGGATAATTAGCCTAATCCTATTCCTATGCAACAGGCTCTAGGGGCTTAATGTCCTCCTCTTGTTTCTGTGTAACAGGCTCGAGGGGCTGAATTACCTCCTCTTGGTTCTATTAACAGGCTCGAGAGCTGAATGGGCCTCCTCCTATTCCTGTGCAATAGGCTCGGCATGCTTATTGGGCCTACTCCTGTTCCTGTACAACTGGCTCGAGAGGCTTAATGGGCTCCTCCTGTTCCTATGCAACATGCTCGAGGGCCTGAATAGCCTCCTCCTGTTCCTAAGTAGCAGGCTCAAGGGGCTAATTGGCATCCTTCAGTTCCTAGAACTTGGAGCGTGGATTCGTACTTGGGACTACGATGTGGTGGCCATTACGGAGACATGGTTAGAACAGGGACAGGAATGGTTGTTGGAAGTTCCGGGGTATAGATGTTTCAGTAAGAGTAGGGAAGTTGGTAAGAAAGGTGGAGGAGTAGCATTGTTAATCAAGGATAGTTTAACAGCGGCAGAAAGGCAGTTCGAGGGGGATCTGCCGTCTGAGGTAATATGGGCTGAAGTTAGAAATAGGAAAGGAGCGGTCACGTTGTTAGGAGTTTTCTACAGGCCCCCAAATAGTAATAAAGATGTGGAGGAAGAAATTGCAAAGCAGATTATGAATAGGTGTGGAGGTCACAGATTAGTTGTCATGGGTGACTTCAACTTTCCAAATATTGATTGGAACCTTTATAGGTCAAACAGTTCGGATGGGATAGTTTTTGCACAGTGTGTGCAGGAGGGTTTCCTGACACAATATGTGGATAGGCCGACAAGAGGTGGGGCCACGTTGGATTTGGTACTGGGTAATGAACCGGGCCAAGTGTTTGATTTGTATGTGGGAGAGCACTTTGGAGATAGTGACCACAATTCGGTAACTTTCACTATTGCAATGCAGAGGGATAGGGCCATACGGCAGGGCAGGGTTTATAATTGGGGGAGGGGTAATTATGATGCGATTAGGCAAGAATTAGGGAGTATAAGATGGGAACAGAAACTATCAGGGAAAGGCACAAACGAAAAGTGCAGCTTTTTCATGGAGCAATTACTGCGTGTCCTTGATAGGTATGTCCCTGTCAGGCAGGGAGGAAATGGCCGAGTGAGAGAACCATGGTTCATAAAAGAGGTTGAATGTCTAGTCAAGAGGAAAAAGGAAGCGTATGTAAGGATGAGAAAACAAGGTTCAGTTGGGTCGATTGAGGGGTACAAGGTAGCAAGGAATGAGCTAAAAAAAGAGCTTAGGAGAGCTAGGAGGGGGCATGAGATGTCCTTGGCGGGTCGGATCAAGAAAAACCCCAAGGCTTTTTACTCTTATGTGAGAAATAAAAGAATGACCAGGGTGAGGGTAGGGCCGGTCAAGGACAGTAGTGGGAACTTGTGCATGGAGTCAGAAGAGATAGGAGAGGTGATGAATGAATACTTTTCGTCAGTGTTCACCGAGGAGAGGGGCCATCTTCTTGAGGATGAGAGTGTGATAAAGGTGGATAGGCTGGAGGTGGTAGATGTTCTGAGGGAAGATGTTTTAGCAATTTTGAAGAACCTGAGGGTCGATAAGTCCCCTGGGCCAGATGGGATATATCCTAGGATTCTTTGGGAGGCAAGGGAGGAGATTGCAGAGCCTCTGGCTTTGATCTTTGGGTCCTCACTGTCCACGGGGATGGTGCCAGAGGACTGGAGAGTGGTGAATGTTGTTCCTCTCTTCAAGAAAGGAAATAGGAATGACCCTGGTAATTATAGGCCGGTTCGACTTACTTCGGTGGTTGGTAAGATAATGGAAAAGGTCCTGAGGGATAGGATTTATGACCATTTGGAAAGGGGTAACTTAATCAGGGATAGTCAACACGGATTCGTGAAGGGTAAGTCTTGCCTAACAAATTTGATTGAATTCTTTGAGGAGGTAACTAAGTGTGTAGATGAAGGTAGAGCAGTTGATGTCGTATACATGGATTTTAGTAAGGCGTTTGATAAGGTTCCCCATGGTCGTCTCATGAAGAAAGTAAGGAGTTGTGGGATAGAGGGAAATTTGGCCGATTGGATAAGTAACTGGCTATCTCATAGAAGGCAGAGGGTGGTGGTGGATGGAACATTTTCGGACTGGAGACCAGTTACCAGCGGTGTGCCACAGGGGTCGGTGCTGGGTCCTCTGCTGTTTGTGATTTTTATCAATGACTTGGAGGAGGGGACTGAAGGGTGGATCAGTAAATTTGCTGATGACACCAAGATTGGTGGAGTAGTGGATGAGGTGGAGGGCAGTTGTAGGCTGCAAAGAGACATTGATAGGATGCAGAGCTGGGCCGAAAAATGGCAGATGGAATTTAACCCTGATAAGTGCGAGGTGATTCATTTTGGTAGGGCAAATGTGAATAAGGATTACAGGGTCAACGGCAGGGTTCTGAGGAACGTGGAGGAGCAGAGGGATCTGGGGGTTCATATCCACAGATCTCTGAAGGTTGCCACTCAAGTGGATAGAGCAGTAAAGAAGGCCTATGGTGTGTTGGCGTTTATTAACAGAGGGTTTGAGTTTAAGAACTGTGAGGTTATGCTGCAACTGTACAGGACCTTGGTGAGACCACATTTGGAATATTGTGTGCAGTTCTGGTCACCTCACTATAGGAAGGACGTGGAAGCATTGGAAAGAGTGCAAAGGAGATTTACCAGGATGCTGCCTGGTTTGGGGGGGAGGTCTTATGAGGAAAGATTGAGGGAGTTGGGGCTTTTCTCTTTAGAGCGGAGGAGGATGAGAGGCGACTTAATAGAGGTTTATAAGATGCTGAGGGGGATAGATAGAGTGGATGTTCAGAGACTATTTCCTCGGGTAGAGGCAGCTGTTACAAGGGGGCATAGCTATAAGGTGCATGGGGGGAGATATAGAAGGGATGTCCGAGGTAGATTCTTTACTCAGAGAGTGGTTGGGGTGTGGAATGGACTGCCTGCTGTGATAGTGGAGTCGGACACTTTAGGAACTTTCAAGCGGTTATTGGATAAGCACATGGAGCACACCAGAGTGACAGGGAGTGTGATAGCTTGATCTTGGTCTCGGACAATGCTCGGCACAACATCGAGGGCCGAAGGGCCTGTACTGTGCTGTACTGTTCTATGTTCTATGTTCCTATGTAACAGGCTTGCGGGGCTGAATGGGCCACCTCCTGTTCCGATGCAACAGGCCTGAGGGGCTGAATGGCCTCCTCATGTTCCTGTGTAATGGCCTCGAGGGGTTGAATGGCCTACTATGGTTCCTATGTAACAGGCTTGGGGGGCTGAATGGGCCTCCTCCTGTACATATGCAATAGACACGAGGGGCTGCATGGCCTCTTCCTGTACCTATGTAACCAGCTTGAGGGGCTGAAAGGCCCTCCTCGTGTTAGTATGCAAGAGGCTCAAGGGGCTGAATTGCCTACATCTGTTTCAATATAACGGCTCAATGGGCTAAATGGCCTCCTCCTGTTCCTATGTACTCTTTTGATGGGTACCAAAACAAATATCTGTAAATCAGTAAAACTCTAAAGGAAACTTAACAAATCAAATTAAAATTTGGTAGTCCGGGGTGACGATGCACTCCAGTCCCCGCGGCGCCCACCGGTCGCGGAAAACTCAAGCGTGCCGGCGGACCTGTTCCTATGTAACAGTCTCAAGTGGACAGATTGGGACTCCTCGTTTTCGTATGTAACATCCTCGAGGGAGCTGAATGGTCCTGCTCCTGTTCCTATGTAACAAGCTTGAGGGGCTGAATGGACCTCCTGTTGTTCCTCTGTAACAGTATCGATGGGATAATTTGCATAATCCTATTCCTATGCAACATGCTCTGGGGGCTTAATGGCCTCCTCCTGTTCCTGTCCAACTGTCTCGAGAGGCTTAATGGCCTCCTCCTGTTCCTGTCCAACGCGCTCTAGGGGCTTAATGGCCTCCTCCTGTTCCTGTCCAACTGTCTTGAGAGGCTTAATGGCCTCCTCCTGTTCCTATGCAACACGCTCTAGGGGCTTAATGGCCTCCTCCTGTTCCTGCACAACTGGCTCGAGGGCCCGAATAGCCTCCTTCTGTTCCTTAGTAGCAGGCTCAAGGGGCTAATTGGCATCCTTCAGTTCCTATGTAACAGGCTTGCGGGGCTGAATGGGCCACCTCCTATTCCGATGCAACAGTCTTGAGGAGCAGAATGGGCCTTCTCCTGTTCCTCTGTAAAAGCCTCAAGTGGGCTGAATGGGCTCCTCCTGTTTCTATGTAACTGGCTCATGGGGCTGACTGGCCCTACTCTTGATCCTATGCAACCAGCTCGAGTGACTGACCAACTGCCTGTTGGTCCTAAGTTACAGACTCGAGGAGCTGAATGGTCCTCCTCCTGTTCATATGTACCAGGCTCAAGGGGCTAAATGGCCTCCTCCTGTTCCTGTGTAACACGCTCGAGGGGCTGAATGGCCTACTCCTATTCCTATGCAACAGGCTCTAGGGGCTAATTGCCTCCTCCTGTTCCTGTGTAACATGCTCGAGGGCTGAATGGACCTCCTCCTGATCCTATGCAACCAGCTCTAGTGACTGAACAATCGGCACCAGTTTCTACGTAATAGGCTCGAGGGGCTGAACAGTTCTCCTCCTGTTCCTATGTAACAGTTTCAAGGGGCTGAGTGGCCTCATCATGTTCCTATGTAACTGGCTCAAGGGGGCTGCATGGGATCCTCATTTTTTGATGTAACGGGTTCATGGGACTGAATGAGCCAACTCCTGTTCCTACCAACAGGCTCGAGGGGCTGAATCAGCCTACTCCTTTTCCTATTCTACAGGCTCGAGAGGCTTATTGGGCCTACTCCTGTTCCTATACAACTGGCTCAGGAGGCTTAATGGCCTCCTTCTGTTCCTATGCAACATGCTCGAGGGGCTGAATAGCCTCCTCCTGTTCCTAAGTAGCAGACTCAAGGGGCTAATTTGCATCCTTCAGTTCCTATGTAACAGGATTGAGGGGCTGAATGGGCCACCTCCTGTTCCGATGCAACAGGCTCGAGGGGCTGAATGGCCTCCTCCTGATCTTTTCAGACAGGCTCGAGGGGCAGTATCAGCTTCCACCTGTTCCTATGCAACAGGCCTGAGGGCTGAATGGTCTCCTCCTGTTCCTGTGTAACAGGTTCGAGGGGCTGAATGGACCTCCTTCTGTTACACATAACAGGCTCGAGGGACTGAATGGCCTCCTCCTGTTCCTATGCAACAGTCTTGAGCGGCTGAAAAGTCTTCTCTTGGTCCTTTGAAACAGTCTTGAGGAGCAGAATGGGCCTTCTCCTGTTCCTATGTAAAAGCCTCAAATGGGCAGTATGGGCTC
The DNA here is from genome assembly GCA_030390025.1 of Squalus acanthias. Taxonomy (NCBI): domain Eukaryota; kingdom Metazoa; phylum Chordata; class Chondrichthyes; order Squaliformes; family Squalidae; genus Squalus; species Squalus acanthias. The sequence goes on along the minus strand of CM059442.1, from coordinate 52,644,201 downwards.
CTCCTGTTTCTATGTAACGGGCTCAAGGGCTGACTGTCCCTACTCTTGATCCTATGCAACCAGCTCGAGTGACTGAACAACTGCCTGTTGGTCCTAAGTTACAGACTCGAGGAGCTGAATGGTCCTCCTCCTGTTCATAGCTAAAAAAGGGGAAGAGGTCCTACAAGTAGAATTTAGGGAGTTAGGAGCCAAGCTAAAAAGTAGGACCTCGAAGGTAGTAATCTCTGGATTACTACCAGTGCCACGTGCTAGTAAGAGTACAGAGAACAGGATAGTTAGGCTAAATACGTGGCTTGAGCAGTGGTGTAAGAGGGAGGGTTTTAAATTTTTGAGGCATTGGAACCAGTTTTGTGGTAGGTGTGACCTATACAAAAGGGACGGTCTACACCTGTGCAAGGATGGAACTGATGTTCTCGGGGTAATTTTTGATAAAGCAGTTCGGGAGCATTTAAACTAGTATGGCAGGGGGCTAGAAACCTATGTAGTGAAATAGAGGAAAGTGAAAGGCAGACAGAAATAAATGGTAAAAGGGTGAGGAACAAAAAACAAAGGGCCAAACCAATTCATAAAAAATGTGAGCATAAAAAAAGCCTGAGGGTTTTATACCTTAATGCGAGAAGCATCAGGAACAAGGTAGATGAATTAGCTGTGGAAATAGAGGTTAATAATTATGATCTAATTGGGATTACGGAAACATGGTTGCAGGGTGAGCAGGGCTGGGAGCTTAACATACAGGGGTATTCAGTATTTAGGAAGGATCGACAAAAAAGAAAGGGAGGAGGGGTAGCATTGCTGGTAAAAGAAGGGATAAATGCAATTGAAAGGAAGGATATTAACTCAGTTAATACAGAATCTATATGGGTGGAGCTAAGAAATAGCGAGGGGCGAAAAACATTAATAGGAGTGGTATATAGGCCTCCAAATAGTAAAATAGAGGTTGGGGAGGGCATCACGAGGGAAATTAGAGAAGCGTGCAATAAGAGCACAGCTGTCATCATAGGTGACTTTAACTTACATATAGATTGGAATAGCCTAATCAGTAAAAATAATGAGGAGGAGGAATTCCTTGAGTGTTTAAGGGATGGTTATCTGGATCAATATGTCGAGGAACCAACTCGGGAACAGGCTATATTGGACTGGGTACTGTGCAATGAGAAGGGACTAATTAGTAATCTTGTTGTACGGGGACCCTTGGGTCAGAGCGATCATAACATGATCGATTTCTCACTCGAAATGGAGAGCGAAGAAATTGACTCAGATACTAAGGTCCTGAATTTAAACAAGGGGAATTATGATGCCATTAGACGGGAACTGAGTAGGTATGATTGGACAACGTTCCTGGGAGGACTGGAGGTAGATAAACAATGGCAAGCATTTAAAGATAGAATGACAAAATTGCAAAAATTGTTTATACCAATCTGGCATAAAAGGAAATCTAAAAAGGTGACTCAACCGTGGATAACAGGGGAAATTAGAGACAGCATAAAATCCAAAGATAGGGCGTATAAAATTGCCAAAAAAAGCGCCAGAGCGGAAGATTGGGAACAGTTTAAGATAGAGCAAAGGAGGACAAAGGGCTTAATCAAGAGGGGCAAAATAGCTTACGAAAGCAAGCTGGCGGAAAATATAAAAACTAACTCCAAAAGCTTTTATAAGTATATCAAGAGGAAAAGACTGGTGAAAACCAAAGTTGGCCCATTGCAGTCAGATACGGGGGAATATATAACGGGAAATAAAGAAATGGCAGACCAACTAAATGCATACTTTGGGTCAGTCTTTACGAAGGAAGACACAAAAAACCTCCCTGGGATATCGGGAAAAATAGGGACATTTGCAAAGGAGGAACTGACGCAAGTCAATATCTCTAAGGATATGGTGTTAAGGAAGCTAAAGGGATTGAAGGCGGACAAATCCCCAGGGCCCGATAACATGCATCCTAGGGTGCTGAAGGAGGTGGCCCTAGAGATAGCGCATGCACTAAGTATGATTTTTCAGAATTCATTGGACTCGGGAACAGTGCCCATGGATTGGAGGGTAGCTAACGTTACCCCACTATTCAAAAAGGGGGGTAGGGAAAAAGCAGGTAATTACAGACCTGTAAGCCTTACATCAGTTGTGGGCAAAATGCTGGAGTCCATCATTAAGGATGAAATAGCGGAGCACTTAGCAAATGGGGACAGGATAGGACAGAGTCAACATGGATTTACAAAGGGTAAATCGTGCTTGACTAATCTATTGGAATTTTTTGAGGGAGTAACTGGTAAAATAGATGGGGGAGAGCCAGTAGATGTGGTGTACCTGGACTTCCAAAAGGCCTTCGATAAGGTCCCACATAAAAGATTAGCAGGGAAAATTGAAGCTCATGGGATAAAGGGGAAAGTATTGACGTGGATAGAGAACTGGCTGTCAGATAGAAAACAGAGAGTTGGAATAAACGGCTCATTTTCTGAATGGCAGGCAGTAACAAGTGGGGTACCACAGGGATCTGTCCTGGGTCCCCAGCTGTTCACAATTTACATTAATGACCTGGATCAGGGAGTCGGATGCAGCATTTCCAAATTTGCAGACGACACTAAACTAGGAGGGGGGGTGGGCTCAGAGGAGGAGACCAGGAAGCTCCAGAGCGATTTGGACAGACTGGGTGATTGGGCGGATAAATGGCAGATGCACTATAATGTGGACAAGTGCGAAGTTATCCACCTTGGGTGCAGGAACGGGAGGGCAAATTATTATTTAAATGGCAATAAATTGGGAGAGGGGGAAGTACAGAGAGACCTGGGTGTTCTTGTACACCAGTCACTGAAGGCGAGCATGCAGGTGCAACAGGCGATCAAGAAGGCAAACGGTATGCTGGCCTTCATAGCAAAAGGGTTGGAATACAGGAACAGGGATACCTTGCTGCAGCTGTACAGGGCACTGGTGAGACCACACCTTGAGTACTGTGTACAGTTTTGGTCGCCTCATCTGAGGAAAGATGTTCTTGCCATGGAGGGGGTGCAGCGACGATTCACCAGGCTGATACCAGGAATGGCGGGATTGACCTATGAGGAGAGACTATGTAGTTTAGGGATGTACACACTGGAGTTTAGAAGATTGAGAGGGGACCTCATAGAAGTGTATAAAATTCTGACAGGTCTAGACAGACTAGATGCAGAAGGAATGTTTCCCTTGGCGGGTGAGAACAGAACTAGAGGACATAATTTAAGGATAAGGGCTAAACCATTTAGGACAGAAATGAGGGGGAATTTCTTCACTCAGAGGGTGGTGAACCTGTGGAACTCATTGCCACAGAGGGCAGTGTACGCCAGCTCATTAAATATATTTAAGAGGGAATTAGATATATTTCTACAGGCAAAAGGGGTTAAGGGTTACGGAGAGAAGGCGGGGACGGGATACTGAATTGGAGGATCAGCCATGATCTCATTAAATGGCGGAGCAGGCTCGAAGGGCCGGATGGCCTACTCCTGCTCCTATCTTCTATGTATATGTACCAGGCTCAAGGGGCTAAATGGCCTCCTCCTGTTCCTGTGTAACATGCTCGAGGGGCTGAATGGCCTACTCCTATTCCTATGCAACAGGCTCTAGGGGCTTAATTGCCTCCTCCTGTTCCTGTGTAACATGCTCGAGGGGCTGAATGGCTTCTTCTTGGTCCTATGTTACAGCTCGAGGGCTGAATGGACCTCCTCCTGATCCTATGCAACCGGCTCCAGTGACTGAACAATCGCCACCAGTTTCTACGTAACATGCTCGAGGGGCTGAATAGTTCTCCTCCTGTTCCTATGTAACAGTTTCAAGGGGCTGAGTGGCCTCATCATGTTCCTATGTAACTGGCTCAAGGGGGCTGCATGGGATCCTCATTTTTTGATGTAACGGGTTCGTGGGACTGAATGAGCCAACTCCTGCTCCTACCAACAGTCTCGAGGGGCTGAATCAGCCTACTCCTGTTCCTATTCTACAGGCTCGAGATGCTTATTGGGCCTACTCCTATTCCTATACAACTGGCTCGAGAGGCTTAATGGCCTCCTTCTGTTCCTATGCAACATGCTCGAGGGGCTGAAAAGCCTCCTCCTGTTGCTAAGTAGCAGGCTCAAGGGGCTAATTGGCATCCTTCAGTTCCTGTGTAAATGGATTGAGGGGCTGAATGGGCCATCTCCTATTCCGATGCAACAGGCTTGAGGGGCTGAATGTCCTCCTCCTGATCTTTTATAACAGGCTCGAGGGGTTGAATCAACTTCCACCTGTACCTATGCAACAGGCCTGAGGGGCTGAATGGCCTCCTCCTATTCCTGTGTAATAGATTCGAGGGGCTAAATGGCCTCCTCCTGTTCCTATGCAACAGGCTTGAGGGGCTGAATGGACCTCCTTCTGTTCTTCTCCATCAGGCTCGAGGGGCTGAATGGCCTCCTGTTGTTCCCATGTAACAGGCTCAAGGGGTAGAATGGCCTGCTCCTGTTCATATGTACCCGGTTCAAGGGGATAAATGGCCTCCTCATGTTCCTATGTAACAGGCTCAAGGGGATGAATGGCCTCCTCCTGTTCCTAAGTAACAGGTTTGAGGGGCTGAATGGGCCTCCTCCTGTAAAGATGCAACTTGCTCGAGGGGCTGAATGGACTCCTCCTGTTCCTATGTAACAGCCTTGAGGGGCTGAATGACCTTCTCCTGTTCATATCTACCAGTTTCAAGGGGCTGAATGGCCTCCTCCTGATCCTATTTAACAGGCTCAAGTGGACAGATTGGGACTCCTCGTGTTCGTATGTAACATCCTCGAGGGAGCTGAATGGTCCTACTCCTGTTCCTATGTAACAGGCTCGAGGGGCTGAATGGCCTCCTCCTGTTCCTATGCAACAGGCTTGAGGGGCTGAATGGACCTCCTTCTGTTCTTCTGCATCAGGCTCGAGGGGCTGAATGGCCTCCTGTTGTTCCCATGTAACAGGCTCAAGGGGCAGAATGGCGTGCTCCTGTTCATATGTACCCGGTTCAAGGGGATAAATGGCCTCCTCCTGTTTCTATGCAACAGGCTCTAGGGGCTGAATGGGCCTTCTCCTGTTCCGATGTAAAAGCTTCAAGTGGGCTGAATCGGCTCCTCCTGTTTCTATGTAACCAGCTCAAGGGACTGACTGGCCCTACTCCTGCTCCTATGCAACCAGCTCGAGTGACTGAACAACTGCCTCCTGTTCCTAAGTTACAGACTCGAGGAGCTGAATGGTCCTCCTCCTGTTCCTATGCAACCAGCTCTAGGGGCTTAATGGCCTCCTCCTGTTCCTGTACAACTGGCTCGAGAGGCTTAATGGCCTCCTCCTGTTCCTGTGCAACTGGCTCGAGAGGCTTAATGGCCTCCTCCTGTTCCTGTACAACTGGCTCGAGAGGCTTAATGGCCTCCTCCTGTTCCTATGTAGCAGGCTCAAGGCACTAATTGGCATCCTTCAGTTTCTATGAAACAGGCTTGAGGGGCTGAATGGGCCGCCACCTCTTCCGATGCAACAGTCTCGAGGGACTGAATGGCCTCCTCATGATCTTTTCTAACAGGCTCCAGGGGCTAAATCAGCTTCCACCTGTTCCTATACAACAGGCCTGAGGGGCTGAATGGCCTCCTCCTTTTCCTGTGTAATAGATTCTAGGGGCTAAATGGCCTCCTCCTGTTCATATGCAACAGGCTCGAGGGTATGAATGGCCTACTCCTGTTTCTATGTAAGAGGCTCCAGTGGCTTAATGGCCTCCTCCTGTTCCTTCGTAACAGTTTTGAGGGGTTGAATGGGCCTCCTCCTGTAAAGATGCAACTTGCTCGAGGGGCTGAATGGACTCCTCCTGTTCCAATGCAACAGGCTCGAGGATCTGAATGGCCTCCTCCAGTTCAGATGTAACAGCGTCTTGGGGCTGAAGGGGCCTTCTGCTGTTCCTACACAACAGGCTCTAGGGGCTGATTGGCCTCCTCTTGTTCCTATGTCACTATGTCCTGGACACCATCCAGGACAATGCAGGCCGCTTGATTGGCACCCCATTCACCACCTTAAACATTCACTCCCTCCACCCCCAGTGTACCGTGGCTGCAGAGTGTACCATCTACAAGATGCGCTGCAACAACTCGTCAAGGCTTCTTCGGCAGCACCTCCCAAACCCGCAACCTCTTCCACCTACAAGGACAAGGGCAGCAGGCGCATGCGAAATGCACCACCTCCAAGTTCCCCTCCAAGTCACACACCATCCTGACTTGGAAGTATATCGCCATTTCTTCTTCGTCGCTGGGTCAAAATCCTGTAACTTCCTTCCATAACAGCACTGTGGGAGCACCTTCACCACACGGATTTCAGCGCTTAAAAAGGTGGCTCACCACCACATTCTCAAGGGCGATTAGGGATGGGCAATAAATGCTGGCCTTGCCAGTGATGCCAGATCCTATGAAGGAATAAAACAAAAAAATGTAACAGGCTCGATTCAGCTAAATGGGCTCCTCCTTTATCTATGTTACAGGCTCAAGTTGCTGAATAGGCTCCTCCTGTTCATATGTATCATCCTCGAGGGGGCTGAATGGTCCTGTTCCTATGCAAGAGGTGTGAGGTGCTGAACGGCCTCCTCCTGTTTCTGTGGAGAAGGCTCACGGGGCTAAATGGCCTCATCTTGTTCCTATGTAACAGGCTCACGGGTCTGAATGGGCCTCCTCCTGCTCCTATGCAACAGGCCCATGGGGTTGAATGGCTGACTCCTGTTTCTATGTAAAAGGCTCGATGGGCTAATTGGCCAACTGCTGTTCCTATGTAACCAGCTTGAGGGGCTGAATGGCCATCTCCTGTTCCTTTGTAACAGCCTCGAGGAACTGAATGGTCTCTTCATGTTCATATGTAATAGGCTTGAGGGGATAAATGGGCCACCTCCTGGTCGTATGTAATAGGCTCGAGGGGCTGAATTACCTACTCCTGTTCCTATGCAATGGCCTCGAGGGGTTGATTGGCCTCCTCCTGTTCCTATCAACAGGCTTGAAGTTCAGAATTGTCTCCTCCTGTTGCTATTTATCAGGCTCGAGTCGCTGATGGCCGCCTCCTGTTCCTTTGTAACAGGCTTGATGCGCTTAACAGCCTCCTCCTGTTCCTTCGTAACAGTCTCGATGAGCTGAATGGGCCTCCTCCTGTTCCAATACAAAAGGCTCAAGGGGCTGAATGGACGCCTCCTGTCATTTTGTAACAGGTTTGAGGGGCTGAATGGCCCTCCTTCTTTTCCTATGTAACAGGCTCAAAGGGCTGAATGACATCCTGTTCCTATGCAGCAGCTTCGAGGGGCTGAATGGGCATCCTCCTGCTCAATGCAACAGGATCAAGGGGCTGAATGGACTCTTCTAGTTAAGAACATAAGAACATAAGAAATAGGAGCAGGAGTAGACCAATCTGCCCCTCGAGCCTGCTCCGCCATTCAATGAGATCATGGCTGATCTGATCCAACCTCAAATCTAAATAACACAAGAAGCAGGAGCAGGACCAGGCCACTCGGCCCCTGGGCCCGCTCTGCCACCCACAGGGCCTTGATCGATCCGAACTCAAACTCATGTCCAATTTCCAGCCCGCTCCCCGTAACCCCTGATTCCCTTTACTTCTAGGAAACGGTCTATTTCTGTTTTAAATTTATTTAATGAAGTAGCTTCCACAGCTTCCTGGGGTAGCAAATTCCACAGACCCACTACCCTCTGAGTGAAAAAGTTTCTCCTCATCTCAGTTTTGAAAGAGGAGCCCCTTATTCTAAGATTATGTCCCCTAGTTCTAGTTTCACCCATCATTGGGAACATCCTCATCGCGTCCACCCGATCAAGCCCCTTCACAATCTTATATGTTTCAATAAGATCGCCTCTCATTCTTCTGAACTCCAATGAGTAGAGTCCCAATCTACTCAACCTCTCCTCGTATGTCCACCCCCTCATCCCCGGAATTAACCGAGTGAAACTTCTTTGTACTGCCTCGAGAGCAAGTATGTCTTTTCTTAAGTATGGACACCAAAACTGTATGCAGTACTCCAGGTGCGGTCTCACCAATACCCTATACAACTGCAGCAATACCTCCCTGTTTTTATATTCTATCCCCCTAGCAATAAAAGCCAACATTCCATTGGCTTTCTTGATCACCTGCTGCACCTGCATACTAACTTTTTGATTTCCTTGCACCAAGACCCCCAGATCCCTTTGAACTGCAGTACTTTCCAGTTTCTCGCCATTAAGATAATAACTTGCTCTCTGATTTTTCCTGCCAAAGTGCATAACCTCACATTTTCCAATATTGTATTGCATCTGCCAAATCTCTGCCCACTCACCCAGCCTGTCTATATCCCCTTGTAGGTTTTTTATGTCCTCCTCACTCTCTATGTAACAGTCTGCAGGGGCTGAATGGTCTCCTCCTGTTCCTTTGTAACAGTCTCAAGGGGATAAATGGCCTCCTCCTTTTCCTATGTAATCGGCTTGAGGGGCTTCATGGTCCTACTCCTGATCCTTTGCCACCAGCTGGAGGGACTGAACAACCACCTCCTGTTCCTGTGTGACAGTCTCGACGAGATGAATGGTCCTCCTCCTGTTCCTATTCAACAGGCTTGAGGGGCTGAAAGGCATCCTCCTGTTCCTGTGTTACAGTCTCGAGGGGCTGAATGGCCTCCTCATGTTTCTATGTAACAGGCTCGAGGTGCTGAATGGTCTCTTCATGTTTGTACTTAACAGGCTCAAGTGGCTGATTGGCATTCTCCTGTTCATATGCAGCAGGCCCAAATGGCAGAATGGCCTGTTTAGCAGGCTCGATGGGATAAATGACCACCTCCTGGTCCTATGTAAAAGGCTCGAGTTGCTGAATGGCCTCTTCCTGTTGCAACATAACAGGCTTGACGGGCTCAATATCCTCCTCCTATTCCTATGTAACAGGCTCGAATGGCCTTTTTGGCCTCGTCCTGTTCCTTTGTAACATTCTAGATGGGATGAATGGCTTCCTCCTGTTTCTATGTAAAAAGTTTGAGGGCCTGAATGGCCTCCTCCTGTTCCTATGCAGCAGGCACAAAGGGCTGAATGGCCTACTCCTGTTCCAATGCAACAAGCTCGAGGGACTGTATGGGCCTCCACCTTTTCCAATGCATCAGGCTCAAGGAAAAGTATGTACTCCTCCTGTACCTTTGTAACAGTCTTGAGGGCATTAAAGGCCTCCTCCTGTTCCTAAGTAACAAGTTCGAGGGGCTGAATGGGCCTTCTTCTGTTCCTATGTAACAGGCTCAAAGGGCTGAATGACATCCTGTTTGTATGCAGCACGTTCGAGGGCTGAATGGGCCTCCTCCTGTTCCAATGCAACCAGAATAAGGGGCTGAATGAACTCTAATAGTTCCTATGTAACAGTCTGGAGGGGCTGAATGGTCTCCTCCTGTTCCTTTGTAACAGTCTCGAGATGCTTATTGGGCCTACTCCTGTTCCTATACAACTGACTCGAGAGGCTTATTGGCCCCCGCCTGATCATGAGTACCAGGCTCGAAGGGCTGAATGGGCCTCCCTCCTTTTCCGATGCAACAGGCCCGAGGGGCTGAATGGCCTTCTCCTGTTCCTATGTAACAGGCTCGATGGGCTAAATGGTCACCTCCTGTTCTTATGTACAGGCTCGAGGGGTTGAATGGCCTCCTCCTGTTTATATGTAACGGGCTCGAGGGGTTGAATGGGCCAACACCTGTTTCTATGCAACAGGCACTAGGGGCTGAATGGCCTGTTCCTGCCCCTTTGTAACATTCTCGATGGGCTGAATTGCTTTCTCCTCTTCCTGTGTAACAGGCTTGAGGGGCTGAATTGCCTCCTCCTCATTCTATGTAACAGTCTCAAGGGAAATAAATAGCCTCCTCCTGTTCCTATGTAACATCTCGAGGGGGCTGAATAACCTCCTCCTGTTTCGATGTAATCGGCTTGAGGGGCTAAATGGACATATTCCTGATCCTTTGCCACCAGCTCGGTGGACTGAACAACCGCCTCCTGTTCCAGAGTGACAGTCTCGACGAGATGAATGGTCCTCCTCCTGTTCCTATACAACAGCCTTGAGGAGCTCAATGGCCTCCTCTTGTTCCTATGTAACAGGCTTGCGGGGCTGAATGGGCTCCTTGTGTTCCTTTGTAACAGGCTCGAGGTTCTGAATGACCTCCTCCAGTTCAGATGTAACAGCGTCTTGGGGCTGAAGGGGCCTTCTGCTGTTCCTACACAACAGGCTCTAGGGGCTTATTGGCCTCCTCTTGTTCCTATGTCACTATGTCCTGGACACCATCCAGGACAATGCAGGACGTTTAATTGGCACCCCATCTGCCACCTTAAACATTCACTCCCTCCACGCCCAGCGTACCGTGGCTGCAGTGTGTACCATCTACAAGATGCGCTGCAACAACTCGTCAATGCTTCTTCGGCAGCACCTCCCAAACCCGCAACCTCTTCCACCTACAAGGACAAGGGCAGCAGGCGCATGCGAAATGCACCACCTCCAAGTTCCCCTCCAAGTCACACACCATCCTGACTTGGAAGTATATCGCCGTTTCTTCATCGTCGCTGGGTCAAAATCCTGTAACATACTTCCGTTACAGCACTGTGGGTGCTCCTTCACCACACGGACTTCAGCGGTTCAAGAAGGCGGCTCACCACCACATTCTCAAGGGCAATTAGGGATGGGCAATAAATGCTGGCCTTGCCAGTGATGCCAGATCCTATGAAGGAATAAAGCAAAAAAATGTAACAGGCTCGATTCAGCTAAATGGGCTCCTCCTTTATCTATGTTACAGGCTCAAGTTGCTGAATAGGTTCCTCCTGTTCATATGTATCATCCTCGAGGGGGCTGAATGGTCCTGTTCTTATGTAAGAGATGCGAGGGGCTGAACGGCCTCCTCCTGTTTCTGTGGAGAAGGCTCACGGGGCTAAATGGCCTCATCTTGTTCCTATGTAACAGGCTCACGGGTCTGAATGGGCCTCCTCCTGCTCCTATGCAACAGGCCCATGGGGTTGAATGGCTGACTCCTGTTTCTATGTAAAAGGCTCGATGGGCTAATTGGCCAACTGCTGTTCCTATGTAACCAGCTTGAGGGGCTGAATGGCCATCTCCTGTTCCTTTGTAACAGCCTCGAGGAACTGAATGGTCTCTTCATGTTCATATGTAATAGGCTCGAGGGGATAAATGGGCCACCTCCTGGTCGTATGTAATAGGCTCGAGGGGCTGAATTACCTACTCCTGTTCCTATGCAATGGCCTCGAGGGGTTGATTGGCCTCCTCCTGTTCCTATGTAACAGGCTCAAGATGCTGAATGGTCTCCTCCTGGGCATCTGTAACAGAGTCAAGGGTGCGGAATGGGCCTCCTCCAGTTCATATGTAACATCCTCGAGGGGGCTGAATGGACTCCTCCTGTTCATCTGTAACAGAGTCAAGGGGGCGGAATAGGCCTCCTCCTGTTATTATGCAACACCCTCGAGGGGTCTGAATGTGCTCCTTCTGTTCCTCTGTAACATGCTCAAGTAGCTGAATTGCCTACTCCAGTTCGTATGCAAAAGGCTCGAGGGGCTGAATGGGCTCCTCCTGTATCTATGTAATTGGCTCGAGGGGCTGAATGGCCTAATCATGTTCCTATGCAAGAAGCTTGAGGGATTTAATGGCCTCCTTCTGTTCCTTTGTAACAGTCTCAAGGAACTGAATGGTCTCTTCATGTTTGTATGTAACTGGCTCGAGGGGTTAATTGGCCTACTCCTGTACCTAAGCAACAGCCTTGCGGCAGTTGAATGGCCTCCTCCTGTTTCTATGTGACAGATTTAAGGGGATGAATGGACCTACTCCTGTTCCTGTGCAACAGGCTTGAAGTTCAGAATTGTCACAACCTGTTGCTATGTATCAGGCTCGAGTCGCTGATGGCCTCCTCCTGTTCCTATGTAACATGCTTGATGCGCTTAACAGCCTGCTCCTGTTCCTTCGTAACAGTCTCGATGGGCTGAATGGGCCTCCTCCTGTTCCAATACAAAAAGCTCAAGGGGCTGAATGGCCGCCTCCTGTCGTTTTGTAACAGGTTTGAGGGGCTGAATGGCCCTCCTTCTGTTCTTATGTAACAGGCTCAAAGGGCTGAATGACATCCTGTTCCGAAGCAGCAGCTTCGAGGGGCTGAATGGGCCTCCTCCTGCTCCAATGCAACAGGATCAAGGGGCTGAATGTACTCTTCTAGTTCCTATGTAACAGTCTGCAGGGGCTGAATGGCCTCCTCATGTTCCTATGTAACAGGCTCGAGGGGCTGAATGGCCTCCTCATGTTCCTATGTAACAGGCTCGAGGGGCTGAATGGCCTCCAACAGTTAGTATGTTACAGCCTCAAAGGGCTGAATGTGAAGACTTATTTTCCTATGCAACAGGCACGAGGTTCTGAATGGCCTTCTCCTGTTCATATGTAACAGCCTCGTGGGGCTGAATGGCCTCCGCCTGTTCCTTTGCCACAGCTTCGAGGGGCTGAATGGCCTGTTCATTTAACTTTGCAACAGGTTTGAGAGGCTGAATGGCCTCCTCCTATTCCTTTGTAACAGTGTCGAGGGGCTGAATTGCCTTCTCCTCTTCCTGTGTTACCGTGTCGAGGGGCTGAATTGCCTTCTCCTCTTCCTGTGTAACAGTTTCGAGGGGCTGAATTGCCTTCTCCTCTTACTGTGTAACAGGCCTGAGGGGCTGAATTGCCTCCTCATCATCCTATGTAACAGGCTCATGGGGATAAATGGCCTCCTCCTGTTCCTATGTAACAACTCAAGAGGTCTGAATAGCCTCCTCCTGTCTCTATGTAAACGGCTTGAGGGGCTAAATGGGCCTACTCCTGGTCCTTGCCAGCTCGAGGGACTGAACAACTGCCTCCTGTTCCTGTGTGACAGTCTCGACGAGATGAATGGTCCTCCTCCTGTTCCTATACAACAGGCTTGAGGGGCTGAATGGCCTCCTCCTGCTCCTGTGTTACAGTCTCAAGGAACTGAATGGTCTCTTCATGTTTGTTCTTAACAGGCTCAAGCGGCTGATTGGCATTCTCCTGTTCATATGCAGCAGTCCCAAATGGCAGAATAGCCTGTTTAGCAGGCTCGATGGGATAAATGGCCACCTCCTGGTCCTATGTAAAAGGCTCGAGTTGCTGAATGGCCTCTTCCTGTTTCAACATAATGGGCTTGACGGGCTGAATAGCCTCCTCCTATTCCTATGTAACAGGCTCGAATGGCCTTATGGGCCTCGTCCTGTTCCTTTGTAACATTCTAGAGGGGATGAATGGCTTCCTCCTGTTTCTATGTAAAAAGTTTGAGGGCCTGAATGGGCCTCCTCCTTTTCCGATGCAACAGTCCCGAGGGGCTGGATGGCCTTCTCCTTTTCCAATGTAACAGGCTCGATGCGCTAAATGGTCACCTCCTCTTCTTATGTACAGGCTTGAGGGGTTGAATGGCCTCCTCCTGTTTCAATGTAACGGGCTCAATGGGCCTACACGTGGTCCTATGCAACAGGTTCTCAGGGCTGAATGGCCTCCTCCTGTCCCTTTGTAACAGTCTTGAGGCGCTGAATGGCCTCCTCTTTGTTCCTATGTAACAGGCTCAAGCGGCTGAATTGGGCGCCTGCTACTTGTATGCATCAGGCCCTAAGGGCTGAATGGCCTGTGTAACTGGATCAAAGGTATGAATGGCCACCTCCTGTTCCGATGTAAAATGTTCGAGGAGCTGAATGGCCTCCTCCTGTTCATATGCCACAGCTTCGAGGGTCTGAATGGCCTGTTACTTTTCCTATGCAACAGGTTCGAGGGGCTGATTGGCCTCCTCCTATTTCTATATAATCGGCTTGAGGGGCTAAATGAGCCTACTCCTGATCCTTTGCAACCAGCTCGAGGGTCTGAACAACCACCTCCTGTTCGTGTGTGACAGTCTCGACGAGATGAATGGTCCTCCTGTTCCTATACAACAGGCTTGAGGGGCTGAATGGGCTCCTCGTGTTCCTATGCAATAGTCTCGAGGGGCTGAATGGCCTCCTCCTGTTCATCTGTAACATCCTCGAGGTGGCTGAATGGTCCTGCTCCTGTTCCTTTGTAACAGGCCCGAGTTTCTGAATGGCCTCCTCCAGTTCAGATGTAACAGCGTTGTGGGGTTGAAGGGGCCTTCTCCTTTTCCTACGCAACTGGCTCAAGGGGCTGATTGGCCCCCACTTGTTCCTATGTCACTATGTCCTGGACACCATCCAGGACAATGCAGCCCGCTTGATTGGCACCCCATCCACCACCTTAAATACTCACTCCCTCCACCACCAGCGTACCGTGCCTGCAGTGTGTACCATCTACAAGATGCGCTGCAGCAACTCGTCAAGGATTCTTCGGCAGCACCTCCCAAACCCACGACCTCTACCACCTAGGACAAGGGCAGCAGGGACATGGGAACACCACCACCTCCAAGTTCCCCTCCAAGTCACACACCATCCTGACTTGGAAGTATATCGCTGTTCCTTCATCGTCGCTGGGTCAAAATTCTGTAACTCCCTCCATAACAGCACTGTGGGAGTACCTTCACCACATGGACTTCAGCGCTTCAAGAAGGTGGCTCACCACCATCTTCTCAAGGGCAATTAGGGATGGGCAATAAATGCTGGCCTTGCCAGCGATGCCAGATCCCATGAACAAATAAAACAAAAAAATGTTTCAGGCTCGAGTCAACTAAAGGAGCTCCTCCTGTTCCTATGAAACAGACTCAAGTTGCTGAATGGTCTCCTCCTGTTCATCTGTAACATCCTCGAGGTGGCTGAATGGTCCTGCTCCTGTTCTGATGTAAGAGGCGCGAGGTGCTGAACGGCTTCCTCTTGTATCTGTGGAGCAGGCTCACGGAGCTAAATGGCCTCATCTTGTTCCTATGTAACAGGCGCGAGGGTCTGAATGGCCTACTCCTGTTCCTGTGCAACAGGCCCATGGGGCAGAATGGCCTAATCATGTTCCTATGTAACAAGCTCGAGGGAGTTAATGGCCTCCACCTGTTCCATTGTAACAGTCTCGAGGAACTGAATGGTCTCTTCATGTTCGTATGTAACAGGCTCGAGGGGCTGAATGGCCTTCTCTTGTTCCTATGCAACAGGCTTGAGGGGCTGAATGGGTCTCCTCCTGTTCCTTGGCTAGAGGCTAGTTCTGGAGCACAAGTCTTCAGCACGACAGCTGGGATGTTGTCGGGGCCCACAGCCTTTGCTGTATCCAGTGTGCTCTGCCATTTCTTGATATCATGTGGAGTGAATTGAAATGGCTGAAGACTGGCTTCTGTGGTGGTGGGGACTTCAGGAGGAGGCCAATATGGATCATCTACTTGGTATTTCTGGTTGCAAACGCTTCAGCTTTGTCTTTTGCTGGGCTCCACCATCATTGTGGATGGAGATATTCATGGAGCCTCCTCCTCCCGTTTGTTCTTTAATGGTCCACCATCATTCACGACTGGATGTGGCAGGAACAATGTGTTGAATGGCCACCTCTTGTTCCTATGTAGCAGGCTAAAGGGGCTAAACAGTCTCCTCTTGTTTCTATGTTGCTATACAACAGGCCCGAGGGGCTGAATGGGCCTACTCCTGTTCCTATGCAACAGGATCAAGGAGATGAATGGCCTCCTCTTGTTACTATGTAGCAGATTTAAGGGGCTAAATGGTCTCCTCTTGTTTCTATGTAACAGATTCAAGGGGCTAAATGGCCGAATCATGTTCCTATGCAACAGTCACGAGATGCTTATTGGGCCTCCTCTTGTACCTTTGTAACAGGTTCAAGGAGCTAAATGGCCTCCTCCTGTTCCTATGTAATATGCTCGAGGGACTGATGAGCCTTCTCCTGTTCCTATATAACAGGCCCGAGGGGCTGAATGGACTACTCCTGTTTCTATGTGACAGGCTTGATGATTGGCCAACAGCTGTTCCTTTGTAACAGGCTCGAGGGGCTGAATGCACTAATCATGTTCCTATGTAACAGGCTCGAGGAGGCTGAATGGCCTACTCTTGTTCCTGTGCAACAGGCTCAAGGGTCTGAATGGCCTCCTCCTGTTCCTTTATAACAGTCTCGAGGGACTGAATGGGCCTCCTCCTGTTCTTATGCCACAGGCCCGAAGGGCTGAATGGCCTGTGTAATAGGCTCAATTGGCTAAACGGCCACCTCCTGCTCCTATGTAAAAGGCTCGAGGGGCTGTATGGCCTCCTCCTGTTCTTCTGTAACAGTCTAGAGACGGTTAATTGCCTCCTCCTGTTCCTATGCAACAGCCTCGAGAGGCTGAATTTTCTGTTCCTATGCAGCAGGTTCGAGGGGCTGAATGGCCTTCCCCTCTTCCAGTGTATCAGTCTCGAGGGACTGAATGGCTTCCTCCTTATCCTATGTAACAGGCTCAAAGGGATAAATGGCCACCTCCTGTTTCTATGAAACTGGCTCGAGGAGCTAAATGGGCCTACTCCTGATCCTATGCAACAGGCTCGAGGGACTGAACAACCGCCTCCTGTTCCTATGTTATAGACTCGACGAGATGAATAGCCCTTCTCCTGTTCCTATGTTATAGACTCGACGAGATGAATAGCCCTTCTCCTGTTCCTATGCAACAGGTTCGAGGGTATGAATGGGCTCTTCTTGTTCCTATGTAGCAGGTTCAAGATGCTGAATGTGAAGTCTCCTGTTCCCATGCAACAGGTTTGAGGCTCTGAATGGATTCCTGCTGTCCTTATGCAACAGGCTCAAGGCAGCTGAATGGCCTCCTCCTGTTTATACGTTAACAGGCTTGAGGGGCTGAATGGCCTCCTCCTTTTCCTATGTACAGGCTCGAGGGGCTGAATGGCTTAACATGTTCCTATGCAGCAGGCTCGATGGGCTGAATAGCCTCCTCCTGTTTCTATGTAACGGGCTCAAGGGGCTGAATGGGCCTACTACTGTTCCTATGCAACAGGCTTGAGATGCTTATTGGGCCTCCTCCTGTTGCTATGTAACAGCCTCGAGAGGGCTGAATGGGCCTCCTCCTGTTCCTAAGTAAAGAAGGACTGAAATACTTGCATTTGGATAACACCTTGCATTCCTATAGGACCCTGAAATGAGCTTCCGACCGCATAACAACGACCGCCTATTTCCACCTCCCTAACATCGCCTGTCTCCGCCCTTGTCTCAGCTCATCCGCTGCTGAAATCCCCATCCATGCCTTTGTTACCTCTACCCTACGTAAACTTGAGGTCATCCAAAACTCGGCTGCCAGTGTACTAACTCGCACCAAGTCCCGTTCGCCCATCACTCCTGTGCTCGCTGACCTACATTGGCTCCCGGTTAAGCAGCACCTCGATTTCAAAATTCTTATTGTTTTCAAATTCCTCCATGGCCTCGCCCCTCCCTATCTCTGTAATCTCCTTAAGCCCCACAACCCCCCAGCCTCTCCTTAAGCACCACAACACTGCCCCCCCCCCCACAAGATATCTGTTCTCCTCTAATTCTGCCCTCTTGAGTATCCCTCATTATAATCGCTCAGCCATTGGTGTCTGTGCCTTCTGTTGCCTCGGCTCTAAGCTCTGGAATTCCCTGCCTAAGCCTCTCTGCCTCGCTCCCTCTCTTTCCTCCTTTAAGACGCTTCTTAAAACCTACCTCATTGACTGAAGTAATTAAATTTTATATTTAATATTATTAAGTGTTAGTTATAGGACCGAGATAAAGGGGAAATGTGTATTCAGTAAGTAAAGTATGTAATGTGGGAATCGTAAAATGGCTGACTGCTAAAAGCCGTTGGGAAAGTCTCACAGTCACTGATAACAGAAATCTGCTTGCTTTGCAGAAGTAACTTGAGCCTGCTACGAAAACAGGGACTGTTACCTCAAGAAAACATATTACTGAACAAACCATCTGGCCAGAGACAAAGGGCTGTGCCTTCTGTTGCCTCGGCTCGAAGCTCTGGAATTCCCTGCCTAAACCTCTCTGCCTCGCTCCCTCTCTTTCCTCCTTTAAGACGCTTCTTAAAACATACCTCGTTGACCAAGCTTTTGGTCACCTGCCCTAATTTCTCTTTACGTGGCTCGGTGTCAAATTTTTTGTCTTATAATATTCCTGTGCAACACCTTGGGACGTTTTACTACATAAAAGGTGCCATACAAATTGTTGTTGTCGCACCTTTCACGACCACTGGATGTCCCAAAGCGCATTCCAGCCAATGAAGTACTTTTTGAAGTTTAGTCACTGTTTTAATGTAGGAAACGTAGCAGACAATTTGCGCACAGCAAGCTCCCATTAACGGCCATGTGATAATAACCAGATTATCTGTTTTAGTGATGTTGATTGAGGGATAAATACTGGCCCGGACACCGGGATAACTCCCCTGCTCTCCTTCGAAATAGTGCCATGGGATCTTTTACCTCCACCTGAGAGAGCAGACGGCCCTCGGTTTAACGTCTCCTAATAAAGACGGCACCTTGGACAGTGCAGCACTCCCTCAGCACTGCAGTGGACTCTCAGCCTAGATTTTCCTGCTCAAGTCCCTGGAGTGAGACTCGAGCCCACAACCTTCTGCCTCAGAGGCGAGGCTGCTGCCCACTGAGGCAGGGCTGGAACAGGCTCCAGGGGCTAAACGGCTTCCTGCTGTTCCTGTGAGGCAACTAAAGTGTCGGCAAAAGCCAGAAATCTGTGAGGATCTGCAGTTTGCCGGATGTTCGATGCTGAAGCAGACAACGGAAACTCTGTCCCACTGAGCTGCGCGCGCGGCCGCGCACTGAAAGAAAGGGTCCGCACGCGCGCTCCCGCGGCTCACCAAAGCTTCGCGCCGTCTGATTGGCAGGCCTGGCCAGCCACTGAGGTGTGTCTGCAGGCTTTCTCATCCAGGCTTTATGGCCAATCACTGCAAAGAGAAGGCGGGACCCTCGCGACGCACGTCAGTGGCTGGACTCGCCTGCCAATCACACCGGCCTGCCAATCAGTCGGCGAGCAGTGAGGGGCGGTTACCGCGGGGGTAAGGCTTCCCCGCGATCTCTCACTCCGCTTGTGCTTTTTCAGATCCAGCTCGCACGAACTTGATGTTCCAGACATCAGCTGGGCAGTGCTTGCGTATCCCACCGGCGTAGTGAATTCGTGCGAGCTGTGGGATCACGTGACTCAGTTAGAGCCAATGGCAGCACACCATCTTCCATTCATAAGTTTC
Organism: Squalus acanthias; assembly: GCA_030390025.1. Lineage (NCBI taxonomy): Eukaryota > Metazoa > Chordata > Chondrichthyes > Squaliformes > Squalidae > Squalus > Squalus acanthias. The sequence continues at coordinate 52,625,084 of CM059442.1, read as the reverse complement.
ACATACGTGCTGTGAAATCTATGAATCTTACACCCCCCCAAAATAACAGCTAAACCTCAATTAAATTTTAAAAAAAACCATCACATTAATAAAATAAGTATAGTTAAATAAATTAACCATTTTAAATAAAAAATTACATTTTTGAAAAAATTTAAAATCTTTTAAAAAGTTATAAAAATAAACTTACCTGTCTTTAAAGTCTCTAAAAAAGATATACCTGTTAAAAAAAATTCAAAAAAATACTTAATTCACTACTTACCTTGTTAAAAGTGGGTCTTACTCCTCCTTTTTCCATTTCTAAAATCTTCCGTACTTACCTGCGCGTCCAAAGCATGAAGTGCACAGCGTGCACGCAGCCTGTAGCGCGCACGCGATGCACCGAGGAACCGCCCCCTTTTCAAAAGACCAATTGCCGGTTTTCAGCGCATGCGCAGGGCATGCAGAAAACCGGCAATTGGAGAGAGAATACGCGAGAGTACGCAGTGCGTACTCTCGCGTCGCGGGATGAATTTTTGGCCCATTATTTTGCTAATCTGCAGGGCTATCGGCCACACTGGTAAGTCTCCTGGAAGTCCTTTGCAGAGGCCAGAAATTGTATCAGGACGTGGATCCAACAGATTGAAACTAGTTTGTTGGTAGTTTCTGTGGGGACTTGTTTGAGACACAACATCCATCTGCCCCAAAAATGGCCCCTGATGTCAGGAATTTCCTCATTCTCAGCCTGGTTTATGCAAAGCAGCCAGTATACCTGCATTAACCAGCCAGATCAATCCATGAGCCTGAGGGCCCAGGCATGAGTGTTAGCCAGAAATGCAAGCATTACCAGAACATCAGTCCCCCTTTACAAGGGACCCGATTGGCCCTTTTTAAAAATAACCATTGTGCCAGTGATGTCAGTGATTCTGCAGTACTTACCCCAAATATAACTGCTACCCTTTGTTTATAGCTCACATGCTTTTGCATCAACTGTTTGATTTGACACCAGTTTTTGGGCCATTCACTTTGGGCCCCAATTTTAACATGCAGAGGCTGAAACACTTTGCTTAAAAATCATAAGAATTAGGAGCAGGAGTTGGCCATACGGTCCTCAGAGCCTGCTCCACCATTCAATGAGATCATGGCTCATCTTCGACCTCAACTCCACTTTCCTGCCCTATCCCCATATCCCTCGATTCCCTTAGAATCCACAAATCTATCTATCTCAGCCTTGAATATATTCAATGACTGAGCATCCACAGCCCTCTGGGATAGAGAATTCCAAAGATTCACAACCCTTTGAGTAAAGAAAATCTTCCTCATCTCAGTACTAAATGGCTGCTCCCTTATCCTGAGACTTTGACTCCTGTTTCTAGACTCTCCAGCCAGGGGAAACAGCCTCTCAGCATCTACTCTGTCAATCCCCTTCAGAATCTTTTATGTTTCAATGCAATTACCTCTCATTCTCCTGAACTCCGGAGAGTATAGGCCCAATCTAATCAATCTCTCCTCATAGGACAATCCTCTTGCCCCATGGATCAATCTAGTTGCACTGCCTCGGAGGCAAGTTTATCCTTCCTCGGATAAGGCGACCAAAACTGTGTACAGTATCCAGATGTGGTCTCGCCAAAGCCCTGTACAATCGTAGTAAGGCTTCCTTACTCTTAAGAGCAGGGATTAATATTGTGGAGAATATTTCAGAGCAAAGCATTAGAAGTGAAATTTGTAAGTTAACATCTTTACGTCACCATACTAGTAAACATTTCCAAGTCAGTCTGATTGGTTCTTCTGTCCATGAAGAAAGATGAATATTTATTTCTGTTAAATCATAGCTTTTCCTGCTTTTTGTTTTAAATTCAGAAAGACAAATTGTGTATGTGTTTTTCTGCACTTGTGAATAAGTGCTGCATTTCTGATGTGCTGCATGGGAGGTGGGCTAGTTCAAGAAGACAACGTTTATTAATGGAAGTGATTGAAGTTGAAAATACCCGTTTTTGTTCAATTCTTTTTAATACTGTGAACTGAAGAACTACAGCAGTTTATATGTGTTGGGTGTCTGGTTTGATTGTGAATAATCTAATTACTTATGTGGACGTCCAGCACGTCAGCACCATAGGAAAGCTGCTGCTCCTGCTGCTTGTGCAGTCACTGCTACAGTGACATGAGGGATGGGCTAATTCTTTGAAAACTTCAAAATGAATACAAATTGCACGAATAGATATGCTTCTTACAGCTCACATTGGGCTTTTGGATTGTTTGTCGATGCACAACCGTGTAACTGAGTGACGTTTCTGAAGTGTTAATGCATTTTTATGCAGTTCTTTTATAACCCAGTCATTTCGGACAAGTAAATTTTTTTAAATAGAGTTTGTAAATGTTTGTAACAGCTTTTAATTAATTCAACTGTAAACAAACTTGCAGAATGGGCATGTAAATGACAAATTAATTTCAATATAGATAAGTGTGAGGTGGTGCATTTTGGAAGGAGGAATAAGGAGGCCACCTACTCCTTGGAAAATAAGAATCTAAATGGAGTAGAACTGCAAATGGATCAAGGGGGAAAGATTCACAAATCATTAAAAGTAGCAACCCAGGTTAACAAAGCCATGAAAGTGCAAATAAAGCACTGGGGTTAATTTCTAGAGGAATGGGATTCAAAAGCAGAGAAGTTATGTTAAACTTGTATAGAACCTTGTCTGATTGTATCATGATTTGAGACGGTGAGGTGGCAATATGGCATTACTGTATACATGCTTTTAAGTGGTTGCTGTTACTGCTGTTGTTGTGCTAACATTTGCCCACGGCCAAAAAGGTTGCGCTCAAAGGAGTTCGTGGTCCGCTCAGTACAAAAAGAAATTAGAATGTAAACCCACAGATCTCAACAACAGGAGAAACAATAACAGTCCTTGTTGTAATGAGCTCACTGTGCTCATTTCACACATTGTAAAATCCCTCTCGTCCATTTTACACCCTCGCCACCAACCAGTGAGGCGCCTAGTCTCTGGTGGAACATCCGGACATCTGCCTCCCAGTGCACTTCCAGATCACTGAAGAGCAAGTGGTCAGATCGGGAGTAAAGCTCTTACTATTCTGCTTCGGGAATGTTCCTTAACTTCACCCAACCGAGAAGGACAAGGGCAGCAGGCGCACGGGAACAACATCACCTCCAAGTTGCCCTCCGAGTCGCGCACGCACCATTCCAACTTGGTGATATATCAGCCGTTCCTTCGTCGCTGGGTCAAAATCCCGGAACTCCCTACCTAACGGCTCTATGGGAGCACCTTCATCACACGGACTCCAGCGGTTCAAGAAGAAGGCCCACCACCACCTTCTCAACTAGTGATGGGCAATAAATGCCGGCCTTGCCAGCGACGTCCACATCCCGAGAATGAATTGAAGAAAAACCCAAGAAGAGCAATCTTGTCTTGTGCCAACCCAATTGTATTGGCGTCACAATCAATCTTTGTGACCTCTCGGAGGCAAGTCGCCAATTGGAGCCACTCGATGCCCAAATGGGGACTGTTGTGTATGGATTTAATGTCATCAGTAACCTCGTGGATAGAAATTCTGCTTCACCACTCCTGGTGCACTCCAGGAGTGCTCTGTTTCCAATGTTGCGCACACGAAGCAAACATAGAAGGTTTTCCCGAGCTTTATTCTCAACTCGATTGGACATCTATCCATTCCCGTGATATTCTGCTACAATAGCCACCCTGTTTCTGTGTACATCTTAGTTACATTAGTATTCTCCTGCTCTTCAGGCAGTGACTGATGTTTCGGTCCAGTTCCACAGTTGCAGCAGCGCACGGTGCCTAAACCAGGCAGCCAAACTACACGTGTCGGCGGACAAACTGGCTGTTTGACCATGAAGGGCAGCACCTCTGAACCCAAATCTGTCTTCACTCAACCCACGTTTAACAGAGGGATTCACCGGTTACAGATTAAGAGCAGGAGTGTTACTATTTCCCACTCCTTGACCCAAGCACCTGGTTGAGGTTATTTAACCTAACACAGACCAGAACCAGGATCTAGGCCCTTGGCCTCTGTATTCTGTTTCATACAACATGGTTCCACCCATCCACTGAGCCATGAGGGTCGATGCTAATTGTACTTTCAAAGACTGAAATACTAAAATAGTTGTTTATTGTAGCTGTAGTTCATTTATGTAATCAAAGCTGTTTCATTCATTTTTGATATTAAAAAATCTTACATCTGCAAGCAATACCATGTTGAACACCACTTGGAAGAAGCACTGAGAGTAGCAAGGGCACAGAATGTACTCTGGGTGGGGGAATTCAATGTCCATCACCAACTGTGGCTCGGTAGCACCACCACTGACCGAGCTGGCCGAGTCCTGAAGGTCATAACTGCCAGTCTGGGCCTGCGACAGGTGGTGAGAGAACCAACATGCAGTTTTCGTAAATGTCATGATTTTGATATCGATTAATGCGGCGATTAGATTTGATTACCTGGTCCTCCTCCTCTTTCTTCTGTAATAGAAAAGAAAATGAGCAGAGTGACAATCAGCATCATCTGTATTTGGTATCTTTGAATCCAATTAGAAAATTCCACCCCCAATTGGTGCCATTGATTATTGATATTGAACAGTGTTGGGTTTGATTATTGATATTGAACAGTGTTGGGTTTGATTATTGATATTGAACAGTGTTGGGTTTGATTATTGATATTGAACAGTGTTGGGTTTGATTATTGATATTGAACAGTGTTGGGTTTGATTATTGATATTGAACAGTGTTGGGTTTGATTATTGATATTGAACAGTGTTGGGTTTGATTATTGATATTGAACAGTGTTGGGTTTGATTATTGATATTGAACAGTGTTGGGTTTGATTATTGATATTGAACAGTGTTGGGTTTGATTATGTGATTTATCCCTGTCAGCCTTGGCTCTTTGGTTTTCGCTCTCTCTCTCTCACCTCAGAATCAGAATGTCATGAATTCAGTTTCCATTCCAGAGGCTTGAGCACAAAAGTCTAGGCTGACACTCCAGTGTAGTGCTGAGGGAGTGCTACACTGTCGAAGGTGCCATTTTTCGAATGAGATGTTAAACCGAGGCCCCGTCTGCCCTCTCAGGTGGACGGAAAACTACTTGAGGCACTATTTTGAAGAAGAGCAGGGGAGCTCACCCCGGTCTCCTGGGCCAATATTTATCCCTCAACCAACATCAAGAACAGATTGTCTGGCCATTTATCATACTGCTGTTTATGGGAGTCTGCTGTGTCCAAATTGGCTGCTGCGTTTCCTACATCACAATCGTGACTACACTTCAAAAGCACTTCATTGGCTGTAAAGCGCTTTGGGATGTCGAAAGGTGGTGAAAGGAGCAGTGTATAAATGGGAGTTCTTTCTTTCGGTTTCTGTTGGTACCAAGCAGTGTCAGGTTCGATTACGTGTGTTTAACGTGCTTACGTTGTTTTTTGGACTGGAGGAAGGTATACAGTGGTGTTCCCCAGGGGTCGGTACCTGGACCACTGCTTTTCTTGATATATATTAATGACTTGGAGTTGGGAGTACAGGGCACAATTTCAAAATTTGCAGATGATACAAAACTTGGAAGTATAGTAAACAGTAAGGAGGATAGTGATAGGCTTCAAGAAGACAGAGACAAGTTTGTGAAATGGGTGTACACATGGCAGATGAAATTTAATGCAGAAAAGTGTGAAGTGATAGATTTGGTAGGAAGAAAGAGGAGAGGCAAGATAAAGTAAAGGGTACAATCCTAAAGGGGATGCATGAACTGAGAGACCTCGGGGTATATGTGCACGAATCGTTAAAGGTGGCAGGGTAGGTTGAGAACGCGTTTGAAAAAGCTTACAAGATACTGGGCTTCATAAATAGAGGAATAGAGTACAACATCAAGGAGGTTCTGATGAAACTTTATAAAACATTGGTCTGACCTCAACTGGAGTATTGTGTCCAATTCTGGGCACCGCAACTTAGGAAGGATCTGAAAGCCTTCGAGACGTTGCAGAAAAGACTTACGAGAACGATTCAAGGATGAGGGACTTCAGTTGCGTGGATAGACTAGAGAAGCTGGGGTTGTTCTCCTTAGAGCAGAGCAGGTTGAGAGGAGATATGATAGAGGAGTTCAAAATCACGAGGGGTCAAGACAGAGTTGATAGAGAGAAACAGTTCCGATTGGTGGAAGGGTCGAGAACTGGAGGAATCATATTAAAGGTGATTGGCAAAAGAACCAAAGGCGACATGAAGAAAAACTTTTTTACACAGCGAGTGATTAGGATCTGGAAGGCACTGCCTGAAAGGGTGGTGGAGGCAAATTTAATCGTGGCTTTCGACAGGGAATTGGATAAGTACCTGAAGGAGAATAAAATTGCAGGGCTACAGGGAAAGGGCCGGGGAGTGATTCTATGATTGTATGATAATGTGTGATTTCTGATGCCGTATCTAGAGAGGTGGGAAGGCGCCACACAATCGTACGTCTTTCTTTGGCTGTAAAGTGCTTTGGGACGTCCTGAGGTGGTGTATTAAAGGGAGTTGGCGCCTTGTACTCTGTCTATGTGACGAAGGATTAATTGCGACTCTATGAAAAACAATAATAAGAATAAAACCGGACGGACTACCCGGCATCGACCTCGGCCCTCGACATGACAAAGGCACACCCAGCCCAGTTGACCCTGCAAAGTCCTTCTCACTAACATCTGGGGACTTTTGCCAAAATTGGGAAAACTGTCCACAGTCTAGTCAAGGAACAACCTGACGTAGTCAAACTCATGGAATCATACCTTTCAGCAAACATCCCAGAATCCTCCATCACCTTCCCTGGGTATGTCCTGTCCCACCGGCAGGACAGATCCACCAGAGGTGGCAGCACAGTGGGAAACAGTCGGGAGGGAGTGGCCCTGGGGGTACTCAACGTTGACTCCGGACCCCATGAAGTCTCATGGCATCAGGTCAAACATGGGCAAGGAAACCTCCTGCTGATTACCAGCTACCGCCCTGCTTCAGCTAATGAATCAGTACCCCTCATGCTGAACACCACTTGGAAGAAGCACTGAGGGTAGCAAGGGCACAGAATGTACTCTGGGTGGGGGACTTCAATGCCCATCACCAAGAGTGGCTCACTAGCACCAATACTGACTGAGCTGGCCAAGTCATCCAGGACAAAGCAAAGGATTGGCACCCCATCCACCACCTTAAACATTCACTCCCTCCACCATCGGCGCACCGTGGCTGCAGTGTGTACCATCTTCAAGATACATTGCAGGAGCTCACCAAGGCTTCTTCGTCAGCACCTCGAAAACCCGCGACCTCTACCACCTAGAAGGACAAGTGCAGCAGGCGGATGGGAACACCATCACCTCCAAGTCACACACCATCCTGACTTGGAACTATGTCACCATTCCTTCATTGTTGCTGTGTCAAAATCCTGGAAGTCCCTCGCTATCAGCACTGTGGGAGTACCTTCACCACGCGGACTGAAGCGGTTCAGGAAGGCAGCTCGCCACCAACTTCTCAAAGGCAATTAGGGATAGGCAATAAAGGTGGGCCTTGCTAGTGTCGCTCATATCCCATGAACGGAAGGAAAACGTCACTCAAGTAGACAGTTGTTATCTGGGCCATTTTGGGCAGTGCAGGGAGCATTTTAGCGTATTTCTCCCTCTTCTGTTTTGGACTCATCGACCGTATTTCAGACTGGTCCTCTGACACTGGCGCTTCTGCCCTATCGTCTCATTTCCAGCTGGTCTAACAACATATTTTAAGACAAACTTACAAGCACCGGAAATAATGAAAGATTCTGGTTGGAATGACTGGAATTGACGGCTGATTATAATCTTTGGACCGCATTTTAACCATTGTACCTGGCACACTGTCTGAAATCTAGCCCATTTTATCACTTCAAAAGCGAGCTGAGGATAATGAACATGGTTAACTGTGAAGAGGGCTTTTGGGACTTCAGAAGAACAGAGACAGACTGGGAGATTGGGCAGAGGGATGACATTTAATGCAGAGAAGTGTGAGGTGATACATTTTAGGAGGAGTAATAAGGAGAGGAAACAGGGGTAAATCATAGTATCTTACAGCACAGAAGGAGCCCATTTGGCCCATCGTGCTTGTGCCGCCTCTTTGAACAAGCTATCTAATTAGTCCCACTCCCTGCTCTGTCCCCATAGCCCTGCAAATTTCTTCCCTTCAAGTATTTGTCCAATTCCCTTTTGAAAGTTACTATTGAATCTGCTTCCACCGCCCTTTCAAGCAGCGCATTCCAGATCATAACTCGCTGTGTAAAAAAAAATTCTCCTCATTTTCCCCTCTGGTTCTTTAGCCAATTATCATAAGTCAGTGTCCTCTGGTTTCCGGCCGTCCTGCCAGTGGGAACAATTTCTCCTTATTGACTCGATCAAAACCATTGAGGATTTTTAACACCTTGAGGAAATCTCCTCTTAACCTTCTCTGTTACAAGGAGAACAATTCCAACTTCTCTATTTTCTCTACATAACTGAAGTCCCTCATCCCTGGAACCATTCTGGTAAATCTCCTCTGCACCCTCTCCAAGGCCTTGATAGCCTTCCTAAAGTGTAATGGTTTAACAGGAGTAGAGGAACAGAGAAACTTAGTGATTCTGAAATAGGCACATGTTCAAAAGTGGGTGGACAAGCTGTAAGAGAAAAACTTTTGGTGGCAGATATCTAACTTGCTGCATCAAGAATCGTAAATCAGGCGGTTTCCATAATGGGCAACTGATCCCAAAGAGTGGCGAGGGAGTTCTCCCCGGTGACCTGGGGCCGATAAATATCCCTCAACCAACATCGCTCAAAAAAAAATGAGATTATCTGGTCATTGCTGTTTGTGGGATCTTGCCATGTGCAAATGTGGCGATCCCATTACCACAGTGACCATCCTTCAACAAAAAAGTACTTAGTTGGCTGTGAAGTGTCAGCCATAGCTCAGTGGGTTTAGCACTCTCGCCTCTGAGTCAGAAGGTTGAAGTCCCACTCCAGAGACTTGAGCAGAAAAATCTAAGCTGATGCTCCCGGTGCAGTACTGAGAGCGCTGCACTATTGGAGAGGCAGTACTGAGGGATCGCAGAACTATTGGAGAGGCAGTACTGAGAGAGCGCTGCACTGTCGGAAGGGCTATACCGAGGGGCAGTACTGAGGGATCGCTGCACTGTCGGAGGGGCTGTACCGAGGAGCAGTACTGAGGGAGCGCTGCACTGTCGGAGGAGCTGTACTGAGGGAGCGCTGCACTGTCGGAGGGGCAGTACTGAGGGATCGCTGCACTGTCGGAGGGGCTGAACTGAGGGATCGCTGCACTGTCGGAGGGGCTGAACTGAGGGATCGCTGCACTGTCGGAGGGGCTGTCCTGAGGGATCGCTGCACTGTCGGAGGGGCTGTCCTGAGGGATCACTGCACTGTCGGAGGGGCTGTACTGAGGGAGCGCTGCACTGTCGGAGGATCTGTACTGAGGGATCGCTGCGCTGTGTCTTGTAGACCCTGCCTGATGCAGTCACCCCGATGCTCCTTCCTGGCAAATGCCACTTGAACTCATCTGATGAGTTGGATTGGACAACACAAAGGCAGGTCACGTTGGTCAGATACCGCGTGCATTTCGACTCTGACAGAATGACTGCATCATCTGTAAGATGTGATTTGAGGAAAAAGGCCCATTAAATTATCCAGTTTCAGTAGACAGGTACATGAAAGCAATCGAACATTGGCCTTTATCTCGAGGGTTGGAATACAAAGGGGAGGAAGTTCTGCTGAGCCTTGTACAGAGCCTTGGTCAGACCGTATCTGGAGTATTTCCTTCAGTTCTGGGCACCGTACCTGAGGAAGGATATATTGGCCTTGGAGGAGTTGCAGCACAGATTCACCAGAATGATACCAGGGCTTAAATTATGAGAACAGGTTGCATAGACTAGGCTTGTATTTTCTCGAGAATAGAAGATTAGTGGTTTATCTAATCGAGGTGTTGAAGATGATTAAAGGAATTGATCGGGTAGATAGAGAAAACCTATTTCTTCTGGTGGGGGGAATCCAGAACAAGGGGACACAATCTTCAAATTGGAGCGAGGCCGTTCAGTGGTGATGTCAGGAGGCAGTTCTTCACACAAAGGGTGGTGGAAATCTGGAAATCTCCCTAAAATGCTGTGGATCAATTGGAGCTTTCAAGATTAAGATCGATAGATTTGTTGGTAAGGGTATCAAGGGATATGGAGCAAAGGCAGGTTAATGGAGTTGAGGTACAGATCAGCCATGATCTAATTGAATGGCTTGATTGACTGGCTAATTGAATGACTGGGAGTGCGGCCTGGATTATAGGGTTCCAGTCTCTGGATTGGGAGATTTCCCGAGATCGTAAAAGGCACTGTGTTCATGCAAGTTCTTTATTACTTCAATTTGAACTTAAAGCTTTGTCATTTGAGAGCGTCTTAAGAATTCTGAATTACGGAACAAGACATTCGGTTTATTTTGGCTCAACGTCAAAATGGAGGAATTTCTTTTCATCAAAATTAAAGGTACTCACATTCGGTGGGAATTCTAACGGGCGGAGAGCGTGAGCTGCCCAGGGCACTTGTTGCTTTGCAGTAGTAGGAGATTTCCTCTCCGATGTTCAACATCTAATATGTGGGTCTCGGACTTTGGCTGGAGCGGCATACAAGCTGGGACTGGATACAGCTCCAACACTAGCACGTGTACAAACTGCTCTGTGTCCTGATTAGAGACTGATTTTACATAGAATTGCATAGAATGTGCAGCACAGTAACTGGCCATTCGGCCCAATTGGTCCATGCCGATGTTTCTGCTCCACACGAGCCTCCTACCATCCTACTTCATCTCACCCTATCAGCATATCCATCTATTCCTTTCCCCATCATCTGCTTATCTAGCTTCCCCTTAAATGTATCTTTGCCATTCGCCTCAGCCACTCAATGTGGTAGTGAGTTCCACATTCTCACCACTCTCTGGGTAAAGAAGTGTCTCCTGAATTCCTTATTAGATTTATTAGTGACTTATAATTATGGCCCCTAGTTTTAGACTCCACCCACCCCCTCACAAGTGGAAACATCTCTACCTCTACCCTATCGAACCCCTTCATAATTTTGAAGACCTCTATGAGGTCACCCCTCAGCCTTCTCTTTTCGCGAGAAAAGAGCCCCAGCTTATTCAGTCTTTCCTGATAATAACCTCTCAGTTCTGGTACCATCCTTGTGAATCTTTTTTGCACCTTCACGAGTACCTCATTTAATATGTGAACAACAGCACCTGTAACACAAACAAGACTTGATGGCCAATACTTACATTTAACACTTAAGGTGACGGAGTTCACCAGTTGATGGCTGGTTTCAGGATAGTCGGACGTACAGAGAACAGTTGGCCCGTGATGCTTGAACGAAGGGTTAAAGGTCAGCACAGTGGAAACCTCGCCACTGTTCTTGGTGATGGTGTGGACAGTGGAATCTGGCAATTCACTCCAGGATAGAATGGGCCGATTATCAGGGCAGGCGTAGAGGGATTTGCAGATTATATTCGCAGGACGCCCTTTGGTTATATCCTCCGGGAGTAATATGTCGGGTCTATCCGGAACATCTGGACAGTAAGAAAGATACAGAGGTTGACAGTCAAACAGTTTGGAGCCGTCGACCCAATGATTCGCTTGGGTTTGTCCTATGCTTTTTCATAAAATCATAGAAATTTACAGCACAGAAGGAGGCCATTCGGCCCGTCGTGACTGAGCTGGCTGCTTAGTCCCACATCCCCACTTTTTGTCCGTAACCCTGTAAGTTCCTGATCCTCAAGCACCTGGCCAACTCCCTTTTCAACATTATTCATGGAATCAGCTTCCACCACCTTTTCAGGTCGAGCGATCCAGATACCGTCAATTCTCTGAGTGAAAACATTTCTCCTTATCTTCCCTCTAGATCTTTTTCCAGTAATTTTGAATCTATGACTGCTAGTTATTGACCCACTCACCAGCGGGAATAATTTTTCTCTACGTTCTCTGTGAAAATCTCTCATCATCTTGAAAACCTCTATTAGGTCACCTCTGAACCTTCTCTGTTCCAAGGAGAACAGTCCTAACTTTTCCAACCTCTCCTCATACTTGAAGTCTCTCATCCCTGGTAACATCCTGGTAAACCTCCTCTATACCCTTACTAAGGCCTTTACATCTTTCCTGAAGTGTGGGGCCCAGAATTGTCCACAATACTACACCTGAGGCCTAACCAGTGATTTATAAAGTTCTAGTCTGATCTCTGCTTTTATATTCGATTCCTCTATTTAAAACCCAAGTAACCCATATGCTTTTTTAACCACCTTATCAACTTGCACCCTCATCTGCAAACATCGTAGGCAGATGACACTTCCATGACTGTTCCATGTGCGATAGCGTAGTGGTCCTGATACTGGACAAAAACCCAATGGTCATGAGTTCAAATCCCACTTGAGCAAGTTGAATTGAATAAATCTGGTCATTTATGGGCAGGACAAATGGCCATGGAATCTGCAGGATTGTCCTCAATGCTGCCCCCACCAGCCCCGCAACTGGATCATCAATGTCCTTCAGTGAAGAGGACCTACCATCGCTATCTGGTCTGGACATCCATGTTACTCCAGTCCCACGTGGTGTGGTTCACACATGCTGAGGTAGCTCACTCGTGACAATAATTTAAAATTCTCAGAGGGCTTGACAGGGTAGATGCTGGGAGGATGTTTCTCCTGGCTGGGGAGTCTAGAATTACGGGTCAAAGCCTCAGAATAAGGGGTCGGCCATTTAGGACTGAGATGAGGAGAAATTTCTTCACTCAAAGGGTTGTGAATCTTTGGAATTCTCTACCTCATAGAGCAGTGGATGCTCAGTCGCTGAATATATTCAAGGCAGAGATCGATGGATTTTTGGATACTAAGGGAATCGAGGGATTTGGGGATAGTGCGGGAAGGTCGAAGATCAGCCATAGTCTTATTGAATGGCGGAGCAGGCACGAAGGGCCGTAAGGCCTACTACTGGTGCCATTTGTTATGTTCTTAAAAGTCCCAATAGCACCTTCTCAGGGCAAGTAGGGTGTGTCCACACCTCAAGACAGATAAAACAAAAAATAATTCATATTCTGGTATCTCACTTTAGATAGAATTACATCGCGTCTACAGCACAGAAACAGGCCATTCGACCCAACTGGTCCATGCCAGTGTTGATGCTCCACACGAGCCTCCTCCCAGCCTACTTCATCTCACCCTATCAGCATAGCCTTCTATTCCATTCTCCATCATGTGTTTATCTAGCTTCCCGCCTCAACCACTCCCTGTGGTCGCGAGTTCCACATTCTCACCACTCTCTGGGTGAAGAATGTTCCTCCTGAATTCCCTATTGGATTTATTAGTGACTATCTTATATCGCGTGTGACCCCAGATAGTGAGTGTTGACAGTGTATTTGGGCGTGTGGGGAATTCCCACCCAGTCAATCGTTCCCTCACAGGACAGCCCCACACAAATGGGGGTAATTTTAACGTTTATCAGCAGGGAATCGACCGCCCGCTTTACTCCTCGCTTGATATTCACTTCCATCCTCTTCAATCTGGGATCTTGCTGTGCGTAATACGGTTGCTATATTTCTCTGCATTGCAACTGTCACTAGAGTTTTCAGGTAATTCATGGGCTGTGATGCGAACTAGAACATTCTGAAGATGTGAAAGGCGCTATCTAAATGCAATTCTTTCTTTCTTTATCGTCCTCTGACTTCAAAATTATCACCACTTTTAACTTAAAATTGTACAGCACAGAAGGAGGCCATTCGGCCCATCGAACCTGTGCCAGCTCTTTGAAAGAACAATCAAATAGTCCCACTCCCCTTCCTGCTCTTTCCTCATAGCCCTGCAAATGTGTCCTTTTCATGTATTCATACAGTTCCTTCTTCAAATTTATTATTGAATCTGCTTCCACCGCCCTTTCAGGCAGCGCATTCCAGATCATAACTCGCTGCGTCAAAACATTTCACATCATCTCCCCCCGCTGGTTCTTCAGCCAATTATCTTAAATCTGTGTCCTCCGGTTACCAACCCTCCTGCCAGTGGAAACAGTTTCTCCTTGTTTCCTTTATCAGAACCCCTCGTCAATATTTGAACACCTCTATTAACTCTCCTTTAACCTTCTCTGCTCCAAGGAGAGCAATCCCAGCTTCTGCCATCTCTCTACGTAACTGAAGTGCCTCATTCCTGGCACCATTCTGGTAAATCTCCTCTGCACCCTCTTCAAGGCCTTGACATCCTTCCTAAAGTGTGCGATGCCCAGAATTGGACACAATACTCCAGCTGGGGACTAACCAGTGATATACAAAGGGTTCAGCATGACCTCCTTGCTTCTGTACTCTGTGTCTCCTCTATCTATAAACCCAAGGAGCTCATCTTCTGGTCAATCTTGAACCTCGGGCTTCTCAAAAAGGGAAGGACTGTTCCTGACACAGTTGCTGAGGACAATATTTTGGAAACGGTTTTGCATTCCCTGCATTGACATCCCACAACCTGTTCCAGCAAAGTGACCAAACGACCGAGATTAAATAAAGTCTTGCATTGCTATAGCGCCTTTCATGACCTCCCAAAACAATTTACACCCAATTAAGTAGTTCTGAAGTGTAGTTACTATTGTAATGTAGGAAACGCAGCAGATGATTTTCACACAGCAAGCTCCCACAAACATCAATGACCAGATCACCTGGGTTTTTTCAGTGATGTTGGATTGAGAGGCTAACATTGGCCCAGGACACGAGGGAGAACTCCCTGCTCACCTTTCAATCAACCTGAGAGTGCAGATGAGGCCTCAGTTTAACATCTCATCTGAAAGAGTGTCAGCCTGGTATTTTGTTCTCAAGTCTCACTGCAGTGGGACTCTGAACCCACGATCTGCTGACTCACCGGCGAGAGAGCGAGAATGCTAAACCCACTGAGCCACGGCTGACACTGACAACCTGAGTGTCAAAGCAACTGAGACTCATGGACAACCTGTAGCTGGACGGGTTCTTTGAAAGTATGATCCTTGAAGCCCTCCAAATCCATATAGAAGTAATACACGGCACTGTCGTCGGGACTGAGATTATTCATCCTCAAGGAGCAATTCTTCTGCTTCAGGTCTCCAGCTATTTTGGTTCATCCCACAAATTTGGACATCCCATATTTGGGATCTTTGGTGTAGTAGACTGTGCTTCCAGTAATACCAGTACTTAAACCAGGCTCCATGTAGGGCTGTGTAAGGGTGTGAAGGGAAGTCAACAGTACAGGGTATAACCACACAAGATCTGCTCACGGCCCTCCTCGGCAGAGCTCGGAGGGACCATTCCTCCGATAACACGCCTGAAAAGGAACGAGGTGGGGGGAAAGAAGTGAACAAAACAGGGCACAACGAACAACATCAGATCTGCTTCTCCTTCTACCCGGCAACGGCCTGAGGCTGAACCGGACCATTGGCAACCTTGGTGTCGTATTTGACCCTGAGATGGGCTACTGACCACATATCTGCTCCATCAACAAGACCGCCTACTTCCACCTCCGTTACATCACCCATCTCCGCCCTCACTCAGCTCATCTGCTGCTGAAACCTTCATTCATGCCTTTGTTATCTCCAGACTTAACTCTTCCAAAGCTCTCCAGGCCGGCCTCCCATCTTCCACCCTCCGTATACTTAAGATTATCCAAAATTCTGCTGCCAGTATAATAACTCGCCCCAAATCCCAACACCCATCACCTCTGTGCTCGCTGACCTACATTGGCTCCCGGTTGAGCAAAGCCTCGATTTTAAAATTCTCCTCCTTGTTTTCAAATCCCTCCATGGCCTTGTCCTTCCATATCTCTGTAACCTCCTCCAGCCCTTCAACCCACCGAGATCTCTGCTCTCCTTCAATTCTGGCCTCTTGCGCATCCCTGATTTCCATCGCTTCACCATTGGTGGCCGTGCCTTCAGCTGCCTCGGTCCTAAGCTCTGGAATTCCCTCCCTAAACCTCTCCGCCTCGCTCTCCTCCTGTAAGACACTCCTTAAAAATGACCACTTTGACCAAGGTTTTGGTCACCTGTCCTAATATCTCCTCATGTGGCTCGGCATCAAACTTTGTTTGTCAACGCTCCTGTGAAGCGCCTTGGGACGTTTTACTACATTAAAGGCGCTATATAAATGCAAGTTGTTGTTGTTATTACATTCATAGAATTTTCAGCACAGAAACAGCCCATTCGGCCCAACAGGTCCACACGAGCCTCCTCCCACCCCTCTTCATCTCACCCTATCTAAACTAATCTAATCCTATCAGCATGTCCTTCTATTCCTTTCTCCCTCATCTATTTATCTAGCTTCCCCTTAAATACGTCTACGCTGTTCACCTCAACTACTCCCTGTGGTCGCGAGTTCCACATTCTCACCACTCTCTGGACAAAGAAGTTTCTCCTGAACTCCCTATTGGATTTATTGGTGGCTGTATTATATTTTTGACCGCTAGTTCTGGACTCCCCCACAAGTGGAAACATCTTCTCTCCGTCTACCCTGTCAAACCCCTTGATGATTTTAAAGACCTCTATCAGGTCGCCCCTCAGCCTTCTCTTTTCTAGAGAAAAGAGCCCCAGCCTGTTCAGTCTTTCCTGATTGCTGGAACCTCTCAGCTCTGGTGTTATCTTTGTGAATCGGATTCACTTATTTCAATGAGTATGATTTGTTTTCATGTAGTAATAGAAAGTAACGAACACACTAAGCACCGCCTCACGTCAGTGGCTCATCCTGCTAGATTAAACAAAGTAACTTCTAACTATTCCTTAGAGCAGACAAGGCTAAGAGGAGATTTGATAGAGTTGTTTAAAATCATGAAGGGTTTAGAAAGAATAAATAAAGAGAAATTGGCTGAAGGGCCGATAACCAGAGGGCAGAGATTTAAGGTGATTGGCAAAAGAACCAGAGGCGACAAGAGGAAAAACTTCTTTACACAACGAGTGGTTAGGATTTGGAATGCACTTCCTGATGAGGCGGTGGAAACAGATTCAATAGTAGCCTTCGCAAGAGAATTGGATAAATACTTGAAGGCAAAATATTTGCAGTGATATGGGGAAAGAGCGGGGAAGTGGGACTAACTGGATTGCTCTTCGAAAGAGCCGGCGCAGACGCGATGGGCTGAATTGCCTCCTTCTGTGCTGTACTATTCTGTGATTCTATGATTCTATTCACCTGCAATCTAACCTTCCTGCGGCTTTAGATGGGCCTGATTGTCTGTGTTTTATCCCCTTCTATTATCACCTAAGTGGTTTCCAAGACCAAGTCCCCATCTGCTCTCTCAGGAGGACATAAACGATCCTACGGTCACTATTTGGAAGAAGAGCAGGGGGAGTTCTCCCCGGTGTCCTGGGGCCAAAATTTATCTTTCAATCAACATCACTAAAAAAAATCAGATTATCTGGTCTTTATCTCATTGCTGTTTCTGGGATCTTGCAGGGCGCAAATTGGCTGCCGCGTTTCCTACAACTGTGGCCACCTTTCAAAAGTGCTTCATTGACTGTAAAGCGCTTTGGGACATCTTGAGGTTGCGAAAGGCGCTATATAAATGCAAGTTCTGTCTTTAAGCAGATCCTGTTCACAAATATCGCCCCCTACTGCTGATGAGCAATATTGCAGGCAGCGCGCGCGCACACACACGCACACACACACACACACACACACACACACACGGTGTTGTAAAGGGTGTGATGGATTTGAAACATCCCATTTTCAGTTTTTTTTTGTTTAAAGTGTTAACAGATGAGCTTGCCCATTTTCAAGTAGCGCTCCAGTAATCCTGCAGGCTCCCAGTTTGGAGAGATGTAATGTTTTGATTGCTTCATATAGTTCATCTGTCTATTTTATTCCCCACCTAACAGCAACTTGCATTTACACAGCGCCTTTAATGTAGTAAAACGTCCTAAGGCGCTTCACGGGAGCGTAAGTCAGACAAAAGTTTAACACCGAACCACATAAGGAGATATTGGGACAGGTGACCAAAAGCTTGGTCAGAGGTAGGTTTTCAGGAGTGTCTTCAAGGAGGAGAGAGAGGCGGAGAGGTTTAGGGAGGGAATTCCAGAACTTGGGGCCGAGGCAGCTGAAGGTACGGCCGCCAATTGTGGGGCGATGAAAATCGGGGATGCACAAGAGGCCAGAATTACAGGATGGCAGAGATCTCGGAGGGTTGTCGGGCTGGAGGAGGTTACAGAGATAGGGAGGGGAGCGAGGCAATTGAGGGATTTGAAGACAAGGATGAGAATTTTAAAATCGAGCCTTTGTCAGGCCGGGACCCAATATAGGTCAGCGAGCACAGGGGTGCTGGGTGAACCGGACTTGGTGCGAGGTACGATATGGGGCAGCAGAGTTTTGGATGAGCTGAACCTTACGGAGGGGGAAGATGGGAGGCCGGCCAGGAGAGCGTTAGAATAGTCGTGTCTGGAGGTAACAAAGACATGGATGTGGGTTTCAGTAGCAGATGAGCAGAGGCAGGGGCGGAGACGGGCGATGTTACGGAGGTGGAAGTAGGCGGTCTTGATGTTGGAGAGGATATGGGGGTCGGAAGCTCAGCTTAGGGTCAAATAGGAGACAGAAGGGATAAAACAAGCAGAAAATAACCATTTGAGTCTGTACAAGCAACAGATCTGATAAGTTCCCAGGATTAACTCACAGTCCCGATGTATATGTAATACATTGACAGCAACATGGTCCAATGTCAGGACAGAAGAGGTGTAATAGTTAGCAGTAAGATTAAACTGCAGCAGATGCTTGGCCCATAAGAACACTCACAGATCAGATCATGGTGTGAAATGCAGAGCTCCGTACAGCTTGTAGATCATTAGCACTTTCATTATCTACAGTCGTACAACCTTTTCAAAGTTGCATGAAAACATTACAGTTCATATGAGTGTGTATAAGTGTGTCTGTGTGAGTATATTTGGGTGAGTGAGTGTGTGAGTATTTGGATGAGTGAGTGTGTGTGTGTGTGTTTGAGTGAGTGTGTGTGTGTGTGTGAGAGTGAAAGTGAATGTGTGTGATGGGGTTCTCAGGATAATTCGCTGAGCAATTGACCCAATGTTAGTAAAATTGTGATCTTTTTAGTTCTTAGCTCTGAGCTGCAAACACAGCATCACAGGATAGTTATGGATCAGACATTCAGCCATCGAGAGAGATCCTACATTCCCGCCATTGCAGCCACCAGTCTTTTAGTAAATGATGCCAGGATTGTTTCCCCTACTCTATCCTTGAGTTCAATCCAAGTGTCGATCACACATTGTGTAAATTTATCTTCTCCCAGATTGAACCTGTGTCCCCTTGTCTTTCTCTAACAATTCAATTTAAATGAACATTCCAGATTTCCTTTTCCATTCCCTGGTCAATCATGGGAACAGAAGGAGGCCATTCAGCCACTCGAGCCTGTTCTGACATTCAATTCGATCATGGGGGATCTGTAATCCAAGGAAGATATTGAGAAACATGACATGAAACATTTCAATCTTTCTCCGCTTGCTACCAGGTACAATTTACTTTCTGAGCTGATTTCAGCAAATTGGATTCATTCTAGCCCTTGGATTGAGAGAGCAGCCACTTAATGAAAGTGAACTGATTTGTCCTTCAATCATAGAGTGAGCAGATATAGAATCATACAGCACAGAAGGAGGGCATTCGGCCCATCGTGTCTTTTGAATGTTACTATTGAATCTGCTTTTAATTTTTTTCTTTCAGCCTTGGGTGGAGATCTGGAGCAGATGAATTGCTCCTTGAGGTTCAACAATCTCAGTCCGGATGACAGTGCCGTGTATTACTGTTATGTGGATTTCCAGGGCTTCAAGGATCATACTTTCACAGACCCGTCCAGCTACAGGTTGTCCGTAAGTCGCAGTTTCTTTTATCTCGGTTGTTCGGTCACTTTGCTGGAACAGGTTGTGGGCCGTCAACGAGGGGAATGCAAAAAATGTTTCCAAAACATTACTCTCGGCAAATGCATCAGGAACAGTCCTTCCCTTTTTGAGACAACCTAGGATCAAGATTGACCAGAAGATGAGATAATCATACGGAGGTTAATGGGCTTTATAAATAGAGGCACAGAGTACAAAAGCAAAGAGTTCATGCTAAACCCTTTGTATATCACTGGTTAGGCCCCAGCTGGAATATTGTGTCCAATTCTGGGCACCACACACTTTAGGAAGGATGTCAAGGCCTAAGAGAGGTGCAGAGGAGATTTACCAGAACGGTTCCAGCGAAGAGGGACTTCAGTTATGCGAAGAGACTGAGAGAAACTGGGATTGTTCTTCTTAGAGCAGAGAAGTTTAAAGGGAGATTTAATAGAGCTGTTCAAAATGATGAAGGGTGTTGATAGAGTAAATAAGGAGAAATTGTTTCCACTGGCATAGGGTCGGTTGGTAACCAGAGGACACAGATTTAAGGTAATTGGCAAAGGAACCAGGAGGAGAATTATTTTCCTGCGGGTAATTCTGATTTGGAATGCACTGCCTGAAAGGGTGTTGGAAGCAGACTCAATGGTAATCTACCTTGGGTTCACTCTTTTCTTAACTTATTGTCGGAATGTGGGCACCGCTGGCAAGGCCGACATTTATTGCCCATCCCTAATTGCCCTTGAGATGGTGATGGTGGGCCTTCTTCTTGAACCATTGGATCCAAGTGGTGATGATGCTCCCACAGTGCTGTTAGGTCGAGAGTTCCGGGACTTTGACCCAGCGACGATGAAGGAACGGACGATATATCTCCAAGTCGGGATGGTTTTTGTGACTCGGAGGGCAACTTGAGGTGATGGTGTTCCCAAACACCTACTGCCCACATCCCATCAAGATTGGATGAGGTTGAGGAATATTTCTGAAGCAGAATAGTAAGAGCTTTAGTCTCTACCAGGCACTTTTCTCCTGATCTGGCCACTTGCCTTTAAGTGATTTCAAGGTGCACTGGGAGGCAGCTGTTCGGAGATTTCACCAGAGACAAGGACACTCCCTGGTTGGAGGCAATGGTGTAAAACTGCAAACTTTGAGTTCCTTCCATATTTTTAGCTTTTGGTTGAGCTTCAGTTGCCTCACAGGAACAGGAAGAGGCCCGTTCAGCCGCTCGAGCCTGTTACCATAGGAACAAGAGAAGGCCATTCAGACCCTGGACACTGTCAACAGGAACAGGAAAAGGCCATTCACCCCTCGAGTCTGTTTCATAGGAACAGGAGGAGGCCATTCAGTCCCTCGAGACTGTTACTTTAAATCTATGCCCCCTGGTTATTGACCCTTCAGCTAAGGGAAATAGGTCCTTCCTATCCACTCTATCTAGGCCCCTCATAATTTTATACACATCAATTAGCTCTCCCTTCACCCTCCTCTTTTCCAAAGAAAACAGCCCCAGCCTATCCAATCTTTATTTATAGTTAAAATTCTCCAGTCTTGGCAACATCCTCATAATTCTGCTCTGTATCCCTTCTAGTGCAATCACGTCCTTCCTGTAATGTGGTGACCAGAACTGCACGCAGTATTCTAGCCATGGCCTAACTAGTGTTTTATACAGTTCAAGCATAACATCCCTGCTCTTGTATTCTATGCCTCGGCTAATAAAGGCAAGTATCTTAACCACCTTATCTACCTGTCCTGCTACTTTCAGGGATCTGTGGACATGCACTCCAAGGTCCCCCTGATCTTTTGTACTTCTCAGTGTCCTACCATTTATAGTGCATTCCCTTGCCTTGTTAGCCTCTCCAAATGCATTACCTCACACTTCTCCAGATTGAATTCCATTTGCCACTGTTCTGCCCACCTGACCAGTCCATTGATATGGACCTGCGGGAAGGAGGGAGGAGAACAGTAGGAGTATGTTTGTGTGCGTGTGCAAGGCCGATGTAGCAGAGCCTGGTCTCCAATCGTCTTGGATCCCCTTGCTATTGGACCAAGACCTTGCTCTTTAGCCGAGGCGCTAAAACATAGAAGCATAGAAGATAGGAGCAGGAATAGGCCATTTGACTGCTCGAGCCTGCTCCGCCATTTGATGAGATCATGGCTGATCATCCAAATTCAGTATAACAACAGGAAACGCTGGAAAAACTCAGCAGGCCAGGCAGCTTTCTTGCTCTTGAGTTGTGTTGCTGTTTCCAGATCAGGAATGCCCTATGCTTGCGGCTTATTAGCTACTGGATCTCCTGGTCATTCTCGTCGAACCAGTCTTGGTGTTTCCTGTTTGAGTGACCGAGCGTCTCTTCACAGGTGCTGATTATGGAGGCCTGGAGTGCATCCTGGCGCTGTGGACCGTCTGTGTCTCTGAATCACTGGGAGTCGCCAGGTTGGTTGTGAGGAGCAGGCTGAATAGGGCTTTCGTAGCAGGGTCTTTGAGTGCTCCAGCGTTGCTTTTCCTGCGGCATTGCTTCTGTTGCCGCTGCTGTTTTGTCTTCGACCTGAAACGTTAACTCTGTTTCTCTCTCCACGGATGCTGCCTGGCCTGCTGAGTTTTCCAGCATTTTCTGTTGTTATTTCGGATTTCCAGCATCCGCAGTATTTTGCTATCCAAATTCAGTACCCTGTCCCTGCTTTCTCCCCATGGCGGAGAAGGACTATTGGCATGAATACATGAACTTACTTCTCTTATGTGGAAGGAAGAGAGCATGCCAGGGGATCTCAGAGATGCCATAATCGTGACCATCTTCAAGAAAGGTGACAAGTCCGATTGCCATAATTACAGAGGAGTCTCCCTGCTTTCTGCCACAGGGAAAGTCATCGCAAGAATCCTCCTCAATCGCCTTCCCCCAGTGGCTGAAGAGTTCCTCCCAGAGTCGCAATGCGGATTCCGCCCACAAAGGGACACAATGGACATGATCTTCACTGCGCGTCAACTACAAGAGAGATGCAGGGAATAGCACCAACCACTGTACGTGGCCTTCTTTGACCTCACAAAGGCCTTCGACACTGTCAACTGCGAGAGATTATCGGGTGTCCTCCTCAAATTCGGCTGCCCTCAAAAATGTGTCACCATCCTCCGCCTGCTTCACGATGACACGCGAGCTGTGATCCTGACCAACGGATTCACCACAGACCCAATTCCCATACGGACCGGGGTCAAGCAAGGCTGTGTCATCGCACCAACGCTCTTCTTGATCTTCCTGGCTGCAATGCTCCATCTCACCCTCAGTAAGCTCCCCGCTGGAGTGGAGCTAATCTACAGAACAAATGGGAAACTGTTCAACCTCCGTCGCCTCCAGTCCAGGTCCAAGGTCGTCCCATCCTCTGTTATCGAATTACAGTATGCAGATGATGCTTGCGTCTGCGCACACTCTGAGGTCGAACTCCAAACCATCGTCAACACCTTCACTGAAGCATATGAGAGCATGGGACTTACACTAAATATCCGTAAGACAAAGGTCCTCTACCAATCTGCCGCCGCCACACAGCACTGCTCCCCGAACATCAAAATCCATGACGAGGTCTTGGACAACGTGCACCACTTTCCATACCTCGGGAGCCTACTGTCAACAAGGGCAGACATCGATGACGAAGTCCAACACCGCCAGTGTGCCAGTGCAGCCTTCGGGTGCCTGAGGAAGAGAGTGTTTGAAGCCCAGGACCTCAAACCCAGCATCAAGCTCATGGTCTGCAGAACAGTAGTGATACAAGTCCTCCTGTATGCTTCAGATACATGGGCAATGTACAACAGGCAACTCAAAGCGCTGGAGAGGTACCACCAACGCTGTCTCCGCAAGATCCTGCAAATCCATTGGCAGGATAGGCGCACCAGCGTCAGTGTTCTCGCTCAGGCCAACATCCCCAGCATCGAAGCTTTGACCACGCTCGATCAGCTCTGATGGACGGACCACATCGTCCGCATGCCCGATATGAGAATCCCAAAACAAGGGCTCTACACGGAGCTCCGACACGGCAAGAGAGCCCCAGGTGGGCAGAGGAAACGCTTCAAGGGCAGCCTCAAAGCTTCCTTGAAAATGTGCAACATCCCCACCGACACCTGGGAATCCCTGGCCCAAGACCGCACAAAGAGGAGGAGAAGCATTCGAGAAGGCGCCGAACACCTCGAGTCTCTTCGGCGGGAGCAAACGGAAGCCAAGCACAAACAGTGGAAGGTGCTCACGTCAACCCAAGAACCCCACCCACTCGCCCCTTTAACCACCGTCTGCCCCACCTGTGACAGAGACTGTAGGTCCCGCATTGGACTTTTCAGTCACCTGAGAACTCATTTCTAGTGTGGAAGCAAGTCATCCTCGGTTCCAAGGGACTGCCAAAGAAGAAGACTGTTGCACAGGAAAAGGAGGAGGCCCATTTTGATCCTCGAGCCTGTTACATAGGAACAGGAGGAGGCTCATTCTAACCTTCTAGGCTGCTGCATAGGAATAGGAGGCGGCCCATTCAGCCCCTCAAGGCTGTTACATAGAACAGGAGAAGGCTAATCAGACCCTCGAGACTTTTAAAAGTGACGAGGACGATCATTCAGCCCCTCGAGCCTATTTTTTATTCGTTCAGGGGATGTGGGAATCGCTGGGAAGGCCAGCATTTATTGCCAATCCCGAGTTGCCCTTGAGAAGGCGGTGCTGAGCAGCCTTCTTGAACCACTGCAGTCCATGTGGTGAAGGTACGCCCATTGTGCTGTTAGGGAGGGAGTTCCAGGATTTTGAACCAGCGAAAATGAAGAAACGGAAATATATTTCCAGTCATGATGGTGTATGATTGGATGGGAGCTTGTTGTTGGTGGTGTTCCCAAGCGCCTGCTGCTCTTATCCTTCTAGGTGATAGAGGTCGCGGGTTTGGGAGGTGCTGCCGAAGAAGCCTTGGCGAGTTGCTGCAATGCATCTTGTACATGGTAAACACTGCAGCCGCGGAACGCCGGTGGTGGAGGAGTGTATGTTTAAGGTGGGGGATGGGGTGCCAATCAAGCGGGCTGCTTTGTCTTGGATGGTGTCGAGCTTCTTGAAAGTTGTTGGAGCTGCACATATCCAGGCAAGTGGAGAGCATTCCATCACACTCCTGACTTGTGTCTTGTAGATGGTGGAAAGGCTTTGGGGAGTCAGGAGGTGGACACTCGCCGCAGAATACCCAGCGTCTGAACTGCTCTTGTTACCACAGTATTTATGTGGCTGGTCCAGTTAAGTTTCTGGTCAATGTTGCTCCGCCCCCCCCCACACGATATTGATGGTGGGGGATTCGGCGATGGTAATGCCGTTGAATGACAAGGGGCGGTGGTTAGACGCTCGCTTGTTGGAGATGGTCAGTTCCTGGCACTTGTGTGGCACGACTGTTACCTGCCACTTATCAGCCCAAGCCTGCATGTCGTCCAGGTCTTGCTGCATGCGGGCATGGACTGCTTCATTATCTGAGGAGTTGCGAATGGCACTGAACACTGTGCAGTCATCAGCGAGCATCCCCACTTCTGACCTTATGTTGGAGGGAAGCTCATTGATGAAGCAGCTGAAAATGGTTCGGGCTAGGACACTGCCCTGAGGAACTCCTGCAGCGATTTCCTGGGGCTGTGATGATTGACGTCGAACCACCACAACCATCTTCCTTTGTGCTCGGTATGACTCCACCCAGTGGAGTTTTCCCCATGATTCCCATTGGCTTCAGTTTTACTAGGGCTCTTGATGTCACACTCGGTCAAATGCTGCCTTGATGTCAAGGGCAGTCACTCTCACCTCACCTCTGGAATTAAGCTCTTTTCTCCATGTTTGGACCAAGGCTGTAATGAGGTCTGGAGCCGAGTGGCCCTGGCGGAACCCAAACTGGGCATCAGTGAGCAGGTTATTGGTGAGTAAGTGCTGCTTGATAGCACTGTCAACGACACCTTCCATCACTTTGCTGATGATTGAGACTGATGGGGCATTGGCTGGATTGGATTTGTCCTGTTTTTTGTTGACAGGACATACCTGGGCAGTTTTTCACATTGTTCGGGTAGATGCCAGTGTTATATCTGTACTGGAACAGCTTGGCTAGAGGCACGGCTTATTCTGGAGCACAAGCCTTTAGCACGACAGCTGGGATGTTGTCGGTTCCAACATCCTTTGCTGTATCCATTGCGCTTGGGCGCTTCTTGACATCACATGGAGTGATCGAATTGTCAGAAGACTCGCTTCTGTGGTGGAGACATCAGGAGGAGGCCGATATGAATCATCCACTCGGCACTTCTGGCTGAAGATAGTTGCAAATGTTTCAGCTTTGTCTTTTGCACTCCCGTGCTTGGCTCCACCATCATTGAGTATGAGGATATTAATGGAGCCTCCCCCTCCCGTTAGTTGTTTAATGATTCACCGCCATTCATGACTGGATGTGGCAGGACTGCAGAGCTTTGATCTGATCCATTGATTGTGGGATCGCTTAGCCCTGTCTGTAGCATGCTGCTTCTGCTTTTTAGCATGCATGTAATCCTGTGTTGTAGCTTCCCCAAATTGACATCGCATTTTAAGGTATGCCTGGTGCGACTCCTCGCATTTTCTTCAGCCCTCCTTATGGAACCAGGTATGGCCCCCTCGCTTGATGGTAATGAGGGATATGCCGGACCATGAGGTTACAAATTGTGGTGGAATTCAAATCTGCTGCTTATAAATACTTTTTGAGACACAGTATATGGAACAAGATTAATACAAAAGCAAAATAAGATACATCAACTGCCCTTTCACCTCCTCCCTGCCCACCATCCGGGGCCCCAAACACTCCTTCCAGGTGAAACAGAGATTTACTTGTACTTCTTTCAAGTTAGTATAGTGCATTCACTGCATCTGGAGTACTGTGCCCCGTTTTGATTCCCTCCCGCCTCCGCTCTATCCCAACATGGTGGATGATGTAGTGGCCTTTGAAAAGGTTCACAGCAGAGCTACGAGAAGAACATCAGCTACTGGAATAGTCTCAAGGGCCTTGGTCTATTCAGTTCAGAGCAGCGTCGACTCAGAGATGACCTGATAGATGTCTATGAAATAATTAAAAGGCTGGATAGCATGCCTATTGATAGACTATTTCAGTTTAACAGATCAGAACAGACCAGGGGACACGGGTTTAGATGATGTAAGAGTAGCAATCGACTGGATGTTTGGCGGTTCTTTTCCCAGAGAGTAGTGAGCCTGTAGTATACATTGCAACCTGGTGTGTTGGCTGCTGATCCTTTGTATACTTTCAAGAGGGATCTGTACCGGTTATTGACTGGGACAGAGATCACATCATATAGAAGGCAACCTTCCATATAGGGAACATTACATCAAGTTAGGAGTTGGTTTGTACAAGATCGAAGCCTTTGGTATTAATGGTAAGATATTGAGCTGCAGTGAGAACTGGCTGAAAGGCCTTAGGCGGAAAGTAGTTACAGATGGATTCGGATCTGTTTGGAGATCAGTCACCAGTGATGTCCCATAGGGATTGGTATTGGGATCTTTGCTTTGACCATTTTTATTACTGGTCTAGATATAGGTGTTGGGGGCACGATCTGCAAGTTTGCAGATGGTACTAAGGTTTTTGCGAGTGTCAGGGCTGCAGATGATGCTCGATTGCTTCAGGCCGATCTTGATGTGTTGGGGGTTTGGGCTTGAGATTGGCTAATGATGTTTAAGTTGGTTAAGTAGGACCAGGGATTATAATTTTAAGTTGTAAATATTAAGTACAAGGCCAGCACTAGCTGAGATGTCAGGGGGTGGGACATTTCCCAGAGAATAGTGGGGCTCTGGAACCGTCTGCCGGCTCGAGCGGTGGACACCGATTCACTGACTTCCTTCAAGCGAGAGCTGGACCTGTTTCTGGCTGGGCTGGAGATCAATTCGGACAAAAGGTTGGTGCTGTAAAGAATTATCAGGGCCGGAGTGATCTCCTGGACTAGTTTCGATTGCATAGGAGAGGAATTTCTGAGATTTTTGCCCCAAATTGGCCACAGTTTTTAGCTGTTTTTTCGCCTCTCCCAGGAGATCACATGATGGCGGGTGCAGTGGAAAGTGTATTTATTGTGACAGACAAGTTATCACACTTGTGTGGGACATGCTGGACGGACCAGAGGGTATTTTCCGGTCTTTCTTTGTTCGTAAGTGTTTGTAGGTGTGGCGGGTCCCATAATCATCCCCTGCTGCACTTTTCCATTTGATCTCGTGCTGTGTTGCTATTTATTGCCCATCACTCGTTGCCATGAGCAGATGGTGGCGGGCCTTCTCCTTGAACCACTGCAGTCCTTGTGGTGATGGTGTTCTGGACCCATTTATTGCCCATTCCCGAGCTGCCCTTAGAAGGTGGTGGTGGATCTTCTTCTTGATTCCTGCTGTCCTTATGGTAATGCTGTTCCCATGATGCTGTTAGGTGGAGAATTCACGTGTTTTGTCCAAGTGACGATAAATGAACGGTGATATATGTGCACGCTAGAAAGCTTTGCCTATTTTTGTAGTTTCCATCTACACTTAAAGTGGCGCATTTCCCTCCCACCAGAGCAGGAAGGTGATTGGCTCCTCCAAGATACACGAGAGCGACCCCAAATATTTTCCACCTCCATCTTTCTGCGCGAGTGCTTCAAGTTGCTGTGACAACCGGTTGCTGCCATCACCCAGAGCTCACACTCACAGTATTGTAAGTCTGTTTGATATCTACAAAACTCACCTCAGGGGGCCCAGTCTATCAGATCGGGGCAGGACCGGATACACCTGCAGAAACCAGTGAGTGGGGGCAGAGTTATGAGGGCCTTTCCCCTGTTTTAACTGATTTTCATCTTGTTGACAATGCGGGTTGGGGAATTCTTCAGTTAAATGTACATTTCTGGTGAGTTGTTTCATTCCACGTGACATCCGGGGAATGAATTATTTGCCTGTTTTAGACTCGTGGTAACTTTCTAGTAACACCTCAGCTGTGTCCATTCATTGATCTGTATTAAATATTCAAGCTCTTTTCATTCTCCAGATCTACATTCACTCTTGGAGAAATCAGACCCACATTTAAATTGATTTATTGAGATACAATGGACAGTTTCTGTAAGCAACCGTCTACCTTCGGATCCCCTCTTTGGATTGGATCATAACAAGTTACCCAGTTACAGTGATACAGGCCGCACTCCCCCTGATTGTGTTAGATTCTTTAGAGCTTTAATGTTTCATTGACCTATATACACAGGTAAAAAATCAGCCTGAACAGCTCCTGGATTCTACTATTTCACTTCAAAACTACAGGGAGAATTGCTGCTCCTGTTGTACCTGAATTTACTGATAGACTTGGACACAGGAAGAATCTATTTATCCTGACCTGTTGAATTTTTTGTTATAGATTTAGGAAAGTTTACACAGATTCCGGCCATCTTGTACTCTGATTCAGACTTTGCGATAAGGGATAAGTTTATTTGCAGACACTAAGCTGTCATGTGTTTCCAGTGAATTAATGGCATTACCCAGATATGCATCCACCTGATACATTGGCCCGCTGGATAATATGCAACCTATGTTCAAATCCCCAGATGAAATGTCCAGCAGCAGTATGTCTATATTTCACGGGAGCAGCCAACAAAACGCGAGCACAGAAATCACCACAAAGCCAGGTGCTTCCTGTCAGTGAAACAGAACAACAATACACACAGCGACTGCTCTGAGGCTCTGCAGACTGCGAGCGGCTTTTCACACACTGGCGTTATGGAAGGTCATCCCAGATTCCAAGTGATCACCGTCTATGAAACACTTGCCTTTTTGTTTCTTAGGCAGTCCCTCGGAACCGAGGATGACTTGCTTCCACATTAAAAATGAGTTCGCAGGTGACTGATGAGTCCAATGTGGGACCTACAGTCTCTGTCACAGGTGGGGCAGACGGTGGTTGATGGGGCAGGTGGGTGGGTTGCTTGGGATGACATGCGCTCTTTGCGCTGCCTGCGCTTGGCTTCCGCTTGCTCCCGGCGAAGAGACTCGAGGTGTTCGGCGCCTTCCCGGATGTTTCTCCTCCACTTTGTGCGGTCTTGGGCCAGGGATTCCCAGGTGTCGGTGGGGTTGTTACACTTTTTCAAGGAGGCTTTGAGGGTGTCCTTGAAGCGTTTCCTCTGCCCATCTGGGGCTCTCTTGCTGTGCCGGAGCTCCTAGTAGAGCGTTTGTTTCGGGAGTCTCGTATCGGGCATGCGGACGATGTGACCCATCCATCGGAGCTGATCGAGCGTGGTCAAAGCTTCAATGCTGGGGATGTTGGCCTGAGCAAGAACACTGACGTTGGTGCGCCTATCCTGCCAATGGATTTGCAGGATCTTGCGGAGGCAGCATTGGTGGTACCTCTCCAGTGCTTTGAGGTGCCTGCTGTACATGGTCCATGTCTCTGAGGCATACAGCAGGGCGGGTATCACTGCTGCTCTGTAGACCATGAGCTTTGTGCCGGGTTTGAGGTCCTGGTCTTCAAACACTCTCTTCCTCAGGCGACCGAAGGCTGCACTGGCACACTGAAGGCGGTGTTGGACTTCGTCATCGACGTCTGCCCTTGTTGACAGTAGGCTCCCGAGGCATGGAAAGTGGTCCACGTTGTCCAAGGCCTTGTCGTGGATTTTGATAATCGGGGGGCAGTACTGTGTGGCGGGGGCAGGTTGGTAGAGGACCTTTGTCTTACAGATGTTTAGTGTAAGTCCCATGCTCTCGTACGCTTCGGTGAAGGTGTTGATGATGGTTTAGGAGTTCGACCTCCGAGTGAGCGCACACGCAAGCGTCGTCTGCATACTGTAATTTGACGACAGAGGATGGGACGACCTTGGATCTGGACTGGAGGCGATGGAGGTTGAACAGTTTCCCGTTTGTTCTGTAAATTAGCTCCACTCCAGCGGGGAGCTTATTGAGGGAGAGATGGAGCATTGCAGCAAGGAAGATCGAGAAGAGTGTTGGTGCGATGACACAGCCTTGCTTGACCCCGGTTCGTACGGTTTGTTTACAGGGAACACATCACGTCTCTCCCTGGTACAGTACATCGATGGTGAAAATTTACAACTTCTGATTACCAGTAAATATGTCTGTGGGCTCTGCTTCTCTCTGAGAGTCTCACTGAGTGATTGAAACACATTTCCTCAAATATCTGGCAACTTGTCCCAAAAAGTTGCAAAGCCCATTCATGGACTGTGACTGTGAAGCATATCTGAGCGGCACGGCTCAGACACACTGTCGCTTTACAGTGGATCAATGCAGCAAAACTGCGAAAGAATCAATGGTGGTCCCTGGACAGTGGGTGACTGGAATCGCAACAGTCAGTGATACTAGTCAGAGCAGGGTCAGCTCCAGTACAAAACTGGGCCATAAACAAAGGGGTCGCTGTACAGTGGGTAAATGCAGCAAAACTGGGCAATAAACAAAGGAGGTCGCTGGACAGTGGGTGAATGTAGAATCACTATAGTCAGTGATAATAGTCAGAGCAGGGTGGGCTCCAATACAAAACTGTTTTAAAAAAAAAACACAAAAATTTCATGAAATGAAGTATATATTAGCAGGCAATGATAAGTAACCACATAAACAAATGATGTGGAACATAATGTACCAAGATGAAATCATCAGTGAAGATAAATGAACAATCATTCAGAACCGTGATCCTTGTGACGGGGGCCGTGTTGCATAGAAACACTTTTTGGGCAGTATTTCTTCAGAGTGCACTGATTCAAAGACTGGCTTTAAACCACTTGAACATACAATGATAACAATTACAAAGAACCTCATAGAATCTGCAGGACAGCAAAAAGGCAGCTTGGCACAACTGGACTATGCCGGTGTGGAAATTCCACACAAGCCTCCTCCCACTCTAATGACCTCATCCCACCATGCCCCGTATCCGTCTATTACCTTCCCTATCATTTAAGTATCAAGCCTCCCATTGAATGTATCAATGTTATCTACATCAAACACCCCATGTGGCAGCGAGTTCTACATCCTCACCATCGTCTGTGTGAAAAGAAATCCACCTAACTGCTTCATCTGATTTGTTAGAGGCTATTTTATATTAATGCCTCCTTGTTATGGACTCGCCCACAAGCGGCAACAGTTTCTCCACATTCACCCAATCGGACTCCTTCATAATTTTGAAGATCCCTAAACTGCCTCCTCTTAGTCTTCTCTTTTCCAGAGAGCAGAGCCCTAGCCTGCCCAATCTTTCTGAAAGTCGCATCCTCTCAATTCGCGTAAAATTCTTGAAAACATTATCTGCATTTTCTCTACTCTTTCATTATCATTTTTATAGTATGGAGACCAGAACTGCACACATTGCTCCAAGTGGTCTAACCAAGGTTCTATCTTAATTTAAAATGCCCTCCCTGCTTTTGTATTCTCTCCCTGTAGAAATGAACCCAGCACATTGGACACTTTACGACCTTTATGTGTTGATAGATTTAGTGATTTATGTATCTATATTCTCAGATGTCTTTAGTCCTCTACCCCATTTAGTTTCTTACCATCCAAGGAATAAGTGGCCTCCTCATTCCCCCAAACAATATAAACCACCTCAAGGCAAGGAAAGTTGGCGGGGAAATAACAACAGAGAAGCTGTGTGTTAGGGTGGAAGGCAGGAATGTTTAAATGGACAAAAGATTAAATGGACCCGCATCCAAAAAAATAGGAGCAGTGGTTATGATCTGAAACTGTTGAACTCGATGTTGAGTCTGGAAGGTTGTCAATTACCTCATCGAAAGATCAGGCGCTGTTCCTCGAGCTTCCGTTGAGCTTCATTAGAACAGTGCAGTAGGTCACTGTCAGAGAGGTCAGAGAGGGAGTGAGACGGAGAATTAAAATAGCATGTGACCAGAAGCTCAGGGTCATGATTGCAGACTGAATGGAAATGTTCAGCAAAGCGATCACCCAATCTGCGTTTGGTCACCCAAATGTAGAGGAGACTGCATCGTGAGCAGTGAATGCAGTAGACTAAATTGAAAGAAGTAAATCGCTGTTTCTCATGGAAGGAGAATTTCGGGCCCTGGACGGTAGGAAGGGTTGAGGTGAAAGGATAGGTGCTGCATCTAATGCGCGTGCTTGGGATGGTGCCATGGGAAGTGCAGCCGATGTTGTGGGTGATGGAAGAGTGGACCAGGGTGTCATGGAGGGAACAGTCCTTTCGAATGCTTAAATGGGAGTGGAGAGGAAGATGAGTTTGGTGGTTCGATGAAATATTTAACTACTTGTCGAAATTCAGCATCATTCCGCCACAATGAAATATCAGAGCAGGTGTTCAATAGCAGACAAATGAGATAAGCCTCGAGAGACAACTACAGAGATCGCTCATTGGAAACCCGCTCTCTAAAAGGTGACCCGATTTGTTGATCGAACTTCTATTGGCAATCACTTTATAAACAATGGAAATTTATCCAAGTATTGAGTGAACCGATGTGTTTAAAATTGTCTTTTGGAACATAATGGAACCGATGCAGAAAGAACTAAAGAAAGCAAGGGACAGGAGCTGTATCACTGTACTGAACCCTCACTCACAATCTAACAAGAACTAAACAAAGTAAAGGACATGAGCCAAATCACTGCACTTAACTGTCCCTCACAATTTAACAATAAGAACTAAATACCCATAGAACAGGCACCCGCTGTTCTAAGCACCAAAATAACATAAGAACATAAGAAATAGGAGCTGGAGTCGGCGATTTGTCCCTTCGAGCCTGCTCCGCCATTCAACAAGATCATGGATGATCTTCTTCCTCAACTCCACCTTCCCGCACTATCCCTATATCCCTTAATTTGCTTAGTTCCCCCAAAAATATTGACCTCTGTCTTGAATATACTCAACGTCTGAGCAGCCACAGCGCTCTGGGGTCGAGAATTCCAAAGATTCACAATCCTTTGAGTGAAGAAACTTCTCCTCATCTCAGTCGTAAATGGCCGACCACTTATTTTGAGACTGTGACCCCGTGTACTAAATTCCCCAGCCAGGGGAATCATTTTCTCAGATTTATACCTGTCAAGCCCCTGAAGAATTTTATATGTTTCAATTAGATCACCTCTTATTCTGCTAAACTCTTGGGAATATAGGCCTAGTCTACTCAATCTCTCCTCATAGGACTATCCCATCATCCAAGGAACCAGTTTAGTGAACCTCAGTCGCACTCCCTCAAAGGCAAGTATGTCTTTCCTTCGGTAAGGAGACCAGAACTGTACACAGAACTGTACACAGTACTCCAGGTGTGGCCACACTAATGCCCTGTATAATTGTAGTAAGACTTCTTTACTGTTGTACACTAAGCTCTTTGTAACAAAAGCTAACATACTATTTGCTTTCCTAATTGTTTGCAGTACCTGCATGTTAACTTTCTGTGATTCATGTACAAGGACACACAGGTCTCTCTGAATGCAAAAATTTCCCAGTATCTCACCATTCAAAAAATATTCAGCTTTTTTGTTTTTCCTACCAAAGTGGATAACTTCACACTTCCCCACATTGTATTCCATTTGCAATGTTCTTACCCACTCAGTCAACCTGTCTATATCTCTCTGCAGCCTCTTCGCGTCCTCCTCACAGCTAACTTTCCCACTGAACATTGTATCATCAGTAAACTTGTATATGTTAAGCTCAGTCCCTTCATTTAAGTCTTTAATATAGATCCTGGTGGGACCCTGCTAGTTACAGCCTGCGAAACCGAAAAAGTCCCGTTTATTCCTACTCTCAGTTTTCTGTCCATTAACCAATCCTCAATCCATGCTAATATATTACACCCTATCCCATGAGTCCTAATTTTGTGTAATAACCTCTTGGGTGGCACCTTATCGATGGCTTTTTAAAAATCCAATTGCACTACATCCAATGGTTCCCCCTTATCCATCCGACTAGTTACATCTTCAAGAACCTGTAACAGATTGGTCAAGCACGATTTTCCTTTCATAAAACAATGTTGACTCAGCCTAATCATATTGCGATGTTCTACGTGCCTTGTTACCACGTTCCTAATAATCGATACTAGCAAAACTAAACAGTCTGAGCTTCAGATCACATTCAGACTGAAGGTCAACCCAGCAGCTTGCTAAAGGTCTCCTGTTGGAGTGGTTGCCCTCTCTGAAATGCAAATCAAATCATTTGTTTATCTCTGTAGAACTTCGCCGTGAAATTCTCCATATTCCTCGGTTTCTTCTACTAATGAGACTGATTTGGGATTGTGGAGAATCCACCGAAATCTATAATAATCAGACACACAAACCCCAGTCCAAACACAACACTATCAATACCCGCACAAATATTCATCTGAGGTCCTTTGAAACGGCCCCTTTAGGTCTTCGAGAGGAGAAAGAAAAACTTTAAGTAGATATTTCAGCTGGTTATCGCTGTCATTTTCTAACATGATATAAAGGCCACTGTACAATAGGTGTGAATGGTTCAGGTCAGTTTTTGTCAGTGTGTTTAACGGCTTGTTTAACATTCGTTTAAAGACCTTGCAGTCTGTGACTGACAGTAAACGCTGTAAACCACACGCACTCTCAGTTAATACACTGATTGTAATCAGGATGTAGAAAGAGTTTTAAAAGGGCAACACACTAGGTTTAAAATGTAAAATATTACAGTGCTCAGACATAATGGAAGAACTCTCTTCGAGACTATTGAGCTGTCTACATTTAATATGATATTTATATCCAGGATTAAAAGGATGATAAAAACAGAAAATGCTGGAAGTACTCAGCAGGTCAGGCAGCAGCTGTGGAATGACAAACAGAGTTAACGTTTCAAGTCGACGCCCTCCGCCAATTTTCCTGGCACTAACCATCTCCTTTTCACCATGGACATCCAGTCCCTCTACACCTCCACCCCCCACCAGGATGGCCTAAGGACCCTCTGCTTCTTCCTAAAGCAGAGACCCAAGCATTCTCCATCCACCGCCACCCTTACATTGCACAACTTCTCATTTGACTCCACTCACTTCCTGCAAATAAAAGGTGTTCCTATGGGAAACCGTATAGGCCCGAGCTATGCCTGCCTTTTCCTGGGACACGTGGAACATTCGTTGTTTCAGTTCTAGTCAGGACCCCTCCCTCACCTCTATTTCCGGTATATTGATGACAGTATTGGTGCCACTTCCTGCTCTGCCCCGAACTGGAAAATTGCATCATCTTTGCTTCCAATTTCCACCTCTTCCTCGCCTTCATCTGCTTCATCTCCGACTCTTCCCTTCCCTACCTCGACCTCTCTATCTCCATTTCTGGGGATAGGCTGTTGACCAATATCGTCTATAAGCACACTGAGTCCCACAGCTACCTTGATTTCACTTCCTCCCATCCCGCTTCCTGTAAGGACTATATTCCACTCTCCCAGTTTCTCCATCTCTGTCGCATCTATTCTGAAGATGGCACCTTCCATACCATTGCTTCTGATATGTCTTCCTTTTTCCTCAACCGAGGATTCCCCTCCACCGTGGTTGTCAGAGCCCTCGACCGTGTCCATCCCATTAATTGCACTTGTGATCTCTCCCCTTACCCTCCCTCCCAGAGCCATGAAAGGGTTCCCCTTGTCTTCACCTTCAACCCCACCAGCCTCCACATGCAA
Source organism: Squalus acanthias (assembly GCA_030390025.1). NCBI lineage: Eukaryota > Metazoa > Chordata > Chondrichthyes > Squaliformes > Squalidae > Squalus > Squalus acanthias. The sequence continues at coordinate 52,588,699 of CM059442.1, read as the reverse complement.
CGGATCATCCTCTGCCATTTCTGCTACCTCCAGTGTGATGTGACCACCAAACAGATCTTCCCCTCTCCTCCCCTTTCATCATTACAAAGGGACTGTTCCCTCTGCCACACCCTGGTCCAATCTTCAATCACCTACAACATCCCCTCCCCATCCCACGGCACATTCCCGTGCAAACGCAGGACATGAAACACCTGCTCTTTTACCTCCTCCATTCCCACCATCCAGGGCCCCAAATACACCTTTCAGGTGAAACAGCGATTTATAGAATCATAGAATATTACAGCACAGAAGACGGCCATTTGGACCATCGTGTCTGCGTCTGCTCTTTTGAAGAGAAATCCAGTTAGTCTCACTCCCCCGCTCTTGCCCCATATCCCTGCACTTATTCTCCCCTTCAAGTATGTATCACATTCCGATTTGAAGGCTACTGTAGAATCTCTATCCACCAGCCTATCAGGAAGTGCATTCCAAATCCTAACCATTCGTTGCGTAAAAAGGTTTTGCCTCATGTCACCCCTGATTCTTTTGCCAATCAGCTTAAATCTGTGACCTCTGGTTATCGATAGTTCTGCCATTGGAAATGGTTTCTCTTCATTTACGCTCTCTATACTCCTCTCAGCCTTCTCTGCTCGAAGTAGAACAACCCAAGATTCTCCAGTCTTTCCACGTAACTTTAATCCCTCAGCCCTGTCTCCATTCTAGTAACTCTCTCCTGTACCCTCTCTAAAGCCTTAAATCCTTCCTAAATTGTGGTGCCTAGAATTTACTTTTACTTTTTTCAATTTAGTATACTGTATTTTTTGCTCACGATGCTGACTGCTCTACATTAGGGAGACCAAACGCAGATTGGGTCATCGCTTTGTGGAACACTTCCATTCAGTCCGCAAGCTTGATCCTGAGCTTCTAGTCACCTGATATCTTAATTTTCCGCACCAATTCCATTCTGACCTCACTGTCCTCGGACTCCTACACTGTTCCAATGAAGCTCAACGGAAGCACGAGGAACAGCACCTCATCTTTCGATTCAGCACTTTAGAGCCTTCAGGACTCAACACTCAGTTCAACGTTTTCAGATCATAACCACTGCTCCCATTTTTTTGCACAGCAGTTGCTGGTAATGAATCTGCTTTTTTCATTCTCAGCTCATCTAGACCCATCTTTTGTTTCTTTACTTGTCCCATTATGACGCCCTTTTGCCTCGCACCATCATCCAATTTGTCATTTAATCACTCCTGCTTTCCACCCTATCACAGACCTTCCCTTTTGTTCTTTCCTCCCCTCTCCCTGTCCTTGTCTCTGTACTTGTTTAAAAACTGTTACATGTATACCATTTTCTAGCTCTGATGAAGGGTCATTGATCTGAAACGTTAACTCTGTTTCTCTCTCCACAGATGATGCCTGAGGGTCGATGAGTGTGGTGCGTTTGATGTAGTCTATATGGATTATAGCAAGGCTTTTGATTATGTCCCGCATAGCAGACTGGTCACGAAAGTAAAAGCCCATGGGATCCAAGGCAATGTGGCAAGTTGGATCTGAAATTGGCTCAGAGGCAGGAAACAAAGAGTAATGAACGAAGGGTGTTTTTGTCACTGGAAGGTTGTTTCCAGTGGGGTTCCGCAGGGCTCAGTACTGGGTCCTTTGCTTTTTGTGGTATATATCAATCATTTGGACTTGAACGTAGGAAGTATGATGTAGAAGTTTGCAGAAGATACAAAAATTGGCCGTTTGGTTGATAATGAAGAAGAAAGCTGCAGACTGCAGGAAGATATCAATGGACTGGTCAGGTGGGCAGAACAGTGGCAAATGGAATTCAATCTGGAGAAATGTGAGGTAATGCATTTGGGGAGGGCTCACAAGGCAAGGGAATACACAATAAATGGTAGGACACTGAGAAGTGCAGAGGATCAGAGGGACATTGGAGTGCATGTCCACAGATCCCTGAAGGTAGCGGGACCAGTAGATAATTGGTTAAGAAGGCATACGGGATTTTTGCCTTTATTCGCCAAGGCAAAGAATATAAGAGCAGGGAGGTTATGCTTGAACTGTATAAAGCACTAGGTAGGCCGCAGCAACAATACTGTTGCAATTCTGGTCACCACATTACAGGAAGGATGTGATTGCACCAGTGAGGGTGCAGAGGAGATTTACGAGCATGTTGCCTGGGCTGCGGAATTTTAGCAATGAAAAAAGATTGGATAGGCTGGGGTTGTTTTCTTTGGAACAAAGGAGACTGAGGGGAGACCTAATTGAGTTGTATATAATTATATGGGTCCATGATAGAATGGATAGGAAGGACCTATATCCCTTAGCAGAGGGATCGATAACCAGTGGGGCATAGATTTGAAGTAATTGGTAGGAAGTTTAGAGGGGATTTGAGGAGAAATGTTTTCACCCAGAGGGTGGTAGCGGTCTAGAACTCACTGCCTCAATGGGTTATTTTTTATTCACTTATGGGATCTGGGCGTCGCTGGCAAGGCCAGCATTTATTGCCCATCCCTAGTTGCCCTTTAGGAGGTGGTGCTGAACCGCCTTCTTGAACCGCTGCAGTCCATGTGGTGAAGGTACTCCCACAGTGCTGTTAGGTAGGGAGTTCCAGGAGTTTGACCCAGCGACGATGAAGGATTGGCGATATACTTCTAAGTTAGAATGGTGTGTGACTTGGAGGGGAACTTGGTGGTGGCATTCCCATGCACGTGCTGCCCTTGTCCTAGGTGGAAGAGGGCGTGTGTTTGGGAGGTGCTGCCGAAGAAGCCTTGGCGAGTTGCTGCAGTGCATCTTTTAGATGGTACACACTGCAGCCACGGTATGCTGGTGGTGGAGGGAGTCAATGTTTAAGGTGGTGGATGGGGTGTCAATCAAACGGGCTGCTTTGTCCTGGATAGTGTCGAGCTTCTTGAGTTGGAGCTGCACTCATCCAGGCAAGTGGAGAGTATTCCATCACACTCCTTACTTCTACGATAGCAAAATGCTGCGGATGCTGGAAATCTGAAATAACAACAGAAAACGCTGGAAAAACTCAGCAGGCCAGGCAGCATCCGTGGAGAGAGAAACAGAGTTAACGTTTCAGGTTGAAGACATTTCGACACTCCTTACTTCTGCCTTGTAGATGGTGGAAAGGCTTTGGGGAGTCAGGACGTGAGACACTCGCCACAGAATACCCAGCCTCTGACCTGCTCTTGTTGTATTTATGTGGCTGGTCCAGTTAGGTTTCTGGTCAATGGTAACCCCCAGGATGTTGATGGTGGGGGATTCGGTGATGGTATTGCCATTGAATGTGCAGACGTCAGCGAACATCCCCATTTCTGACCTTATGTTGGAGCGAAGTTCATTGATGAAGCAGCTGAAGCAGATTGGGCCTAGGACATTGCCCTGAGGAACTCCTGCAGCGATGTCCTGGGGCTGTGATGATTGACTTTCAATCACCACAACCATCTTCCTTTGTGCTAGGTACGACTCCAGCCAGTGGAGCGTTTTCCCCCTGATTCCCATTGACTTCAGTTTTCCTAGGGCTCCTTGATGCCACACTCGGTCAAATGCTGCCTTGATGTCAAGGGCAGTCACTCTCACCTCACCTCTGGAATTCCGCTCCTTTGTCCATGTTTGGACCAAGGCTGTAATGAGGTCGGGAGCCGAGTGGTCTTGGTGGAACCCAGACTGACATCAGTGAGCAGGTTATTGGTGATTAGATGCCGCTTGATAGCACTGTCGATGACACCTTCCATCACTTTGCTGATGATTGGGTGAAGACTGATGGGGCGGTAATTGGCCGGGTTTGATTTGTCCTGTTTTTTGTGGACAGGACATACCTGGGCAGTTTTCCACAATGTCGGATAGATGCCAGTGTTGTAGCTGTACTGGAACAGCTTGGCCAGAGGTGCGGCTAGTTCTGTAGCACAAGTCTTCAGCACGATTGCCGGGATGTTGTCGGGGCCCATGGGTTGTAGAGGCAGAAACCATCAGCACATTTAAAAAGTACTTGGATATGCACTTGAACTGCCGTAACCATCGCTGCTACGGACCAAGTGCTGGAAAGTGGGATTAGGCTGGATAGCTCTTTGTCGGCCGCCACGGATAAGATGGGCCGAATGGCCTCCTTCTGTGCTGTAAATTTCTGTGATATTATGATTCTATGACCTGCTGAGTGTTTCCAGCATTTTCTGTTTTTATTTCAGATTTCCAGAATCTGCAGCACTTTGCTTTTGTATTAAAAGGATGATGTTAAGCGAATACTTTAAAAGATTGAACATTGTTCTTTTTGCCCTATTGCCAGTGAGAAAGTCCCCTTTCCTTTCTAAACCCCCCTTGTAGCTGGAGTAGAATAATCCCCTTTGCCTTACAATGCCCGTTACATTTCAGGTGAGATTTCTGCCTGATCCCTGTGTCCCTCTAACTATATAATGTCTGTCCAGTACATTTCTGGTGAAATTTCATCCTCACCCTCTGGGTATTAATCTGACGGGTGGATCGCACGCCCTGTCCAGAACCCGGCTGATTATAATTCTACTGAAATAATGTAAATAATGAAATATTTAGTCATACACAGCAGCTTGTTATAGAATTTCACCCCTCAACAAAAACACACCCATTCCCCATCAATAATCGACTCAACAATTGAACTTAATCAGTAGATTTTGTTCAACGTCCGCACAAAGGTAGGGCTTGCAGTAAAATTCACTTCCGTTGATGCATCTCTTGGTAATTAAAGGATATTCAGCTGCCAAGGGTCTAAGCTCTGGAATGCCCTCCCTAAACCGCTTTTTTATTATACGTTTATGGGATGTAAGCGTCGCTGGCAAGGCCAGCGTTTATTGCCCATCCATAATTGCCCTTCATAAGGTGGTGGTGAGCCACCTTCTTGAACCGCTACAGTCCATGTGGTGAAGGTGCTCCCACAGTGCTGTTAGGTAGGGAGTTCCAGGATTTTGACACAGTAACAATGAAGGATCAGCGATATACTTCTAAGTCAGAATGGTGTGTGACTTGGAGGGGCACTTGGAGTTGGTGGTGTTACCATGCACCTGCTGCCCCTGTCCTTCTAGTTGGAAGAGGTCGCGGGTTTGGGAGGTGCTGCCGAAGAAGCCTTGGCGAGTTGCTGCAGTGCATCTTGTAGATGGTACACACTGCAGCCACGGTTCGCTGGTGGTGGAGAGAGTGAATAAGTTGGGGGATGGAGTGCCAATCAAGCGGGCTGCTTTGTCCTGGATGGTGTCGAGCTTCTTGAGTGATTTTGGTGCTGCACTCATCCAGGCAAGTGGAGAGTATTCCATCACACTCTTTAATTGTGCCTTGTCGATGGTGGAAAGACTTTGGGGAGTCAGGAAGTGAGACACTCCCCGCAGAATACCTAGCCTCTGACCAGCTTTTGTTGCCACAATATTGATGTGGCTGGTCCAGTTAAATTTCTGGTCAATGGTGACCCCTGGGATGTTGATGATGGGGGATTCGGCAATCGTAATGCCGTTGAAAGACAAGGGGCTGTGGTTAGACTCTTGCTTGGTGGAGATATTCATTGCCTGGCACTTGTGTAGCGTGAATGTTGTCTGCCACTTATCAGCCGAAGCCTGAGCATCGTCCAGATCTTGTTGCATACGGGCATGGACTGCTTCATTATCTGAGGATTTGTGAATGGCACTGAACACCGCAGTCATCAGCGAACATCCCCATTTCTGACCTTATGTTGGAGGGAAGATCATTGATGAAACAGCTGAAGATGGTTGTGCCCAGGACACTGTCGTGAGCAACTCCGGCAGCGAAGTCCTGGGGCTGTGATGATTGACCTTAAACCACCACAACCACTTTGCATTGTGCTAGGTATGACTTCAACCAATGGAGAGTTTTCTCCCCGATTCCGATTGACTTCAGTTTTACTAGGGCTCCTTGATGTGACACTCTGTTAAATGCTGCCTTGATGTCAAGGGCAGTCACTCTCACCTCACCTCTGGAATTCAGCTCCTTTGTCCATGTTTGGACCAAGGCTGTAATGAGGTGTGGAGCCGAGTGGTCTTGGCGGAATACAAACTGGGCATCAGCGGGTAAGGTATTTGGTGAGTAAGTGCCGCTTGTTATCACTGTCGATGACACCTTCCATCACTTTGTTGATGATTACGAGCAGACTGATTGGGCGGTAATTGGCTCGATTGAATTTGTCCTGCTTTTAGTGGACAGGATATACCTGGGCAGTTTTCCACATTGTCGGATAGATGCCAGTGTTTCAGCTGTACTGCAACAGCTCGGCTACAGACGCGGAAAGTTCTGGAGCACAAGACTTCAGCACGACAGCTGGGATGTTGTCGGGGCCCATAGCCTTTGCTGTATCCAGTGTGCTCAGCCTTTTCTTGATATCACGTGGATTGAATCGAATTGGCTGAAGACTGGTTTCTGTGATGGTGGGGACCTCAGGAGGAGGCCGATATGTATCTTCCACTCAGCACTTCTGGCTGAAGATGGTTGCAAACGGTTCAGCATTGTCTTTTGCACTCGCGTGCTGGGCTCCACCATCATTGAGGATGGGGATATTTATGGAACCTTCTCCTCCCTTTAGTTGTTTAATGGTATACCACTGGATGTGGCAGGACTGCCGAGCTTTGATCTGATCCGTTGATTGTGGGATCGCTTAGCCCTTTCTGTAGCTTGCTGTTCCACTTTTTACAATGCATGTAGTCCTGTGTTGCATCTTCCCCAGGTTGGCACCCTTTTTTCGGTACGGCTGGTGCTGCTCCTGGCATGCTCTTCTACACTCCTTATTGAACCAGGGTTGGTCCCCTGGCTTGGTGGTAATGTTAACATGAGGTTACAGATTTTGGTGGAATACAATCCTGCTGCTGCTGAAGGCCCACAGTGCCTCACGGATGCCCAGTTTTGAGCTGCTAGATCTGTTCTGAATCTATCCCTTTTAGCATGGTGGTAGTGCCACACAACACGATGGAGGGTGTCCTCAGTGTGAAGACAGGACTTCGTGTCCACAATGACTGCGGTTGTCACTGCTACCAATACTGTCATGGACAGATGCACCTGCGACAGAGAGATTGGTGAGGACGGGGTCAGGTGGGTTTTGCCCTCGTGTTGGTTCTCTCACTACCTGTCGCAGGCCCTGACTGGCAACGATGTCCTTCAGGAGTCGGGCAGCTCGGTCAGTAGTGGTGCTACCGAGCCACTCGTGGTGATGGACATTGAAGTCCCCCACCCAGAGTATGTTCTGTGCGCTTGTTACTCTCAGTGCTTCTTCCAAGTGGTGTTCAACATGGAGAGGTACTGATGCGTGATAACCCGGAACTTGCGATCTGTCATGTTTCTCCTTGACAGATCGTACCCAGTCGCTACAAATTCACTTTCGGTGGCGCAGATTTGGGCTATTTGCCCAACTACTGCCCAGTGAATACCCACCAAACCCTTACACCTGGTAAAAGTAGGCGTAAGACCTTTTACCAGCATGAGCATTTAAATAAATGTTAAATCAATTTTTTTAATGATTTAAACATTCATTTTCATTTAAAATTAGTTCAGGTTATTATTGTCCCGTTTAAAAATGTTTAAATTTATTATTCAAAAAATTAAATCTACTTTTAAATGTTTAATTAAAGGGTATTTTAATTAATTTTGAACCTGTGATTATTTATTTTTATTTCAGTGTTGTGAAGTTGTATTTATCAGGTGATTCCTATTCTGCTTGTGGGGATTCCGTCCGCAAATGGATCCCATTGAGCACAATCAGAATCCAACCTTTGTCACTGGTTGGCCTGGCTAATTGATCCCAGGGACGCTTTCGAACCGCCTGCGCCCCTGGGATCCGTGGGTCTTCACTCAGGTGCAGGCCCAGGACCGCAAGAGTCCGAAGCTCCGGAGCCATCAGGTAAGTACGGAGGATTCTTGCGGTTTGGAGGTGTACGCGGGCGGCAAGACTCAGACCGCAATTTCCAGGCCATTTATCTCCTTATGTGGCTCGGTGTTAATTTTTGTTTGATAACGCTCCTGTGAAGCGCCATGGGACGTTTTACTATGTTAAAGGCCCTGTATTGTTCTTGTTTTATTCCATTTATTGTTAAAGGTCAATAGTATAATTCCGTTTGCCTAAACTGAAGATGAAACATGATCGCAATACATTGGCGACCTGTGGTGGATTCAGACTGTATTAAATGACAAGACTCACAGTTAGATTTCAGATGGATAGGCCCAGATAATCAGCGGGCCCCATTAGACACAGAAGAATAACTAAATCTAATGATGAGACTCTACCGGACCTGTTCCCAGAATAGATACTTAGACAAGTATTTTTCATAAACCCTTTAATAAATGAGCGGACACCACAGGACTCACTGTTGGGAACTACATTCACAGTCATGCGCCTCTCAGTCTTTTCAACACAACAGGAAATATAGACGTTTCAGTACTCGCTTATTGTATGGAGAAATAGATGTAATGAACCAGCATTATAAGTTGCGGTTATGTATTATCTAAGAAAAAAATTAATGTAATTATTTAGCCTTAATCAAACAATGCGAATCGACCATATGTTTTACCAAAACAATATCTGAGTAGAACTGCCCATCGGCGAAACTCACGTAAGAGTATTTAGATAAACATGAACCTATTTAAACAGGAATAAAAACAGCTCGACATACTGGTTTAACTATTGGAGCCTGAACTTCCCGGAGCTGCAGTTCCACCGTTCGAAGGTAGAACAGCGAATATGTGAGAAACAGTGAGCGGTGGGAGTGAGTGGGACTGGAGATTGACACAGAGAGGAGAATGAAAGCTTTGATCTAGAGCATGTAGTGACACTGTACTTTTATCAGAGGGATGGAGAGAGAGACAGACAGACAGGGACGGATAGATATAGAGAGACACAGGCAGAGAGAGAAATGCAGACAGAGACTCACACAGAGATGAGGAGAGTGAACGCAATTAACTACAGCATGAGGCGGCCCTGTACAAGAATCAAAGGCATGGAGAGAACGTTAGAGAGAAAGAGACAGAGAGAGAAAAATGTTAAAATGCAGAGAGAGAGCGAGAGAGACAGAGAGAAAAGGAGAGATATAGAAACAGAGAGAGGAGAGTGAAACCAATGAACTGGAGCACGTGAGAAACCTGTACCCTAATCAGAGGAATAGAGAGATGGACAGAGAGATGGAGAGAGAGATGGAAAGACAGATAGAGAGAGAGGATGCCAGTGAAAAAAATACACTGGAGTGGATGACAAACAGTACACCAATCAAACTAATGGAGAGAGAGAGAGACCACAAGACAATAGAAAGACGGAAACAGAGAATCTGGAGCAGGCAGGGTGATAAGGGGGGTAAAGGTGCAGGAGGATTTAATAAGATCAGGACAGAGTGGCACAACCGGTAGAGGCCGATTTCAGGGAAAGGTAAAAGAAGGAGACAGACTGGGAAAGCCATTTCATGGGTGTCCTTGTGCACCAGTCGCTGAAGGTAAGCATGCAGGTGCAGCAGGCGGTGAAGAAGGCAAATGGTATGTTGGCCTTCATAGCGAAAGGGTTTGAGTATAGGAACAGGGATGTCCTGCTGCAGTTGTACAGGGCCTTGGTGAGACCACACCTTGAGTACTGTGTGCAGTTTTGGTCGCCTTATCTGAGGAAGGATGTTCTTGCCATGGAAGGAGTTCAGCGAAGATTCACAAGGCTGATACCTGGGATGGCAGGAATGACATATGAGGAGCGATTGGGTCGATTGGGCTTATACTCGCTGGAGTATAGAAGAATGAGAGGGGATCTCATCGAAACATATAAAATTCTGACAGGTCTGGACAAACTAGATGCAGGAAGAATGTTACCGATGCTCGGAGAGTCCAGAACCAGGGGTCATAATCTAAGGATAAGGGGTAAGCCATTTAGGAGAGAAATGAGGAAGAATTTCTTCACCCAGAGAGTGGTGAACCTGTGGAATTCTCTACCACAGAAGGTAGTTGAGGCCAAGTCATTAAATATATTCAAGAATGAGTTAGATATAGTTCTTAAAGCTAAAGGTATGAAGGGATTTGGGGAGAAGGCAGGTACAGGGTACTGAGTTTGGATGATCAGCCATGATCTCATCGAATGGCGGAGCAGGCTCGAGGGGCCGAATGGTCTACTCCTGCTCCTATCTTCTATGTTTCTATGGGTTTTCTCTTCACGTGCATTTAATGCCATATGGCAGACATACACCGACATTAAAGTGTTTATGAGAAAAATAAACTGTGCTGGGCAGATCGAATGGGATGAGAGTGCGGCAGGAAAGTGGCAGAATCATACAGGTGTGCTGCATGTTCTACTTCATTGTTCTGAACTCCTAGACATGCAGTAGAAGCAGTCCCTCTGATCCATGTGCAAGATCCACGACCAAGTTACGATGCGGCTTTTGGGCAAATCTTATGTCTAAATGGAAAACTCTGAGACTCTGGGGACAGCGCTGGAGGCATTACCTGCAGCCTGAAGAGCCCTCCCAGTGCTCTGTACTGGAAAACGGCCCCGGTCCGCTGGATAAACTCCAGTGGAACACTTGGACACAAGAGGTCCCGAACCCTTGGTTCTGTCAAAATGCATCGACAATCTCTGCAGTCAGGTCAATAGAGTCTGTTTGTCAAGGGGGGGCGTTTGTAATCCCTATCTCGACCTGTGTTTACTTCTTGACACTGGTTTACTGGAACCATTGGTCTCTCAGTTGCCCCTCCGCCATTCTGCTCTGTGTCTCTGACACTCCAGCACTGCAGTGTCCGGCTCCAAATGAGTCTGTTGGTGTCCTTACCTGTCACAGTTTCTCCAAATTTCTGAGGAGCCGGAATTCTTGTTTTATTCTCCCTCACTACGTTCCCTTTCTTTGTATGGAGCTGTCCTAATTATCACATTGTTGTGGCTGCTGCGGAGCACGAATTGAGGCCGAGTCAACATGTGAAACACATAGCTTTTAATCACAACTCTGGTCAAAATGGCTGCAGCCACATTTCTCTCCAAAACCCAGAGGCCCCGCCCACTCCTTTTCTCCTGCCTTAAAGGCAAGGTGCCCGACTTATTGTCCAAGGACGGATAAGTGGATTGCGCCTGTCTAGGTGGCGATCCACCACACAGCTCCCCCCAGAATCTGCTTAGGAGGTGTGGATGAGACGGTGCGGTGGTCTGATGGGCCGGCCGGAGCAGCTCTTGTCGGACGCCGGGGAACGTGGAACGGCCGGGCGTGGAGCAGCCGGGTGAACTGGCTTGAGTCGATCAACCGACACTTTTTCGGTCCTGTCGCCCACTTGCAGGGTGAAAAATTTGTTCCCAGCCTGTAGCACCTTGTAGGGCCCGTCGTACGGGGGTTGAAGGGGTCCGCGGTGGGCGTCGTGCCGGACGAAAACGAACTGTGCCTGGTGCAGGCTTAGTGGGACGTGTGAGGTGGATTCGCCGTGTCGGGCAATGGGCACCGGGGCGAACTGTAGCGCCGGTGAGGCGAAGTCATGGCGTTGCTGGTCGGCTGACCAGGGTGTCGTGGCGGTGGGCAGGAACTCGCCGGGTACGCTCATCGGCTGGCCGTACACGAGCTCTGCTGCCGGTGCATGGAGGTCTTCTTTAACCGCGGTATCCAGGCCGAGGAGGACCCATGGGAGTCGGTCGGTCCAGGCGCCTTCCTGGAGGCTGGCTCGAAGAGATGCCTTCAAGGATCTGTGGAACCGCTCACACAGTCCGTTGGCTTGGGGGTGGTACGCTGTGGTGCGGTGAATGGTCACCCCGAGATTGCGTGCGACGGTGGTCCAGAGTTCAGAGGTAAATTGTCATGTCGGAGGGGACGCCGAACCGTGTGACCCAGGTGCTGACGAAGGCTCTGGCGATGTCGGTGGCGGTGGTAGAGGTCAGTGGAATTGCCTCAGGCCAGCGTGTGGTGCGGTCAACGATCGTCAGCAAGTGCGTGTGGCCTTGCGACGGCAGCAGGGGCCCGACGATGTCCACGTGGATGTGGTCGAATCTACGCGAAGGGATGGTAAACTCCTCGAGGGGTGCTTTCGTGTGTTGCTGCACCTTGGCCCGTTGGCAGGCTAGGCAGGAGTTGGCCCAAGTACGCACATCCTTGCGAAGGCTGCGCCAGAAAAAGCGGTTGGCTACCAATTTGATGGATGCGTGTGGGTGGGAGAGGTTGTGAAGAATCTCGAATACCCGGCGGCGCCAGGAAGCTGGGACGACGGGCCGAGGTTGACATAGGGATATGTCGCACTTGACCGTGACTGCGGTCGGGCCCCAGGCGATGTCGGCCAGGCGTAGCCCTGGTAGGTTGGTAGGTGCGGAGAGCAGATCAGGGTCGGTGATCTGGTCTGCTGCGAGTTGAGCGTAGTCGACTGCCAGGTGTGCGGCATGGATGGCGGGGCGGGAGAGGCAGTCGGCTACCACATTGTCTCGGCCGGAGACGTGTTGGATGTCCGTGGTGAACTCGGACACTGCCGCGAGCTGGCGCTGCTGCCTGGTGGACCAGGGGTCGGTTGTCTTTGCCATTGCGAATGTTGGGTTTGTGGTCGACAAACGCAGTGAAGGGGTGGCCCTCCAGCAAAAACCGAAAATGGTGGACCGCCAGGAACAACACGAAGAGCTCGCGGTCGAAGCTGCTGTACTTGACCTCCGGGGGGCGTAGTTGGCAGCTGAAGAAGGCAAGTGGTTGCCAGGCACCATCGACCCACTGCTCATACACGGCGCCGACCGCGTGGTCAGAGGCGTCCGTGATGAGCACTACCCTGGCATTGGGCCGTGGGTGCGCGAGCAGGGTGGCGTTGGTGAGCGCGGTCTTGGAGTCGAAGGCGGCTGACGTGTCTGCCGTCCATTCGACTGCCATCTTGCCGCTCATGTCCCGGAGGGCTTCATACAGGGGCCTCATGAGGGACGCCGCTTTGGGGATGAAGCGGTTGTAGAAATTCACCATCCCGAGGAACTCCTGAAGGCCTTTGATGGTGGTGGGGCGGGGAAATTGTTGGACGGCCTGCCCCTTGGTGGGCAGGGGAATGGCCCCAGCATGGGTGATGTGGTGGCCGAGGAAGTCGATCTTCTCCAGGCCGAACTGGCATTTGGCTGGGCTGAGGATGAGCCCGTGGTCGCTGAGGCGCCCGAACAGGATGCGAAGGTGTTCGAGGTGTTCCTGCTTGGAGGAACTGGCTACCAGGATGTCGTCCAGGTAGACGAACAGGAACTTCAGGTCCCGAAGGACCGAGTCCATGTGCCGTTGGAATGCCTGGGCTGCATTTTTGAGGCCGAAGGGCATCCGCAGGAACTCGAAAAGGCCGAAGGGGGTGATTACGGCCGTCTTGTGGACGTCCGCGGGGTGGACGGCGACTTGGTGGTAGCCACGCACCAGGTCGACCTTGGAAAAGACTGAGATGCTGGCCAGTCTAGCCGAGAAGTCCTGGATGTGCAGCACGGGGTACCGATCAGGGGTGGTGGCGTAGTTGAGGCGGCGGTAATCCCCGCAGGGGCGCCAACACCCGTCTGGTTTGGGGGCGATGTGGAGTGGCGAGGCCCAGGGACTGTTGGAGCGGTGGATGATACCGAGCTGTTCCATGGTGGCAAACTCGGTCCGCGCGATCTCCAGTTTGGCCGGGTCCAGCCTGCGGGCGTGGGCGTACACTGGGGGTGCTGTGGTGGGGATGAAGTGTTCCACCCCGTGTTTGGCGGCCTCCACGGAGAAGGTCGGATTGGTAAGGGCCGGGAATTCGGCCAGGAGTGCTGAGTAGTCATCCGTGGCCCGGGCGTGGCACTGTGACGCCATGTCGGCGGATTGACGGGGTCCATGGCGCCCAGGATGGGGGACATGGTGTTCATGTCCACGAGGCAGTGTCGAGGGATGTCTACCAGTAGGCCATGGGCGCACAGGAAATCTGCGCCGATGAGAGGGGAGAGCACCTTGGCAGTGATGAACTCCCATCGGTAGTGGCGACCAGCGAGGTCGAGGGTGACTATGCGGGTGCCGTACGTCGGGATGTCCGAGCCGTTAGCAGCAGCCAGCGCCGGTCCTCGTTTGCCCTTTTGGATGTCGAGGGAGGAGGCCGGGATGATGCTGTGCTGAGCTCCAGTATCGCACAGGAACCGGCGGCCGGTTTTGTCATCCGTGACGTACAGCAGGGAGCCCGTGTGGCCCACGGCCATCGCGGGGGCTGGTACGGGGGAGGACTTGAAAGAGCAGGGAGGTGTGCACCGTTGTGCCCTGGCGCCGAACCGTGCGTGGTAGTAACAGTGGCCCGGGTTAGTGGGGCGCGAAGGCCCCGTGAGCCCGGTGGCAGGCCCTTGTGGCCGCGTGGTGGCCGGTGAGGGGCACGCCCAGGCAGTGGCTGCCAGGTCCAGAGTGACGTCGCGGCTGGAGCGAGTGGACAGCAGCTTGTCGGCCTCATCGGCCAGGGCTTCCAGGTCCGTGAGGCCGGACGTCACGATCGCTGGGCGGATGCTGAGAGGTAGCTGGCGGATGAACAGCGTGCGGAAGAGGGATCCGGGTGGGCTCTCATCGGTGAGGGAGAGCATGTGGGAGAGGAGCTCTGACGGTGAGGCATCACCGAGGCCTGGAAGCTCGAGGAGGTGGCAGTTTCACTGGTATGTCGAGGCCATAAATTTTTTGAGGCGCGCGGCCTTAAAATGTGCATACTTGCCCCCCCTCTGGTGGGTTCTGCAGCACTGTCCAGACCTTCATAACTGTGGAGCTACCGAGTGATGTGACGAGGAAGTCGTACTTTGTCCCATCTGTGGTGATTTGTTGCAGCCGGAATCGGGACTTGGCTTGGAGAAACCAGGCTTCGGGCTGGTTTTACCAAAACTCCGGCAGTTTCATGGAAACTGCGTTCGTGTCCACCATTGCAGTGCTCGGAATATGTTCTGAGCGTCGGGGTCACCAATGTTGTGGCTGCCGCGGAGCACGAATTGAGGCCGAGTCAACATGTGAAACACATAGCTTTTAATCACAACTCTGGTCAAAATGGCTGCAGCCACATTTCTCTCCAAAACCCAGAGGCCCCGCCCACTCCTTTTCTCCTGCCTTAAAGGCAAGGCGCCTTAAAGGCAAGGTGCCCGATTTATTGTCCACGGACGGAAAAGTGAATTGCGCCCGTTTAGGTGGCGATCCGCCACAACATCACATTTAGTATTGACTCGAAAGGGTCACTGGGGTTGGAGCCTCTTGTTCCGCTTTTCTTTATATTCGGGAGATTGAACAGTTGTGTGAAAGCGAGTTTCATTCACCGTGTTTGTAAATCCCGTTGTTCTTTTGCGGATATTTTACATTAGAGGCAGAAGGTATCAGATGTGATATCGGGAAACAGAAATGGACCTGAGCGACAGTTTCGTCTGCGTCTCCTTTTTCACCAGACCCAGTCATATAGGCCGCCAACTAAAGGGGAATTGTCCGTGGATCGGCTCTCTACCCCTGTATAGTCCAGGGCGAGGAAGTTTCGGGGACGCTGTTAAAGTGAATAAACCAAAGACTGAAACTCTGTTCAGAGTGAGATCATTATCGCTGCAGTACCGGGGGGAGCCACTGGAACCATTCTGGGGCCGATCACTGATATTAAGCTCCAGCTTTAGTGCGTGTAAGGGACGAAGGGAATTCTACCGGGTGAATAACAATCACGGTATTTATCCGGAAAGGAGAATGATTTCATATTAATGTGTTACATATAATTACCTTAATATGTTATAATTTAAAGCAAATGCTGCTCTAATGTGTGAGGTGACCTGTTGCTGCTCCGGGCCTGTCCCAATGGGGTTATCGGTCCAGCTCTAGCCCGGCTGGTGCCGACCGCCAGCGAGAATGGTGACCGGCCCCACTCGGGAATCTCCCAGCTCGGAGTGTTCATGGATCTCACATTCTCCTCTCTGTATCGGTGAAGTCAATTTAAAACAGTGAGCGCCGCTCCAGTATGAACCGCTCTTGGGAAAGGCATTCACTGGGATTGAATCCATCTGATTGTCGTTGTTTAATCACTCAATCCTGTTTGGAATACTTCCGTACCGAGTAAAGTGCTGCAGCACATCAGAAAGTGAGCGGATTCACTCTTCTTTATATGTAATAAAATGATATCATTAATAATGATCAGTAAAGTTGGTCTGAGACCAAAATTATCTCCCATGAGGTTTTACGTCCGTGTTTCCCTGATTGACTCATATTTACACTCACAAACCGGTATTCAGTGTTGAATAACAGTCCGGGTGAAGTTAGCTCGGGGGCTTGCAGTCAGAAGGAAATGAAGGCACTGTGGGAGTCTGGGCTGCATAGGGGGGCACACGAGAGTGTATCTCTGGGGGGCTATTGGAGATTTGATAGTCAGGGGAATAGACAGACGTTTCTGCAACCAGAGAAATGAATTCCGAATGGGGTATTGCCTCCCTGGTGCCGAAGTAAAGTATATCATTGAACGGGTGCAGGACATTGTGCGAGGGGAAGGGGAACAGGAGAAGTTGTGGTCCATATTGGAACCAATGGCATTGGCGGAGAAGGGTTGAGGTCAAACAGGCAGAGTTTCAAAAGCTAGGAAAAAGATTAAAGAACAGGTCCTCAACGGTGAACTGCTCTGAATTACTCCCAGTGCCACGTGCCAGTGAGTACAGAAACAGGAAGATAGTGCAGGTGAATGCGTGGCTGGAGATGTGGTGCAGGAGGGAGGGCTTCAGATTCCTGGGACATTGTGACCAGTTATGGGGTAGGGGGGACCTGTATAGGCAGGACGGGTTGCACCTGAACAGGGCTGGGACCAATGTCCTCACGGGGAGTTTAATTAGTGCCCTGGGCGAGGGTTTAAACTAATTTGGCCGGGGAAAGGGCACCAGGATGCAGCAGCAGAGAGGAGAGACCAGGTGCATAGAAACAGCAAAAGAACAAACAATAACTTAGTGAGAGCAGTAAGTAAATGGAGAAAAAAACAAACCCATTAGCATGGTGTTGGAATGCATGTGTGTTAGTGCGAGGACTGCTACCAATAAAGTTGACGAGCTACAGGTGCAAGTTGCCACATTGGGTTATAATAAATTCACTATGACGGAAACCTGGCTTAAACATGGCCAGGAATGTGAACTAAACATTCATGGCTATAATGTAGTAAAGAGGGATAGGGAAGGGGTAAAGAAAGGAGGGCTGGCACATTTGATCATGGATAATATTACAGTTATAGAGAGGGACGATATACTAGATGGTTCAAACACTGAATCTATTAGCTGAAAGTTAAGGAACAGAAAATGAGCTGTTACATTTCTGAGGAATGAAACAGTACTGGATCGAGTTCTGGGAAACGAAGTAGGGCAAGTGCAGCGTGATTCAGAGTGAGAACATCTAGGTAATAGTGATCATAATATAATTATGTGTAAGTTGTTATGAACATGGTACAAGAAAAATCAAACGTGAAAATAATCAAATGGAAGAGAGCTAAAATTTCACTGATTTGTGAAGGATTCTAGAACATGTGGACTAAAAAAAAGGCCAGGAAAACAGTAAAGGGACAATGACCGGACTTCAAGGCAGAGATAGTTCGGGTACAAACCAAACCCATCCCCATAAAGAGGGAAAATGGGGCATCCAAAACTAGAGCTCCCTGGATGACAAAGGAAATAGAGATGAAAATAAAACAGAAATACGAGGTTTATAACAAAGTAAGGTACAGAATACAATTGAAAACCAGGCAGAATACAGAGAGTGCAGAGGACAATTGAAAAAGGATATACGAGCGAAGAGAGAGTATGAGAAAAGATTAGCTTGTAATGTAAAAGGGAACCCGAAAATCATTTATAAACCTATAAAAAGTGAAAGGATAGTTAAAGGAATGGTGAGGCCGATTAGGGGCAAAGAAGGAAATATTCTCGTGGAGGCAGAGGGCATGACTGAGCTAATGAATGAATACTTTGCATCCATCTTCACAAAAGAAGAGGATGAAGTTAATGTCGGAGTAGAGGAGTGGGGAGTAGAGATATTGGATAAGATAAAAAGGTTAGAAAGGAGGTGCTAAATATGTTGGCACCACACAAAGTTAACAAGTCACTCGGTACAGATGGGATGAATCCTATGTTGCTAAGGGAAGCTAGGATAGAGATAACAGACGCTCTGACTACAATCTGTCAATGTCCTTGGATATTGGAGTGGTGCCAGAGGGCTGGAGGATTGCAAATGCCACACAACTGTTCAAAAAAGCGGAGAGGGATAAACCAGGAAACTACAGGCCAGTCAGTCTAACGTCAGTGGAGGTTGGAAAAAAACTACTGGAGACCATTGTCAAGCACAAAATTAATTCTCACTTGGAATGGCATAGGTTAATAATGGACAGCCATCACATATTAGTTAAAGGTAATTCGTGTCTGACTAACCTGATTGAGTTATTTGATGAAGTAACAGAGATGGTTGATGAAGGTACTGCAGTACATGTTGTATCTTTGGACTTTCAAAAGCCATTTAATAAAGTACCTCACAGAAGATTCATTCCGAAAATAGACGCTCATGATATTACAGGGACGATGGTAACTTGCGTAGTACATTGGCTAAGGAATAGGAGGCAGAGAGTAGTGGTGAAGGGATTTTTCTCTGACTGGATAGAATAATGAAGTGGGGTCCCCCAGGGGTGGGTATTAGGACCATTGCTTTTCTTGCAATCTATAAATGACCTGGACTTGGGTATAGGGAATACAATTTCCAATATTGCGGGCGATATACATTTACGCAACGTATTAAATAGTGAGCATGATTGTAGCAGAATTCAGAAAGACATAGACATACTGGAGAAATGGGCAGACGCATGGAAAATACAATTTAACGTGGCTAAGTGTGAAATGTTGCACTTTGAGAGGAATAATATGAAGAGACAGTATAATCTAAATGGGACTATTCTGAGGGGTGCAAGAACAGAGGGAACTGGGGAGCATATTGACAAATCTTTGAAGGTGACTGGGTAAGTTGAGAGGGTGGTTAAGAAAGCGTATGGGATACTTGGCTTTGTAAATAGGGGCATTGAATATAAAAAACTAGGAAATAATGCTAAAACTTTACAAATCTTTGGTTATGCCTCAGCTGGAGTATTGGATACAATTCTGGGCACCACACTTTAGAAAGGATTATCGGGTTATAGGCAAAAAGCTGGGGATGTGAAACTAAATTGAACAGCTCTTTCAAAGAGGTGTAAATTCACAGGTGTAACGGGCCGAATGGCCTCCTTCTGTTCTGTATGATTCTGTGATCCGGATGCGGGGTCGGTGACTCATTTCCTTTATCAGACTCACGCAGCTCAACGGCAGTGGATGGAACCTGGGCTCTTTGCATCTATTAATGGGCAGGTTCCATCTCATTGGTGTATTTTACCAGACTGCAATTCACGGTTAGCACCTTTCAACATCGATTGCTTATTTTGAAAGAAACATTGGTTTCTGTACAAACTGTTATCAAAGAATTAAGTTCCAGTTCAGTCGGGGTGTCGGAAGGTGCTGGAGGGCCCGCTCGGTATCTGCGAACAGCATTCGGTTAATGTTCAGGTCCCGTCGCTGTAACCGGCTCCGGGGACGATGCTGCGGTCCTTCCTGACCCTCTTTTTACTGCAGCTTCTCAACTGTGAGTCATCGCTGATGATTATTATTATTATAATCTGTGCCTCATTAATATAATTATTGGTCTTTACTACTGAGCAGATTGAGGTGATGTGGAAAGTAAATGTTGTTTTCTTGAATTTTAATCGTGTCAGGTAGAGTTTAATGAGATATCGGGACTGGTTTCTCCATCGCCTTCCACCTGCGGCTCTTGTACAGACAGAGCAGACTGGGTTGAAAATCTCATCGGATTATTTAAACTGAGCCTGTTAGAAGTAGAGCGCGTTCACTGATAGAATAGAGTGTATCGGAGCCTGGGTCCATTTGCAGAAAACTGGTATATTTTCTTGAAGTTTGTCATTAATTGGAATCGTATAAAGTTAATATTGAAATTGTTATTTAATTTGTTGAAGTTTCATTTAATACATATTTTGGGCTGTTTGTTTGATTTTAAGTTCCATCAACTTGAAATAGGGAATCAATTCTCCATTTCTGTCGGTGACAATCAGCGCGTTTAGAATATTGTTCATCTGATTAACACTTATTTTAAATTCCCAGTCGAGATTTCTGTCAAACTTAGATTTCAAACCGAAATCGGTCACAAATACCGCGGCAGTTTTGTTTTATTTTGTCCCCTGCGGCTCTTGTACAGACAGAGCAGACTGGAGTTGAAAATCTAATCGGATTATTTAAACCGAGCCTGCTAGAAGTAGAGCGCGTTCACTGTTAGAATGGAGTGTATCGGAGTCTGGGGTGCAAGTGATCTCACTGAGTGCAGAACACCAGTCAAAGCTGCACCTACTGCCGACTGAACCCACACACACATTTCTGTCACAGATATTTCTCAGTAGAAGTGCTGTCTAACCTCCGGGTTTTGCAGAAACTGGAATTGAGAAATTAGGTTGTTCAGCGTTAGAGTGTTGTACAAGGTCTATAATATTGTATTATAAAATGTTAACTAGAGGTGCAACCAGTATTGTTTCAATTAGCATTAATTATTAGTATTTTAAGTGCACTATCTCAAAAGAAGATGTCACTGAAACTTCCTAAATCTCTGGGGAATTTACTGTGTGTGTGTTGTTGTTTAGTTTGTCTATGGATACGCTTTTTATTCTCATAATATGTACCTCATTAATATAATTATTGGTCTTTACTACTGGACACATTGAGGTGATGGCAAAATAAATGCTGTTTTCTTGAATTTTAATTGTGTCATGTAGAGTTTAATGAGATATCGGGACTGGTTTCTCAATCGCCTTCCACCTGCGGCTCCTGTACAGTCAGAGCAGACTGGAGTTGAAAGTCTAATTGGATTATTTAAACTGAGTCTGTTAGAAGCAGAGCGCGTTAACTGTTAGAATAGAGTGTATCGGAGCCTGGGGTGTAAGTGAACTCACGGAGTGTAGAACACCAGTCAAAGCTGCTCCGACTGCCGACTGAACCCACACACACATTTCTGTCACAGATATTTCTCACTAGTCTGAAAAGGTGTGATAGAGTGAACTGAACAATTTTGAAAACTTTATTCAACATTAGAATGTTGAATGAGGTTTATAAATATTGTATAATAAAATATTAACTAGTGGAGGAACCAATATTGCAACAATTAGCATTAACTATTAGTACAATTATAATTAAATACACTCTCCAAATATTGATATTAATAACATTTCCTAAATCTTTGGAGAATTTGCTGTGTGAGTGCTATTGTTTAGTTAGTGATTTTCTTCAAAGTTATGAACTTTTAATATTAAAATATTTTTTCTATTTAATACATTTGTATGTACAGACTAATTTAATAAGGAAGCTTTCTCAGTCCCCGTCCACATGCCCCATACTTTTCATACGGAGTCAATTTAATGAGATATTGGAAATGTTTTCTCAATCTCCCTCCACCTGTTCCATACTTTTTATAAATGTGAGAAGTCGCACAACACCAGGTTATAGTCCAACAGCTTTATTTGAAATCACAAGCTTTCGGAGCGCTTCTCCTTCGTCAGGGGTTGTGCGACTTGTCACATTTGTCCACCCCAGTCCAACACCGGCATCTCCACATCATGGATACTTGTTTCTCAATCTCCTTCCACATGATCGATATTGTTTGCTGAGGTTTTTGGTCGGTGACTCCGTTCAGTTTCTCTCTGTTTCCAGTGTGTGTTTGGTTATATTTATTAATCTCTATCAATAACAAATGCTGGTTTACTGACAGGGAAAGGTTATCGCACTGTTATCAGATACTTTGTGAGTTTAACGAATTATATTTATGTGGTTAAATTTATTTTATTTTATAAAACTGATTGGATACTAAAATCCTGTTTTGTAGATAATTTAAAGAACATTTTCTGCATATCAGAGAACGGAGAAAAAAGCATGAAATGCATATCACTCCTTGAATCATTTTCACAAATCGCCTGCTGATCAAATTCAATTTGAAGAAAACGGGCATATTTTATTCAAGTTTGCCATTTATTGGGCTAATATAAAGTGAATATTGAAATTGTTATTTAATTTGTAGAATATTCATTTAATACATATTTTGGGCCCTTTGTTTGATTTTACGTTCCATCAACTTGAAATAGGGAATAAATTCTACATTTCTGTCGGTGACAATCAGCGCGTTTAGATTATTGTTCATCTGATTAACACTTATTTTAAATTCCCAGTCGAGATTTGTGTCAAACTTAGATTTAAATCCGAAATCGGTCACAAATACCGCGGCAGTTTTGTTTTATTTTGCCCCCTGCGGCACTTGGACAGACAGAGCAGACTGGAGTTGAAATTCTAATCGGATTATTTAAACCAAGCCTGTTAGAAGCAGAGCGCATTCACTGTTAGGTTGAGCGTATCGGAGTCTGGGGTGTAAGTGAACTCACTGAGTGTAGAACACCAGTCAAAGCTGCACCTACAGCCGACTGAACCCACACACACATTTCTGTCACAGATATTTCTCAGTACAAGTGCTGTCTGACCCGGTGTGATAGAGTGAACTGAACTATTTTAAAAAGTTTATTCAGCATTAGAATGTTGGATGAAGTTTATAAATATTTTATAATAAAATATTAACTGGTGGAGGAACCAATAGTGTATAAATTAGCATTAACCATTAGTCTAATTATAATTAAATACATTCTCCAAATATTGATGTTAGTAACATTTCCTAAATCTTTGTAGAATTTGCTGTGTGAGTGTTGTTGTTTAGTTAGTGATTATCTTCAAAGTTATGAACTTTTAATATTAAACTATTTTTTCTGTTTATCACGTTTATATGTAAAGACTGATGTAATAACGAAGCTTTCTCAGTCTTCGTCCACATGCCCCAGACTTTTCATACAGAGTCATGTAGACTTTAATGAGATATTAGAACTTGTTTCTCAATCTCCCTCCACCTGCTCCATACTTTTCATACAGAGCCATGTAGAGTTTAATGAGATTTTGGGATTTGTTTCTCAATCTCCTTCCACATGATCGATATTTTTTGCTGAGGTTTTTGGTCGGTGACTCCATTCAATTTCTCTCTGTTTCCTGTTTGTGTTTGGTTATATTTATTAATCTCTATCAATAACAAATGCTGGTTTACTGACAGGGAAACGTTATCTCACTGTTATCAGATACTTTGTGAGTTTAACGAAATATATTTATGTGGTTAAATTTATTTTAATTTATAAAACTGATTGGATACTAAAATCCTGTTTTGTAGATAATTTAAAGAACATTTTCTGCAAATCATAGAACGGAGAAAAAAACATGAAATGTATCTCACTCCCTGAATCATTTTCACAAATCGCCTGCTGATCAAATTCAATTTGAAGAAAACTGGCATATTTTATTCAAATTTGTCATTTATTGGGATCGCATGAAGTGAATATTGAAATGCTTTATGCAATTTGAAAATTTCCTCTTTTGATTAATATTTTGGGTTGGTTATTTCATTTTAAATTCCATCATTTTAAAATAGGGAAACTTTACCCATTTCTGCCGATGTCATTCTATTCAGATGTAAGAATATTTTACATCTGAATAGCACTTATTTTAAATTCCCAGGTGAGCCTTGAGTGAAACTTAGTTTTAAAACCGAAATCTGAGACACGACCGCAGCAGTTTTGTTTTGTATTGTCCCCTGCGGCTCCTGTACAGACAGAGCAGACTTGAGTTGAAATTCTAATCGGATTATTTAAACCGAGCCTGTTTGAAGTAGAGCGCGGTCACTGTTAGAATAAAAATGAGAAGTCGCACAACACCAGGTTATAGTCCAACAGATTTATTTCAAATTACAAGCTTTCGGAGCTATCGATCGCCCCTTCTTCAGGTAAAGTTACTATGAGTGAATCTACAAAAGTTCACAATATAAACACAGAAAAAATGTGTTTATATTGTGAACATTTGCAGATTCACTCATAGTAACTTTACCTGAAGAAGGGGCGATCGATAGCTCCGAAAGCTTGTAATTTGAAATAAATCTGTTGGACTATAACCTGGTGTTGTGCGACTTCTCATTTTTGTCCACCCCAGTCCAACGCCGGCATCTCCACATCACTGTTAGAATAGAGTGTATCGGAGTCTGGGGTGGAAGTGAACTCACTGAGTGTAGAACACCAGTCAAAGCTGCACCTACTGCCGACTGAACCCACACACACATTTCTGTCACAGATATTTCTCAGCAGAAGTGCTGTCTGACCCCGTGTGACAGAGTGAACTGAACTATTTTAAATAGTTTATTCAGTATTAGAGCGTTGGAGAATGAATTTAAATATTAAGTTAAATACTAACTAGACGTGGAACACATATTGTTTCAATTTGTATTAATTATCAGTATAATCATTGTTAAGTTCACTCTCCAAAAAAATGTTGCTGAAATTTCCACACACTCCAGTGTGCGTATTGTTGTTTAGTCAGTGATTATCTTCAAAATTATGAACTTTTTACCTGAAATTAATCATTCTATTTCATACATTTATATTAGCAGTATCGCATAATAATTAACGTTTCTCAGTCTCCTTCCACATGTCCCATGTTTTTATACAATATCATGTAGTGTTTAATGAGATATCGGGACTGGTTTCTCAGGGGGATGGGATACCGAGTGGAGCTATAGTAGGGGGTGATGCACAGCCAAATATAGAGGAAAAAGCAAGTCAACCTGGAAGGCAGAGCAAATATGTAACGGCACAAGGGAGTATGACAAGACTGGATGGCATTTATTTTAATGCAAGGAGTCTTGCGAGTAAGGCAGATGAATTGAAGGTGTTGATGAACACATGGGAGTATGATATTGTTGCTATCACAGAGGGGCAGGAGTGGCAGCTCAATATTCCGGGGTATAGAATCTTCAGACGAGACAGAGGGGGGTGTAAAAGAGGAGGGGGTGTCGCAATATTAATCAAGGAGTCAATTACTGCTGTAAGGAGGGATGATATCTTAGAAGGTTCCTCTAATTAGGCCATATGGGTAGAACTTAAAAAGAGAAAGGCGGCAAGCACTTTGCTGGGAGTGTACTATAGGCCCCCAAACAGTCAGGGGAGATAGAGGAACAGATATGTAGGCAAATCTCAGAGAAGTGTAGAAATAATAGGGGACTAATAAAGGGGATTTCAACTTCCGCAATATTAACTGGGATAGTCAGAGTGTGAAAGGCTTAGAGGGTGCGAAATTCTTAAAGTGCATCCAGGAGAGCTTTTTGAGCCAGCATGTAGAAAGTCCTACAAGAGAGGGGACGGTACTGGAACTAATTCTAGGGAATGTAGCCGGACAAGTGGTAGAAGTGTTAGTAGGAGAGCATTTTGGTGACAGTGACCATAATTCGGTGAGATTTAAGGTAGTCATGGAAAAGGACAAAGATGGACCAGAAATAAAGGTTCGAAATTGGGGGAAGGCAGATTTTAATATGATAAGGCAGGATCTGGCCAAAGTGGACTGAGATCAGCTACTTGTAGGAAAATCCACATCAGAGCAGTGGGAGTCTTTCAGAAAGGATATAGAGAGAGTACAACGGCAACATGTTGCCATAAAGGTCAAGGGTGGGACCAACAAGCCCAGTGAACCCTGGATGTCAAGGGATATACGAGAATGGATTAGGTAAAAAAGGGAGGCTTTTGGCAGATACAAAGGACTAAAAACAGTGGAAGCCCTATAGGAGAATAGAAAGTGCAGGGGGGTACTTAAAAAAGAAATTAGGAGAGCGAAGAGGGGGCATGAAATAACACTGGTGGGCAAAATAAAGGAAAATCCCAAGGTGTTTTATAAGTATATTAAGGGCAAGAGGATAACCAGGTAGGGCTCATTCGGGACCAAAGTGGAAATCTGTGTGTAGAGCCGGAAGATGTAGGTGGGGTTTTAAATGAATATTTTGCATCTGTGTTCACTATGGAGAAGGACGATGTAGGCATAGAAATCAGGCAGGGGGATTGTGATATACTTGAACAAATTAGTATTGAGAGGGAGGAGGTACTAGCGGTTTTAGCGGGCTTAAAAGTGGATAAATCCCCAGGCCCAGACGAGATGTATCCCAGGCTGCTGTGTGAGGCAAGGGAGGAGATTGCAGGGGCTCTGACACAAATTTTCAGAACCTCTCTGGCCACAGGGGAGGTGCCAGAGGACTGGAGAACAGCTAACGTAGCACCATTATTCAAGAAGGGTAGTAGGGATAAACCAGGGAATTACAGGCCAGTGTGCCTAACATCAGTGGTAGGGAAATTATTGGAAACAATTCTGAGGGACAGAATCAGTCTCCACTTGGAGAGGCAAGGATTAATCAAGGATAGTCAGCATGGCTTTGTCAGGGGGAGATCATGTCTGACCAATTTGATTGAATATTTCGAGGGTGTGACTAGGTGTGTGGATGAGGGTAGTGCAGTTGATGTGGTCTACATGGACTTCAGTAAGGCTTTTGACAAAGTCCCGCATGGGAGACTGGTCAAGAAGCTAAGAGCCCAAGCGTTCCAGGGCAACTTGGCACATTGGATCCAAAATTGGCTTAGTGGCAGGAGGCAGAGGGTGATGGTCGAAGGTTGTTTTTGTGACTGGAAGCCTGTGTCAGGTGGTGTACCGCAGGGATCGGTGCTAGGTCCTTTGCTGTTTGTCGTGTACATTAATGATTTAGATGTGAATGTTGGAGGTATGTTCAGTAAGTTCGCAGATGACACGAAAATTGGTGGGGTGCTAAATAGCGAGAAGGGAAGCCTCAGGCTACAGGACGATATAGACGGGTTGGTCAGATGGGCAGAACAGTGGCAAATGGAATTTAATCCTGAAAAGTGTGAGGTGATGCATTTTGGGAGGACTAACAAGGCAAGGGAATACACAATGAATGGTAGGACCCTAGGAAGGAGAGAGGATCAGAGGGATCTTGGTGTGCATGTCAATAGATCCCTGAAGGCAGAAGGACAGGTAGATAAGGTGGTTAAAATGCATATGGGATACTTGCCTTCATTAGCCGAGGCATAGAATATAAGAGCAGGGAGGTTATGATGGAGCTGTACAAAACGCTAGTTAGGCCACAGCTGGAATACTGTGTGCAGTTCTGGTCGCCACACTATAGGAAGGATGTAATTGCATTGGAGAGGGTGCAGAGGAGATTCACCAGTATGTTACCTGGGCTGCAGCGCTTCAGCTATGAAGAGAGACTGGACAGGCTGGGGTTGTTTTCCTTAGAGCAGAGAAGGCTGAGTGGGGACCTGATTGAGGTGTACAAAATTATGAGGGGCACAGATAGGGTAGATACAAAGGATCTTTTCCCCTTAGGAGAGGGGTCAATAACCAGGGGGAATAGTTTCAAGGTAAGGGGCAGGAGGTTTCGAGGGGATTTGAGGAAAAACGTTTTCACCCAGAGGGTGGTTGGAATCTGGAACTCACTGCCTGAAAGGGTGGTAGAGGCAGGAACCCTCACAACATTCAAGAAGCATTTAGATGAGCACTTGAAATGCCATAGCATACAAGGCTACGGACCAAGTGCTGGAAAATGGGATTAGAATAGCTTGATGGCCGGTGCGGACACGATGGGCCGAAGGGCCTCTTTCTGTGCTGTATAACTCTATGACTCTAATCTCCTTCCAACTGTTCGATACTTTTTGCTGAGTTTGTCGGTTGATTACTTCATTCATTTTCTCTCTGTTTCCAGTGTGTGTTTGGTTATATTTATTAATCTCGATCATTAACAAAGTCTGGTTTACTGACAGGGAAACCTTCTCGCACTGTTATCAGAAACATTGTACGTTTAATGAAATATGTTACCGTGATTCACTTTATTTGATATTATAAAACTAATTGGAAACTAAAATCCTGTTTTGTCGATAATTTAAAGAACATGTTCTGCAAATCATAGAACAAGAAAACACATGAAAGGTACATCACTCCCTGAATCATTTTCACAAATCGCGTGTTGATGAAAATCAATTGACAGATAATGGGCATATTTGATTCAAATTTGTCATTCATTGGGATCGTATGAAGTGAATATTGAAATGGTTTATTTAATTTGTAGAATTTTCATTTAATACATATTTTGGGTTGTTTGTTTGATTTTAAAGTTCCATCAAGTTCAAATAGGGAACAATTGTTCAATTCTGTCGGTGACAGTAAACATGTGTATTATATATTGCATCTGATTAACACTTACTTTAATTTTCAGAGGACCTTTGTGTCAAATTTAGATTTAAAACCGAAATCGAACACAAATTCCGCGCCAGTTTGTATTATTTTGTTCCCTGCGGCTCTCGTACAGACAGAGCAGACTGGAGTTGATATTCCAGTCGGGGTTTCAAACCGAGCCTATTGGAAGCAGAGCGCGGTCACTGTTAGAATAGAGTGTATCGGAGTCTGGGGTGTAAGTGAACTCACTGAGTGTAGAACACCAGTCAAAGCTGCACCTACTGCCGACTGAACCCACACACAGATTTCGGTCCCAGATATTTCTCAGTGAAGTGCTGTCTGACCCCATGTGATAAAGAGAATTGATCTAATTTTTTTAAATAATTTGTTCAGCTTTGGAGTGTTGGAGAAGGACTGTAAATATTGTAAAGTTAAATATTAACCAGAGCTGGAAATAATATTGCTTCAATTAGTAATCAATATTTATGGCGTTCTTATCAAGTACACTCGTCAAAAATGATGCTATTGAAAGACCCTAAATCTCCCCGGGTTTTGCTGTCTGAGTATTTTTGTTTAGTCAGTGAGGATCGTCAAAACTATGGGCTTTTTATATTAAATTAAGCTTTCTATTTCATACATTTATATGATCAGTGTCATGTAATAATTAATGTTTCTCAGTCTCTTTCCACATGCTCCATACTTTTACTACAGAATCATGTAGTATTTAATGAGATAGCGGGACTTGTTTCTCAATCTCCTTCCACATGTCCCATGCTCTGGTAGCTTTGTGTAACCAATCCTGAATGTGTTTGTATATTGAACTTCGGCAGATAGCGATCAGAGCACTTTGTCCTGTTCTTGTCAATATTCGATGTCTGTGTGTTGATTTTCTAACCATGGTAACGTTTATCCAGGCACTAGTTAAGGGCTATGGAGATATTTTGTTCTAAATTACTCTTTGCGCTGTTAACGCTCAGAGTCTGGATTGTTTGGTGTGAGCTCACTCTGGTGTTTTACTGGAGGTTTTAACCTACAATTAATGTTTTTCAATTAATTTGCTTCTTAAACCCAACAGGAACTCATGTAATTAAGAAAACTGTTCAAGTGGGACTTGAAGTAGTTTAATATAAAATAATTATTTTGATTCTTGACACACCTGATAATCTGACATCAGAAGAATTTTCTTATAAACACTATGTATGGACTCTATTTTGTAATCTCAAAATCACCAATTCCAACAGAAGCGTTGAGTTTTTAACGTTTTTGAGTAAATACTGAAAGATTATTCCCACTAGTCTGTCAATGGATAAGAATAAAAGATGAATTTGCAGGACAGGAGAGTGTTGGTAAGGACTGCTGAGGCTCTCCTGGAGTGGAAGCATGTAACGCTCTGTCAAAGTTACAGAACCCGGGCCAGAACGAGACCAGAGAGATTCTGTTTGGAAACTGCTCTCATTCAAGAATTCTTGACAAACGCAGCTGAGGACAGGAATCGGTGTCACGTTGTCTGTAATATATAACCGAGAGAATAGAAAGAGAGCAGGTGATCTGGAGGGCAAAATATCATCAGGGGATTGGGAGCAGGTCAACACACTGTCTCTAGTGTATAACATTTAGAATAGAAAGAGACCTGGAGATCTGTGGGACACAATATCATCAGGGGATTGGGAGCAGGTCAACAAACTGGCTGCATTTTAAAAAGCAGCAAAGCTTAACCAGTAAACGAGAGGACAATTAACCGAACATCATTAACGGGTAAAATGATGGACCAATCGGCGAGGACAGTTTACAAGAGAATTCACTCAGCAGGAACTTAATGAGGAAGAGCCAGCACGGAGAAAGGAGGCGTGAACCCGCCTGACAAATGGTTCAATTTGTTTTGTTTGAGGAATTTAGAAAAAAAATGAGTAACAGAAACTTCCAATTACAACTTTATGGAAACTTTGAAATTTCCACGTGGAAAACATTGAATTAAACTAAAAGGCACCGAAATTCATCACACAATAAGATAATCTATAAATAATTTCAATTATATTTCTGTTCCATCATGAACTTTGGAAGGGAATCCTATACTTCGCTATCTAATATCACTGTGAGAGCGCCCTCAAATTCGGCTGCCCTCAAAAGTTTGTCACCATCCTCCGCCTGCTTCATGATGACATGCAAGCCGTGATCCTGACCAACGGATCCAACACAGACCCAATTCACGTATGGACCGGGGTCAAGTAAGGCTGTGTCATCGCAACAACGCTCTTCTCAATCTTCCTTGCTGCAATGCTCCATCTCACCCTCAGTAAACTCCCCGCTGGAGTGGAGCTAATCTACAGAACAAACGGGAAACTGTTCAACCTCTATCGCCTCCAGTCCAGATCCAAAGTCGTCCCATCCTCTGTCATCAAATTACAGTATGAAGACGGCGCTTGCGTCTGCGCACACTCGGAGGTCGAACTCCAAACCATCGTCAACACCTTTACTTAAGCGTATGAGAGCATGGGCCTTACACTAAACATCCGTAAGAAAAAGGTCCTCTACCAACCTGCCACCGCCACACAGTACTGCTCCACAATTACCAAAATCCATCACGAGGCCTTGGACAATGTGGACCACTTTCTATAATCCGGGAGCCTACTGTCAACTAGGGCAGACATTGATAACAATGTGCAACACCGCCTTCAGTGTGCCAGTGCAGCCTTCGGTCCCCTGAGGAAGAGAGTGTTTGAAGACCAGGACCTCAAATCCAGCAGCAAGCTTATGGTCTACAGAGCAGTAGTGATACCCGCCTTCCTGTATGCTTCAGAGACATGGACCATGTACAGGAGGCAGCTCAAAGCACTGGAGAGGTACCACCAACGCTGCCTCCACAAGATCCTGCAAATCCATTGGCAAGATAGGCGCACCAACATCAGTGTTTTCGCTCAGGCCAACATTCCCAGCATCAAAGTTTTGACTATGCTCGAACAGCTCCGATAGATGGGCCACATCGTCCGCCTGCCCGATACGAGACTCCCAAAGCAAGCGCTGTACTCGGAGCTCCGACATGGCAAGAGAGCCCCAGGTGGGCAGAGGAAATGCTTCAAGGACACCCTCAAAGCCTCCTTGAAAAAGTGCAACATCCCCACCGACACCTGGGAATCCCTGGTGCAAGACCGCACAAAATGGAGGAGAAGCATTCGGGAAGGTGCCGAACACCTCGAGTCTCTTCGCCGGGAGCAAGCAGAAGCCAAGCACAAACAGCGGAAGGAGCGCACGTCAACCCAAGAACCCCACCCACCCGCCCCTTCAACCACCGTCTGCCCCACCTGTGACAGAGACTCTAGGTCCCGCATTGGACTCAGCATTCACCTGAGAACTCATTTTTAGTGCGGAAGCAAGTCATCCTCGGTTCCGAGGGACTGCCTAAGAAGAAGAAGAGTACTGCAGCTGTTAAATGAACGGACCCATCACCACCGCCTTCTCTGGGCACCTACACACTGGTAATAAATGGGGCCCGAGCACCAGCACCACAAGGAGAGAGTGCGCCCCGGTGTCAGTGTGTGTTTCTGTGAAAACAATTCTCGATAAACTTAAGGCACTTTACAAATGTCAGGTTGCTGCATAGATTATATTTGCGGTTTTATAAGGAATGAAGGACAGATGAAATCACAGACCCCGGTATCAGTTCTTTGGCAAAGTGACGGGAATTCTCACCCCACAGTTCTTTGTATTTGTGACTTTTCTTTCTGACAGTTTTATTGATTTCTTGCCCCAGTGAACTCTAATTCTCAATGTCTCATTTCAGGCAGACCCGGGAACAGTCAGGCTGACCCGTCAGGTAACAGCCTTTTATTTTCACATTATCTGGTATCTCTCTGCTCTGATCCATCACATTGAATATTCAGGCTGGGTGACAATCTCAGGGCCTTTTTGATCACCGATTAACCGGCTCCTCGTGTGTCCCTCGGACGGGAAGAGTGTTTCCCGCGGACTGTTACTAAAGATCTTTAATT
This sequence comes from Squalus acanthias, assembly GCA_030390025.1. NCBI lineage: Eukaryota > Metazoa > Chordata > Chondrichthyes > Squaliformes > Squalidae > Squalus > Squalus acanthias. Next base: position 52,556,644 of record CM059442.1, on the reverse strand, counting down.
CCAGCTGAGAGGCGGCTGCTGCCTTCATGCAGAGCGACAATAAACGGGGTCCCTGAAGGGCAGAGTGTGAAGGACCGGCTCCACTGACACTGCTGCCGGTCCCACAGCAGCTCTCACTTTCCACCTCACCAATCAGCGCTGACATTAGGATCACATGACCCCAGCCCCGCCTCTTCCTCTATTGTCTCCGGGGATTGGGGGGAATATCTTCCAATCCTGACTGTGTGTGAGCTCTCACTACGTTCGGCCAATCGGTACTGAGCATGATGAACAGCTGACCATTGCAGCCACGCCCATCTGCCGACGTCTGGAGGCTGGAATATATTCTGAGCCAATCGCCCACCCCGTCCCCGTGGGAGCCGCTCTGCTGCTGGGAACTTCCCGCGGACTCCCGGTTCGCTGCTCGTTCACACCGTTTATTAGTATTTCCCTCTCCCTTTTGCCATGTTTAATATTTACTCCGGGTTTTATTCGGGGTCTGGGCACAGTCTGATGTTCCCACTGATTCCTCACATGGTCCCTCTTGCCTGGTGAATGGGGGCGGTCCGTGCGCTGGGAGACTGCGGGTTTAATACACTCTAACCGCTTGATGTTATTTCTGATATTTTACAGAGACGGTGAAGCTGAGACTGGTGAATGGGGGCAGTCGGTGCGCTGGGAGACTGGAGATTCACTACAGGGGACAGTGGGGGACTGTGATGATGCTCTCTGGGACCTGCCGGACGCCGCTGTTGTGTGCCGGGAGCTGGGCTGCGGGGCCGCGCTGTCAGCACCGGGCGGGGCTCACTTTGGGGAAGGGTCCGGACCCATTGTGACGTGGGATGTTGAGTGCGGCGGGACCGAGGCCGCTCTGCGGGAGTGTGATTCAGTTCAATGGGATCACTATTCCGCGTCACACTCCTAGGATGCCGGCGTCATCTGCTCAGGTAAAAATCTTTCTTCTGTCTCTCATCTCCCGCCGCCTCTGATTGTTACCGGAATAAAACGGAAGTAAAATAATCAGCGGGTGTCCGTCCCCGGAAAGCGAGAGATTATAATTCCAGTATTCCCCGGTTATTATTAATGTTATATTATTAATATTAGGATCACTGTTTGTATTATAATAATATTGCTATAATTATATATAATAAACACCCCCACCGGGAGCAGTAAATACCTGACACTCGGCACATTTACAATGCAGACAGAACAAGTTTCCATTGAGATTTGCCCCAAAGCCGCAGTGAATGAGCTGACCCGCTGGAAATGTCACAATCTCAATCCAACTCTCCATTCTCAACCCAACAGCCGCTACCGGGCATGCGCCGTGAGCCCGGCTGTGCGCCTGCGCTCATCGCTTGTTGTGGGATCTGCCCTGTCAGGCCCTCATCTCATAACACCCTGACATCATCTGTTTTTGACCATCAAGACTCATATCTGGTGTAGTTATGGCAACACACACGGAACATGTCTCCATAGGCAGAGATGTGGTGTCCTTGCTGTTTGCCAATGTTTTTCATTCACTGCAGATATCAGAACATTTCACACAGCGGCAGCCACACAGGACCTTGCTAGTTCTGTTCCCACAGACACGCTATCTGTTATTATTATGTTTACTGAGAGGCAGTTTTAAAATGTTAATCAAGAGAGGCCCAACGCCTCTGTTTTTTCCATTTAAATATCTAATCGGGTCTACCCAGGGCATATTACATCAGGGTTTACAAGTATGGTTATAAATGCAGCAATAGAGTCATAGAGTCATACAGCACAGAAAGAGGCCCTTCGGCCCATCGTGTCCGCGCCGGCCATCAAGCCCTGTCTATTCTAATCCCATTTTCCAGCACTTGGTCTGTAGCCTTGTATGCCATGGCGTTTCAAGTGCTCATCTAAATGCTTCTTGAATGTTGTGGGGGGATCCTGCCTCTACCATCCTTTCAGGCAGTGAGTTCCAGATTCCAACCACCCTCTGGGTGAAAAACTTTTGCCTCAAATCTCCTCTAAACCTCCTGCGCAGTACCTTGAAACTATTCCCCCTGGTTATTGACCCCTCTACTAATGGGAAAAGTTCCTTTCTATCTACCCTATCTATGCCCCTCATAATTTTTTACACCTCAATCAGGTCCCCCCTCAAACTTCTCTGCTCTAAGGAAAACAACCCCAGCCTGTCCAGTCTCTCTTCATAGCTGAAGCGCTCCAGCCCAGGTAACATCCTGGTGAATCTCCTCTGCACCCTCCAATGTAATCACATTCTTCCTATAGTGTGGTGACCAGAACTGCACACAGTATTCCAGCTGTGGCCTAACTAACGTTTTGTACAGCTCCATCATAACCTCCCTGCTCTTATATTCTATGCCTCGGCATAGAATATCACAATGAAATCTTTAAACTAAAATTCATAATATAATCATTGATTTAGTTCAGTTTAGTTCGTAAGAGAAAATAAAAATGGGGACTTCGCAGTAAATTCACAATCGGTCTGGGTCCCGGTTCTCAAAGGGAGCGGTCTGGGTCCGGTTATCAAAGGGAGCGGTTTGGGTCCCGGTTCTCAAAGGGAGCGGTCTGGGTCCGGTAGTATAAGGGTTGTCCGGGATTAAGAGATCCTGTTTACTCAGAGCTATACTGAGGGTGGATTTGCGTTCCCCGAAATTATTCGGGGTAATTCGGGGCATGTGCTGAACGGTTACTGGCTGTTAGTGGCGGAGGTCGATGAGGAAGGATCGGGATCACTGCGGCTCCCTTCACATCGGCACTCACTGTCTCAGTTAAACAGGAACTGAGGGAGAGGAAGTGGGGAAGAGAGAGAACATGGCTGGAAATCTGCACTCCGGCCGTGTTTCTCATCAATCATGGTCACTTTAGTCGTCGTCTTGTGAGCACTTTTGCGGAAGTGTTTGATTAAATAAATAGGTGGTTATGGGAATTTCACTGTAAAATGTTGAATCTGAAGTGAGAGATCGGTCCCTATATGGTGACTGCCGTTGTTCTCGGACGTGTTCACATGTCGTGTCTGTTAGTGGGAGAAATCAGAAGTTGTGCCGGATGTTTATCCCTGGCCTTGTAGAGAAACTATATCCAACTAGTCTGGACGGGTCTCTTTCATTTATAGAAACTGTAAAGCCAGTGGGATGTTACCCAGCATCATCTGCCAGACGTATAATCTGACGTATATTTAAAGCAGAGGCAATTTAAGGGAGGTCTGGGAATGGATAAGAAGTGGGGGCGATGAAGATATTCAGTGGAGAGCCCACACTAATTCACGTTCAATAAACTGGATCCAAACTGATCATCTTCGTGAATAACATCACACTGGGGGAGGAGAGGGGCGTTGAGGAGAGGAACCATAGGAACAGGATTAGACCATTCAGCCCCTCGAGACTGTCCCGCCATCCAAATGGATCATGGCTTATCCGGACGCCATCTACCAGCCTTGTTTTCATATCTCATCATAAACTTGCATAGCAAATATATATTGGTCTCAGATTTAATATTATTAATTGAGCTTGCATCTACTGCTTTTTGTGGGAATGAGTTCCACACTTCTACCAACCTTAATGTGAAGAATTGTTCCCGAACGTTTCCAGTGAATGGCCAGGCTCTGATTTTAAGGTTCTGTCCCCTGGTCCTAGATTCCCCGCCAGTGGAAGAAGTTTCTCTCTATCTGCCCTACCAGCTCCTTTCAAAATTCTAAAAACACCAATCAAATCACCCCTTAACCTTCTAAACTTCAGGAAATACAAGCCTAGTTCATGTCATCAATCCTCATAATTTAACCCTTGGAGCACTGGCAATGTTCTGGTGAATTTGCGCTGCACTCCTTCCAAGGCCAATATCTTCGTTCTGTGGTGCGGCGCCCAGAACTGTACCCAGCACTCCAGATGTGGTTTAACCAGGGCGTTGTATCGCTGTAGCAAAACCTCCTCCCGTTTACATTCTAGCCCTCTAGATAAAAAGGCTGACATTGCCCTAGCCTTTCGTATTGTGTTTTTGTAACTGACCACTGCAGTTTAGTGATCTGTCTACATGTACCCCTCAATCTCTTTGGACCGCCATTGTTTCTACCTTTTCACCATTTAGAAATTCACGGATCTATCTGTTTCTGATCGAGCGCATTTCTTGGCCTTGATCCTCAAATGTCCAATCAGCGAACAACAGCAACCAGCAAACAAACCGAATGTTCAACTATTTAATCAAAAGAGTGCAGGACAAATCAGGGTGTCGGGATTTCACGGACCAGAGGTCCATCCAATCACGCCTTGTGCTCTGTGTATAGTTCCGGTCACGATGCACAAGAGGTCAGAGTTAAACTAAACAGAGCTCTGTCCAGGCCCCACCTTGTGCACCGTGTATAGTTCCGGTAACCAGGTACAGGCGGGTAATTAAACCCTGGAAGTGGTGTGGACCCAAAACTGGAGTCGGAACTCTACAAGCCGATGTGCTGAATAATGGGCCTTGTAGCGGGAGGTGAGCTGCTGGAGGCAGTGAATGGACCGAAATGGTGAATCTGAGAAAAAACCTTTAATTTAAACGTGTCAGCAGAACAAGGTGGGAAATACTGAAGGGAGAGAAAGACAGACTTAGGACTGGTGTTCGGATATTCTTCTCACAGAGAGCGATGGAGGATTGGTCTGGACTCCGGTGTAGATTGGTTGAGGAAAATAGAATCATTGAAAAGACAGATGCGACAAGCCGTCTTCAGGGTCAGTCTGTGTTAATGAGCTGTACCGGCTCCAACCGTCATCATCAGACGGATGCATCGAGTGTTGTGTAAAAGCAGAGTGTGCCTGGAGGGAGACGGGGTGGTCGGGAAATTCTCCCCTCGGTGTCCTTCAGTTACACGGTGAAAGCGAGGGCGCCCTCTGCCGGCCCATCTCGGCCTCTGCTTTCTGGAGGAGAACACGGATGCGGCCGGCAGCGGAGCGAGCCCAAAGTGGGTGCAGGTAGAGCAGATATTGCTTGACTTCGATTTACCCATCTCTCTCCATCGACACTTGGCCGCGTTCTCTCATCTGATACAGTGCGTGTTTGTTACATCACAGTGACGGCCACTGGGTAAGGTACCAACAAATAAAGCAATATTATAAAAAGGCAGTGCTCACATTATAACCAATAGCGTTAGAGGGAAAACAACATCAGCGGTATTGGACCAGAATGGAACCAATCTGAGAACCAATAGTGCCAGATCTGTGATTAATCAGATGTGTATTCATATGTAATTTTTTTTGTAACTGTTGTGATTATTTTGATTATTATGATTATTCAGATCACAGATTTCCTAGACTAGTATCCGGAGACACGCCATGCTCGGGCAGACTGGAGATCCAGTACGGTGAAACCTGGGGAACAGTGTGTGACCTTCATTGGGATTTGAATGACGCCAATGTGGCCTGTGCTCAGCTTCAGTGTGGAGTGGCGGTGTCCGTGCCAAGAGGGGCTTATTTTGGAGAGGGCACTGGACTTCTACGGAGTGATGTCTTTGAATGTACAGGCAACGAGACAAGTCTGATGGACTGCCCTCTTTCTCCAGTAAATAACCACGAGTGCACCCACAGGAACGATGCCAGTGTGATCTGTTCCGGTGAGTACAGACTTACTGAACAACAGACAACTTCCTCCTTAATATTGGGAAAACTGAGGAAGATGACATTCCTGTCTTTCACTCTAACACGGTCATATATAAACTAGTCCTTACAGTTTACTGTTATTGTTATACGTCTGGCCTAACACGTCAAAGTATCCGCAATTATTTGTCAATAAAACGTTTCTAAACTTAAAGATTTTTTCTGAAGTAAGCAAATTTGTTGCTAGTTTATTTACCGCCTGCAGCGAACGTATTTCTCACTTAGACAGTTGATGTAGCAATCGGTGTCTAACAACTCACTAGTCGCGCACTGTCTCATTAATCTTGCGCCCACCTCATAGACCATCACAGTCGGTTCATTAATAGGACACCGCTTCATTCACTATGGATTATCTTCATTAATCACAGGCTGACATCATTGACCGTGCACATCTTTCAATGTACGTTGACTCATTAACAAATTACAGACTTTATTAACCATAGGTTGCATTCATTAATTCTAGGTTGACTTCATTAACCACAGGTTGACTTAACTAACAACTCAGAACCCTTGTTAAAAATAAGCTAACTTGATGAACCGTGCGTTGACGTCATCAGTTTGTGCCCTTTTTCGTTAACCATCCCTTGAGTTCTGACTTGATTTCTCGTGCACTGATGTTACGGGCGGTCGATTGTCCTCGTTGCCCGAACGCGGACTTTCTGATCCCTGCACTGCGCTCCTTACCCACCCGCTAACGTCATTAAACCGGCACTGACCTCCACCCCGGGCACCATTTCCATTGCTGATGCTCCTGTGTGATGGCGCCTGCACTGCGGTCATTAGCCCAACATTCACTTGATTAACGGCGCAATGATGTCACCAGCCGTGCACTGTCACCTTTGCCGGTACACTGACTTAGGAGACCCGCACTGAACTTCTCAGTAGTACAGTCACTTTAATTAGCATCAATCATATTAACACGACACTGATCACTTATCTCATTAACTTTTCACTGACCAAGATAATTGACCATTGTCCCCAAAATTCGGACATTGACTTCATAAACACGCATTGACCTATTTAGATACTTTGATGTGAACCATTGATGTGAGCCCATTAATTGTCCACACGGCAATAGCCTTTCGACCCACCCTGTCCAGAGTCACACTTACTGAACAGCAGGGTATCAGAGGGCGGCTGTACTCCCGCACTGGTCAGTACAATCAGGCCAGAGGGAGAAGATTGGGCAGTTATATTATAGAATCTATGCACTTTACTCCCCACAGCTGATATGATGGGAAACAAATCCATATGATCAGAAATAGGGCATACAGTACCTCTAGACTGTTCGGTCATTGAATTAGATCATGATTCATATGAACCTCAACTCTATTTATCTGCCTTTGAACCATATTCCTTGATAACCTTAACTGACAAAAATATATCACAGTCTTGAACATTTCGATTGAACACACCATGCAAAGCCTCTCCTTTGGGGAGCAGGTGGAGAAGTTCCAGATTTCCACTCCCCTTTATGTGAAAAGTTTTTTCCAAATTTCAGTCTTTGGCCCAACTATCGTCAGCTACTTCGTAATTTGCCTTCCCTCCAACTTAACGTCAGAAGTGTTGCTGTTTGCTGATGATTGCAGAGTGTTCAGCTCCATTCCAATTCCTTAGATAATGAAGCAAGCCACGCCCACTTACACCAAGACGTGGACATTGTCCAGACTTGGGCTGATAGGTCGCAAGTAACATTCGTGCCACACAAGGGTCAGGCAATGACCATCTCCAATATGACAAAGTCTAACCACCTATTCTTGTCATTAATTGACTTTACCATCGCCGGCCCACCCACCATCAATATCCTCGGTGTGGCCATTCGCTGGAAATTCAACTGGGCCAGCCACATGGCGAATATAGCAGGTCAGATGCTGGGTATTCTGCAGCGAGTGGCTCACCTTCTGACTCTCCAAAGCCTCTCCACCACCGACAAGGTGCAGGTCATGAGTTGATAGAATACTCTCTACGTGCCTGGGTGGGTGCAGCTGCAACAATACTCAAGAATTTCGACACTATCCAGATGAAAGCCGTCCACTTGATTGCCTGCCCATCCATCACCTTAAACATCCAGTCCCTCCATCACTTTAAGCACTGTTGTCATTCTGCTGAATCTGCGCTGCACCACCTCCAAGGCCAATATAGCTTTTCTGAAATGCGGTGCCCAAAACTGACAGCAGTGCCCCAGATGGGGTCTGACCAAGACTCGGTACAACTGAAACATCACTTCCTCACTTTTATATTCCAAGCCCCTTGGGGTAAAGGCCAACATTCCATTAGTTTTTCAGGAAGAGCTGTCAACTTTGAGTTATCAGACAACTTCTTAACGGGGTCCTGCAGTAAATTTGATTGTTACAAATAAATAATTATTTGATAAATTACGGATATGCGATTGTGGTGGATAAGCTTCCCCTGTTTTCTATTTTGCCCCGTATATATACTAAAGGTGATTTACAATCAATTTGAATCTGTATTTGTTTCCAAAACAGGGAACCATGGACCCCGATTGGTTGGTGGGGAGAACAGGTGCTCCGGCCGGGTGGAAGTGCTACACGGAGACCAGTGGGGGACGCTGTGTGATGTTTACTTCGGTTTAGAAGACGCCAGCGTGGTCTGTGAGCACCTTCAGTGCGGGGCAGTCATCGCAACCCCGGGAGCAGCTCACTTTGGGGAGGGAACCGGCCCAGTGTGGAAGGAGAACTACAGGTGCCGTGGGAACGAGTCCCGATTGTGGGATTGTCCGGTTTCATCCTGGGATCAGTTTCGCTGCTCACATGGAAATGACGCCAGTGTCATCTGCTCGGGTGAGTCCACTCAGTCTATTGAACTGAAATACACCCACTGTTCTCCTGTCGAGCAGAGTCTCACACCAGTGGCTCTATTTCTGTAAGTCACTGATTTACTGGTTTTACTGATCAAGATCACCTTATTCCTCTGACGCGAGTCAGAGATGTGTGTGTCGGTCGATTGGTCTGAAGTAAATTAGCAATGAATCAAAGGGTTTCAATCCGGTGCACACTTAATAAATACAAATTTCGTGTTACGGTGTAAATCTCTGTAAATTCAGAGCATTACCCAGCGTTCGCCACCAACAGCTATTGAAACGGCAAAAAGCCCCCGGGACCACTGCTATTGCACGGAAACACTGCACCAGTATTGGAACCGTTATCAATGTTACCGGTTCAAATATGAATCAACATAGAATTCTCCGCAGAGATCAGCTGTATTTTAACAGAAAATTCTGTAAATTTCTTGCCAGTAAATAGTGCGAGATGAGTTTTAATATCCATAAACTGCGCTGTCTCTCTGATTATTTCACGAACTTTACACACATCACAATTATCCCGGTGTCCTGGAACACATTTATCATAAACCAGCGCCACCTTATAACAGATTATCTGGCCCGTTATCTCATTGCTGTTTGTGGGAACTGACTGAGCGCAAATCAGCTCTCGCGTTTCACACATTAAAACATCGCAACATGTGGACAGGAGGAGGCCCTTCAGCCCCTCCGGCCTGTCCCGCCGCTGTCGCAGTGACGACAAATCAGAAGTACTTCAGTGTCTGTGAAGAGCTTTGGGCCGTCCTGGGAAGCGCTCGATCAATGACACTTCTGTTTGTTTCTCTCCACATCAGCTGAACTGTGAGCATCCGGGACCCATTCTAAGCCCGTGCTCCTGCCTTTGATCACAGCTCATATCAATAGCCGGCCTGGGCCGCCCGCCCCCAGTTTGTTTTAAGCCCCTTTCCCCAGATTAGCCTCCGGAAGCTGCTCGGCATCTCTCTAAAATCAATTCACTGAGAAAAGGTAATGGCGGAGAGGATCTGCCTACAAGCCTTGTGGGTAATTATTACAGCAATGTAATCATTCAAATTAATAATAACTGTCCGGGTGAGAGTTAGTAAATTATGGGATATTTTGGCTCAGTTTAACCGTTGCACTCAATGTGTTTCTTTTTGTAGATGAAGGTTGGCCGCCGAGACTGACTAATGGGGGAAGCCGCTGTGACGGGCGAGTGGAGATTTACTACAACGGCAGCTGGGGGAGAGTGCGGGACAACCTCTGGGACCTAAATGATGCCAACGTGGTCTGCAGACAGCTGGGCTGCGGCTCTGCGAATGCCGCTTATAACTCTTCAAAGTACGGAGAGAGTGAAGGGCCCGTGTGGGTGAATGATGTCCAGTGTGAAGGAAACGAGTCTCAGCTCCGGAACTGCAGCTCATTCACGTTGAATCCATCTCTCAATGACAGCATCGGCGTAGGGGTCCTGTGTTCAGGTGAACAAATGGTTCACTTTTACAGAACCATAAAGGGGAATATCTAATCTGCTAAGAACAGTGTTAATATTGGTCACTTCTTCCTCGTGTCTCTACACCAGTTATTTAACTCAGGGGGTGAGAGCAAAGCGAGAGGACTCGGGCAGAACTGAAAAACAACGCGAATTTGCATTTATATAGCGCCTTATACGAAAGAAAAACGTCGTAAGGTGCTTCACAGGGAGATAACAGAGAAAGCCGAAGGTATTAGGACAGCTGACTAAAAGCCTGGCCATTTGGGTAGGCTTCAAGAGGTGGTCTTAAACCAGGAAGGAAGTGGGTGAGGCACAAGAGGCCAATTTGGAGAACAGTAGAGTTCCCGGTTTGATTGGGGATGGAGGCGGTTATAGTGATAGGGGGGGTCGAGTCCATGAAGATATTTGAACATGAGGATGATAATTTTAAACTGGAGGCTTTGGCGGACCGGAAACCAATGGAGACCAGTGAGCACAGGGATGCTGGTGAGTGGGACTTGGTGCGGGTCAGGATATCAGGAATTTTAGGGTGAGCTGAAGGTTATGGAGGGTGCAGGATGGGAGGACGGTGTTTCAGCAGCAGATGGGCCGAGGCAGGGACGGAGGTGAGCGATGATACAGAGGTGGAAGTTGGCGGTCTTTGTGACGGAGAGCACGTGGGATTGGAAGCTCAGCTCGGCGGTCAAATGCGCGCCGAGTTTGCAAATCAGTTCCATTGTGCAGCATAAAAGTGTAGACAGATGTGCTGGAGATTCACTGGTGTAAGTTCCATTATGCTGTGTATAAGTGTGGACAGATGTTTTGGCATGTACTGGTCTAAGTGTCATTATACAGCATGTGAATGTAGACAGACGTTCTGGGGCTGAAATGGTGTAAGTTCCATTATGCAGTGTGTAAGTGTGAGCAGATGTTATTGAGATGTACTTGTGTAAGTTGCATAATGCAGTATGTAAATTTGGACAGATATTCTGGGGACGGACTGATGTCAGTTCCAATATGCTGTATTTACGTGTAGACAGATTTTCTGGGCTTGTACTTCCGCACGTTGCATTCTGCAGTGCGCAGTGTGCAGCGGAAGTGATCAATAAAGCTGTGGATAAGACTGTAAGCTGGTATGACGGGGGGAGGAATCTGGTGAAATTAACATAAGACTGAAGATAAAAGAAATAGGAGATGCGAGTAAATATCAGACCAAGGTAATGAATATGGGTAACATTGACGGTTAGGGAACAGATACACTTATGGAGCATAATTATAAACTGACTGTTAAAAATAAAGTGAGTGGAACAACTAATAAAAACAATTTAAATTGTCAGTGCAACAATGTGCACAGCATTCGAAACCAAACAGGAGAACTGGAGGCAATAAATCGAACGATGGAGAAATGAATAGAATGTTCTGCTGAAAGGATTAGAGGAAGTGGGGTGGGAGGAGGCTCATGTGGAGCATAAATACCGGATTGGACCCTTTGAGCCGAATGGCCTGACTCTGTGCTGTACATTCTATATAATTCTATGTAATATGTAAGTGCAGACAGATGTTCCGGGATGTACCTGTCACAGACACATTAAAAGCACCATTTTCTTAAACTGGAGAAGCAGCAATGTTTGGATTGAGTGATGTGATAAATGTATATTGGAAGTATAATCCTCCTGTATTGTTCTCCAACAGGACACGTGCAGTTAAGGCTGTCCGACGGAGGCAGCCCATGTGCTGGGCGAGTGGAGGTTTATTACAGTGGGACCTGGGGCTCAGTTTGTGACGATTCCTGGGACCTGACCGACGCTGACGTGGTTTGCAAACAGCTGGGTTGCGGAAATGCGGTGGACGTGGAACTTCCTGCTGCTTGTGGACCAGGCTCAGGCCCAGTTTGGTTGGATGAACTGAGCTGTTCGGGTAACGAATCGTTTCTCTGGGAATGTCCCTCAGCACCGTGGGGTAACCACGACTGTGCTCATAAAGAAGATGTGAGGGTGGTGTGTTCAGGTAAGGGCGCTTTCTATCTGCTCATTTTCTGCAGGGTTATACGCGAGGCTTTACTCGGGAGATTTTACACAGAATCTACAGCACAGAAACCGGCCATTTGGCCCAACTGGTCTGTGTGATGTTTATGCTCCGCACGTGCCTCCTCACTCCGTACTTCATCTAACTCTATCTCCATATCCTTCTGTTCAGTCTCCCTCGTGTACTTATCTAGCTTCACCGAAAGGCATCTACGCTATTCGCCTCAGCTACTCTATGTGGGAGCAAGTTCCACATTCTAACCACTCTCTGTGTAAAGAGGTTTCTCCTGAATTCCCTGTTGGACTGGCGGCCATTTTATATTCATGACACCTTGTTCTGGACTCCCCACAATTGGAAACATCTTCTCTATGTCTACCTATCTATTCCCTTCATAATTTTAAAGATCTCTATTAGGACACCCTTCAGCCTTCTATTTCTAGAGAAAAGAGCCGCAGCCTGTTCAGACTTATTTGATTGTTCTAACCTCTGAATTCTGGTATCATTCTTGTAAATCATTTTTTGCACTTTCTCCAGTGCTTGTATATCCTTTTTGTAATATGGTGACTAGTACACTATACATTACTCTAAGTGTGTTCTAAACCAAGTTTCCATACAAGTCTAAAGTAATGTCTTTGCTTTTCAATTAAATTCCTCTAGAATTGAACCTCGGGGCTTTGTTAACTTCCGTTGCTACTTTTAATTATTAGTTAAAGTGCATCTTTTGTTGCTCTATCCCAATTAAGCTTTTATTTTCCAAGGATTATGTGGCCTCCTTATGCCGCCTATCAAAATGCACCACCTAACACTTACCTATATTAAAATTAATTTACCATTTACACGCCCATTCTGCAAGTTAATTAATGTCTTCTAATATTTTGTCGCAATCTTCCTCGGTATTAACTATAGCCCCCAGATTGGTGTCCTCCATAAATTTAAAATTGTACTTCCAAATCCCAAGTCCAAATCGTTTATGTAAATGATGAACAGCAGTTCCTGCACCGGTCCCTGTGGAATACCAGTTCTGACCTTCCACCAGTCTGAGTAACTACCTTTAACCCCCAACTCTCTATTTTCTGTTTTGTAGCCAGCTAGCTATCTATTCTGCTACTTGTCCTCTGACTCCACATCGTCTGACGTCAGTCCTGTTTCTACGATGTGCTAAATTATCGAAGACCTTTTTAAAATCCACATACATTACATCTACATTACCCTTGTCTACATTTTCTGTAACTTCTTCATTATTTCAATTACGTTGGTAAAGCGTGACCTTCTCTTTGAAATCCGTGTTGACTATTCTTTATTACATACAAAAGCAAAACACTTTAGCTGCTGGAAATCTGAAATAAAAACAGAAAATGCTGGAAATATTATGCAGTTCAGGCAGCATCTTTGGAGACACAGACAGAGTTAACGTCTCAGGTCGATGAGCTTCCGTCAGAGCTGGAAAAATATGTAACAGGTTTTTAAGCAAGTACAGAGGTGGGAAAGCTGGGAGTGGAGCAAAGAACAAACGCAAAGTCAGGAGAGAATAAATGACAAAAGGGGCGATGGTGCCAAGCAAAAGGAGATGGCAATGGGACAAATAAAGAAACAAAAGTTGAGTCTAGTGGAGGTGTAAATGGGAATAGCAGAATCATCAGCAATGGCTGCCATCAGAAAAAAATCGATCAGTTATGATCTGAAATTGTTTAACTCAATGTTGAATCCGGAAGGCTGTAAAGTGTCGAATCAATAGATGAGGAGCTTTTTCTTGAGCTGACATCAAACTTCCAATTTCAGCCCTTGCCGTGTTTTCACTATCCGGTCTGACCCCATTTGATCAGCATCCCATACGCCCCTATCTCAATGAAATGCGAGATCGGCACAATGCTGCGCTAATCTTCCATCACCTTCACCATCGTGCCCACTTCTCTGGCCAGAATCTGCCCCCATTCAGCGGATCCTTTCTACCATATTCAGAATTCTCATTCCCCCTATACCCATTGCTCTGGTCTCTTACCTTCTCTAGATCTTTTCATTGGGAACTGCCAGCGTGACATCGGCTGTCTCAGTTTCTCTGCTCCACTCACTCACTCTAATCTACTTCCCTCTGAAATGGAACAGCGATCCATTCTCTCGGATCTAATCCTAATATTGTCATTAAACCTGCTGACAAGGGTGGCGCTGTTGTTGATTGGCGAACCGACCTCTAACAAAGGCTGAACGCCCAGTCTCTGAAGCCACCTCCTAACTCCCCGTGGACCAAGACCCCACCACCGAACATCAAGCCATCGTTTCAAAGACGGTCACTGACCTCATCTTTCCTCAATGACCTCCAACCTCTTAGTCCCCCAACCCCGCACAGCCCGATTCTACCTCCTTCCCAAGATCCACAAACAGGACTGCCCTGGTAGACCCAATGTTTCAGCCTGTTCTTGCCCCACGGAAATGATTCCCTCCTATCTCGACATTTTTTTCTCAACTTATCCAGCCTCTTCATGCCTACATCCATGAATCTTATGACGCTCTCCACTACTTGAGCAGTTTCCAGTTTCCTGTCACTAACCATCTCCTTTTCACTATGGACGTCCAATCACTCTACACCTCCATCCCCCACCAGGATGGCCTGAAGATTCTCTGCTTCTTCCTTGAATGGTGGGTCAACCAGTCCCCATCCACCACCATTCTCCCTCACCTGGCTGAAATTGTTCTCACATTGAACAATGTCTCGTTTGACTCCACTCACTTCCTCCAAATAAATGGTGTAGCTATGCGAAGCCGTATGTGTCCTAGCTGTGCTTGACATTTCGTGGGCTATGTGGAACATTCTTTGTTCCATTCCTACTCAGGTCCCATCCCTCACATCTGATTCCGGTACATTGATGACTGTATCAATGTCGTTTCCTCCTTTTGTGCCGAACTGGAAAATGTCATCAACTTTGCTTACAATTTCCACCCTTCCCTGGCCTTCACATGGTCCATCTGAGACTCTTCCCTTCCCTTCCTCGACATCTCTCTCTCTCTCCATTTCTGGGGATAGGCTATCGACCAATGTCCGCTATAAGCCCACTGACTCCCACAGATAACTTAACTTCACTTCCTCCCAGGCTGCTTCCTGTAAGGATTCAACTCCATTCTCCCAGTTTCACCGTCTCATTCGCATCTGTTCTGATGATGCCAACTTCCATCCTAGTGTTTCCGATATGTCTTCCTTTTTCCTCAACCGAGGATTCCTCTCCACCATGGTTGAAAGGGCCCTCGAACTGTCCGTTTCATTGCCCGTACCTCTGCTCTCGCCCCATTCCTCCCTCGTAGAACCATGATGGGATCCCCTTGTCTTTACCATCGACCTCACCAGCCTCCACATTCAACAGATCAACCTGCACCATTTCTGCCATTTCTTCTCCTCCCCTTTCAGCATTCCTTCCGCGACACCCTGCTCCACTCTTCAATCACCTTCCCGTGCAAGCGCAGGAGTATCAACAGCTGCCATTTTACCCCTTCACTTCCCACCATCCAAGGCTCCAAACACTCCTTCCAAGCAAAACAGCGATTTACTTGTACTTCTTTAAATTTAGTATCGTGCATTCACTGCTCACGATGTGGTCCCCTCTACTTTGGTGGGACCAAACGCAGATTGGTGACCACTTAGTGGAACACCTTCGTTCAGCCGCAAGCTAACACCAAGCTTCCAGTTACCTGTTATTTTTATTCTATGCCACACTCCCACTCTGACCTCTCTGTCTTCAAACTCTTACACTGGTCAATGAAGCTCAACGTAAACTCGAGAAACAACACTTCATTTTCGATAAGGAACTTTACAGCTTTCTGGACTCAACATTGAGTTCAACAATATCAGATCATAACCTCTGCCCAAATGTTTTCCTGCAGTAGCTATTGCTGATGATCCTGTTATTCCCATTAACACCGCCTCTAAACTCATCTTGTGTTTCTTTTGTCCCATTACCATCTCCTTTTGCCTTGCACCATCATCCCATTTGTCCCTTAATCTCTCCTGCCACCATCCTATCACAGATCTTCCCTTTTGTTCTTTCCACCGCTCCCCAATTTTCCGCTCCTGTATTTGCTTAAAAACCTGTTCCATCTCCAACTTTTTCCAGTTCTGACGCAGGGTCATTGTCCTGAAACGTGAACTCTGTTTCTATCTCCACAGATGCTGCCTGACCTGCTGAGTATTTCCAGCATTTTCTGTTTTTATTTCAGATTTCCAGCATCCGCAGTATTTTGATTCTGTCTTTTGTTTCTTTACTTGTCCCATTACCATCCCCTTTTACATTGCACTGTCATCCTGCTGACTGTCTGTGTGGAGTTTGCACATTCTCCCCGTGTCTGCGTGGGTTTCCTCCGGGTGCTCCGGTTTCCTCCCACAGTCCAAAAATGTGCGGGTTAGGTTGATATGGCTATGATAAATTGACCCTTAGTGTTAGGGGGGTATTAAATATGTGGGGTTATGGGGATAGGATGGGATATGTTAGGGGGAATTAAATACATGGGGTTACGGGGGTAGGGTGGGATATGTGTACTGTGGGGATTAAAGCAGGGACAGGGTACTGGATTTGGATGATCAGCCATGATCGTATTGAATGGTGGAGCAGGCTCGACGGGCCGAATGGCCTACTCCTGCTCCTAGATTCTATGTTTCTATGTTTCTATCCCTTTTGTCATTTAATTTCTCCTGCCTTCCACCCTATCACTGACTTTCCCTTTTGTTCTTTCCTCCCATCCCCAATTTCCCGCTCCTGTACTTGCTTAAAACCTGTTACATCTCCAACTTTATTCAAGTTCTGACGAAAGGTCACCGTCCTGAAAAGTTAATTCGGTTTGTCTCTCCGCAGATGCTGCCTGACCTGCTGAGTATTTCCAGCATGCTCTATTTTCATTGTTTGTTTTATGTTCGATTTCTAGCTGTATTTCTATTAAATTTCTGAAGTAATTATC
Source organism: Squalus acanthias (assembly GCA_030390025.1). Classification (NCBI taxonomy): domain Eukaryota; kingdom Metazoa; phylum Chordata; class Chondrichthyes; order Squaliformes; family Squalidae; genus Squalus; species Squalus acanthias. Next base: position 52,539,816 of record CM059442.1, on the reverse strand, counting down.
GACACTAGTGAACAAACCGGTGCAACATGTGTTGTGCAGTATGAACACACAGCGAGTTATCAATCCAGCAACCTGGATATTCTTGTTTCATTGACAGAGCACAAAGAGATGCGGCTGGTGAACGGAAAGCATCGCTGTGAGGGAAGAGTGGAAGTGTTCTACAATGGGACCTGGGGAACTGTGTGCTCGGATAAACTGGATCCACATGATGCAGAAGTGATCTGTAAACAGTTATATTGCGGCCCCCTCACATTTATTGATTATGACACTCGGTTATTCGGAGCGGGATCCGGACCCATTTGGCTCGATGAGATGGAGTGTGATTCGGACGAGTCCTTCCTTTGGCTGTGTCAGACAGACCCGTGGGGGGAACACAACTGTCATCACAGGGAGGATGCAGGTGTTGTTTGTTCAGGTAACACAAGGAACCTCTCAATGTGCGGGTGTCATTTCAAATATTGATGTCCAATACAGTCAGCATATTTCTCTTCTCAACAGAAGCCAAAGTGCCGGAGAGATCCCAAAGTTCAAGGGCCTGCGATCGAGAATCTGGTTCTAAACATGAACATTCACCAGGTGCTTCCTCCTCTTCATTATACCAACTATCTGACTTGTGTTCCAGGCTTGTACTAAATAAATAACAATAAATAATTCCCTTTGATAGACTCGGGACAACTGTTGCGCCTGGTTGGAGGCAACACCAACTGCTCCGGGAGAGTGGAGATATTGTCCAATAACAGCTGGGGCACGGTGTGTGATGACTCCTGGGATATGGCCGATGCCAATGTTGTCTGCAGCCAGCTGGGTTGCGGCCCCGCTCTATTGGCCGCAGGAGGGGCCGCAATTGCCCAGGGTGCTGGTCTTATCTGGCTGGATGAGGTGAAGTGCACCGGAAGTGAATCCTTTCTGTCCGACTGTCGTTCCTCACCGCCAGGTCAACATGACTGTGATCACAAGGAAGATGCCAGTGTGATTTGTTCCGGTAAGGGTCGCAGGGGGTTTTCTCGTTCTGTGAACATGACTCATGGATTTCGGAAAATAAGAACAACGTTTATATTTTTAATGCAAAATCCTAATGTTTGAAGTTGATGAAATGTTTGTACAATATATTCCACAGAACTCGATTTGCCTCCTGCTGCTTCTCCGTCCACACCTGCAGGTACTGACCATTATTAATACTATTATTAGTGTTAATGTTAGCGTTAGTGGTATTGGTGTTATTGACATTTTCTTGATTGTGTTCATTTCTGAAGATAATGTGAGCGGTTTTAAATTGACTGGAACATCTTTTAAATATAAGGCGGACTGTGTCTGTGTTAAATCTTTCTGCAATCTTGTGATTAAGGACAGCGAGGTAAAACCACCTCCATCCCTGTTGCCGTCTGCATAACCCTCGGAGTCGTTCTAATCTGTGAGCTGATCGCACTGATGGCGGTAATACAGAGAAAGTCAACAAGAGGAGGTGAGGCTCAAATCTTACCGCTGAACTAACACTTGATCTCAGATCGCTTCATATCCTGGCGAGTCTCCAGTTCATTGCACTATTCCATAGAGTGTCACGTGGTATTGTTCGAAATCAATCTGAATCCGCTTTTGGCGAATTGTTCCATTCAATGTGCTGCCCGAATTAGTAAAATGGGACATTTAAAATGGAGAGTTATTTAAAGTGTCCACATTCACTGTCCCAGTTCATCAGCCGGTACATGAGATTCCAGAAGAATTTACTTGCTGCAACAATGGGACAGAAAGTTTATTGAACTGTTTGGGCTGTGCGCTCAGTTATTTATTGGTCTGTTATTCTTCCTTTATCCATTGGGTATCCGTTCCACCCCTTCAGTTTCTGGGTCCGGATGCCCAATCTCGAACTCTCTGACCGGGTTCTGTCCACCATTTTGAGAGGTGCCAGTTTTATCGGACTTTCTGCATTCTCCGGTGATTATTCCACATCCCAACACATATTCCACTCATATCTCACCACCCAACACACTCCTGCTCTGTGTACACAGCAAGGCTCCTCTCACACTGACGGGACATGCCAAAGAACCATCAGCTCCTCACTCGCGCTTCCACACTGATGCTGTCCGCAGAGATCAGTCAATTTCACCCAGCTTCTCTTCAGCTGAACTCCCCGTGTGGCCCCGTAACCGAGCGATCAACTGGAGTTCATTTCTCCTGATACCCCCTCATTCCCTCTTCCCGAGGTCAATACAACTGGCCGCAGTCTGCTGGAGGTGAACATGTGTCTATACAGAGACACAGACACACACACGGAATCACACACACAACTAAACTCCTCCACATTCACGCTAACTGATCCTGGCCCTTGACTATCACTATATCTGTGATTTGGATTTATTCGTGGATGAATTCCTGTAAAACGCGCGTGGAGTGAATCAAAATGTTAATCTCCCCGCCCTCCCTCCAACAGGTGCTGTCACTCGCGGCAGGGAGTCACCTGCTGGTTTGTACCAAGCAATTTATGAAGAGATTGAGAATATTCCACCCGGCGAGGATTCCGCTCAGCCCCAGGGTTCAGGTCTGTATTTTCCGTTTGATATCGAATCTTCACTGGACAAATGTCGCCTCCCCTTAAATAGCCCTTTTAATGGTGAATGTACTGACTGGACACGGTCAGCAGTGCGCTCACTGTCCCCATGTGAAGGAGTCCTATCACAGTGAGAGTGTCTCTGTGTCCGTGTGTATAGTGAGACCAGCAATGGTTTGGGAAGATTCCCACTGGTCGGTATTGCTCAAAGAGCGGGTTTTCGGTTTGGTTGTAAATAGCGAGCAGAGTCGCTGTTTCCATTTCCCACCCGGCTCCACACGGACTCCCTCAGATATCTGAGCCCAGGAATAATAAACGCATCGGCTGATTGTATTCTTTTATTTTATATTCACTGAAACATGACATGAAGTCACAGATCGATTGAAACCATCTTCATTCCTCCACTTATTGTCTTTCCTTTAACGATCAGTTTAACGCTCATAGGGCCCCGAATATTGGGGCCATTATGTTGTCTGCTCCGATGTCCTGAACAATCTCTCCAATAACCAACCATTATTTGTGTTTGATAGTTTCTGGTTCCATTGACTCCCTCAATCAGATTGAATATTACACCAGTGACATTTTGGGTGACACTGACCCGGGATCAGGAAATCCTGAAGGGAACTCCTCCAGTATTCAGGGTGGGTACATTTTTACTTCATACGATCTCTTTTTTGGACTTCACACTTTCTACTACCGAAAACCAAGTAAAGATAACAGAGCTTACTTGCCGATGAATGACACTGCCAAGGACCCGTCGTACCGGACAATGATTTTAGTTACAAAATATTGTAGAAATAATTGGGATTTGAACCAAAATCATGTCAATTTCCCCCAATGCTGTAATGTAATTATTTTTTTCGTTCCTGGATTTACTGGCAAAGCCGGCATTTATTGCACACCCCCAATTGCGCTTAAGAAGGTGGTGGTGAGGCACCTTCTTGAACCGCTGGAGTCCCTGTGGTGAGGGTGCTCCCACAGTGCTCTTACAGAGGGAGTTACAGGATTTTGACCCAACGACGATGAAGGAATGTCGATATATTTCCATTTCAGAATGGTGTGCAACTTGGAGGGGAACTTGCAGGTGATGGTGGTCCCAGGTGCATGCTGGCCTTGTCCTTCTAGGTGGTAGAGGTCACGGGTTTGGGAGGTGCTGCTGAAGAAGCCTTGGTGAGTTGGTGCAGTGCATCTTGTAGAAGTTAAACACTGCAGCCACGGTACGCTGGTGGTGGAGGGAGTGAATCTATAATGTGCTGGATGGGGTGCCGATCAATTGGGCTGCATTGTACTCGATGATGTCGATCTTCTTGAGTGTTGTAGGAGCTGCACTTTTCCAGGCAAGTGGAGAGCATTCCATCACAATCCTGACTTGTGCCTTATAGATGGTGGAAAGGCTTTGGGGAGTCAGGAAATGAGACACTCGCCGCAGATGTACCAGCCTCTGATCTGCTCTTGTATCCATAGTATTTATGTGACTGGTCAGTGGTGACACCTTCCATTACTTGGCTGATGATTGAGAGTAGACTGATGGGGTGGTAATTGGCTGGAAATGATTTGTCCTGCTTTTTGTGAACAGTTCATACCTGGGCATTTTTCCACATTGTCGGATAGATGCCAGTTTTGTCGCTGTACTGGAACAGCTTGGGTGGAGGTGCGGCCAATTCTGGAGCACAGGTCTTCAGCCGGGATGTTGTTAGAGCCCATAGCCTTTGCTGTATGCAGTGCACTCAGCCGTTTCCTGATATCACGTGGAGTGCATTGAATTGGCTGAAGACTGGCTTCTGTGTTGGTGGGGACCTCAGGAGCAGGCCGATATGGATCATCCAATCGGCACTTCTGGCTGAAGATGGTTGCAAATGCTTCAGTCTTGTCTTTTGCACTCGCTTGCTGGGCTCCACCATCATTGGGGATGGGAATATTGATGAACCCTCTTCCTCCCATTAGTTGTTTAATTATCCACCAACATTCACTACTGGATGTGGCAGGACTGCAGAGCTTTGATCTGAACCGTTGATTCTGTAAATTCTGTACCCTTGCTGCCCTCAGTGCTTCTTCCAAGTGGTGTTCAACATGGAGGAGTACTGATTCAGCAGCTGAGGGAGGGTGGTAGGTGCGAATCATCAGCATATTTCCTTGTCCGTGCTCGACCTGAAGCCATAAGACTTCATGGTTCTGGAGTCAATGTTCAGCACTCCCATTGCCACTCCCTCCCGACTGTATAGCACTGTACCGTCACTTCTGGTCAGTGTGTCCTCCCGGGACAAGACATACCCAGGGATGATGAAGGTGGAGTCTGGGACATTGGCGTAAAGGTATGATTCTGTGAGTATGACTATGTCAGGCTGTTGCTTGCTAGTCTGTGGGACAGCTCTCCCAATTTGGCACAATCCCCAGATGTTAATGAGGTGGACTTTGCAGTGTTGACTGGGCTGGGTGTTCCGCTGTCGTGTCCAAGGGTGATCATGATCAGGTAACCCCGCTCACTCTCTCTGTACTAATCGACTATGTTATACATATTTTCTCTGCTCTGATACCTGAGATATTACCTGTAATAGTGGACTGTACATTATTGTGTCTCACTGCTGGGAGGGCCGACATTTATGGTCCATCCCTAGTTGCCCTGATAAGGTAGTGGTGGGCCTTCCTCTGAACCACTGCAGTCCTTGTAGTGAATGATCTCCCACAATGGTGTCAGTTACCAAATTCCAGGATATTGTCTCAGGGACGATGAAGGTAGTTGTCTGCTCCTGATCAATCTCTCCAATAACCATCCATTTTTTGTGTTTGACAGTTTCGGGTTCCATTGACTCCCTCAATCAGATCGAATATTACACCAGTGACATTTTGGGTGACACTGATCCGGGATCAGAAAATCCTGAAGGGAACTCCTCCAGTTTTCAGGGTGGTTACATTTTTACTTCCTACGATCTCTTTTTGGACTTCAAGCTCTCTAACACCTAAAACCAACAACTAAAGACATCAGCACTTACTCGCCGAAAAATGACACTGCCAAGGATACGTAGTACTGGACAGTGATTTCAGTTACAAAATATTGTGGAAATACTTTTGATTTGAAATAAAATCATCTCGATTTCCCCCAATGATGTAATGGAAGGAAACATCCAATTCATTGTGTTTCCTCACACGGCTCTATGGGCCGTGAAATGTGAAATGTGTGCGCAGGTTGGGTGGGTGATTCACTGGGATATGTGTGACTTTAAAACGGAGACTAAACTACCTCGACACGACACGGTCCAATCATTCCCCCAGATACCCCACTTCACCCGAAGACCACATTGGTCCACTCTCCCGCCCTGCAAGGCCCGGGTAGATTGATTTATAATAATATCATTCTGAGTACTCAGTGCTGGCATTTGGTTTCAGTGGAAATCTCTATTTCCTCCCAGGTCCGGTTCCGGGCGATAATGACGATGTTGAGACTGGAGTCACTGACACTCAGGGCGGTCACTTTCTGCTGGACGGTGGTCCTGATGATCTCCTCACACTCAGAAGTGCCGGCGGTGATCTCTCCACTCTCGGTGAGTTACATCTCTGACATTCCCGCAGTCACCAGCCCTCTGTGGAGGAATGGACTGGCGTGGTTTTAAATTCCCTTTCAATCGGCGGTGACACAGAGCGATGGTTGATTTCAGTCCATGTTGTGATTACAGCAAATGAAGTGTTCTAGAAAAGAGATGTTGTAGAAAAGAGATCCTGATGCTGTTCAGTGTGGATTATCTTCCTTGTTAATACTCGCACCAGGAATCATTCCAGTGCTCAAACTGAACCGCCCGATTCACGGATATTAGATGCACCTCCTCTGCTGTCACCCAGCGGTCAAACACAGCACGGGGGTGTGGGTAGAAAACAATTCTCTTCCACTCACAACCAACAAAGTCCAGCCCCTTCACCAAATTGACAGATATATATGACCCAAACTGATGCGGGTTTTAATGCCATCATTAACCCATAATCTGTCTCTCCCACAGTGTACAGCTCTCA